>JASERS010000010.1:18963268-20163268 GCA_036711965.1 Onthophagus sagittarius | reverse complement strand
TAGATATCATATCACGTCTTAAATTAAATGTATTAGGCTACATTTTAAGATACATATCATGTATGTATGTAAGGACCCGGGAGAGTGTGCGAATGAACGCACACCACACTTAGGCCCTAATGGGCCCCTTGTGTAACTCTTCCTCTACCTCTGTTCACATCAACCAGCCTAAGGTTTTTTCGAAGGCCAGGACGTCACTTAGAGGGAGGTTCCTGATATCATTTGTGGACGGCCACTTCTCCCCGAGTAACCTCTTTCTGAGATCGGTTAAGGAGGGGCAGTCACACAAAATGTGAATTACAGTCTCGTCGTCCTGTTCACAGGCCCGACAGAGAGGAGAATTAGCAATCCTCAAGTTATGAAGATGCTTGTTTACCTTACATTGTCCCGTGAGGAGACCTGTAGCTAATGTAAGGGTGGTTTTGCCCAACCCAATGAAATACTGAGCAGTTTTCTTTGAAGGATATTTTAGTAATTCCTTGGCTTGAAAACAGCCCGGATTATTGTCCCACGCTTTTAAAAATTTCTTGTGGGTAATATACTTAATCATATCAATATGAGTAGTTAAGGCTGGGATGACAATCGGCTCGGGGCCCCAAAAATGTCTTCCAGCTGCCCTTTTGGCTAACCTGTCAGCATTCTTGTTGCCCGCTGAGCTATTGTGGCCCTTTATCCATTGAATGGAGACTCGATTGTGGATCGAGGCCTCCTCCAGTTAGAGCTAAAATAGATTGTTTACTGTCTGTAAATATAGTAAAGTACTTACCCCGACTCTTGGTGTTAACAATGTAGTCAGCGGCAAGTTTAATAGCAGTCATTTCTGCTTGAACGACGGTGGTGGAATTACCTAAGGGTTTTGACAGGCGGATCCTAGGGTTGTAGGAAAACACCTCCGCGCCAGACCCATACCGTCTTTTTGAACTGCTATTGGTGAGATACTTTCTAGAGAAGATGAATTTGGCCGGTATATCATCCGCTTTACACTCCAGAAGGGGTGAATCCTGGACTGCTTCCCTCCAGAGACACGTTTGACCACCAGTGACCTCCACCTTTTTGGTAGCTACTGATTGTAGTCTTTTCATGGTTACCAGTGCCACCTCTTGTATGTAGAGATGTAGAGGTGGCAGGTTTAACATAAGCTCCATGGCTGCGGCCAAGTCTCTGTATACTTTTGAGTGCTGCGATGGTGGTGATTTTTGAAGTTCTATTCCACCACACCACAGCACCATAAGTTAGCATGGGTCGAATAACGGCAGTGTAGATCTAAAGGGCTACTCGGGGGGACAACCCCCGTGTCCTCCCAACAGCCCTCCGGAATTGGCCAAGAGCAACGCATGCTTTTTTTACTCTATAATCTAGGTGGGCTTTCCACGTTAACTTACTATCCATAATTAAGCCCAAGTACTTAACCTCATTGGAAAGTTTAAGTGAAGTGTTCGTAAGCGTTGGTAGATTAAATCCGCCTAGGCTGCGTAAGCGTGTAAAAATTACCATCTAAGTTTGCCAGTCGGAAACGGTCCTGGAGTCCTTAGCCCTGTTGAAGGCCGTCCTCGCCTCACGTTTGAGAGCCTCCAGTTCGGGGCACCACTAAGCGGTGGCACGTCCGGAGCACGACTCTTTGCGGAGGGGACAGGCCTTTTTGTAAGAACGGAGCAGGATCCCGTTTAAAGAAGTACAATATTTGTCTATGCTGCGGTTATCCGCTGGTTGTCTCTGCCCGACTTTTGCTAACAGCCCCGAAAGCGTGGAATTAAACAGTTCCACGTTTAATTCTTTTGGGGTTTCGGGTCAGGTTGAGTCTGTAATTGGCATTGCCAATTTCGAAAGTAATCCACCTATGGTCCGACATTGATATATTGTCAGAAACTCTCCAGTCTTGGACTGATCTTGTTATACTCATGGAGGCAAGGGTTAAATCGATAATCGATTGTCCTCTGGCAGTTACAAATGTGGGTTCAGTGCCTCTGTTTAGTATATCCAAATTACTGCTGTAAATAGATTCTAAAAGGGTCTTACCTCTAGCATTATCTCTAGCGCAACCCCAATCGTAGAGTGCGCGTTAGAGTCACAGCTGATTATGAGATTCCATCTACCTACTTTGGCGGCTTCAACCAGTCTCAATATCTCGATGGAGGGTGGTTGGTCCTCGATGGGTAGGTAAACGGATGCCAGCAGAATCTCCGTATCCTTACGGTTAACGGATGCTCGTATCCTAATAGTTGTAGCGTCGCTACTATGTGATACCAGTGAATTGTCGATACCAGTGAATTGCATATATAGCGATATATATCATATTATAGCGATTAAAAAATCGAGACGATATGATATCTTAAAAAAATCGTGTTGGATTTGATTCATAATTTCGACAATTTCTTTCTTATACATCTTTTCAAGTAGTTTCAATAATTTTTCATGTAGGTATCATATCATGTCTTAAAGTACACTCTTTATGCTACATTTTAAGATACATATCATGTTATAGCTCTTACAAAATCGAGACGATATATCTTAAAAAAAATCGTCACGGATTTGATTCATAATTTCGACAATTTCTATTTTATTAAACATTTTCAAGTAATTTCAATAATTTTTCATATAGATATCATATCACGTCTTAAATTAAATGTATTAGGCTACATTTTAAGATACCTATCATATTATAGCGATTAAAAATCGAGGCGATATGATATCTTAAAAGAATCGTGTTGGATTTCATTCATAATTTCGACAATTTCTATTTTATTAAACGTTTTCAAGTAATTTCAATAATTTTTCATATAGGTATCATATCATGTCTTAAAGTACACTCTTTAAGCTACATTTTAAGATACATATCATGTTATAGCTCTTACAAAATCGAGACGATATGATATCTTAAAAAAAATCGTCTTGGACTTGGTTCATAATTTCGACAATTTCTATTTTATTAAATCTTTTCAAGTAATTTCAATAATTTTTCATATAGATATCATATCACGTCTTAAATTAAAAGTATTAGGCTACATTTTAAGATACCTATCATATTATAGCGATTAAAAATCGAGGCGATATGATATCTTAAAAAAATCGTGTTGGATATGATTCATAATTTCGACAATTTCTTTTTTATTACATCTTTTCAAGAAGTTTCAATAATGTTTCATATAGATATCACATAATATCTTAAAGTACACTCTTTAAGCTACATTTTAAGATACATATCATGTTATAGCTCTTACAAAATCGAGACGATATGATATCTTAAAAAAAATCGTCTTGGATTTGATTCATAATTTCGACAATTTCTATTTTATTAAATCTTTTCAAGTAATTTCAATAATTTTTCATATAGATATCATATCACGTCTCAAATTAAATGTATTACGCTACATTTTAAGATACCTATCATATTATAGCGATTAAAAAATCGAGACGATATGATATCTTAAAAGAATCGTCTTGGATTTGATTCATAATTTCGACAATTTCTTTTTCATTACATCTTTTCAAGAAGTTTCAATAATTTTTCATATCGGTATCATATCATGTCTTAAAGTACACTCTTTAAGCTACATTTTAAGATACATATCATGTTCTAGCTCTAACAAAATCGAGACGATATGATATCTTAAAAAAATCGTCTTGGACTTGGTTCATAATTTCGACAATTTCTATTTTATTAAATCTTTTCAAGTAATTTTAATAATTTTTCATATAGATATCATATCACGTCTTAAATTAAATGTATTACGCTACATTTTAAGAGACCTATCATATTATAGCGATTAAAAAATCGAGACGATATGATATCTTTAAGAAATCATCTTGGATTTGATTCATAATCTCGACAATTTCTTTTTTATTACATCTTTTCAAGAAGTTTCAATAATTTTTCATATAGGTATCATATCATGTCTTAAAGTACACTCTTTAAGCTACATTGTAAGATACATATCATGTTATAGCTCTTACAAAATCGAGACGATATGATATCTTAAAAAAATCGTCTTGGACCTGATTCATAATTTCGACAATTTCTATTTTATTAAATCTTTTCAAGTAATTTCAATAATTATTCATATAGATATCATATAACGTCTTAAATTAAATGTATTATGCTATATTTTAAGATACCTATCATATTATCGCTCTTACAAAATCGAGACGATATGATATCTTAAAAGAAATCGTCTTGGATTTGATTCATAATTTCGACAATTTCTATTTTATTAAATCTTTTCAAGTAATTTCCATAATTTTTCATATAAATATCATATCACGTCTTAAATTAAATGTATTAGGCTACATTTTAAGATACCTATCATATTATAGCGATTAAAAATCGAGACGATATGATATCTTAAAAAAAATCGTCTTGGATTTGATTCATAATTTCGACAATTTCTATTTTATTAAATCTTTTCAAGTAATTTCCATAATTTTTTATATAGATATCATATCACGTCTTAAATTAAATGTATTAGGCTACATTTTAAGATACCTATCTTATTATAGCGATTAAAACATCGAGACGATATGATATCTTAAAAAAATCGTCTTGGATTTGATTCATAATTTCGACAATTTCTACTTTATTAAATCTTTTCAAGTAATTTCCATAATTTTTCATATAGATATCATATCACGTCTTAAATTAAATGTATTAGGCTACATTTTAAGATGCCTATCATATTATAGCGATTAAAAAATCGAGACGATATGATATCTTAAAAAAATCGTCTTGTATTTGATTCATAATTTCGACAATTTCTTTTTTATTAAATCATTTCAAGTAGTTTCAATAATTTTTCACATATATATCATATCACGTCTTAAATTGAGTGTATTATGCTACATTTTAAGATACCTATCATATTATAGCTCTTACAAAATCGAGACGATATGATATCTTTAAAAAAAATCGTCTTGGATTTGATTCATAATTTCCACATTTTTTTTTAATTAAATCTTTTCAAGTAATTTCAATAATTTTTCATATAGATATCATATTATGTCTTAAATTAAAATCTTTAAGCTAAAAAAATCGAGTAGATTCATTCTTACACAAAAAATTTGCAATTTTCTTAATATTTGAACTTTCATGTCCCATTTCAATTCAAAAAACTTCAACTATGGGACATGAAACGTCAAATAATTTTAAAAAATATACCTTAATATTTATTTTTGGTTGATATTATAACCATAATATAATTATGTTTTAATTTTTGATGAAAATTGAGAATGAAAAATGATTTTGGAGTGGAGTTTTGGTGAAATGAAGTTGCGGTCAGCGCAGTGTGTAATTCAGAAACGGGCGCAATATGTTCGCGCAAACATTGCAACCCTCTCCGTATGCATGCACATTCCGTGGAGATGCAGCAGGAACAAAATTTAATAGCTACAGAAGCGACTAATTGGTTACGGAATTACTAAATTATTACCGGAGTAAACTTGCTCGTTTAAATAAGCAATGACGACAGCAATTAGTATACCTTATGAATTATCAAAACTTGCAAAAGCCGGCGCAGTTTTGAATCAGTTTCCCCAAATATAATTATTTATTACTCAAAATTTAAATTAAAGAATTTCTTGCTTTTCCATGTTCAAATTTAATTTAATATTGACTGTATAAATGAGTAATTACGTAATAACGTAATAACGTGATATTTGCCTTTTTGGTCGGTTGTTTATCGAAAGGGTTTAGAAACGGATTCACGGGAACGAATAGGTTTAGGAAAGTTAATCAAAACCGTTCTGTTTATAACGCAAATCCGACCGATTTCCCACTGAACGTCGCTTCAATTAAACTCCTGAAAAACTCAATTTAGTTCTCCGAAAGTCTGTAAACGACCGGTCGTCATTCGACGAATGTCAAAAACTACATCCAAGCGAACTTTCCGTCTGTCACGACGATTTTAAGTTCTAAATATTCGAACCAATCGACCCTATCTCTTTCTCTATACATATATCTCTATATATATATATAGATATATAGATATATAGATATATAGATATACGGAGACTTCAAAGGTGGAACGCTAATTTAATTTTAGAATCGGCCATCGCTTCGTTTTGCAGCTTTAATTAAAGCCGGGAGCTAAACGAAAACGAAACAATTTCGTACCCTTGAGGAGAAGAAGTTGGTTTATTGGCACATCTTGTGTCGTGCCGTCGGTTTATTCTAGGATCACTATTTTTGTCTGAACACTAATTCCTTGGGGGGAATCGCGTAAAGGTCATTAGCTTTAGGTGGAAAGCCATGGCATATACAGGGCTATTAGGAGACGCCGAACGGAAACATATGGCCTCGGTAATTAGCACGGATGGTAGACATGACATTAGCGGGTGTTTTTTTTTTGTGTTGTGTACAGAAGCTGTATATCAAGATAGCCGACACGTAGACACGCACAAACAAGCAGAAACAAGCTCAAACACACCCGTAGTCTGGATATATGATCGTACTGTTGGTTGGATTTGTTGTGATCGACGAGACTCCCTAAAATTGTGGGTCATTTTCGACCATTTAATGGGTATTTGATTCAGTTTTTGTTGAGTAAAACTTTTCATTAGTTAGATGGTCTTATTGATTAAAATAATTCATATCATATCGAACGCATCATCACATGAATGATTGAAATGAAACTTGATATTCGTCGAAATTATGAATTTTTTAAGATATCATACCGTCTCGATTTTTTAATCACTATAACATAATGTGTATCTTAAAATGTAACTTAAAGATTTTAATGTAAGACGTGATATGATATCTATATTAAACATTATTGAAATTTCTTGAAACGATTTAATAAAGAAGAGATTATCGAAATTATGAATTAAATCCAAGACGATTTTTCTAAGATATCATATCGTCTCGATTTGTTAAAATCTATAATATGATATGTATCTCAAAATGTAGCTTAAAGATTCTAGTTTAAGACGTGATATGATATCTATATGAAAAATTATTGAAATTTCTGGAAACGTTTTAATAAAGAAGAGATTATGGAAATTATGAATTAAATCCAAGACGATTTTTTTAAGATATTATATCGTCTCGATTTTTTAATCACTATAACATGATGTGTATCTTAAAATGTAGCTTAACGATTTTAATTTAAGACGTGATATGATATCTATATTAAACATTATTGAAATTTCTTGAAACGATTTAATAAAGAAGAGATTATCGAAATTATGAATTAAATCCAAGACGATTTTTCTAAGATATCATATCGTCTCGATTTGTTAAGAGCTATAATATGATATGTATCTCAAAATGTAGCTTAAAGATTCTAGTTTAAGACGTGATATGATATCTATATGAAAAATTATTGAAATTTCTGGAAACGATTTAATAAAGAAGAGATTATCGAAATTATGAATTAAATCCAAGACGATTTCTTTAAGATATCATATCGTCTCGATTTGTTAAGAGCTATAATATGATATGTATCTCAAAATGTAGCTTAAAGATTCTAGTTTAAGACGTATTATGATATCTATATGAAAAATTATTGAAATTTCTGGAAACGTTTTAATAAAGAAGAGATTATCGAAACTATGAATTAAATCCAAGACGATTTTTTTAAGATACCATATCGTCTCGATTTTTTAAGAGCTACAATATGATATGTATCTTAAAATGTAGCTTAACGATTTTAATTTAAGACGTGATATGATATCTATATTAAACATTATTGAAATTTCTTGAAACGATTTAATAAAGAAGAGATTATCGAAATTATGAATTAAATCCAAGACGATTTTTCTAAGATATCATATCGTCTCGATTTGTTAAGAGCTATAATATGATATGTATCTCAAAATGTAGCTTAAAGATTCTAGTTTAAGACGTAATATGATATCTATATGAAAAATTATTGAAATTTCTGGAAATGATTTAAAAAAATAGATTATCGAAATTACGAATTATATATTTTTTTAAGATATCATATCGTCTCGATTTTTAATCGCTATAATATGATATATATCTTAAATTGTAGCTCAAAGATTCTAGTTTAAGACGTAATATGACATCTATATGAAAAATTATTGAAATTTCTCGAAATGATTTAAAAAAAATAGATTATCGAAATTACGAATTATATTTTTTTTAAGATATCATATCGTCTCGATTTTTAATCGCTATAATATGATATATATCTTAAATTGTAGCTTAAAGATTCTAGTTTATGACGTGATATAATGTCTATTTGAAAAATTATTGAAATTTCTCGAAACGATTTAATAAAAATAGATTATCGAAATTACGAATTATATTTTTTTTTAAGATATCATATCGTCTCGATTTTTAATCGCTATATTATGATATATATCTTAAATTGTAGCTCAAAGATTCTAGTTTAAGACGTAATATGATATCTATATGAAAAATTATTGAAATTTCTCGAAATGATTTAAAAAAAATAGATTATCGAAATTACGAATTATATATTTTTTTAAGATATCATATCGTCTCGATTTTTAATCGCTATAATATGATATATATCTTAAATTGTAGCTCAAAGATTCTAGTTTAAGACGTAATATGATATCTATATGAAAAATTATTGAAATTTCTCGAAATGATTTAAAAAAAATAGATTATCGAAATTACGAATTATATTTTTTTTTAAGATATCATATCGTCTAGATTTTTAATCGCTATAATATGATATATATCTTAAATTGTAGCTCAAAGATTCTAGTTTAAGACGTAATATGATATCTATATGAAAAATTATTGAAATTTCTCGAAATGATTTAAAAAAAATAGATTATCGAAATTACGAATTATATATTTTTTTAGGATATCATATCGTCTCGATTTTTAATCGCTATAATATGATATATATCTTAAATTGTAGCTCAAAGATTCTAGTTTAAGACGTAATATGATATCTATATGAAAAATTATTGAAATTTCTCGAAATGATTTAAAAAAAATAGATTATCGAAATTACGAATTATATATTTTTTTAGGATATCATATCGTCTCGATTTTTAATCGCTATAACATGATATATATCTTAAATTGTAGCTCAAAGATTCTAGTTTAAGACGTAATATGATATCTATATGAAAAATTATTGAAATTTCTCGAAATGATTTAAAAAAAATAGATTATCGAAATTACGAATTATATATTTTTTTAGGATATCATATCGTCTCGATTTTTAATCGCTATAACATGATATATATCTTAAATTGTAGCTCAAAGATTCTAGTTTAAGACGTAATATGATATCTATATGAAAAATTATTGAAATTTCTCGAAATGATTTAAAAAAAATAGATTATCGAAATTACGAATTATATATTTTTTTAGGATATCATATCGTCTCGATTTTTAATCGCTATAACATGATATATATCTTAAATTGTAGCTCAAAGATTCTAGTTTAAGACGTAATATGATATCTATATGAAAAATTATTGAAATTTCTCGAAATGATTTAAAAAAAATAGATTATCGAAATTACGAATTATATATTTTTTTAGGATATCATATCGTCTCGATTTTTAATCGCTATAACATGATATATATCTTAAATTGTAGCTCAAAGATTCTAGTTTAAGACGTAATATGATATCTATATGAAAAATTATTGAAATTTCTCGAAATGATTTTAAAAAAATAGATTATCGAAATTACGAATTATATATTTTTTTAGGATATCATATCGTCTCGATTTTTAATCGCTATAACATGATATATATCTTAAATTGTAGCTCAAAGATTCTAGTTTAAGACGTAATATGATATCTATATGAAAAATTATTGAAATTTCTCGAAATGATTTAAAAAAAATAGATTATCGAAATTACGAATTATATATTTTTTTAAGATATCATATCGTCTCGATTTTTAATCGCTATAATATGATATATATCTTAAATTGTAGCTCAAAGATTCTAGTTTAAGACGTAATATGATATCTATATGAAAAATTATTGAAATTTCTCGAAATGATTTAAAAAAAATAGATTATCGAAATTACGAATTATATATTTTTTTAGGATATCATATCGTCTCGATTTTTAATCGCTATAACATGATATATATCTTAAATTGTAGCTCAAAGATTCTAGTTTAAGACGTAATATGATATCTATATGAAAAATTATTGAAATTTCTCGAAATGATTTAAAAAAAATAGATTATCGAAATTACGAATTATATATTTTTTTAGGATATCATATCGTCTCGATTTTTAATCGCTATAATATGATATATATCTTAAATTGTAGCTCAAAGATTCTAGTTTAAGACGTAATATGATATCTATATGAAAAATTATTGAAATTTCTCGAAATGATTTAAAAAAAATAGATTATCGAAATTACGAATTATATATTTTTTTAGGATATCATATCGTCTCGATTTTTAATCGCTATAATATGATATATATCTTAAATTGTAGCTCAAAGATTCTAGTTTAAGACGTAATATGATATCTATATGAAAAATTATTGAAATTTCTCGAAGTGATTTAAAAAAAATAGATTATCGAAATTACGAATTATATATTTTTTTAGGATATCATATCGTCTCGATTTTTAATCGCTATAATATGATATATATCTTAAATTGTAGCTCAAAGATTCTAGTTTAAGACGTAATATGATATCTATATGAAAAATTATTGAAATTTCTCGAAATGATTTAAAAAAAATAGATTATCGAAATTACGAATTATATATTTTTTTAGGATATCATATCGTCTCGATTTTTAATCGCTATAATATGATATATATCTTAAATTGTAGCTCAAAGATTCTAGTTTAAGACGTAATATGATATCTATATGAAAAATTATTGAAATTTCTCGAAATGATTTAAAAAAAATAGATTATCGAAATTACGAATTATATATTTTTTTAGGATATCATATCGTCTCGATTTTTAATCGCTATAATATGATATATATCTTAAATTGTAGCTCAAAGATTCTAGTTTAAGACGTAATATGATATCTATATGAAAAATTATTGAAATTTCTCGAAATGATTTAAAAAAAATAGATTATCGAAATTACGAATTATATATTTTTTTAGGATATCATATCGTCTCGATTTTTAATCGCTATAATATGATATATATCTTAAATTGTAGCTCAAAGATTCTAGTTTAAGACGTAATATGATATCTATATGAAAAATTATTGAAATTTCTCGAAATGATTTTAAAAAAATAGATTATCGAAATTACGAATTATATATTTTTTTAGGATATCATATCGTCTCGATTTTTAATCGCTATAATATGATATATATCTTAAATTGTAGCTCAAAGATTCTAGTTTAAGACGTAATATGATATCTATATGAAAAATTATTGAAATTTCTCGAAATGATTTAAACAAAATAGATTATCGAAATTACGAATTATATATTTTTTTAGGATATCATATCGTCTCGATTTTTAATCGCTATAACATGATATATATCTTAAATTGTAGCTCAAAGATTCTAGTTTAAGACGTAATATGATATCTATATGAAAAATTATTGAAATTTCTCGAAATGATTTTAAAAAAATAGATTATCGAAATTACGAATTATATATTTTTTTAGGATATCATATCGTCTCGATTTTTAATCGCTATAATATGATATATATCTTAAATTGTAGCTCAAAGATCTAGTTTAGATCTAGTTTAAGACGTAATATGATATCTATATGAAAAATTATTGAAATTTCTCGAAATGATTTAAAAAAAATAGATTATCGAAATTACGAATTATATATTTTTTTAGGATATCATATCGTCTCGATTTTTAATCGCTATAACATGATATATATCTTAAATTGTAGCTCAAAGATTCTAGTTTAAGACGTAATATGATATCTATATGAAAAATTATTGAAATTTCTCGAAATGATTTTAAAAAAATAGATTATCGAAATTACGAATTATATATTTTTTTAGGATATCATATCGTCCCGATTTTTAATCGCTATAACATGATATATATCTTAAATTGTAGCTCAAAGATTCTAGTTTAAGACGTAATATGATATCTATATGAAAAATTATTGAAATTTCTCGAAATGATTTAAAAAAAATAGATTATCGAAATTACGAATTATATATTTTTTTAGGATATCATATCGTCTCGATTTTTAATCGCTATAATATGATATATATCTTAAATTGTAGCTCAAAGATTCTAGTTTAAGACGTAATATGATATCTATATGAAAAATTATTGAAATTTCTCGAAATGATTTAAAAAAAATAGATTATCGAAATTACGAATTATATATTTTTTTAGGATATCATATCGTCTCGATTTTTAATCGCTATAACATGATATATATCTTAAATTGTAGCTCAAAGATTCTAGTTTAAGACGTAATATGATATCTATATGAAAAATTATTGAAATTTCTCGAAATGATTTTAAAAAAATAGATTATCGAAATTACGAATTATATATTTTTTTAGGATATCATATCGTCTCGATTTTTAATCGCTATAACATGATATATATCTTAAATTGTAGCTCAAAGATTCTAGTTTAAGACGTAATATGATATCTATATGAAAAATTATTGAAATTTCTCGAAATGATTTAAAAAAAGTAGATTATCGAAATTACGAATTATATATTTTTTTAAGATATCATATCGTCTCGATTTTTAATCGCTATAATATGATGTATATCTCAAAATGTAGCTTAAAGATTCTAGTTTAAGACGTAATATGATATCTATATGAAAAATTATTGAAATTTCTCGAAATGATTTAAAAAAAATAGATTATCGAAATTACGAATTATATATTTTTTTAAGATATCATATCATCTCGATTTTTAATCGCTATAATATGATATATATCTTAAATTGTAGCTCAAAGATTCTAGTTTAAGACGTAATATGATATCTATATGAAAAATTATTGAAATTTCTCGAAATGATTTTAAAAAAATAGATTATCGAAATTACGAATTATATATTTTTTTAAGATATCATATCGTCTCGATTTTTAATCGCTATAATATGATGTATATCTCAAAATGTAGCTTAAAGATTCTAGTTTAAGACGTAATATGATATCTATATGAAAAATTATTGAAATTTCTCGAAATGATTTAAAAAAAATAGATTATCGAAATTACGAATTATATATTTTTTTAAGATATCATATCATCTCGATTTTTAATCGCTATAATATGATATATATCTTAAATTGTAGCTCAAAGATTCTAGTTTAAGACGTAGTATGATATCTATATGAAAAATTATTGAAATTTCTCGAAATGATTTTAAAAAAATAGATTATCGAAATTACGAATTATATATTTTTTTAAGATATCATATCGTCTCGATTTTTAATCGCTATAATATGATATATATCTTAAATTGTAGCTCAAAGATTCTAGGTTAAGGCGTAATATGATATCTATATGAAAAATTATTGAAATTTCTCGAAATGATTTAAAAAAAATAGATTATCGAAATTACGAATTATATATTTTTTTAAGATATCATATCATCTCGATTTTTAATCGCTATAATATGATATATATCTTAAATTGTAGCTCAAAGATTCTAGTTTAAGACGTAATATGATATCTATATGAAAAATTATTGAAATTTCTCGAAATGATTTAAAAAAAATAGATTATCGAAATTACGAATTATATTTTTTTTTAAGATATCATATCGTCTCGATTTTTAATCGCTATAATATGATATATATCTTAAATTGTAGCTCAAAGATTCTAGTTTAAGACGTAATATGATATCTGTATGAAAAATTATTGAAATTTCTCGAAATGATTTAAAAAAAATAGATTATCGAAATTACGAATTATATTTTTTTTAAGATATCATATCGTCTCGATTTTTAATCGCTATAATATGATATATATCTTAAATTGTAGCTCAAAGATTCTAGTTTAAGACGTAATATGATATCTATATGAAAAATTATTGAAATTTCTCGAAATGATTTTAAAAAAATAGATTATCGAAATTACGAATTATATATTTTTTTAAGATATCATATCGTCTCGATTTTTAATCGCTATAATATGATATATATCTTAAATTGTAGCTCAAAGATTCTAGTTTAAGACGTAATATGATATCTGTATGAAAAATTATTGAAATTTCTCGAAATGATTTAAAAAAAATAGATTATCGAAATTACGAATTATATTTTTTTTTTAAGATATCATATCGTCTCGATTTTTAATCGCTATAATATGATATATATCTTAAATTGTAGCTCAAAGATTCTAGTTTAAGACGTAATATGATATCTATATGAAAAATTATTGAAATTTCTCGAAATGATTTTAAAAAAATAGATTATCGAAATTACGAATTATATATTTTTTTAAGATATCATATCGTCTCGATTTTTAATCGCTATAATATGATATATATCTTAAATTGTAGCTCAAAGATTCTAGTTTAAGACGTAATATGATATCTATATGAAAAATTATTGAAATTTCTCGAAATGATTTTAAAAAAATAGATTATCGAAATTACGAATTATATATTTTTTTAAGATATCATATCGTCTCGATTTTTAATCGCTATAATATGATATATATCTTAAATTGTAGCTCAAAGATTCTAGTTTAAGACGTAATATGATATCTATATGAAAAATTATTGAAATTTCTCGAAATGATTTTAAAAAAATAGATTATCGAAATTACGAATTATATATTTTTTTAAGATATCATATCGTCTCGATTTTTAATCGCTATAATATGATATATATCTTAAATTGTAGCTCAAAGATTCTAGTTTAAGACGTAATATGATATCTGTATGAAAAATTATTGAAATTTCTCGAAATGATTTAAAAAAAATAGATTATCGAAATTACGAATTATATTTTTTTTTTAAGATATCATATCGTCTCGATTTTTAATCGCTATAATATGATATATATCTTAAATTGTAGCTCAAAGATTCTAGTTTAAGACGTAATATGATATCTATATGAAAAATTATTGAAATTTCTCGAAATGATTTTAAAAAAATAGATTATCGAAATTACGAATTATATATTTTTTTAAGATATCATATCGTCTCGATTTTTAATCGCTATAATATGATATATATCTTAAATTGTAGCTCAAAGATTCTAGTTTAAGACGTAATATGATATCTGTATGAAAAATTATTGAAATTTCTCGAAATGATTTAAAAAAAATAGATTATCGAAATTACGAATTATATTTTTTTTTAAGATATCATATCGTCTCGATTTTTAATCGCTATAATATGATATATATCTTAAATTGTAGCTCAAAGATTCTAGTTTAAGACGTAATATGATATCTATATGAAAAATTATTGAAATTTCTCGAAATGATTTAAAAAAAATAGATTATCGAAATTACGAATTATATTTTTTTTTAAGATATCATATCGTCTCGATTTTTAATCGCTATAATATGATATATATCTTAAATTGTAGCTCAAAGATTCTAGTTTAAGACGTAATATGATATCTATATGAAAAATTATTGGAATTTCTCGAAATGATTTAAAAAAAATAAATTATCAAAATTACGAATTATATATTTTTTTAAGATATCATATCGTCTCGATTTTTAATCGCTATAATATGATATATATCTTAAATTGTAGCTCAAAGATTTTAGTTTAAGACGTAATATGATATCTATATGAAAAATTATTGAAATTTCTCGAAATGATTTAAAAGATATAGATTATCGAAATTACGAATTATAATTTTTTTTAAGATATCATATCGTCTCGATTTTTAATCGCTATAATATGATATATATCTTAAATTGTAGCTCAAAGATTCTAGTTTAAGACGTAATATGATATCTATATGAAAAATTATTGGAATTTCTCGAAATGATTTAAAAAAAATAAATTATCAAAATTACGAATTATATATTTTTTTAAGATATCATATCGTCTCGATTTTTAATCGCTATAATATGATATATATCTTAAATTGTAGCTCAAAGATTTTAGTTTAAGACGTAATATGATATCTATATGAAAAATTATTGAAATTTCTCGAAATGATTTAAAAGATATAGATTATCGAAATTACGAATTATAATTTTTTTTAAGATATCATATCGTCTCGATTTTTAATCGCTATAATATGATATATATCTTAAATTGTAGCTCAAAGATTTTAGTTTAAGACGTAATATGATATCTATATGAAAAATTATTGAAATTTCTCGAAATGATTTAAAAGATATAGATTATCGAAATTACGAATTATAATTTTTTTTAAGATATCATATCGTCTCGATTTTTAATCGCTATAATATGATATATATCTTAAATTGTAGCTCAAAGATTTTAGTTTAAGACGTAATATGATATCTATATGAAAAATTATTGAAATTTCTCGAAATGATTTAAAAAAAATAGATTATCAAAATTACAAATTATATATTTTTTTAAGATATCATATCGTTTCGATTTTTAATCGCTATAATATGATATATATCTTAAATTGTAGCTCAAAGATTCTAGTTTAAGACGTAATATGATATCTATATGAAAAATTATTGAAATTTCTCGAAATGATTTAAAAAAAATAGATTATCGAAATTACGAATTATATATTTTTTTAAGATATCATATCGTCTCGATTTTTAATCGCTATAATATGATATATATCTTAAATTGTAGCTTAAAGATTTTAATTGAAGACGTGATATGACATCTATTTGAAAAATTATTGAAATTTCTCGAAAAGATTTAATAAACAAGAAATTGTCGAAATTATGATCAAATCCAAGACGATTTTTTTAAGATATCATATCATCTCGATTTTTTAATCGCTATAATATAATACGTATCTTAAATTGTAGCTCAAAGAATTTAATTTAAGACGTGATATGATATCTATATGAAACATGATTGAAATTTCCTGAGACATCATATATTAAGCTTAAGCTTTTATGCATTAGAATTTTTTTCAACATTCCTAGTAAATTTCTTGTGGATCGTGGTCACTCCTGGAATTACATTAGGAGTTTGTTGGCGTAAATCGCCAAGTTTTGACACTGATGGGCTACAACTGTTGCCACAACAACACGTTGGGTTCTCCCAAAGGGGCAGTAAACGTGCTGGTGCTCCTAGCTTGAGTGCAAACGGGTTTTTACGACTTTTTAACTATCCTTAAACACCGTTTTTTATCATATCACTAATTAAATTTATTTTTTGTTCCAGGTACGTTTCGTAATTAAGTCGAGCTAATAAAGAGTAAGTACAATACGTAGCATAATCAGTTTGAGTCAAAATCTGACAATACGATTCCCGCACCCCTTTCGGAGTTAATAGGGTGTATGAGATAAGTTATCTTGAATCATAGGCTTCAATTGTTCTTGTGAATAGAGACCCTTTCCTACACGACCCGGTTGTACATATAAATGTGATGTAGTATGAATCAATTCAATTCAGATATGATAATTTTCGTATCGAGTGAGTTGTCTTAAGAACCGGAATCCCAATAAATAACTTAATCGAAGCAACAGCGCGCCTTCGCCGATAAAATTTGTCCTCGGCGAGGAGAGGCAAAGAATTATAAAGTCGTCTTTCTCGCCAGACACGGCCATCAATTCGATGTAACGGCCTTCGGTGCCTGGGCAATGAACAAAGTAGTTTCTAGTTACGGCTCTTCACATAAATATTCCTCGCAGGGAGATGGTAGGTGCTGATACATATCGTGGACGAGCAAATCCTCAAGAATGGAGACGGATGGTAGCACGGGTACGGTCGCGAAGGCGATGCAACTGCAAAATGCCGATAAGGTAGTACCCTCAATGCTCATAGCGATTAGAGTTGCCTATATTTTAGCATATCTTGAAACCACTTAACGCAAAAAAAATTTTTAAAGATACATGGCTTAAAATAAAGCTTCATTAAATAGAATTTAACTCTAAATTAATAAACTTCATCACATCGTCCAAAATTCTTGAAATATGGGTGCTTGGATAAACTTGAAATTGCCAAAATCGACTTAAATCCTTCATATGGCAAAAATTTTCGATAAATAAAGATATTTTGGTGATTAATATCTCAAAAGAATCCTCAATTCATATCAATTTAAACCCGATATTGCACACATTAATTAAATAATTAGAATTTCTTAAACCTGCTTCTCAGTACAGGATCAATTTGTTATAATTTTCTCTTTGATACCTTTTGAGCGAATAAAGATATTTTTATGAGTGATATCTTAAAATAAACCTTGACGAAAAAGAAGTTCACTCCAAATTAGCAAATTTTATTACAGCGTCTAAAATTTTTAGAATTTGGGTGTTTGGAATGAATTTGGTCCTTTATGTTCTATATCTTTTGAGTAAATTAAGATATTTTGATGATTCTTATCCCAAAAGAATCATATTAATTTAATTTTTAATAAAATGTTAATAGATTTACGCAGCTATTACAATTAGTTCTTGAGATATCGTTCAATATATAATGATGCCTCAACGTGATATCAACAGTTATTATTGAATTCAATAAATTAAAAATTTGGTGATATGAAGATGTGACCTTTATCAAGATGAATATTCATTAAGTTTGCTACAAAATGCTTTTTAACCCACTCTAATATCTCAATTAATTCTTGAGATACGATCAGTTTAAAATTGTCGACTTTAAAAAGATGAGTTAAAATCGTTTTTTGTGATAACTCCTGAATAAGTTGAGATATTTTGATGATTTTTATCTCAAAAGATAGCCATAATTATAATTATTTCATTTCAACATAATGCATTATTATTCAGATTCTTAATCTTTTCAAATCTCGTTCTAATCAACGTTTATAATTATTTGAATAAGATTAATGATATTCTCTCAAAGATTTCGAGTGAATCATCAAATTTTAATGACTCATACCTTAAAAGAATTCTCACTTAATCACAATTTCATTAATATATAGCAAATTTTATTAGAGTGCTTTGAATTTTTAAAACTTGCCTACTTAGGATAAGTTCAAATATTCAAAGATGAAAATGCAATTTTTTTTGTGATATCTCTTTAATGAGTTGAGATATTTTGATGATTTTTATCTCAAAAGAATCCCTAGTTCAAATCAAATTAAACCCAATATTGGTTATGTTAATCAAACTTTTACGATCTTTCAAATCTTCCATCTTAGTGCATGACGAATTTGTCACAATCAAAACCTATCTATATCCTGGATATTTTTTGAGCGAATTGAGATATTTTTATGAGTGATATCTTAAAATAATGCTTAATTAAAAGGAATTTGGCTCTAAAGCAGTAGATTTTATTATCTCGTTTAGAATTTTTAAAACTTTCCTACTTAGGATAAGTTAAAATATACAAAAATGTAAATGCAATTATTTTTGTGATATCTCTTTAACGAGTTGAGATATTTTGATGATTTTTATCTCAAAAGAATTCCTAATTCAAATCAAATTAAACCCAATATTGGTTATATTAATCAAACTTTTACGATCTTTCAAATCTTCCATCTTAGTACATGACGAATTTGTCACAATCAAAACCTATCTATATCCTGGATATTTTTTGAGCGAATTGAGATATTTTTATGAGTGATATCTTAAAATAATGCTTAATTAAAAGGAATTTGGCTCTAAAGCAGTAGATTTTATTATCTCGTTTAGAATTTTTAAAACTTTCCTACTTAGGATAAGTTAAAATATTCAAAAATTTAAATGCAATTATTTTTGTGATATCTCTTTAACGAGTTGAGATATTTTGATGATTTTTATCTCAAAAGAATTCCTAATTCAAATCAAATTAAACCCAATATTGGTTATATTAATCAAACTTTTACGATCTGTCAAATCTTCCATCTTAGTGCATGACGAATTTGTCACAATTAAAACCTATCTTTATCTTTGATATTATTTAAGCGAATTGAGATATTTTTATAATTGATATCTTAAAATTAAGTTTAATTAAGATGAATTTGGACCTAAAGCAGTAGATTTTATTATCTCGTTTAGAGTTTTTAAAGCTTGTCTACTTAGGATAAGCTAAAATGTTCAAAAATTTAAATGCAATTCTTTTTGGGATATCTCTTTAATGAGTTGAGATATTTTGATGATTTTTATCTCAAAAGAATCCCTAATTAAAATCAAATTAAACCCAATATTGGTTATATTAATCAAACTTTTACGATCTTTCAAATCTTCCATCTTAGTGCATGACGAATTTGTCACAGTCAAAACTTATCTATATCTTTGATATTTTTTGAGCGAATTGAGATATTTTTACATTTATGTCTTAAAATAAAGCTTAATTAAGAAGAATTTGGCTCTAAAGCAGTAGATTTTATTATCTCGTTTGGAATTTTTAAAACTTGCCTATTTGTGATAAATTAAAATGTTCAAATATTTAAATGCAATTCTTTTTGTGATATCTCCTTAATGGGTTGAGATATTTTGATGATTTTTATTTCAAAAGAATCCCTAATTAAAATCAAATTAAACCCAATATTGGTTATATTAACCAAACTTTTAGAATCTTTCAAATCGTCCATCTTAGTGCGTGACGAATTTATCACAATCGAAATCTATCTATATCTTTGATATATTTTGAGCGAATTTAGATATTTTTGTGATTGATATCTTAAAATAATTCTTAATTAAGAGAAATTTGGCTCTAAAGCAGTAGATTTTATTATCTCGTTTAGAATTTTTAAAACTTGCCTACTCAGGATAAGTTAAATTGTTCAAAAATTTAAATGCAATTCTTTTTGTGATATCTCCTTAATGAGTTGAGATATATTGATGATTTTTATCTCAAAAGAATCCCTAATTAAAATCAAATCAAACCCAATATTGGTTATATTAATCAAACTTTTACGATTTTTCAAATCTTCCATCTAAGTGCAGGATGAATTTGTCACAATCAAAACTTATCAGTATCTTTAATATTTTTTGAGCGAATTGAGATATTTTTATGATTGATCTCTTAAAATAAAGCTTAATTAAGAAGAATTTGGCTCTAAAGCAGCAGATTTTATTATCTCGTTTGGAATTTTTAAAACTTGCCTACTCAGGATAAGTTAAATTGTTCAAAAATTTAAATGCAATTCTTTTTGTGATATCTCCTTAATGAGTTGAGATATATTGATGATTTTTATCTCAAAAGAATCCCTAATTAAAATCAAATTAAACCCAATATTGGTTATATTAATCAAACTTTTAAGATCTCCCAAATCTTCTATCTTAATACAAGATGAATTTGTCACAATCAAAACTTATCTATATCTTTGATATTTTTTGAGCGAATTGAGATATTTTTATGATTGATATCTTAAAATAAAGCTTAATTAAGATGAATTTGGCTCTAAAGCAGTAGATTTTATTATCTCGTTTGAAATTTTTGAAACTTATCTACTTAAGATAAGTTAAAATATTCAAAAATTTAAATGCAATTCTTTTTGTAATATCTCCCAAATGAGATAAGATATTTTGATGATTTTTATCTCAAAGGAACCCCTAATTAAAATCAAATTAAACCCAATATTGGTTATATTAACCAAACTTTTAGAATCTTTCAAATCTTCCATCTTAGTGCCGGATGAATTTGTCACAATCAAAACCTATCTATATCTTTGATATTTTTTGAACGAATTGAGATATTTTTATGATTTTTATGATCTTAAAATAAAGCTTAATTAAGAGGAATTTGGCTCTGGAGCAGTAGATTTTATTATCTCGTTTAGAATTTTTGAAATGCAGGTGTTTGTGTGATTGGATTTTTTCTGCAACTGCCAAATTTGGAATGTTTGTATTAGTTGTGTTACCAACACCATTTTAAATATTCTAAAAGCAAAAATTATTCAATAATGTAAAATTCCAAATTTAAAGTTAAGTAACTAACGTTTCATGTTAGGGTAATTTTTTTGCAACTGCCAAATTTGAATTCTTTGCTATCATCGTGTTGCTTAAATCATTTTAAACATTTTTAAATAAAAAAATCAAGAATCAAGACGTTTTGGTAATCGTGATTTGAAAATGAAGCCGAAAGGGGATCGATACAAGAAAGTTCAATAAACCCGTTCGTTGTAGAGCAAGTTTCTTTTGATAGCCTTTAAACTCTCCATTCATAAGCATCCCTTTTTTATAAGAAACCCTTCCTTAATGATTCCAGACGGTACATCTCGAACTCGGTTCTAGCCAATTGCCCGGGACAATGTGCTCCGATTTTTTGCCGCAACTTTCTGCACAAAGCTCGCGCAAAGTTCCGATCGCACTTCTACTAACTTTATATAAGTATACTAAAGTGTTACAAATCGTTCGTCTTTTTAAGAGAGTTCCGAATGAAACACAATTCCGATTTAAACGTAGCGTCAATCGTAAAAGAGATGAGTTAAGGGAGGGTTAAAAGGGGGGTGAAAAGGAGGG
Organism: Onthophagus sagittarius; assembly: GCA_036711965.1. Taxonomy (NCBI): domain Eukaryota; kingdom Metazoa; phylum Arthropoda; class Insecta; order Coleoptera; family Scarabaeidae; genus Onthophagus; species Onthophagus sagittarius. Next base: position 20,140,900 of record JASERS010000010.1, on the reverse strand, counting down.
TTTTAGGAGTAACCGGAAGCTGCGCAAGTGCCAAAGTACAACATGTGATTTCGAATGGGGAGAGAGGACTTCTTTATGGAGTTTTCTTTTGTGCATTGGACTTGGGAATTACTCTTTGCGCATTGGAGGAGGAGATCTTTTGTCGCGAGGGGCGATTAGCCCCCATTTCGGAAAGTTTATTGGCTCTGCATTGTTGCTTTCTCGTTGTAATCGTTCCAGAACGCGACTTAATTAGGAGAGTTTCAAAGAATTTTAAAATTATCTTATACCTCTTTATGCAAATCTTCTCTTTGCCAAGTATTTGCATATTACACGTTGTCGAGAATATCTCGACGTGATCGGGACATGGCGGGTTCACATTACCGTTTATTTATGTCACATGATTTGATTTGATTTAAAAGTATAATTCTAATCTTCGCTTTTAATGAGATAGTTGTTGATTACCGAACCGTGTACAACCCTTTCGGATGATAACCCCTTTGGTTCCCTCTGAATGTGTGTGAAACACCCCCAAATGCGACAGATGCGTTGCTGATTACTCGCAAACTCATCGCTTCCGATGGGTTTACGGATTTTTAGGCTGGTGTAGCATTTAATTTTCAACTGCGATTGATCACCGGGGAGCGCACATGCTGCAAGTCATCAACGTTGATTACTCTTTACGTTCACGTTCAGATTTCGAGATGAAGGGTTCGAAATGATAATCCATAATAATCGTTGTTAATAATTTTTTAATAAAAACCGAATATGTGAGGGATGAAAATCGAAGAGGCGATGATCCGTCTGGGGTTTAAATTAATCTCGTCTCGGTGATTTCCAATTTACATCGCCGAACCGAAAGGTTTCGAACGAAAGCTCCGAAAAGTACCGGGCGCGAAATTGAAAAAGTTCCCCTTTGCGTCGTTTTTCGCAATCAAAAAGGGCTACAAGCGTCGCGACGCCCTCCCCGAGAGCCGCCAGGAAATCCTGTATTTGTCTTCGGTAATTAAATTTCTGTATCACAAATCCCATCCAATTAGCCGTTCGGTCTGCCAGATTTAACGATGTTGCGGGTTTCGCCATCCAATTTTGCGAATTTTCCGCCAGGTGACGGCGAAAGCGATGTCAGAAATTGCGAAAATTGTTTGAGGTACAACTTAAGTTGATTAACACCATCGTCACTAATCTAGTTTTACTTCAAAAATACTCAAAGGCTATTTTGAAAATTTCAGGTTCATCAAAACACCCATATTCCAAAAATTTTAAACGCTCTAATAAAATATATTAGTTTAGAGTGAAATTCTCCTTAATCTAGCTTTATTTTAAGATATCAATCATCAAAATATCTTTATTCGTTCAAAAGATATCAATAAAAAGGTTGGATTTGACCCTTATATGTAAGTTCGAAAATTAAATATAAACATTTTTAAATTTAAATATTTTTTTTGGTCATGAAATGTGCAGAATGATTTAAGGAACACGATGAGAGCTAACAAATTTAATTTGGCAGTTGCAAAAAAAATTACGCGACCATAAAACGATTGTTACTTAACTTTAAATTTGAAATTTTACATTTTCGAATAATTTTTGCCTCTAATATGTGTAATAAGGCATTAGTAACACGACTAATACACACATTTCAAATTTGGCAATGAGAGGTGCAATTGAGCTGCTTTAGAATTATCGGCAAAGTGTAGCATACTAAGTATGAGCTCGAAACGATTTCTAGACATGTATTCGCCAACCTTGCTGCTTAGAAAAGGGTTATCTTTTTTCCAATAGTCAGGAATTGAAGGCATTTGGTAAAGGCCCATCCATAACACCAATCCTAAAAATGTATGTATTTCTTCACTGCTGACGGGAGTCCAACGCTCCACTCGAGAATTCCTTTTAACACTGGGAGAAGTTTTTCGTTGGAGAGCATAACAATTCGTTTCTTGAACAATTAAGGAAATAACATCTTTGTCAATGAATAAGGCAAAAAATTCATATGGCTCTGCGTACTAATATCTGGATTAATTCCTACATCATCATTGTTTTCATTGTAAATTATATTTTAATTTTCGAGAGGTTTGGTGTGCTCCAAACAGAACTCGGTGCATTTACGATTGTTTGCAAATTTACAACATCCGAACAATCGTCACTGTCACTATTATTTAATACTCGCTCGTCACTTTGTTTATTATAATTAAAATTAGGGTCTGCATCACTGTCATCAAATTCGCTATGACTTGAAGTAGAAGGTGTGGGAACCTCGTCGAATAAACGAAGCAAGCGTTGAGTTTCATGATCATCCATCTTGATGAAATGTAAACAAACTAATAAACCGAACGTAGGTGGCGCATTTAATATACGCAGAATTGAAAAGCGATGTCAAATTAAACAAGTTTTGTCTCTGAGGCCATGTGCACCATATTGGTGCACAGAACAGATTTTACATACATCCACAAAAAACGCAATGAAACTTCTAACAAAGTATATTATTGACAAAACTTGCTTAAGAAAACAATTAATAATAATTTTTTTTGTGGCTCAGTGGCCCACTGCGTAAGATTTTTTATATCAATTCTTGGATATGAAGCCGTGCATCTATTTGGTGCACATGGCAGTCAACCTGTTAAATTCTTAATATGTAATTTTGAAAATTAAATTTTTTTAATTTTTTTTGTTTAAAATTTTTCAAAGTGATTTAAGGAACACAGTTGGAGTAAACAAATCAAATTTGGCAGTTGTAAAAAAAATTACTCGAGCGTGAAACGTTGTTCCTTTAACTTTAAATTAGGAATTTTACATTTTTGACTAATTTTTGCTTCTATAATAAGTAAAATGGCATTGGTAACACGACTAATACACACATTTCAATTTTGGCAATGATAAAATTACTTAAATTCTTAATATGTAATTTTGAAAATTTAATTTTTTTGTTTAAAATTTTTCAAAATGATTTAAGGAACACAGTGAGAGTAAACAAATCAAATTTGGATGTTTTAAAAAAAAATTACTCGAGCGTGAAACGTTGTTCCTTTAACTTTAAATTAGGAATTTTACATTTTTGAATAATTTTTGCTTCTATAATAAGTAAAATGGCATTGGTAACACGACTAATACACACATTTCAATTTTGGCAATGAGAAAATTACTTAAATTCTTAATATGTGATTTTGAAAATTTAATTTTTTTAAATGAGTTAAAGTTAAAATGTAGATTGTGATCCATTTTACCAGTTATTCTAATGTGGTATTTGAAAACAATGTTGTACTTATTAACTGGTCTTTATTATAGAAAAATGTCTAACTAGTTTCGGCCGAAGCCATCTTCAGAGACTAAAGTCATACTACAAGAAAACAACACTCAAATTTGACAGAGTTGTACATTTATTTGGTTCCATAAGCTTGTAGACGTTAAAATATCAGAAATTTTAATTAAAAATCGTAAATTATAAAGACGTTATGAAATGAAAACACATGTCAAACTGACATCTTATTTTCATAAAAGTAACTCTGTCAAATTTGAGTGTTGTTTTCTTGTAGTATGACTTTAGTCTCTGAAGATGGCTTCGGCCGAAACTAGTTAGACATTTTTCTATAATAAAGACCAGTTAATAAGTACAACATTGTTTTCAAATACCACATTTAATTTTTTTGTTTAAAATTTTTCAAAATGATTTAAGGAACACAGTGAGAGTAAACAAATCAAATTTGGCTGTTGTAAGAAAAAATTACTCGAGCGTGAAACGTTGTTCCTTTAACTTTAAATTAGGAATTTTACATTTTTGAATAATTTTTGCTTCTATAATAAGTAAAATGGCATTGGTAACACGACTAACACACACATTTCAATTTTGGCAATGAGAAAATTACTTAAATTCTTAATATGTAATTTTGAAAATTTAATTTCTTTCTTTAAAATTTTTCAAAATCATTTAAGGAACACAGTGAGAGTAAACAAATCAAATTTGGCGGTTGTAAAAAAATTACTCGAGCGTGAAACGTTGTTCCTTTAACTTTAAATTAGGAATTTTACATTTTTGAATAATTTTTGCTTCTATAATAAGTAAAATGGCATTGGTAACACGACTAATACACACATTTCAATTTTGGCAATGAGAAAATTACTTAAATTCTTAATATGTAATTTTGAAAATTTAATTTCTTTCTTTAAAATTTTTCAAAATCATTTAAGGAACACAGTGAGAGTAAACAAATCAAATTTGGCTGTTGTAAAAAAATTACTCGAGCGTGAAACGTTGTTCCTTTAACTTTAAATTAGGAATTTTACATTTTTGAATAATTTTTGCTTCTATAATAAGTAAAATGGCATTGGTAACACGACTAATACACACATTTCAATTTTGGCAATGAGAAAATTACTTAAATTCTTAATATGTGATTTTGAAAATTTAATTTTTTTGTTTAAAATTTTTCAAAATGATTTAAGGAACACAGTGAGAGCAAACAAATCAAATTTGGCTGTTGTAAAAAAATTACTCGAGCGTGAAACGTTGTTCCTTTAACTTTAAATTAGGAATTTTACATTTTTGAATAATTTTTGCTTCTATAATAAGTAAAATGGCATTGGTAACACGACTAAGACACACATTTCAATTTTGGCAATGAGAAAATTACTTAAATTCTTAATATGTAATTTTGAAAATTTAATTTCTTTCTTTAAAATTTTTCAAAATCATTTAAGGAACACAGTGAGAGTAAACAAATCAAATTTGGCGGTTGTAAAAAAATTACTCGAGCGTGAAACGTTGTTCCTTTAACTTTAAATTAGGAATTTTACATTTTTGAATAATTTTTGCTTCTATAATAAGTAAAATGGCATTGGTAACACGACTAATACACACATTTCAATTTTGGCAATGAGAAAATTACTTAAATTCTTAATATGTAATTTTGAAAATTTAATTTCTTTCTTTAAAATTTTTCAAAATCATTTAAGGAACACAGTGAGAGTAAACAAATCAAATTTGGCGGTTGTAAAAAAATTACTCGAGCGTGAAACGTTGTTCCTTTAACTTTAAATTAGGAATTTTACATTTTTGAATAATTTTTGCTTCTATAATAAGTAAAATGGCATTGGTAACACGACTAATACACACATTTCAATTTTGGCAATGAGAAAATTACTTAAATTCTTAATATGTAATTTTGAAAATTTAATTTCTTTCTTTAAAATTTTTCAAAATCATTTAAGGAACACAGTGAGAGTAAACAAATCAAATTTGGCGGTTGTAAAAAAATTACTCGAGCGTGAAACGTTGTTCCTTTAACTTTAAATTAGGAATTTTACATTTTTGAATAATTTTTGCTTCTATAATAACTAAAATGGCATTGGTAACACGACTAATACACACATTTCAATTTGGGCAATGAGAAAATTACTTAAATTCTTAATATGTAATTTTGAAAATTTAAATTTTTTGTTTCAAATTTTTCAAAATGATTTAAGGAACACAGTGAGAGTAAACAAATCAAATTTGGCTGTTGTAAAAAAATTACTCGAGCGTGAAACGTTGTTCCTTTAACTTTAAATTAGGAATTTTACATTTTTGAATAATTTTTGCTTCTATAATAAGTAAAATGGCATTGGTAACACGACTAATACACACATTTCAATTTTGGCAATGAGAAAATTACTTAAATTCTTAATATGTGATTTTGAAAATTTAATTTTTTTGTTTAAAATTTTTCAAAATGATTTAAGGAACACAGTGAGAGCAAACAAATCAAATTTGGCTGTTGTAAAAAAATTACTCGAGCGTGAAACGTTGTTCCTTTAACTTTAAATTAGGAATTTTACATTTTTGAATAATTTTTGCTTCTATAATAAGTAAAATGGCATTGGTAACACGACTAAGACACACATTTCAATTTTGGCAATGAGAAAATTACTTAAATTCTTAATATGTAATTTTGAAAATTTAATTTCTTTCTTTAAAATTTTTCAAAATCATTTAAGGAACACAGTGAGAGTAAACAAATCAAATTTGGCGGTTGTAAAAAAATTACTCGAGCGTGAAACGTTGTTCCTTTAACTTTAAATTAGGAATTTTACATTTTTGAATAATTTTTGCTTCTATAATAAGTAAAATGGCATTGGTAACACGACTAATACACACATTTCAATTTTGGCAATGAGAAAATTACTTAAATTCTTAATATGTAATTTTGAAAATTTAATTTCTTTCTTTAAAATTTTTCAAAATCATTTAAGGAACACAGTGAGAGTAAACAAATCAAATTTGGCGGTTGTAAAAAAATTACTCGAGCGTGAAACGTTGTTCCTTTAACTTTAAATTAGGAATTTTACATTTTTGAATAATTTTTGCTTCTATAATAAGTAAAATGGCATTGGTAACACGACTAATACACACATTTCAATTTTGGCAATGAGAAAATTACTTAAATTCTTAATATGTAATTTTGAAAATTTAATTTCTTTCTTTAAAATTTTTCAAAATCATTTAAGGAACACAGTGAGAGTAAACAAATCAAATTTGGCGGTTGTAAAAAAATTACTCGAGCGTGAAACGTTGTTCCTTTAACTTTAAATTAGGAATTTTACATTTTTGAATAATTTTTGCTTCTATAATAACTAAAATGGCATTGGTAACACGACTAATACACACATTTCAATTTGGGCAATGAGAAAATTACTTAAATTCTTAATATGTAATTTTGAAAATTTAAATTTTTTGTTTCAAATTTTTCAAAATGATTTAAGGAACACAGTGAGAGTAAACAAATCAAATTTGGCTGTTGTAAAAAAATTACTCGAGCGTGAAACGTTGTTCCTTTAACTTTAAATTAGGAATTTTACATTTTTGAATAATTTTTGCTTCTATAATAAGTAAAATGGCATTGGTAACACGACTAATACACACATTTCAATTTTGGCAATGAGAAAATTACTTAAATTCTTAATATGTGATTTTGAAAATTTAATTTTTTTGTTTAAAATTTTTCAAAATGATTTAAGGAACACAGTGAGAGCAAACAAATCAAATTTGGCTGTTGTAAAAAAATTACTCGAGCGTGAAACGTTGTTCCTTTAACTTTAAATTAGGAATTTTACATTTTTGAATAATTTTTGCTTCTATAATAAGTAAAATGGCATTGGTAACACGACTAATACACACATTTCAATTTTGGCAATGAGAAAATTACTTAAATTCTTAATATGTAATTTTGAAAATTTAATTTCTTTCTTTAAAATTTTTCAAAATCATTTAAGGAACACAGTGAGAGTAAACAAATCAAATTTGGCGGTTGTAAAAAAATTACTCGAGCGTGAAACGTTGTTCCTTTAACTTTAAATTAGGAATTTTACATTTTTGAATAATTTTTGCTTCTATAATAACTAAAATGGCATTGGTAACACGACTAATACACACATTTCAATTTGGGCAATGAGAAAATTACTTAAATTCTTAATATGTAATTTTGAAAATTTAAATTTTTTGTTTCAAATTTTTCAAAATGATTTAAGGAACACAGTGAGAGTAAACAAATCAAATTTGGCTGTTGTAAAAAAATTACTCGAGCGTGAAACGTTGTTCCTTTAACTTTAAATTAGGAATTTTACATTTTTGAATAATTTTTGCTTCTGTAATAAGTAAAATGGTATTGGTAACACGACTAATACACACATTTCAATTTTGGCAATGAGAAAATTACTTAAATTCTTAATATGTAATTTTGAAAATTTAATTTTTTTGTTTAAAATTTTTCAAAATGATTTAAGAAACACAGTGAGAATAAACAAATCAAATTTGGCAGTTGTAAAAAAATTACTCGAGCGTGAAACGTTGTTCCTTTAACTTTAAATTAGGAATTTTACATTTTTGAATAATTTTTGCTTCTGTAATAAGTAAAATGGCATTGGTAACACGACTAATACACACATTTCAATTTTGGCAATGAGAAAATTACTTAAATTCTTAATATGTAATTTTGAAAATTTAATTTTTTTGTTTAAAATTTTTCAAAATGATTTAAGGAACACAGTGAGAGTAAACAAATCAAATTTGGCTGTTGTAAAAAAATTACTCGAGCGTGAAACGTTGTTCCTTTAACTTTAAATTAGGAATTTTACATTTTTGAATAATTTTTGCTTCTGTAATAAGTAAAATGGCATTGGTAACACGACTAATACACACATTTCAATTTTGGCAATGAGAAAATTACTAAAATTCTTAATATGTAATTTTGAAAATTTAATTTTTTTGTTTAAAATTTTTCAAAATGATTTAAGGAACACAGTGAGAGTAATTTGGCTGTTGTAAAAAAATTACTCGAGCGTGAAACGTTGTTCCTTTAACTTTAAATTAGGAATTTTACATTTTTGAATAATTTTTGCTTCTGTAATAAGTAAAATGGCATTGGTAACACGACTAATACACACATTTCAATTTTGGCAATGAGAAAATTACTTAAATTCTTAATATGTAATTTTGAAAATTTAATTTTTTTGTTTAAAATTTTTCAAAATGATTTAAGGAACACAGTGAGAGTAATTTGGCTGTTGTAAAAAAATTACTCGAGCGTGAAACGTTGTTCCTTTAACTTTAAATTAGGAATTTTACATTTTTGAATAATTTTTGCTTCTGTAATAAGTAAAATGGCATTGGTAACACGACTAATACACACATTTCAATTTTGGCAATGAGAAAATTACTTAAATTCTTAATATGTAATTTTGAAAATTTAATTTTTTTGTTTAAAATTTTTCAAAATGATTTAAGGAACACAGTGAGAGTAATTTGGCTGTTGTAAAAAAATTACTCGAGCGTGAAACGTTGTTCCTTTAACTTTAAATTAGGAATTTTACATTTTTGAATAATTTTTGCTGCTGTAATAAGTAAAATGGCATTGGTAACACGACTAATACACACATTTCAATTTTGGCAATGAGAAAATTACTTAAATTCTTAATATGTAATTTTGAAAATTTAATTTTTTTGTTTAAAATTTTTCAAAATGATTTAAGGAACACAGTGAGAGTAATTTGGCTGTTGTAAAAAAATTACTCGAGCCTGAAACGTTGTTCCTTTAACTTTAAATTAGGAATTTTACATTTTTGAATAATTTTTGCTGCTGTAATAAGTAAAATGGCATTGGTAACACGACTAATACACACATTTCAATTTTGGCAATGAGAAAATTACTTAAATTCTTAATATGTAATTTTGAAAATTTAATTTTTTTGTTTAAAATTTTTCAAAATGATTTAAGGAACACAGTGAGAGTAATTTGGCTGTTGTAAAAAAATTACTCGAGCGTGAAACGTTGTTCCTTTAACTTTAAATTAGGAATTTTACATTTTTGAATAATTTTTGCTTCTGTAATAAGTAAAATGGCATTGGTAACACGACTAATACACACATTTCAATTTTGGCAATGAGAAAATTACTAAAATTCTTAATATGTAATTTTGAAAATTTAATTTTTTTGTTTAAAATTTTTCAAAATGATTTAAGGAACACAGTGAGAGTAATTTGGCTGTTGTAAAAAAATTACTCGAGCGTGAAACGTTGTTCCTTTAACTTTAAATTAGGAATTTTACATTTTTGAATAATTTTTGCTTCTGTAATAAGTAAAATGGCATTGGTAACACGACTAATACACACATTTCAATTTTGGCAATGAGAAAATTACTTAAATTCTTAATATGTAATTTTGAAAATTTAATTTTTTTGTTTAAAATTTTTCAAAATGATTTAAGGAACACAGTGAGAGTAATTTGGCTGTTGTAAAAAAATTACTCGAGCGTGAAACGTTGTTCCTTTAACTTTAAATTAGGAATTTTACATTTTTGAATAATTTTTGCTGCTGTAATAAGTAAAATGGCATTGGTAACACGACTAATACACACATTTCAATTTTGGCAATGAGAAAATTACTTAAATTCTTAATATGTAATTTTGAAAATTTAATTTTTTTGTTTAAAATTTTTCAAAATGATTTAAGGAACACAGTGAGAGTAATTTGGCTGTTGTAAAAAAATTACTCGAGCGTGAAACGTTGTTCCTTTAACTTTAAATTAGGAATTTTACATTTTTGAATAATTTTTGCTTCTGTAATAAGTAAAATGGCATTGGTAACACGACTAATACACACATTTCAATTTTGGCAATGAGAAAATTACTTAAATTCTTAATATGTAATTTTGAAAATTTAATTTTTTTGTTTAAAATTTTTCAAAATGATTTAAGGAACACAGTGAGAGTAATTTGGCTGTTGTAAAAAAATTACTCGAGCGTGAAACGTTGTTCCTTTAACTTTAAATTAGGAATTTTACATTTTTGAATAATTTTTGCTGCTGTAATAAGTAAAATGGCATTGGTAACACGACTAATACACACATTTCAATTTTGGCAATGAGAAAATTACTTAAATTCTTAATATGTAATTTTGAAAATTTAATTTTTTTGTTTAAAATTTTTCAAAATGATTTAAGGAACACAGTGAGAGTAATTTGGCTGTTGTAAAAAAATTACTCGAGCGTGAAACGTTGTTCCTTTAACTTTAAATTAGGAATTTTACATTTTTGAATAATTTTTGCTTCTGTAATAAGTAAAATGGCATTGGTAACACGACTAATACACACATTTCAATTTTGGCAATGAGAAAATTACTAAAATTCTTAATATGTAATTTTGAAAATTTAATTTTTTTGTTTAAAATTTTTCAAAATGATTTAAGGAACACAGTGAGAGTAATTTGGCTGTTGTAAAAAAATTACTCGAGCGTGAAACGTTGTTCCTTTAACTTTAAATTAGGAATTTTACATTTTTGAATAATTTTTGCTTCTGTAATAAGTAAAATGGCATTGGTAACACGACTAATACACACATTTCAATTTTGGCAATGAGAAAATTACTTAAATTCTTAATATGTAATTTTGAAAATTTAATTTTTTTGTTTAAAATTTTTCAAAATGATTTAAGGAACACAGTGAGAGTAATTTGGCTGTTGTAAAAAAATTACTCGAGCGTGAAACGTTGTTCCTTTAACTTTAAATTAGGAATTTTACATTTTTGAATAATTTTTGCTTCTGTAATAAGTAAAATGGCATTGGTAACACGACTAATACACACATTTCAATTTTGGCAATGAGAAAATTACTTAAATTCTTAATATGTAATTTTGAAAATTTAATTTTTTTGTTTAAAATTTTTCAAAATGATTTAAGGAACACAGTGAGAGTAAACAAATCAAATTTGGCTGTTGTAAAAAAATTACTCGAGCGTGAAACGTTGTTCCTTTAACTTTAAATTAGGAATTTTACATTTTTGAATAATTTTTGCTTCTGTAATAAGTAAAATGGCATTGGTAACACGACTAATACACACATTTCAATTTTGGCAATGAGAAAATTACTTAAATTCTTAATATGTAATTTTGAAAATTTAATTTTTTTGTTTAAAATTTTTCAAAATGATTTAAGGAACACAGTGAGAGTAAACAAATCAAATTTGGCTGTTGTAAAAAAATTACTCGAGCGTGAAACGTTGTTCCTTTAACTTTAAATTAGGAATTTTACATTTTTGAATAATTTTTGCTTCTGTAATAAGTAAAATGGCATTGGTAACACGACTAATACACACATTTCAATTTTGGCAATGAGAAAATTACTTAAATTCTTAATATGTAATTTTGAAAATTTAATTTTTTTGTTTAAAATTTTTCAAAATGATTTAAGGAACACAGTGAGAGTAAACAAATCAAATTTGGCTGTTGTAAAAAAATTACTCGAGCGTGAAACGTTGTTCCTTTAACTTTAAATTAGGAATTTTACATTTTTGAATAATTTTTGCTTCTGTAATAAGTAAAATGGCATTGGTAACACGACTAATACACACATTTCAATTTTGGCAATGAGAAAATTACTAAAATTCTTAATATGTAATTTTGAAAATTTAATTTTTTTGTTTAAAATTTTTCAAAATGATTTAAGGAACACAGTGAGAGTAATTTGGCTGTTGTAAAAAAATTACTCGAGCGTGAAACGTTGTTCCTTTAACTTTAAATTAGGAATTTTACATTTTTGAATAATTTTTGCTTCTGTAATAAGTAAAATGGCATTGGTAACACGACTAATACACACATTTCAATTTTGGCAATGAGAAAATTACTTAAATTCTTAATATGTAATTTTGAAAATTTAATTTTTTTGTTTAAAATTTTTCAAAATGATTTAAGGAACACAGTGAGAGTAAACAAATCAAATTTGGCTGTTGTAAAAAAATTACTCGAGCGTGAAACGTTGTTCCTTTAACTTTAAATTAGGAATTTTACATTTTTGAATAATTTTTGCTTCTGTAATAAGTAAAATGGCATTGGTAACACGACTAATACACACATTTCAATTTTGGCAATGAGAAAATTACTTAAATTCTTAATATGTAATTTTGAAAATTTAATTTTTTTGTTTAAAATTTTTCAAAATGATTTAAGGAACACAGTGAGAGTAAACAAATCAAATTTGGCTGTTGTAAAAAAATTACTCGAGCGTGAAACGTTGTTCCTTTAACTTTAAATTAGGAATTTTACATTTTTGAATAATTTTTGCTTCTGTAATAAGTAAAATGGCATTGGTAACACGACTAATACACACATTTCAATTTTGGCAATGAGAAAATTACTTAAATTCTTAATATGTAATTTTGAAAATTTAATTTTTTTGTTTAAAATTTTTCAAAATGATTTAAGGAACACAGTGAGAGTAAACAAATCAAATTTGGCTGTTGTAAAAAAATTACTCGAGCGTGAAACGTTGTTCCTTTAACTTTAAATTAGGAATTTTACATTTTTGAATAATTTTTGCTTCTGTAATAAGTAAAATGGCATTGGTAACACGACTAATACACACATTTCAATTTTGGCAATGAGAAAATTACTAAAATTCTTAATATGTAATTTTGAAAATTTAATTTTTTTGTTTAAAATTTTTCAAAATGATTTAAGGAACACAGTGAGAGTAATTTGGCTGTTGTAAAAAAATTACTCGAGCGTGAAACGTTGTTCCTTTAACTTTAAATTAGGAATTTTACATTTTTGAATAATTTTTGCTTCTGTAATAAGTAAAATGGCATTGGTAACACGACTAATACACACATTTCAATTTTGGCAATGAGAAAATTACTTAAATTCTTAATATGTAATTTTGAAAATTTAATTTTTTTGTTTAAAATTTTTCAAAATGATTTAAGGAACACAGTGAGAGTAAACAAATCAAATTTGGCTGTTGTAAAAAAATTACTCGAGCGTGAAACGTTGTTCCTTTAACTTTAAATTAGGAATTTTACATTTTTGAATAATTTTTGCTTCTATAATAACTAAAATGGCATTGGTAACACGACTAATACACACATTTCAATTTTGGCAATGAGAAAATTACTAAAATTCTTAATATGTAATTTTGAAAATTTAATTTTTTTGTTTAAAATTTTTCAAAATGATTTAAGGAACACAGTGAGAGTAATTTGGCTGTTGTAAAAAAATTACTCGAGCGTGAAACGTTGTTCCTTTAACTTTAAATTAGGAATTTTACATTTTTGAATAATTTTTGCTTCTGTAATAAGTAAAATGGCATTGGTAACACGACTAATACACACATTTCAATTTTGGCAATGAGAAAATTACTTAAATTCTTAATATGTAATTTTGAAAATTTAATTTTTTTGTTTAAAATTTTTCAAAATGATTTAAGGAACACAGTGAGAGTAATTTGGCTGTTGTAAAAAAATTACTCGAGCGTGAAACGTTGTTCCTTTAACTTTAAATTAGGAATTTTACATTTTTGAATAATTTTTGCTTCTGTAATAAGTAAAATGGCATTGGTAACACGACTAATACACACATTTCAATTTTGGCAATGAGAAAATTACTTAAATTCTTAATATGTAATTTTGAAAATTTAATTTTTTTGTTTAAAATTTTTCAAAATGATTTAAGGAACACAGTGAGAGTAATTTGGCTGTTGTAAAAAAATTACTCGAGCGTGAAACGTTGTTCCTTTAACTTTAAATTAGGAATTTTACATTTTTGAATAATTTTTGCTTCTGTAATAAGTAAAATGGCATTGGTAACACGACTAATACACACATTTCAATTTTGGCAATGAGAAAATTACTTAAATTCTTAATATGTAATTTTGAAAATTTAATTTTTTTGTTTAAAATTTTTCAAAATGATTTAAGGAACACAGTGAGAGTAAACAAATCAAATTTGGCTGTTGTAAAAAAATTACTCGAGCGTGAAACGTTGTTCCTTTAACTTTAAATTAGGAATTTTACATTTTTGAATAATTTTTGCTTCTGTAATAAGTAAAATGGCATTGGTAACACGACTAATACACACATTTCAATTTTGGCAATGAGAAAATTACTTAAATTCTTAATATGTAATTTTGAAAATTTAATTTTTTTGTTTAAAATTTTTCAAAATGATTTAAGGAACACAGTGAGAGTAATTTGGCTGTTGTAAAAAAATTACTCGAGCGTGAAACGTTGTTCCTTTAACTTTAAATTAGGAATTTTACATTTTTGAATAATTTTTGCTTCTGTAATAAGTAAAATGGCATTGGTAACACGACTAATACACACATTTCAATTTTGGCAATGAGAAAATTACTTAAATTCTTAATATGTAATTTTGAAAATTTAATTTTTTTGTTTAAAATTTTTCAAAATGATTTAAGGAACACAGTGAGAGTAAACAAATCAAATTTGGCTGTTGTAAAAAAATTACTCGAGCGTGAAACGTTGTTCCTTTAACTTTAAATTAGGAATTTTACATTTTTGAATAATTTTTGCTTCTGTAATAAGTAAAATGGCATTGGTAACACGACTAATACACACATTTCAATTTTGGCAATGAGAAAATTACTTAAATTCTTAATATGTAATTTTGAAAATTTAATTTTTTTGTTTAAAATTTTTCAAAATGATTTAAGGAACACAGTGAGAGTAATTTGGCTGTTGTAAAAAAATTACTCGAGCGTGAAACGTTGTTCCTTTAACTTTAAATTAGGAATTTTACATTTTTGAATAATTTTTGCTTCTGTAATAAGTAAAATGGCATTGGTAACACGACTAATACACACATTTCAATTTTGGCAATGAGAAAATTACTTAAATTCTTAATATGTAATTTTGAAAATTTAATTTTTTTGTTTAAAATTTTTCAAAATGATTTAAGGAACACAGTGAGAGTAATTTGGCTGTTGTAAAAAAATTACTCGAGCGTGAAACGTTGTTCCTTTAACTTTAAATTAGGAATTTTACATTTTTGAATAATTTTTGCTTCTATAATAAGTAAAATGGCATTGGTAACACGACTAATACACACATTTCAATTTTGGCAATGAGAAAATTGCTTAAATCTTAATATGTTATTTTGAAAATTTAATTTTTTTGTTTAAAATTTTTCAAAATGATTTAAGGAACACAGTGAGAGTAAACAAACCAAATTTGGCTGTTTTAAAAAAAAATTACTCGAGCGTGAAACGTTGTTCCTTTAACTTTAAATTAGGAATGTTACATTTTTGAATAATTTTTGCTTCTATAATAAGTAAAATGGCATTGGTAACACGACTAATAGTCACATTTCAATTTGGCAATGAGAAAATTACTTAAATTCTTAATATGTAATTTTGAAAATTTAATTTTTTTGTTTAAAATTTTTCAAAATAATTTAAGGAACACAGTAAGAGTAAACAAATCAAATTTGGCGGTTGTAAAAAAATTACTCGAGCGTGAAACGTTGTTCCTTTAACTTTAAATTAGGAATTTTACATTTTTGAATAATTTTTGCTTCTATAATAACTAAAATGGCATTGGTAACACGACTAATACACACATTTCAATTTTGGCAATGAGAAAATTACTTAAATTCTTAATATGTAATTTTGAAAATTTAATTTTTTTGTTTAAAATTTTTCAAAATGATTTAAGGAACAAAGTGAGAGTAAACAAATCAAATTTGGCTGTTGTAAAAAAATTACTCGAGCGTGAAACGTTGTTCCTTTAACTTTAAATTAGGAATTTTACATTTTTGAATAATTTTTGCTTCTATAAAAAGTAAAATGGCATTGGAAACACGACTAATACACACATTTCGATTTTGGCAATGAGAAAATTACTTAAATTCTTAATATGTAATTTTGAAAATTTAATTTTTTTGTTTAAAATTTTTCAAAATGATTTAAGGAACACAGTGAGAGTAAACAAATCAAATTTGGCTGTTGTAAGAAAAAATTACTCGAGCGTGAAACGTTGTTCCTTTAACTTTAAATTAGGAATGTTACATTTTTGAATAATTTTTGCTTCTATAATAAGTAAAATGGCATTGGTAACACGACTAATAGTCACATTTCAATTTGGCAATGAGAAAATTACTTAAATTCTTAATATGTAATTTTGAAAATTTAATTTTTTTGTTTAAAATTTTTCAAAATAATTTAAGGAACACAGTAAGAGTAAACAAATCAAATTTGGCGGTTGTAAAAAAATTACTCGAGCGTGAAACGTTGTTCCTTTAACTTTAAATTAGGAATTTTACATTTTTGAATAATTTTTGCTTCTATAATAAGTAAAATGGCATTGGTAACACGACTAATACACACATTTCAATTTTGGCAATGAGAAAATTGCTTAAATCTTAATATGTTATTTTGAAAATTTAATTTTTTTGTTTAAAATTTTTCAAAATGATTTAAGGAACACAGTGAGAGTAAACAAACCAAATTTGGCTGTTTTAAAAAAAAATTACTCGAGCGTGAAACGTTGTTCCTTTAACTTTAAATTAGGAATGTTACATTTTTGAATAATTTTTGCTTCCATAATAAGTAAAATGGCATTGGTAACACGACTAATACACACATTTCAATTTTGGCAATGAGAAAATTACTTAAATTCTTAATATGTAATTTCGAAAATTAAGTTTTTTTTAAATTTTTTTATTTAAAAATGTTCAAAATGATTTAAGGAACACAGTGAAAGCAAACAAATCAAATTTGGCAGTTGTAAAAAAAATTACTCCAGCATAAAACGTTATTAACTTATATAATTCTTTCATTCTCATCGAATCATCACTTTCAACATTTTGAGGTTTGAGCTGTTTTCACGCTCGGGGCAAATAGGACAATGCAATGATCCAAATGCATCCAGACATCGATGTCGGCCATAAACATCCCAGGAATCCTTAAAATCGAACGTCAGCACCTGATGTCCTTCATAAGTTATGGCTGAATTTCGTGGCGGTGCTAATGAACCACTAAATCTTCATGTCGACGACGTGAATGCGACAATTTTAAATTTCCCGAGTCCGAATTAAATTTGTCTCTTTCTCCAAGATACAAGATTCAAGATTAAGAAGTGTCGCCTTCCTCGGTAATCCAATAAAAACATAATCAGGAAATGCTCAAAAACAAGACATCTGATTCAATAAAAATCTTATTCTTTCAAGATTACGTTTTGTATCAAATTTAAAACGAAACGTGAATGTATGTATTTATTTTTTTGTTTCATCAAATTTAAGTAAAATTGAGATCAAGATATTCAAATTTTTTCTCTTATCTTCGTCATCCCATCGTGCGTCTTGAACTGGTTACGTCGTATCTGGCAATAAAATTTTATCTCTGAAACTCGACGAGGGCATTTAACTCGAGTTTTATGGCGGAAAATCCGGATTTATGTGTATATTTTTATCTGCATGGACTATGTCTTCGTGGATGTATGTGCAAGTTGCGGAGTCTTTGTTTGAAGATTGCTGAATGAAATGTAGATAAATTGGTTTGATTTTATTGACCACATATCGGAATTTATTCCGAACTAAACAAAAATTTTATGATCACTTTTTATCGATAAGCTTTAAAAAGTAATTTAATTGCGATTATAAATAATTTTTATTATTAAATGTTCCTTTAGGTTATATAGGAGCTGTTTTCGAGATAATGATTGACTTTTAAAATTAAATTTTCAAATTTAAGTATTTTTCTCATTGCCAAAATTGAAATCTGTGTATTAGTCGTGTTACCAATGGCATTTTATATATTCTAGAAGAAAAATTATTCGGAAATGTAAAGTTCCAAATTTAAAGCTAAGTAACAAACGTTTTACGCTCGAGTAATTTTTTTTGCAACTGCCAAATTTGGTTTGTTTGCTTTCACTGTGTTCCTCAAATCATTTCGAATATTTTTAAACAAAAAAATTATAACAAATTACATTTTTTCATTTACATTTTTTTTCAAAATTACATTGTACATATTAGGAGTTTAATTATTTTTATCATTGCCAAAATTCAAATGTGTGTATTAGTCGTATTACCAATGATATTTTACATATATTAAAAACAAAAATTATTCGAAAGTGTAAAATTCCAAATTTAAAGTTAAAGGAACAACGTTTCACGCTCGAGTAAATTTTTTTGCAACTGCCAAATTTGAATTGTTTGCTCTCACTGTGTTCCTTAAATCATTTTGAACTTATTATTAACTTAAATAATGTTAATCTATCAATTCAAATCAAAGCAGCTACTCAAAGTCACTCAAAACGACAATTAGACGGTGTTAACCACTAAAATAACGTATAGGAACCTCCGCTTATCCCCGGGCCTGAGTAAACACGACAAGACCGAGAGTTTAATTAAGTCTATGACGGCGGCAGACCGAGTCACTCATTGTTTTGGCCAAGCCCTTCTTGTAATTATACATACACGTACACAAGCCAAGGCGTTGATGTTGACGTCGAGGTGCTAAAGTTCGCACTTTGGCTCAAAGCTCCCTTAACATCCCTCTACCCCACCAAACTCAACCGAACAAGTTATAACCTAAATATTTTATTAGCGCTCAACCGAAGATAAATTAGCGTGTCATTTCAAATGAAGTCCCTACTAAAGAGGGACATGGCGAAAAGAAATGAGGATCATAAATCGCGCGGGAACTTTACGACACCGCCAGGAATAAGACCCTTCTTCTTATTCGTGTATATGGGGGGTCTACTCTACAACATTTATTACAAATGAATAAATCATTTATTAATTAATTAACATCGTGATTCATCCCAAGTTATTTTCAACTTCATTTAAGTTTTTGTGAATTTATATGTTACAATTGATCCGTCGAAGTTAATAACGTTCATGACTTCGCATAAACGATTTATTCGTTTCTCTTTTCAATGATGTTGCGGTTCGAGCCTTCCAAGAAACTAATTGCCATTGCCATTGTTTCAAATCGTTTTAAAATATTCATCTACACGATCTTATTGTACAACATTTCGCCTTTTAAAAAAAGAAATTTGGGTTAATTTTGTTTTATTTATTGTTTAGTTGTGTGGAGTTGGTGGGCAAATGAGGGTGGAAAGAATTTGAGTCGTACTTGTGTAGTTTTCCTTCTTTTTGCGGACTTTCGAACTTGCAGAGTCAACAAAAGAGTTGGTAACTTTTGCACCACGCCACTTCGTTCGCCGAAGACATATTGTTGAAGTTGAGCGGCGAAACCGCGCCGCCTCCCTTTCACGCCATCCTACACCCGTCCAACCCCTTTTTACCCGCAATGTTATTGTTCTTCGGGAACAATACTCTCCCGTTTTATCCCTACTCTCTCTTTCGATTTATCTGTGCTTTTATTGGGCGAATAAAATATATAGTGTTCGATAAAAAGTTTGTTGTAGTTTCGAAATTATATCATGTTGGAAACTAACATCTTTAAGCTTCAATTCAACATGCACATCATATTATTATCATTAAAAACATAGATGATATGATGTGCTCAAAAATTTCGAATTAATAATAATTTATTAACGATTCTTATCAACACTTTAATGAAAATTTCAACAATGCCATGATATAATTTTTATGGCACATCATAAACTAGACACTTTAAGCTTTAATATGACGTATAGATCATATCATAATTCTTTAAAAATATGGACGATATGACGTACTCGAAAATTTTGAATTAATCATAATTTATTAACGATTTTTATCAGCGCTTTAATGAAAATTTCAACAATGCTATGATATAATTTTTATGGCACATCATAAACTAGACACTAAGCTTTAATATGGCGTATAAATCATATCATAATTCTTTAAAAATATGGACGATATGACGTGCTCGAAAATGTCGAATTAATCATAATTTATTAACGATTTTTATCAGCACTTTAATGAAAATTTCAACAATGCTATGATATAATTTTTATGGCACATCATAAACTAGACACTTTGAGCTTTAATATGACGTATAGATCATATCATAATTCTTTAATAATGTGGACGATATGACGTGCTCGAAAATTTCGAATTAATCATAATTTATTAACGATTTTTATCAGCACTTTAATGAAAATTTCAACAATGCTATGATATAATTTTTATGGCACATCATAAACAAGACACTTTAAGCTTTAATATGACGTATAGATCATATCATAATTCTTTAATAATATGGACGATATGACGTGCTCGAAAATGTCGAATTAATCATAATTTATTAACGATTTTTATCAGCACTTTAATGAAAATTTCAACAATGCTATGATATAATTTTTATGGCACATCATAAACAAGACACTTTAAGCTTTAATATGGCGTATAGATCATATCATAATTCTTTAAAAATATGGACGATATGACGTGCTCGAAAATTTCGAATTAATCATAACTTATTAACGATTTATATCAGCACTTTAATAAAAATTTCATCAATGCTATGATATAATTTTTTTGGCACATCATAAACTAGACTCTTTAAGCATTAATATAACGTATAGATCATATCATAATTCTTTAAAAATATGGACGATATGACGTGCTCGAAAATTTCGAATTAATTATAATTTATTAATGATTTTTATCAACACATTAATAAAAATTTCATCAATGCTATGATATAATTTTTATGGCACATCATAAACTAGACACTTTAAGCTTTAATATGACGTATAGATCATATCATAATTCTTTAAAAATATGGACGATATGACGTGCTCGAAAATTTCGAATTAATCATAACTTATTAACGATTTTTATCAACACTTTAATGAAAATTTCAACAATGCTATGATATAATTTTTATGGCACATCATAAACTAGACTCTTTAAGCTTCAATTTAACATATAGATCATGTCATAATTCTTTAAAAATATGGACGATATGACGTGCTCGAAAATTTCGAATTAATCATAATTTATTAACGATTTTTATCAACACTTTAATGAAAATTTCAACAATGCTATGATATAATTTTTATGGCACATCATAAACTAGACACTTTAAGCTTTAATATGACGTATAGATCATATCATAATTCTTTAAAAATATGGACGATATGACGTGCTCGAAAATTTCGAATTAATCATAATTTATTAACGATTTTTATCAGCACTTTAATGAAAATTTCAACAATCCTATGATATAATTTTTATGGCACATCATAAACTAGACACTAAGCTTTAATATGGCGTATAAATCATATCATAATTCTTTAAAGATATGGACGATATGACGTGCTCGAAAATTTCGAATTAATCATAATTTATTAACGATTTTGATCAGCACTTTAATGAAAATTTCAACAATGCTATGATATAATTGTTATGGCACATCATAAACTAGACTCTTTAAGCTTCATCATAACATATAGATCATATCATAATTCCTTAAACATATGGACGATGTGACGTTCTCGAAAATTTCGAATTAATCATAACTTATTAACGATTTTTATCAGCACTTTAATGAAAATTTCAACAATGCTATGATATAATTTTTATGGCACATCATAAACTAGACACTTTATGCTTTAATATGGCGTATAGATCATATCATAATTCTTTAAAAATATGGACGATATGACGTGCTCGAAAATTTCGAATTAATCATAATTTATTAACGATTTTTATCAACACTTTAATGAAAATTTCAACAATGCTATGATATAATTTTTATGGCCATCATATACTAGACACTTTAAGCTTTAATATGGCGTATAGATCATATCATAATTCTTTAAAAATATGGACGATATGACGTGCTCGAAAATTTCGAGTTAATCATAATTTATTAACGATTTTTATCAGCACTTTAATGAAAATTTCAACAATGCTATGGTATAATTTTTATGGCACATCATAAACTAGACACTTTAAGCTTTAATATGGCGTATAGATCATATCATAATTCTTTAAAAATATGGACGATATGACGTGCTCGAAAATTTCGAATTAATCATAATTTATTAACGATTTTTATCAACACTTTAATGAAAATTTCAACAATGCTATGATATAATTTTTATGGCACATCATATACTAGACACTTTAAGCTTTAATATGGCGTATAGATCATATCATAATTCTTTAAAAATATGGACGATATGACGTGCTCGAAAATTTCGAGTTAATCATAATTTATTAACGATTTTTATCAGCACTTTAATGAAAATTTCAACAATGCTATGGTATAATTTTTATGGCACATCATAAACTAGACTCTTTAAGCTTCAACATAACATATAGATCATATCATAATTCTTTAAAAATATGGACGATATGACGTGCTCGAAAATTTCGAATTAATCATAATTTATTAACGATTTTATCAGCACTTTAATGAAAATTTCAACAATGCTATGATATAATTTTTATGGCACATCATAAACTAGACCCTTTAAGCTTTAATATGACGTATAGATCATATCATAATTCTTTAAAAATATGGACGATATGACGTGCTCGAAAATTTTGAATTAATCATAATTTATTAACGATTTTTATCAGCACTTTAATGAAAATTTCAACAATGCTATGATATAATTTTTATGGCACATCATAAACTAGACTCTTTAAGCTTCAACATAACATATAGATCATATCATAATTCTTTAAAAATATGGACGATATGACGTGCTCGAAAATTTCGAATTAATCATAATTTATTAACGATTTTATCAGCACTTTAATGAAAATTTCAACAATGCTATGATATAATTTTTATGGCACATCATAAACTAGACCCATTAAGCTTTAATATGACGTATAGATCATATCATAATTCTTTAAAAATATGGACGATATGACGTGCTCGAAAATTTTGAATTAATCATAATTTATTAACGATTTTTATCAGCACTTTAATGAAAATTTCAACAATGCTATGGTATAATTTTTATGGCACATCATAAACTAGACACTTTAAGCTTTAATATGGCGTATAGATCATATCATAATTCTTTAAAAATATGGACGATATGACGTGCTCGAAAATTTCGAATTAATCATAATTTATTAACGATTTTTATCAGCACTTTAATGAAAATTTCAACAATCCTATGATATAATTTTTATGGCACATCATAAACTAGACACTAAGCTTTAATATGGCGTATAAATCATATCATAATTCTTTAAAGATATGGACGATATGACGTGCTCGAAAATTTCGAATTAATCATAATTTATTAACGATTTTGATCAGCACTTTAATGAAAATTTCAACAATGCTATGATATAATTGTTATGGCACATCATAAACTAGACTCTTTAAGCTTCATCATAACATATAGATCATATCATAATTCCTTAAACATATGGACGATGTGACGTTCTCGAAAATTTCGAATTAATCATAACTTATTAACGATTTTTATCAGCACTTTAATGAAAATTTCAACAATGCTATGATATAATTTTTATGGCACATCATAAACTAGACACTTTATGCTTTAATATGGCGTATAGATCATATCATAATTCTTTAAAAATATGGACGATATGACGTGCTCGAAAATTTCGAATTAATCATAATTTATTAACGATTTTTATCAACACTTTAATGAAAATTTCAACAATGCTATGATATAATTTTTATGGCACATCATAAACTAGACACTTTAAGCTTTAATATGGCGTATAGATCATATCATAATTCTTTAAAAATATGGACGATATGACGTGCTCGAAAATTTCGAATTAATCATAATTTATTAACGATTTTTATCAACACTTTAATGAAAATTTCAACAATGCTATGATATAATTTTTATGGCACATCATATACTAGACACTTTAAGCTTTAATATGGCGTATAGATCATATCATAATTCTTTAAAAATATGGACGATATGACGTGCTCGAAAATTTCGAGTTAATCATAATTTATTAACGATTTTTATCAGCACTTTAATGAAAATTTCAACAATGCTATGGTATAATTTTTATGGCACATCATAAACTAGACTCTTTAAGCTTCAACATAACATATAGATCATATCATAATTCTTTAAAAATATGGACGATATGACGTGCTCGAAAATTTCGAATTAATCATAATTTATTAACGATTTTATCAGCACTTTAATGAAAATTTCAACAATGCTATGATATAATTTTTATGGCACATCATAAACTAGACCCTTTAAGCTTTAATATGACGTATAGATCATATCATAATTCTTTAAAAATATGGACGATATGACGTGCTCGAAAATTTTGAATTAATCATAATTTATTAACGATTTTTATCAGCACTTTAATGAAAATTTCAACAATGCTATGATATAATTTTTATGGCACATCGTAAACTAGACTCTTTAAGCTTCAACATAACATATAGATCATATCATAATTCTTTAAAAATATGGACGATATGACGTGCTCGAAAATTTCGAATTAATCATAATTTATTAATGATTTTTATCAGCACTTTAATGAAAATTTCAACAATGCTATGGTATAATTTTTATGGCACATCATAAACTAGACTCTTTAAGCTTCAACATAACATATAGATCATGTCATAATTCTTTAAAAATATGGACGATATGACGTGCTCAAAAATTTCGAATTAATCATAATTTATTAACGATTTTTATCAACACTTTAATGAAAATTTCAACAATGCTATGATATAATTTTTATGGCACATCATAAACTAGACACTTTAAGCTTTAATATGGCGTATAGATCATATCATAATTCTTTAAAAATATGGACGATATGACGCGCTCGAAAATTTCGAATTAATCATAACTTATTAACGATTTTTATCAGCACTTTAATGAAAATTTCAACAATGCTATGATATAATTTTTATGGCACATCATAAACTAGACACTTTAAGCTTTAATATGGCGTATAGATCGTATCATAATTCTTTAAAAATATGGACGATACGACGCGCTCGAAAATTTCGAATTAATCATAACTTATTAACGATTTTTATCAGCACTTTAATGAAAATTTCAACAATGCTATGATATAATTTTTATGGCACATCATAAACTAGACACTTTAAGCTTTAATATGGCGTATAGATCGTATCATAATTCTTTAAAAATATGGACGATACGACGCGCTCGAAAATTTCGAATTAATCATAACTTATTAACGATTTTTATCAGCACTTTAATGAAAATTTCAACAATGCTATGATATAATTTTTATGGCACATCATAAACTAGACACTTTAAGCTTTAATATGGCGTATAGATCATATCATAATTCTTTAAAAATATGGACGATATAACGCGCTCGAAAATTTCGAATTAATCATAACTTATTAACGATTTTTATCAGCACTTTAATGAAAATTTCAACAATGCTATGATATAATTTTTATGGCACATCATAAACTAGACACTTTAAGCTTTAATATGGCGTATAGATCATATCATAATTCTTTAAAAATATGGACGATACGACGCGCTCGAAAATTTCGAATTAATCATAACTTATTAACGATTTTTATCAGCACTTTAATGAAAATTTCAACAATGCTATGATATAATTTTTATGGCACATCATAAACTAGACACTTTAAGCTTTAATATGACGTATAGATCATATCATAATTCTTTAAAAATATAGACGATATGACGTGCTCGAAAATTTCGAATTAATCATAATTTATTAACGATTTTATCAGCACTTTAATGAATATTTTAACAATGCTATGATATAATTTTTATGGCACAGCATAAACTAGACTCATTAAGCTTTAATTTAACGTATAGATCATATCATAATTCTTTAAAAATATGGACGATATGACGTGCTCGAAAATTTCGAATTAATCATAATTTATTAACGATTTTTATCAACACTTTAATGAAAATTTCAACAATGCTATGTTATAATTTTTATGGCGCATCATAAACTAGACTCTTTAAGCATTAATTTAACATATTGATCATATCATAATTCTTTAAAAATATGGACGATATGACGTGCTCGAAAATTTCGAGTTAATCATAATTTATTAACAATTTTTATCAACACTTTAATGAAAATTTCAACAATGCTATGTTATAATTTTTATGGCACATCATAAACTAGACTCTTTAAGCATTAATTTAACATATTGATCATATCATAATTCTTTAAAAATATGGACGATATGACGTGCTCGAAAATTTCGAATTAATCATAATTTATTAACGATTTATATCAGCACTTTAATAAAAATTTCATCAATGCTATGATATAATTTTTATGGCACATCATAAACTAGACTCTTTTAGCATTAATTTAACATATAGATCATATCATAATTCTTTAAAGATATGGACGATATGACGTGCTCGAAAATTTCGAATTAATCATAATTTATTAACGATTTCTATCAGCACTTTAATGAAAATTTCATCAATGCTATGATATAATTTTTATGGCACATTTTAAACTAGACTCTTTAAGCTTCAATTTAACATATAGATCATATCATAATTCTTTAAAGATATGGACGATATGACGTGCTCGAAAATTTCGAGTTAATCATAATTTATTAACAATTTTTATCAACACTTTAATGAAAATTTCAACAATGCTATGTTATAATTTTTATGGCACATCATAAACTAGACTCTTTAAGCATTAATTTAACATATTGATCATATCATAATTCTTTAAAAATATGGACGATATGACGTGCTCGAAAATTTCGAATTAATCATAATTTATTAACGATTTATATCAGCACTTTAATAAAAATTTCATCAATGCTATGATATAATTTTTATGGCACATCATAAACTAGACTCTTTTAGCATTAATTTAACATATAGATCATATCATAATTCTTTAAAGATATGGACGATATGACGTGCTCGAAAATTTCGAATTAATCATAATTTATTAACGATTTTATCAGCACTTTAATGAATATTTTAACAATGCTATGATATAATATTTATTGTACATCATAGACTAGACACTTTAAGCTTTAATATGGCGTATAGATCATATCATAATTCTTTAAAAATATGGACGATATGACGTGCTCGAAAATTTCGAATTAATCATAATTTATTAACGATTTCTATCAGCACTTTAATGAAAATTTCAACAATGCTATGATATAATTTTTATGACACATCATAAACTAGACTTTTTAAGCATTAATTTAACATATAGATCATATCATAATTCTTTAAAAATATGGACGATATGACGTGCTCGAAAATTTCGAATTAATCATAATTTATTAACGATTTATATCAGCACTTTAATAAAAATTTCATCAATGCTATGATATAATTTTTATGGCACATTATAAACTAGACTCTTTAAGCTTCAACATAACATATAGATCATGTCATAATTCTTTAAAAATATGGACGATATGACGTGCTCGAAAATTTCGAGTTAATCATAATTTATTAACGATTTTTATTAGCACTTTAATGAAAATTTCAACAATGTTATGATATAATTGTTATGGCACAGCATAAACTAGACCCTTTAAGCTTTAATATGACGTATAGATCATATCATAATTCTTCAAAAATATGGACGATATGACGTGCTCGAAAATTTCGAATTAATCATAATTTATTAATGATTTTTATCAACACATTAATAAAAATTTCAACTATGATATGATATAATTTTTATGGCACATCATAAACTAGACTCTTTAAGCTTCAAATTAATAATACAGTCGATATGATTTATTTAATTTTTGCCTTATTATTATGATCATTTTGACAACATCTACATTAATAATATTTTTCCGAAAATTTAAATACTATCATATAATTATTATATGACATTATAAAGTAGAATATTTAAGCTACAATTTAACATAAAAATCATATCATTATTCCTAAAAACGCGATCGATCTGATTCCTTGAAACTTTCGTATTATTTTAAATACAAATACAGAAGTAGTTTGAATTCAATCAATCAATTTTTACCATTACTCAAAAAAAAATAAAATAAAATCGAAACCCACGGAAACATTATCATTCTAATATCTTCCTGATGATCCAAAAAATAGTGGGAGTCGTAATAAATAACTTCCATCAACAGACCGCCAATCAATCATACAAAGAATTGTCAATGAATGCCCTATCCATACATCATACATACATCAAACCGTTCCGTTCCGTTCCGAATCGTTTGGAAAACGGAAAACGGGGTGGAACGTTATTGAAAAAAAAATCTCTATTCGCGATAATAAAATATTTTAACCGCGTTCGAAACGAGTCCATATGGAATGCGATTCGAACGACAGGGTGGACGGGGTAAAATATATTTTTGCGATGTGTGCAATGGAGGAAGCACAGCTGGTGCTGTCAAGGGAGGTATAATTATGTCTGGCAGATGTGGCAGGATTTTAAATATGTCCTTCGTCCCCGCTTTAAAGTGCACCCTCTAAAAGATCTTTATGAATTTTATCATTTTTAAGAATTCAATTCAAAGAAGAATATCGTATTGAATAACTCAAGAAGTGTCACGTTATACTATGATTGATTATATGAGTACACAAGAACAAAAATATAAACTGAAAAAAAAAGAAATAAGGGTTGGGTATTTTTAATGTATCCAGACGAGTTCATGTAAATTTTTGAACGTTTAATGGAGTGTTTTTGCATTTTAATGGGCCATAATTTTCGAGTCGAAAAAATAATGTTCAGCACTCCGATATTTTATGGCACCATTTCAGTTTTGTTTCATTTTACTCGATTCAACAATCAGATGTCGAACTTTTCGCTTTTTGGACCAAATTTAAATTTAATTTTAATTTTAACCAAAACTAAAAAAAGTGATAACTCAATAAGTTGCATGTGCCATCGATTTCACCCGACCACGTGTAAAATATTCCACCGGAAACTGGTAGCTTTTAAACCGTGACATTGATCAATAATACCGTGGGTGCCAGATTGGGAAATTTGTGGAGCAATCCGTTTATTTATTTTTGCACTGTAACAATAAATTTCGAACGCAACTCTAAATTGCATCGTCCTGTTTATACATTAATTAATCGGAATTCAATTAAATCATGTGATTTTAACCATATAAACCGTTGTTATGAACAAAATGAACAAAAAGATACTTATCAAATTAAAATAAAACTTCAAGTTTATCCAAACAACCATATTCCAAAATTTTGAGACGTTATAATGAAATCTGCTTGATTCATTTTGAGCGGATGAAGATATTTGAATGAGTGATATCTTAAAATAAACCTTGATTAAGAAGAATTTCACTCTAAACTAGCAAATTTTATTACGTCTAAAATTTTTGGAGTTTGGGTGTATCGATGAAGTTGAAATTGACAAAATCGACGTAAATTCTGCATATGCCAAAACTTTTCGAAAAGTAAAGATATTTTGGTGATTGATAGCTCAAAAGAATCCTCAATTCATCTTGATTCAAACCCAATATTGCTCTCATTAATTAAATTTCTAGTATCTCTCAAATCTCCTTCTCAGTACAAGATCCATTCGTTACAATCAAAACCTACATAATCTTTGATATCATTTGAGCGAATGAAGATATTTTCATGATTGATATTTTAAAAGAAAGCTTAATTGATCAGAAATTGATTGTGATATGATTATGGTTTGCTTGACGTCTACAGTTTATCAAATCACGTCATTTAAGATAGCTTATTCTCATAAAAATGACCCAATATGATGTTTTTTCGATAACTTGACTCAATCAAGATATTTTGACGATTTATATCTTAAAATGAAGCTGTGTTAATAAGATTGAGATCGAGATATGATTCGTTTTTATTGATCTCCTTGATTTTTTGAAATCTGCTTGCATCTCTAACTTATAACGAGAGGAATCGAAATGAATGTTATTTTTCGATATCTTTTGACAAAGTAAACGTAATTTAAGAGTCAATATCTTAAAAGAAAGCTTAATTAAGCAGAAATTGATTGTGAATTGATTATGGTTTGCTTGACGTCTACAATTTATCAAATCACGTCATTTAAGATAGCTTAATCTCATAAAAATGACTCAATGTGATATTTTTTTCCATAACTTTTGACTCAATCAAGATATCTTGATGATTTATATCTTAAAATGAAGCTGTGTTAATAAGACTGAGATCGAGATATGATTCGTTTTTATTGATATCCTCGATTTTTTGAAATCTGCTTGCATCTCTAACTTATAACGAGGGGAATCAAAATGAATGTTAATTTTCGATATCTTTTGACAAAGTAAACGTAATTTAAGAGTCAATATCTTAAAAGAAAGCTTAATTAAGCAGAAATTGATTGTGAACTGATTATGGTTTGCTTCACATCTACAATTTATCAAATCACGTCATTTAAGATACCTTAATCTCATAAAAATGACTCAATATGATATTTTTTTCAATAACTTTTGATACAATCAAGATATTTTGGCGGTTTATATCTTAAAATGAAGCTGTAGTAATAAGATTGAGATAGAGATATGATTCGATTTTATAGAACACCTCGATTTTTTGAAATCTGCTTGCATCTCTAACTTATAACGAGAGGAATCTAAATGAATGTTATTTTTCGATATCTTTTGACAAAATAAACGTAATTTAAGAGTCAATATCTTAAAAGAAAGCTTAATTAAGCAGAAATTGATTGTGAACTGATTATGGTTTGCTTGACGTCTACAATTTATCAAATCACGTCATTTAAGATAGCTTAATTTCATAAAAATGACTCAATATGACATTTTTTTCCATAACTTTTGACTCAATCAAGATATCTTGATGATTTATATCTTGAAAGGAAGTTGTGCTAATAAGATTGAGGTCGAGATATGATTCGTTTTTATTGATCCCCTCGATATTTTGAAATCTGCTTACATCTCTAACTTATAACGAGAGGAATCAAAACGAATGTTAATTTTCGATATCTTTTGACAAAGTAAACGTAATTTAAGAGTCAATATCTTAAAAGAAAGCTTATTTAAGCAGAAATTGATTGTGAACTGATTATGGTTTGCTTGACGTCTACAATTTACCAAATCACGTCATTTAAGATAGCTTAATCTCATAAAAATGACTCAATATGATATTTTTTTCAATAACTTTTGATTCAATCAAGATATTTTGGCGGTTTATATCTTAAAATGAAGCTGTAGTAATAAGATTAAGATAGAGATATGATTCGATTTTATTGAACACCTCGATTTTTTGAAATCTGCTTGCATCTCTAACTTATAACGAGAGGAATCAAAATGAATGGTATTTTTCGATATCTTTTGACAAAATAAACGTAATTTAAGAGTCAATATCTTAAAAGAAAGCTTAATTAAGCAGAAATTGATTGTGAACTGATTATGGTTTGCTTGACGTCTACAATTTATCAAATCACGTCATTTAAGATAGTTTAATCTCATAAAAACGACTCAATATGATATTTTTTTCCATAGCTTTTGACTCAATCAAGATATCTTGATGATTTATATCTTAAAAGGAAGTTGTGTAAATAAGATTGAGATCGAGATATGATTCGTTTTTATTGATCCCCTCGATTTTTTTAAATCTGCTTGCGTTTCTAACTTATAACAAGAAGAATCAAGATGAATGTTATTTTTCGATATCTTTTCACAGAATAAACCTATTTTAAGAGTCAATATCTTAAAAGAAAGCTTAATTAAGCAAAAATTGATTGTGATGTGATTATGGTTTGCTTGACGTCTACAATTTATCAAATCACGTCATTTAAGATAACTTAATTTCATAAAAATGACTCAATGTGATATTTTTTCCCATAACTTTTGAATCAATCAAGATATCTTGATGATTTGTATCTTAAAATGAAGCTATGTTAGTGAGATTGAGATCGAGATATGATTCGTTTTTATTGATCTCCTCGATTTTTTGAAATCTGCTTGCATCTCTAACTTATAACGAGGGGAATCAAAATGAATGTTATTTTGCGATATCTTTTGACAATGTAAACGTATTTTAAGAGTCGATATCTGAAAATAAACCTTGATTAAGAACAATTTCTATCCATAGTAGCAGATTTCATTACAACGTCTAGAATTTTTGGAATTTGGGTGCTTGGATGAACTTGAAATTGACAAAATCCACTTAAATCCTTCATACGTCAAAACTTTTGGATAAATAAAGATATTTTGGTGATTGATATCTCAAAAGAATCCTCAATTCTTATTAATTTAAAGTCGATATTGCCCATATTTATCAAATAATTAGAATCTCTTAAACCTGCTTCTTAGTGCAGGTGCAATTTGTTGTAATTTTCTCTTTGATACCTTTTGAGCGAATAAAGCTATTTTCATGAGTAATATCTTGAAATAAACCTTGATTAAGGAGAATTTCACTCCAAGCTAACAGATTTCATTACAACGTCTAGAATTTTTGGAATATGGGTGCTTGGATGAACTTGAAATTGACAAAATCCACTTAAATCCTTCATACGTCAAAACATTTGGATTAATAAAGATATTTTGGTGATTGATATTTCAAAAGAATCCTCAATTCTTATTAATTTGAAGTCGATATTGCCCATATTTATCAAATAATTAGAATCTCTTAAACCTGCTTCTTAGTACAGGATCAATTTGTTGTAATTTTCTCTTTGATACCTTTTGAGCGAATAAAGCTATTTTCATGAGCGATATCTTCAAACAAACCTTGATTAAGAAGAATTTCACTCCAAAATAACAGATTTCATCACAACATTTAGAATTTTTGGAAGTTGGGTGTTTCGATGAAGCTGAAATTGACTAAATCGACTTAAATCCTTCATACGTCAAAACTTTTGGATAAATAAAGTTATTTTGGTGATTGATATCTCAAAAGAATCCTCAATTCTTATTAATTTAAAGTCGATATTGCCCATATTTATCAAAAATTAGAACCTCTTAAACCTGCTTCTTAGTGCAGGAGCAATTTGTTGTAATTTTCTCTTTGATACCTTTTGAGCGAATAAAGCTATTTTCATGAGCGATATCTTCAAACAAACCTTGATTAAGAAGAATTTCACTCCAAGCTAACAGATTTCATTACAACGTCTAGAATTTTTGGAATATGGGTGCTTGGATGAACTTGAAATTTACAAAATCCACTTAAATCCTTCATACGTCAAAACTTTTGGATAAATAAAGATATTTTGGTGATTGATATCTCAAAAGAATCCTCAATTCTTATTAATTTAAAGTCGATATTGCCCATATTTATCAAATAATTAGAACCTCTTAAACCTGCTTCTTAGTGCAGGAGCAATTTGTTGTAATTTTCTCTTTGATACCTTTTGAGCGAATAAAGCTATTTTCATGAGTGATATCTTGAAGTAAACCTTGATTAAGAAGAATTTCACTCCAATCCAACAGATTTCATTACAACGTCTAGAATTTTTGGAATATGGGTGCTTGGATGAACTTGAAATTGACAAAATCCACTTAAATCCTTCATACGTCAAAACTTTTGGATAAATAAAGTTATTTTGGTGATTGATATCTCAAAAGAATCCTGAATTCTTATTAATTTAAAGTCGATATTGCCCATATTTATCAAATAATTAGAATCTCTTAAACCTGCTTCTTAGTACAGGAGCAATTTGTTGTAATTTTCTCTTTGATACCTTTTGAGCGAATAAAGCTATTTTCATTAGTGATATCTTAAAATAAACCTTGATTAAGAAGAATTTCACTCCAACCTAGCAGATTTCATTACAACGTTTAGATTTTTTGGAATTTGGGTGCTTGGATGAACTTGAAATTGACAAAATCGACTTAAATCCTTCATACGTCAAAACTTTTGGATAAATAAAGATATCTTGGTGATTGATATCTCAAAATAATCTTCCATTCTTATCAATTTAAAACCGATATTGCGCATATTTATCAAATTATTAGAATCTTTTAAACTTGCTTCTTAGTACAGGATCAATTTGTTATAATTTTCTCTTTAATACCTTTTGAGCGAATAAAGCTATTTTCATGAGTGATATCTTAAAACAAACCTTGATTAAGAAGAATTTCACTCCAAAATAACAGATTTCATCACAACGTTTAGAATTTTTGGAATTTGTGTGTTTCGATGAAGCTGAAATTGACAAAATCGACTTAAATCCTTCATATGTCAAAACTTTTGAATAAATAAAGATATTTTGGTGATTGATGTCTCAAAAGAATCCTCAATTCATATCAATTTACACAAAAATTACGAAGGTTGGAAATTTTTTATCAAAGTATGATTCATAATCGTTTTGACTCCAGTAAATTTTTAATTATTAGATATACCCGCAATAAGCATAAAGAAGCTCGAAGCATCTCTTATTACGCCCAGAATTTATTAAATTTTTTTACCAGGGGAGAGAGACTCACAATGGTCTTCAAGCATATTGCCTCCCCAATCTTGAAAATTACGTCTGGCATACTTAATTCAGAGGTGCACTGCACAATTCAGAATATTAATATTTCAATACAAGCCTTCCTCTTCCTTCCCAGCTTTACTCTCAACGGGAAGAATCTGCAGGGATTCGAAAAGATTCCAACTCGTTTTTGCCCCCATTTTTTCACAAAATTCCTTTTAAAGAATACGACGAGGACTTTTAACGATCTTATTATGTGATTTCGTATCATTTTCGAATCATCATCGAAAGAAAATTACGGTTAATAATACACGATTATTGCGCACAATTTCTGATATTAACTAGAACCCATAACTCGGAGTTTTATCGGAACATTGATTCTGAATTATCGACCAAAATGAACGAGCCCGTTTTGCTTTGAACTTCTATTACTTATTTAAA
The DNA here is from genome assembly GCA_036711965.1 of Onthophagus sagittarius. Classification (NCBI taxonomy): domain Eukaryota; kingdom Metazoa; phylum Arthropoda; class Insecta; order Coleoptera; family Scarabaeidae; genus Onthophagus; species Onthophagus sagittarius. The sequence goes on along the minus strand of JASERS010000010.1, from coordinate 20,105,894 downwards.
CCTTAATGGTCGGTTGTTTGGCTTAGGAATCAATGATATCCATCCACCCAAACGACACAAAGAGAATGAATTTTCCCCATCCCATTTCAAACCAACAATTTGTTACACAACTTACATATGTTTCATTCTTTTGATCATTTTTTTAGTTGAACGCGTTCGACCGTTTTAAAATTGGAAAAATTCGAGTAAAAACAAAAATTTCGTTCGGAAACTGGAGATAGGTATGACAATGGGTTTTTCGTTTTCCAATGGAACTCGGAAACGTAAAGTTCGACATCCTGGCAATTCTCTCGTCAAAACGTAATGAAATAACCGAGTACGAGATGTATGGACGTGTCGTGGAAATATTTCGATGATGGAACAATAAATTCGAAATCGCTTAATAAAGACGATTTGAACATCAATTTGAATGAAAAATTTTGCGATTAAAAATTCATTTTGACGTTAGACGAAGAAATAATCCATCAAAAACACAATAATCCCGAAAAATTTAATGTCCCCGAGTTATGAACGAGCCAATATAATATAATTATCCGCGGGACACAATGCTTTTTATTACACCGTACCCCATAAACGGATTTATGGTATATTTAAAACAATTTATTGCTTTCGACTGCATAAGCTCAGGGTATAAACTACAGTTATTTATTATAAATAATAAATTATCCTTCCGGGCGCAATTATTCTCCGAAAATTACGATTGTTTCGCACAAATTGGTTTCCATTCAATTAACGCGTTTGATTTACTAAGTATCGACACGAAAATGGTCTTTATTAAGTGATTTTCGATTTAAACTGAGTTCGTTTTTTGAAAAAATTATAGCAAATTGATCCTGCACAAAGCAGCAGATTTAAGAGATTCCAATTATTTCATAAACGCACCCAATATCGACTTTAAATTGATATGAATTAGGATTCTTTTGAGATATCAATCACCAAAACATCTTTATTTATCGAAAAGTTTTGACGCATGAAGCATTAAGTCGATTTTGTCAATTTTAAGTTCATCGAAACACCCAAATTCCAAAAGATATCGAAAAATAACATACATTTTGATTCCTCTTGTTATAAGTTAGAGATGCAAGCAGATTTCCAAAAATCGAGGAGATTAATAAAAACGAATCATATCTCGATCTCAATCTTATTAACACAGCTACATTTTGAGATATAAATCGTCAAGATATCTTGATTGAGTCAAAAGTTATCGAAAAAAATATCATTGAGACATTTTTATTGGATTAAACTATCTGAAATGACGTGATTTGATAAATTGTAGACGTCTAGCAAATCATCATCATATCACAATCAATTTCCGCTTGATTAAGCTTTCTTTTAAGATATTGACTCTTGAAATACGTTTACTTTGTCAAAAGATATCGAAAAATAACATTCACTTTGATTCCTCTTGTTATAAGTTAGAGATGCAAGCAGATTTCAAAAAATCAAGGAGATCAATAAAAACGAATCACATCTCGATCTCAATCTTATTAATACAGCTACATTTTAAGATATAAATCATCAAGATATCTTGATTGAGTCAAAAGTTATCGAAAAAAATATCATATTGAGTCATTTTTATTAGATTAAACTATTTTAAATGACGTGATTTGATAAATTGTAGACGTCTAGCAAATCATCATCACATCACAATCAATTTCCGCTTAATTAAGCTTTCTTTTAACATATTGACTCTTGAAATACGTCTACTTTGCCAAAAGATATCAAAAAATAACATTCATTTTGATTCCTCTTGTTATAAGTTAGAGATGCAAGCAGATTTCAAAAAATCGAGGAGATCAATAAAAGCGAATCATATCTCGATCTCAATCTTATTAACACAGCTTCATTTTAAGATATAAATCATCAAGGTATCTTGATTGAGTCAAAAGTTATCGAAAGAAATAACATATTGAGTCATTTTTATTAGATTAAACTATTTTAAATGATGTGATTTGATAAATTGTAGACGTCAAGCAAATCATAATCAGTTCACAATCAATTTCTGCTTAACTAAGCTTTCTTTTAAGATATTGACTCTTAAATCACGTTTATTTTGTCAAAAGATATCGAAAAATAACATTCGTTTTGATTCCTCTCGTTATATGTTAGAGATGTAAGCACATTTCAAAAAATCGAGGAGATCAATACAAACGAATCATATCTCGATCTCAATCTTATTAACACAGCTACATTTTAAGATATAAATCGTCAAGATATCTTGATTGAGTCAAAAGTTATCGAAAAATATCATATTGAGTCATTTTTATTAGATTAAAGTATCTTAAATGACGTGATTTGATAAATTGTAGACGTCAAGCAAACCATGATCAGTTCACAATCAATTTCTGCTTAATTAAGCTTTCTTTTAAGATATTGACTCTTAAAATACGTTTATTTTGTCAAAAGATATCGAAAAATAACAGTCATTTTGATTCCTCTCGTTATAAGTTAGAGATGCAAGCAGATTTCAAAAAATCGAGGAGATTAATAGAAACGAATCATATCTCGATCTCAATCTTATTAACACAGCTTCATTTTAAGATATAAATCATCAAGATATCTTGATTGAGTCAAAAGTTATCGAAAAATATATTGAGTCATTTTTATTAGATTAAGGTATCTTAAATGACGTGATTTGATAAATTGTAGACGTCAAGCAAACCACAATCAGTTCACAATCAATTTCTGCTTAATTATGCTTTCTTTTAAGATATTGACTCTTAAAATACGTTTATTTTGTCAAAAGATATCGAAAGATAACGCTCATTTTGATTCCTCTCGTTATAAGTTAGAGATGCAAGTAGATTTCAAAAAATCGAGGAGATCAATAAAAACGAATCATATCTCGATCTCAATCTTATTAACACAGCTACATTTTAAGATATAAATTGTCAAGATATCTTGATTGAGTCAAAAGTTATCGAAAGAAATATCATATTCGGTCATTTTTATTAGATTAAGTTATCTTAAATGACGTGATTTGATAAATTATAGACGTCAAGCAAACCATAATCACTTCACAATCAATTTCTGCTTAATTAAGCTTTCTTTTAAGATATTGACTCTTAAATTACGTTTATTTTATCAAAAGATATCAAAAGATAACATTCATTTTGATTCCTCTCGTTATAAGTTAGAGATGTAAGGAGATTTCAAAAAATCGAGGAGATCAATAAAAACGAATCATATCTCGGTCTCAATCTTATTAACACAGCTACATTTTAAGATATAACTCATCAAGATATCTTGATTGAGTCAAAAGTTATCGAAAAAAATATCATATTGAGTCATTTTTATTAGATTAAGGTATCTTAAATGACGTGATTTGATAAATTGTAGACGTCAAGCAAATCATGATCAGTTCACAATAAGTTTCTGCTTAATTAAGCTTTCTTTTAAGATATTGACTCTTAAAATACGTTTATTTTCTCAAAAGATATCAAAAAATAACATTCATTTTGATTCCTCTCGTTATAAGTTAAAGATGCAAGCAGATTTCAAAAAATCGGTGAGATCAATAAAAACGAATCATATCTCGATCTCAATCTTATTAACACAGCTACATTTTAAGATATAAATCATCAAGATATCTTGATTGAGTCAAAAGTTATGGAAAAAATATCATATTGAGTCATTCATCAATTTCATCTTCATCGAAACACCCAAATTCCAAAAATTCTAAACGTTGTTATGAAATCTGCTATTTTGGAGTGAAATGCTTCTTAATCAAGGTTTATTTTAAGATATCAATCATGAAAATATCTTCATTCGCTCAAATGATATCAAAGATTAGGTAGGTTTTGATTGTAACAAATGGATCTTGTACTAAGAAGGAGATTTGAGAGATATTAGAAATTTAATTAATGAGAGCAATATTGGGTTGGAATCGAGATGAATTGAGGATTCTTTTGAGATATCACTCACCAAAATATCTTTATTTATCTAAAAGTTTTGACATATGAAGGATTTAAGTCGATTTTGTCAATTTCAACTTCATCGAAACAGATTCCAAAAAATTTAGACGTGATAAAATTTCCTAGTTTGGAGTAAAATTCTTCTTAATCAAGGTTTATTTTAATATATCAATCACTATGTTGTATCAATCGAAGTTATTCATTGAGATGTTTTCGTGTCATTTTCATCGTAACGTCTTGTTTTGTGTGTATATACGAAAAACGACTCTAGATAACGTTTCAACTAAACTATTTTTTTTCTGGAAAGTCCTACGTTTCTCACACGCCTGAGAGTTTCTATCTAGCAGCTGTCCCGATATCTTTGGTCCGTGGAGGATTTATTAGACGTTCCCGTGCAGAAGTTTAGGAGTGTTGCGACCCGGGAACGTTTCAAAGGAAGGACACGAGGGCGAAGAATGGTAGTAGCAGAGAGAGGGAGTCTTCGATACTCCTCTTTTTCTTACTCTCGGCATTAGGACAGATAAGAATATTTATGGTTGTAGCGAAGGTTGTTCCTTTGTACGAAAGATTCTATTTTCTTATTGCTAACATATCTGGGGAACCTTATCTTTCGGTACGTATGGGGGAAAAAGTTTGTTTTCCAATAACTAATAGCTCAAAGATAAGGGTTAATCATTTAATCACTTTTGATTTCGACCAAATATAAAAGAAAATGTGAAAGTTTTATGAATTTTGTTGGTAGGTAGTATTTTGGAATTGGGTCATGTTACGAAAAAAGTTTTATAACAAAATTTGTAGCTAATTTTATTCTTAATAAAATTGCTTTCTTGTATTTTTGTTCTTAAATGAGTCAAAATCGAGAAAAATACGAAAATGTAAAAATTTGATGAATTTCCTTTGCAAGGTCTCGATGGTAGGTAGAATTAAGGAGTTGGGTGGTGTTACAAAAAAACTTTTATAACAAAATTTAAAGCTAATTTTATTCTTAATAAAATCGCTCTCTTATACTTTTGTGGTTAAATGAGTCAAAATCGAGAAAAAGGCCTAATATGAAGATTTAATGAATTTCGTTGCTGTATGATGATGGTAGGTAGAACTAAGGAATTGGGGGGTGTTACAAAAAAACTTTTATAACAAAATTTGTAGCTAATTTTATTCTTAATAAAATTGCTCTCTTGTACTTTTGTTGTTAGATGGGTCAAAATCGAGAAAATACCAAGAATTGATGCAACACATTATTTTTTTAAAATATTAATACAAGTAATTACCCAGCCATCCATAAAATAAAGTAATATCAAAACAGCCAATTCAGCTTTTTGCTTAAAACGAGAATACCACCCCAACAGTTAATATTAATAATAATAACAATAATAACCACCCATACATTTCAATAATCGTTAAAGCATATCGGTTAAAAAATTCGTTTATTTATTAATATTAATACAAGCCCCGAATTTACATTATAAACTTTAATAACTATGTCCGAGTGTGTTCGAATTACCACAAAACAACGCGGTTTTACCGTTTATAACATAGTATGTGTATATTTTGCGAAACGTTGGTGCTAAAAATTTTAATAAATAAATTCGTTTCGACGTGAAATTCGGTTCTGCCACAAACACACGAAATTTTGGGGACGGGGAAGGATGAATTAAAATAAATAACACATGCATTCGAGTCCAGTTTTCGTTCGCGTTTAGGACCTAATAACGAAAAACGCGCGTGCAACCGACGATTCAATTTAAACCACAAACGCAATTCACGCCAAATTACTATGAAATAGGAACCGAATTGCAAGCGTATAAACGTTTACAAGCGCAGGATGCGTTGTGGTGCGCGATTAATTAAATAATACTGTGATTAATAGGTACGGTTTAAAGGGGAAATTATGGATGGTATTAATCCGGAAGTGGGTCTCTACGAATTTGTTTTGAAAAAGTAAAATTTGTTGAAAATTCGTTGTTTTATATCTTGATGGTGGGTAGTTTTTGGGAATCGGAGTATGTTAGAAATAAAATTTTAGAACGAAATTGAACCAAATTTTATTCTTAACAATATTGCTCTCTTGTACTTTTGTTGTTAAATGTGTCAAAATCGAGAAAAAGCGAAAATATAAAAATTTGATGAATTTCTTTTACAAAACTTTGATGATAGGTAGTATTAAGGAATTGGGAGGTGTTACAAAAAAACTTTTTTTACAAAATTTGTAGCTAATTTAGTTCTGAACAAAATTACTTTCTTGTACTTTTGTTGTTGAATGCGTCAAAATCGAGAAAAATGCGAAAATATGAGAATTTGATGATTCTCGACCGACTACGAAGGTATCGGTCCTTCCAAACCATCGCTAAGTTGGATTTGGTTGGGTTGGACTTCGAAATTCTAATTCAACGTAAGACTTCAAATACTTCGGCCGCCTCAAGTAGCAACAATAACTCTTTGGATGGTCGAAGTTTTGGGTTGGGTTAAAATTTCGAAGTCCAACCCAACCCAATCCAACTTAATTCTATTTTGAGCAGCCGACGTCTTCGAATTCGGCCAAGTTATGAATTCAAAACGATTAGGAACAGTTAATTTTATAGAATCTTAAGGTTAAGAAAGAATTTTTGTATCAAATGAAATAATTAAGGCAAAAGCCATCCAAAGCATCGCTTAGTTGGATTTGGTTGGGTTGGACTTCGAAATTCTAATTCAACGTAAGACTTCAAATACTTCGGCCGTCCCAAGTAGCAAAAATAACTCTTTGGATGGTCGAAGTTTTGGGTTGGGTTAAAATTTCGAAGTCCAACCCAACCCAATCCAACTTAATTCCACTTTGAGCAGCCGACGTTTTCGAATTCGGCCGAGATATGGATTTAAAACGATTAGGAATAGTAAATTTGATAAAATCTTAAGGTTAAGGAAGAATTTTTGTATCAAATGAAATAATTAAGGCATTAGCCGTCCAAAGCATCGCTAAGTTGGATTGGGTTGGGTTGGACTTCGAAATTCTAATTCAACGTAAGACTTCAAATACTTCGGCCGTCCCAAGTAGCAAAAATAACTCTTTGGATGGTCGAAGATTTGGGTTGGGTTAAAATTTCGACGTCCAACCCAACCCAATCCAACTTAATTCTACTTTGAGCAGCCAACGTTTTCGAATTCGGCCGAGATATGAATTCAAAACGATTAGGAACAAGTAATTTGATAGAATCTTAAGGTTAATGAAGAATTTTTGTATCAAATTAAATAATTAAGTCATTAGCCGTCCAAAGCATCGCTAAGTTGGATTGGGTTGGGTTGGACTTCGAAATTCTAATTCAACGTAAGATTTCAAAGATTTCGACCGCCCGAAGTAGCAAAAATAACTCTTTGGATGGTCGAATTTTTGAGTTGGGTTAAAATTTCGAAGTACAACTCAACCCAATCCAACTTAATTCTACTTTGAGCAGCCGACGTCTTCGAATTCGGCCGAGATATGAATTCAAAACGATTAGGAACAAGTAATTTGATAGAATCTTAAGGTTAATGAAGAATTTTTGTATCAAATTAAATAATTAAGTCATTAGCCGTCCAAAGCATCGCTAAGTTGGATTGGGTTGGGTTGGACTTCGAAATTCTAATTCAACGTAAGATTTCAAAGATTTCGACCGCCCGAAGTAGCAAAAATAACTCTTTGGATGGTCGAATTTTTGAGTTGGGTTAAAATTTCGAAGTACAACTCAACCCAATCCAACTTAATTCTACTTTGAGCAGCCGACGTCTTCGAATTCGGCCGAGATATGAATTCAAAACGATTAGGAACAATTAATTTGATAGAATCTTAAGGTTAATGAAGAATTTTTGTATCAAATTAAATAATTAAGTCATTAGACGTCCAAAGCATCGCTAAGTTGGATTGGGTTGGGTTGGACTTCGAAATTCTAATTCAACGTAGGACTTCAAATACTTCGGCCATCCCAAGTAGCAAAAATAACTCTTTGGATGGTCGAAGTTTTGGGTTGTGTTAAAATTTCGAAGTCCAACCCAACCCAATCCAACTTAATTCCACTTTGAGCAGCCGACGTTTTCGAATTCGGCAGAGATATGGATTTAAAACGATTAGGAATAGTTAATTTGATAGAATCTTAAGGTTAAGGAAAAATTTTTGTATCAAATGAAATAATTAAGGCATTAGCCGTCCAAAGCATCGCTAAGTTGGATTGGGTTGGGTTGGACTTCGAAATTCTAATTCAACGTAAGACTTCAAATACTTCGGCCATCCCAAGTAGCAAAAATAACTCTTTGGATGATCGAAGTTTTGGGTTGTGTTAAAATTTCGAAGTCCAACCCAACCCAATCCAACTTAATTCTACTTTGAGCAGCCGACGTCTTCGAATTCGGCCGAGATAGGAATTCAAAACAATTAGCAACACTTAATTTGAGAGAATCTTAAGGTTAGGGAAGAATTCTTGTATCAAATTAAATAATTAAGTCATTCGCCGTCCAAAGCATCGCTAAGTTGGATTTGGTTGGGTTGGACTTCGAAATTCTAATTCAACGTAAGACTTCAAATACTTCGGCCATCCCAAGTAGCAAAAATAACTTTGTGGATGGTCGAAGTTTTGGGTTGTGTTAAAATTTCGAAGTCCAACCCAACCCAATCCAACTTAATTCCACTTTGAGCAGCCGACGTTTTCGAATTCGGCCGAGATATGGATTTAAAACGATTAGGAATAGTTAATTTGATAGAATCTTAAGGTTAAGGAAGAATATTTGTATCAAATGAAATAATTAAGGCATTAGCCGTCCAAAGCATCGCTAAGTTGGATTGGGTTGGGTTGGACTTCGAAATTCTAATTCAACGTAAGACTTCAAATACTTCGGCCGTCCCAAGTAGCAAAAATAACTCTTTGGATGGTCGAAGATTTGGGTTGGGTTAAAATTTCGAAGTCCAACCCAACCCAAAAAACTTAATTCTACTTTAGCCGCCGACGTCTTCGAATTCGGCCGAGATATGAATTCAAAACAATTAGGAACACTTAATTTGAGAGAATCTTAATGTTAACGAAGAATTTTTGTATCAAATTGAATAATTAAGGCATAGGCCGTCCAAAGCATCGCTAAGCTGGATTTGGTTGGGTTGGACTTCGAAATTCTAATTCAACGTAAGACTTCAAATACTTCGGGAGTCCCAAGTAGTAAAAATAACTCTTTGGATGGTCGAAGATTTGGGTTGGGTTAAAATTTCGAAATCCAACCCAACCCCCTTTTTTTTTGGCGCAGTGGAGGTGAAAATGCGTTATGCACCCCGGCCTACTGTTGGCGCCTTCCGTGGTCTTCTTGGAAGTTTCTGTTTCGGCCGGGAGTGTGGGACTATCTCTAGCCCCAAGACTACCCACTAAAAACCCCCACTCTTCCCGAAATCGCCCTTCAGGGCATATCTTCGGGGAGATTAAACTCTCACACCTAATGGTGCGGCTCTTCTTCACTTTTCTTACAATCTTCCTTCTTTCTTTCCTCTCATCTTTTTCATCTTCTTCGATTCTCCATCTTCATCCCCATTTTGCTCGTCTCATTTCTATCCTGGGTGCCGGGAATTCTCCCTCGTTCCTCATCCCATTTTCTGCCTGTCTTTCGTGATTCTTCCATTCAAAAGGTCTCTTCTGTCTTCTCGTTCCTTGCATCCGGTGGCATTATGGATGAAATATAAAGGGATTATTTTTTGAAATGTTATTAAACTATAACATACCTGGGTGCGGGGATTTCCCCCTCGTTCTTCATCCCATGTTCTGCATGTCTCCCTTTATCCTTTCATTCAGATCCCTTTCTGCTCTTCCCTCTAGTCTACTCCGATGTAGTCGTTGGAATTGCGGGGGAAAAATGAAATATTAACTTTTTGCATTAACTTTTGTTTACATCGTACCTGGATGCGGGGGACATATCCCCTCAGCTCCTCGGTTTCACCTCATTGTCATCCCTTCTCTTCTTTTCAATCTCCTTGGCCATCATAACCTCAGTAAGATAATTGATTACTTCATTTCCAATCTCATCACTCTCCAAGAGTACTTCAGAGATACTGTCTACGTCTAGTTTCCTCCCAATTTTGCGTTCTACTTCTCTTCTCGATGCTTCAAAGTATCTATATTCGAAGACAGTATGTCTTGGAGTGTCTTCTGCCTCACAACCATACCAACAGGTGTCACTTGTTAACCTTTTTATCTTCTTTAAATAGCTTCCGAAAATTCCATGGCCAAGAATGGCTTGTGTAGCGTAGTAATTAGTCTGCGGTCCTCGTTTCTGCCACTCCTGCACGTCCTTTATAAAAAATCCTGCCCAACCCGTATATCTAACCCGTATATCCCGTATATCCAACCCAACCCAATCCAACTTAATTCTACTTTGAGCAGCCGACGTCTTCGAATTCGGTCGAGATATGAATCCAAAACGATTAGGAACAGTTAATTTGATAGAATCTTAAGGTTAAGAAAGAAGTTTTGTATTAAATGAAATATTTAAAGCAAAAGCCGTCCAAAACATCGCTAAGTTGGATTGGGTTGGGTTGGACTTCGAAATTCTAATTCAACTTAAGTCTTCAAAGGTTTGGACCATCCAAAGTAACAAAAATAACTCTTTGGATAGTCAAAGTTTTGGGTTGGGTTAAAATTTCGAAGTCCAACCCAACCCAATCCAACTTAATTCTACTTTGAGCAGCCGACGTCTTCGAATTCGGCCGAGATATGAATCCAAAACGATTAGGAACAGTTAATTTGATAGAATCTTAAGGTTAAGAAAGAGTTTTTGTATTAAATGAAATATTTAAAGCAAAAGCCGTCCAAAACATCGCTAAGCTGGATTGGGTTGGGTTGGACTTCGAAATTCCAATTCAACGTAAGACTTCAATTAATTCGGTCGCCCTAAGTAACAAAAATAACTCTTTGAATGGTCGAAGTTTTGGGTTTGATTAAAATTTCGAAATCCAACCCAACCCAATCCCACTTTATGATGCTTTGGGCGTCCAACTTCAAAGCAATATAGTCGTTATTTATGGATTGATTTTATGTTATTTTTACGTTATTTATGGATTGAGATGATTTTGAGACAGTGTTTTTTTTTTATTTTCGCCTAAAAATGAGTACTACTCGAAACTAGTTTTGTTAAAATTTTTGAAATCGAATCACGAACAAAACCTGATAATTAAATTTAACATTGTATTAGTAACAAATTGTTTGGTTTATTTTCAATGCAAAATCGATAAAATCTTAATTAATTTATTTAACAAAATAGGCACCATTATATATCCCGTTTTGTTCTGATTATGTTAATTATTTCATTGTTGCTTTTAATCGAATACTTCATTCATTACCGTTTAAAATACATACTCACTTTATTTGTTAACTTTGCGATAGTTTTTGGAATAATTAACAATTAATTTCAACACGAACGATTATTATTATTATTCGAAACACAAAAAATCGAACCGGCCATACATCATCCCTTCATTTCGGACGTTGATTACGAAACCTATCCGAATTATTGAAATCGACGATACTTTGTAATTAAATTTACACTGTCATCACTGAATTTATTAGTGTTAATTAGAGTGGAACGGGAAAAAATTCTTCTGTCAATAAATCATTCATTTCTGCGTTTATTGATGAATAATATGCAATTTGGACGATTTAATTAGATTTTTTTTAATTTGAAAATTAGGGTTAAAATGAGGGGTTGTTTAAATTTAAAGGCACCTTAAAACGAACACAAATTCTTATCTGGTTTGTTAATAAAAACGGTTTCCCGAGCGCTAGTTTGTGAAACGTAATAAAGTTTTAACTGCGACGTAAAAGAGGAAACTCCGTTGGTTAAACGTCGACAAGTAACGAATTTAATGAAGGAAACGTTTATTTCTTAACATTCTCGGTTTTATGGTTAATTAATATAATTAAGGTATAATTGAAAAAGCAAAAATTATTTCTTAATTGTTTAAAATTGGTTCGAAATTCGAGAAAGTTTCGTTAATTGTTAACCGATTGATTGGCCAACTTCCGGGGAAGAAACTTTTTAGGGGTACGTCAATATTTTAAATCACAAGAAGTTATAATGAACCCCGAGAAATTTTGAACATCTTTGTTTTACATTCTCTCTAAAATCAACTGACTTCGAAGACGTCGGCCGCTCAAAGTAGAATTAAGTTGGATTGGATTGGGTTGGAATTCGAAATTTTAACCCAACCCAAAACTTTGACCATCCAAAGAGTTATTTTTGCTACTTGGGACGGTCGAAATCTTTGAAGTCTTACGTTGAATTAGAATTTCGAAGTCCAACCCAACCCAATCCAACTTAGCGATGCTTTGGATGGCCTATGCCTTAATTATTTAATTTGATACAAAAATTCTTTCTTAACCTTAAGATTCTATCAAATTAACTGTTCTTAATCGTTTTGAATTCATATCTCGGCCGAATTCGAAAACGTCGGCTGCTCAAAGTAGAGTTAAGTTGGATTAGGTTGGGTTGGACTACGAAATTTTAACCCAACCCAAAACTTTGACCATCCAAAGAGTTATTTTTGCTACTTGGGACGGTCGAAATGTTTGAAATCTTACGTTGAATTAGAATTTCGAAGACCAACCCAACACAATCCAACTTAGCGATGCTTTGGACGGCTTTCGCCTTAAATATTTCATTTAATACAACAATTCTTTCTTAACCTTAAGATTCTCTCAAATTAACTGTTCCTAATCGATTTGAATTCATATCTCGGCCGAACTCGAAAACGTCGGCTGCTCAAAGTAGAATTAAGTTGGATTGGATTGGGTTGGACTTCGAAATTTTAACCCAACCCAAAACTTTGACCATCCAAAGAGTTATTTTTGCTACTTGGGACGGTCGAAATCTTTGGAGTCTTACGTTGAATTAGAATTTCGAAGTTCAACCCAACCCAATCCAACTTAGCGATGGTTTGGACGGCTTTTACCTTAATTATTTCATTTGATACAAAAATTCTTTCTTAACCTTAAGATTCTCCCAAATTAACTGTTCCTAATCGATTTGAATTCATATCTCGGCCGAATTCGAAAACGTCGGCTGCTCAAAGTAGAATTAAGTTGGATTGGATTGGGTTGGACTTCGAAATTTTAACCCAACTCAAAACTTTGACCATCCAAAGAGTTATTTTTGCTACTTGGGACGGTCGAAATCTTTGAAGTCTTACGTTGAATTAGAATCTCGAAGTCCAACCCAAAGCAATCCAACTTAGCGATGCTTTGGACGGCTTTTGCCTTAAATATTTCATTTAATACAAAAATTCTTTCTTAACCTTAAGATTCTCTCAAATTAACTGTTCCTAATCGATTTGAATTCATATCTCGGCCGAATTCGAAAACGTCGGCTGCTCAAAGTAGAATTAAGTTGGATTGGGTTGGGTTGGACTTTGAAATTTTAACCCAACCCAAAACTTTGACCATCCAAAGAGTTATTTTTGCTACTTGGGACGGTCGAAATCTTTGGAGTCTTACGTTGAATTAGAATTTCGAAGTTCAACCCAACCCAATCCAACTTAGCGATGCTATGGATGGCGTATGCCTTAATTATTTAATTTAATACAAAAATTCTTCTTTAACCTTAAAATACTCTCAAATTAACTGTTCCTAATCGTTTTGTATTCATATCTCGGCCCGATTCGAAGACGTCGGCTGCTCAAAGTAGAATTAAGTTGGATTATGTTGGGTTGGACTTCGAAATTTTATCCCATCCCAAAACTTTGACCATCCAAAGAGTTATTTTTGTTACTTTGGACGGTCCAAACCTTTGAAGCCTTACGTTGAATTAGAATTTTGAAGTCGAACCCAACCCAATCCATCTTAACGATGCTTTGGACGGCTTTCGCCTTAAATATTTCATTTAATACAAAAATTCTTTCTTAACCTTAAGATTCTCTCAAATTAACTGTTCGTAATCGTTTTGAATTCATATCTCAGCCGAATTCGAAAACGTCGGTTGCTCAAAGTAGATTTAAGTTGGATTGGGTTGAGTTGGACTACGAAATTTTAACCCAACCCAAAACTTTGACCATCCAAAGAGTTATTTTTGCTACTTGGGACGGTCGAAATCTTTGAAGACTTACGTTGAATTAGAATTTCGAAGTCCAACCCAAAGCAATCCAACTTAACGATGCTTTGGACGGCTTTTGCCTTAAATATTTCATTTAATACAAAAATTCTTTCTTAACCTTAAGATTCTCTCAAATGAACTGTTCCTAATCGTTTTGAATTCATATCTCGGCCGAATTCGAAAACGTCGGCTGCTCAAAGTAGAATTAAGTTGGATTGGGTTGGGTTGGACTTCGAAATTTTAACCCAACCCAAAACTTTGACCATCCAAAGAGTTATTTTTGCTATTTGGGACGGTCGAAATCTTTGAAGTCTTACGTTGAATTAGAATTTCGAAGTTCAACCCAACCCAATCCAACTTAGCGATGCTTTGGACAGCTTTCACCTTAATTATTTCATTTGATACAAAAATTTTTTCTTAACCTTAAGATTCTCTCAAATTAACTGTTCCTAATCGTTTTGAATTCATATCTCGGCCGAATTCGAAGACGTCGGCTGCTCAAAGTACAATTAAGTTGAATTGGGTTGGGTTGGACTACGAAATTTTAACCCAACCCAAAACTTTGACCATCCAAAGAGTTATTTTTGCTACTTGGGACGGTCGAAATCTTTGAAGTCTTACGTTGAATTAGAATTTGGAAGTCCAACCCAAAGCAATCCAACTTAGCGATGCTTTGGACGGCTTTTGCCTTAAATATTTCATTTAATACAAAAATTCTTTCTTAACCTTAAGATTCTCTCAAATTAACTGTTTCTAATCGTTTTGAATTCATATCTCGGCCGAATTCGAAACCGTCGGTTGCTCAAAGTAGAATTAAGTTGGATTGGGTTGGGTTGGACTTCGAAATGTTAACCCAACCCAAAACTTTGACCATCCAAAGAGTTATTTTTATTACTCTGGACGGTCGAAACCTTTGAAGACCTACGTTGAATTAGAATTTCGAAGTCCAACCCAACCCAATCCAACTTAACGATGCTTTGGACGGCTTTCGCCTTAAATATTTCATTTAATACAAGAATTCTTTCTTAACCTTAAGATTCTCTCAAATTAACTGTTCCTAATCGATTTGAATTCATATCTCGGCCGAATTCGAAAACGTCGGCTGCTCAAAGTAGAATTAAGTTGGATTGGATTGGGTTGGACTTCGAAATTTTCACCCAACCCAAAACTTTGACCATCCAAAGAGTTATTTTTGCTACTTAGGACGGTCGAAATCTTTGAAGACTTACGTTGAATTAGAATTTCGAAGTCCAACCCAAAGCAATCCAACTTAGCGATGCTTTGGACGCCTTTTGCCTTAAGTATTTCATTTAATACAAAAATTCTTTCTTAACCTTAAGATTCTCTCAAATTAACTGTTCCTAATCGATTTGAATTCATATCTCGGCCGAATTCGAAGACGTCGGCTGCTCAAAGTAGAATTAAGTTGGATTGGGTTGGGTTGGACTTCGAAATTTTAACCCAACCCAAAACTTTGACCATCCAAAGAGTTATTTTTGCTACTTGGGATGGTCGAAATCTTTGGAGTCTTACGTTGAATTAGAATTTCGAAGTTCAACCCAACCCAATCCAACTTAGCGATGCTTTGGACGGCTTTTACCTTAATTATTTCATATGATACAAAAATTCTTTCTTAACCTTAAGATTCTATCAAATTAATTGTTCCTAATCGTTTTAAATTCATATCTAGGCCGAATTCGAAAACGTCGGCTGCTCAAAGTAGAATTAAGTTGTATTGGGTTGGGTTGGACTTCGAAATTTTAAAACAAACCCAAAACTTTGACCATCCAAAGAGTTATTTTTGCTACTTGCAACGGTCGAAATCTTTGAAGTCTTACGTTGCATTAGAATTTCGAAGTCCAACCCAAAGCAATCCAACTTAGCGATGCTTTGGACGGCTTTTGCCTTAAATATTTCATTTAATACAATAATTCTTTCTTAACCTTAAGATTCTATCAAATTAATTGTTCCTAATCGTTTTAAATTCATATCTAGGCCGAATTCGAAATCGTCGGCTGCTCAAAGTAGAATTAAGTTGGATTGGGTTGGGTTGGACTTCGAAATTTTAACCCAATCCAAAACTTTGATCATTCTAAGAGTTACTTTTGCTACTTGGGGTGGTCGAAATCTTTGAAGTCTTACGTTGAATTAGAATTTCGAAGTCCAACCCAACCCCATCCAACTTAGCGATGCTTTGGACGGCTTTTGCCTTAAATATTTCATTTAATACAAAAATTCTTTCTTAATCTTAAGATTCTCTCAAATTAACTGTTCCTAATCGTTTTGAATTCATATCTCGGCCGAATTCGAAGACTTCGGCTGCTCAAAGTAGAATTAAGTTGGATTGGGTTGGGTTGCACTTCGAAATTTTAACCCAACTCAAAACATCGACCATCCATGAAATTTCGAAGTCCAACCATGTCTTATATTGAATGATATGAAGTTGGAGTTCAAGCCAACCCAACTTGATACCATCAAGAAATCTGTATAGTATCAATTTAGGTTGGGTTGAGCTTCAATTTCATACCAATCAATATAAGGCATGGTATAAAGTTGAAGATCAATCCAACCCCAGTTGATACCATACTGATGTCTCGATGGTATCAATTTGGGTTGCGTTGAGCTTCAACTTCATACCATCAAGTTGGAGATCAGTCCAACCCAAGTTGATACAATACTGATTTCTTGATGGTATCAATTTGGGTTGCGTTGAGCTTCAACTTCATACCATGCCTTATATTTGAATGGTATGAAGTTGGAGCTCAATCCAACCCAAATTGATACCATAATATTTACACCATTCAATATAAGGCATGGTATGAAGTTGATACCATACTGATTTATTGATGGTATCAATTTGGATTCGGTTGAGTTTCAGCTTCATACCATGCCTTATATTTGACTGATATAAAGTTGAAGCTCAACCCAACCCAACTTGATACCATATTGATTTCTTTATGGTATCAATTTGGGTTGGGTAGAGCTTCAACTTCATGCCATGCCTTATATTGGATGGTATGAGGTTGGAGCTCAACCCAAGCCAACTTGATACCGTATTGGTTTCTTGATGGTATCAATTTGGATTGGGTTACCATATCTTGTATTGAATGGGATGAAGTTGGAGTTCAACCTAACCCAACTTGATACCATATTGATTTCTTGATGGTATCAATTTGGATTGGGTTACCATGTCTTGTATTGAATGGGATGAAGTTGGAGTCCAATCTAACTCAACTTGATACCATACTGATTTTTGATGGTATCAATTTGAGTTGGGTTGAGCTACAACTTCATACCATGTCTTACATTGAGTGGTATGAAGTTGGAGCTCAATCCAATCTAAATTGATACCATATCTCAGATTGAATTGAACTTGAATAAACAAACTTGAAAAATGTCATAATATTTACGCATAATTCATATTAAGTTATTCCTCAATTATTTTTTGGTTCAAACAGTATCTTTTTACATCTCATTTTAAAATAGACACTTCAAACTATAATTTACCATAAAAATAATTTCTTAATTCTAAGAAATGAGTTAAAAGTATTTCGTAAAAAAAAGAATCAAACCCATCTTGATAACATCTTGTCATTTTCGTAAAAAAATGAACTAGACGTTTTTAAATTCCGTCTCATATCGTGTCAAAAATTAATAGTGATGTAGAATTTTTCAATCCGAAAAACATTTCTAAATTTTTATGTACGAAACCATCCTTTCCAATATGAATCTGAGTTTGTCGAGCGGAATATCGAAAGTGATCAAAAATTTACATAGAATCTTACCAAATCAGAACCAAATCAGGATAACCGATGAATTGGCAAGTTCGATTCAAATTATTTCTTCATTTTAAAATCTTTTTATTTATCTTAGATTCCTGAGTATATTCCAAAACACAAGAATAAATATTTTCTATTTAGTTCAAAACCAAATTCATCAAAAAATGAGACCAATAAGAATAAGGATGAGAACGAAGAAGAGGATGAAGAGAAATTAAATTCCGAGTTAGTTGCGATCGTCAATGTTGATTTATTGAACGTAAAATATAAAAGTGATCAAGAAAAGTCTAATGTTGAAGAAAAAAAGGTTGATTTGATACATTTATATTGGATGAAAAAATTTTACGCTTCAACCGAGTTAATCAAAGAATCTTGTATCCCATTGTATTACAAAAACCTCAAACTAAAAGCCCTCGATAAATGTTTACAAGAAATTGAGTACAAAAATCTGGTTAAAGGAAAATTTGCGAACAAGATGATCCCATACAAGAAAATCAAACAATCAAAATTAAAGGAGTTAACATACAACGATTATTTCGAAAAAATCTTATCGTGCGATTTCGTTTTTTTGATGTTGCTAAAACAACCCTCTTTTAAACGAATTAATCACCAATTAGAACCAATTAGAACTAATTATTTAACCGTAATTGATAATTTGTCGGTATTACTTCGTTTTTATTACGACCAATCCAAATTGAAATCGTATTTTTGTGATAAATCCGATAAAATCGTGCGAATCGATCAACTTCGTGCAGTAAATTTCATTTACGATCCGATTCAGTGTAATCAAATTTTCTATGCTAAGATTAAAATTAATGAGGAAACGGTAAGGTTTATTCAAGAATTTTTCAGTCGCAATTTCTTGAAAGATGTGGAAGTATACGGAATGGTTTTGAACTATATTGAGAATTTATCGAAATTTTCTTTGGAAGATGTAAATATTGATTATATTTTATTTCCAATATTTATTTTATTAACTGTTTTTAACTTAATATGGATTCTATATCAATAATAAAACTGTGATGTTTTATCTGTAAATTTTTTGATTTATTATAAAATTTTATTTTAAAATGATCGTTACAATTTGAAGTCGATTTTAAATAAGAAATGTTATCACACTGATTTCTTGATACCATGCATACCATGCCTGATATTGAATGGCATGAAGTTGGAGTTCAATCCAACCCAACTTGATACCATATTGATTTCTTGATGGTATCAATTTGGGTTGGGTTGAGCTTCAACTTCATACCAATCAAAATAAGGCATGGTATGAAGTTGGAGCTTAATCCAACCCAACTTGATACCATATTGATTTCTTGACGGTATCAAATTGGGATGGATTGAGCTTCAACTTCATACCATGCCTTATATGGAATGGTATGACGTTGGAGTTAAATTCAACCCAACGTCATACCATGTCTTATATTGAATGGTATGAAGTTGGAACTCAATTGCACCCAACTTAATATCATATTGATTTCTTGATGGTATTAAGTTGGGTTGGATTCAGTTCCAACTTCATACCATTCAATATGTAACATGATATGAAGTTGAACATGGATTATATATTGTTTTAAACAACAATATTTTGATTAATTTGGTATCAAAATCGTTTCATAATGTTAGTAACCCAATCATAAGCAACCCAACTCGATGTAATTCTAGAAGGCTTCTATAAGCAATATATAGTCCTTCAGTAACAATGTTTTATCTTCCAGAAGTAGTATCTACCTTTCTGCCAACAATATCTAGTCTACCAACAATATCTGGTCTTCTATAAGCAACATCTATCCTACTAGGCAGCATCTACTCTTCAGCAAACAGCAAGAAGTTTTCTGTAAGCAATACTAAGTCTTCCAGGAGCAATATTCTACTTCCCAGAAGCAGTATCTTCCTTTCTGCCAACAGTATGTAGTCTACCAGCATTTGCAAATAGCAAGAAATCTTCTCCAAATAATATCTAGTCAACCCTATCAACACCATATAGTCTATTGGCAGATTCTAGTCTTCAATAAACACAAAGAAGTCCTTTGTAACCAATACCTAGTATTCCAAACACAGTATATAGTCTTCTATAAGCCATATCTAGTCTTCCAGGAATAATATTTTGCCTTCCAGAAGTAGTATCTTCCTTTCTGCCAACAATATCTAGTCTAGTCTGGTATATCTAGTTTCTATAAGTAATACCAAATCTTCTAGGAGCAAAATTTTTCTTTCCAAAAGCAGTATCTTTCTTTGTGTCAAAAGTAGGAAGATTTTCAGCAATACCTAGCCTTCCAACAGCTACATCTTGCCTTCCAGATACAGCACCTACTTTTCTACCAACACCACATAGTCTGTTGGTAGCATCTACTCTTCAGCAAATAGCAGAAAGTCTTCTGTACGCAATATCAAGTCTTCCAGGAGCAATACTTTACTTTCCAGAAGCAGTATCTTCCTTTCTGCCAACAGTATGTAGTTTACCAGCAATATTTAGCCATTTGCAAATAGCAAGAAATCTTCTCCAAATAATACCTAATCATCCCTATCAACACCATATAGTCTATTGGCAGATTCTAGTCTTCAATAAACACAAAGAAGTCCTTTGTAACCAATACCTAGTATTCCAAACACAGTATATAGTCTTCTATAAGCCATATCTAGTCTTCCAGGAATAATATTTTGCCTTCCAGAAGTAGTATCTTCCTTTCTGCCAACAATATCTAGTCTAGTCTGGTATATCTAGTTTCTATAAGTAATACCAAATCTTCTAGGAGCAAAATTTTTCTTTCCAAAAGCAGTATCTTTCTTTGTGTCAAAAGTAGGAAGATTTTCAGCAATACCTAGCCTTCCAACAGCTACATCTTGCCTTCCAGATACAGCACCTACTTCTCTACCAACACCACATAGTCTATTGGCTTCATCTACTCTTCAGCAAATAGCATAAAGTCTTCTGTAAGCAATATCAAGTCTTCCAGGAGCAATACTTTACTTTACCAGAAGCAGTATCTACCTTTCTGCCAACAATATCTAGTCTACCAACAATATCTGGTCTTCTATAAGCAACATCTATCCTACTAGGCAGCATCTACTCTTCAGCAAACAGCGAGAAGTTTTCTGTAAGCAATACCAAGTCTTCCAGGAGCAATATTTTACTTCCCAGAAGCAGTATCTTCCTTTCTGCCAACAGTATGTAGTCTACCAGCATTTGTAAATAGCAAGAAATCTTCTCCAAATAATATCTAGTCAACCCTATCAACACCATATAGTCTATTGGCAGATTCTAGTCTTCAATAAACACAAAGAAGTCCTTTGTAACCAATACCTAGTATTCCAAACACAGTATATAGTCTTGTATAAGCCATATCTAGTCTTTCAGGAATAATATTTTGCCTTCCAGAAGTTGTATCTTCCTTTCTGCCAACAATATCTAGTCTAGTCTGGTATATCTAGTTTCTATAAGTAATACCAAATCTTCTAGGAGCAAAATTTTTCTTTCCAAAAGCAGTATCTTTCTTTGTGTCAAAAGTAGGAAGATTTTCAGCAATACCTAGCCTTCCAACAGCTACATCTTGCCTTCCAGATATAGCACCTACTTCTCTACCAACACCACATAGTCTGTTGGCAGCATCTACTCTTCAGCAAATAGCAGAAAATCTTCTGTACGCAATATCAAGTCTTCCAGGAGCAATACTTTACTTTCCAGAAGCAGTATCTTCTATTCTGCCAACAGTATGTAATCCACCAGCAATATCTTGTCTCCAGCCAGTAATATTTAGCCTCTAAATATCTTCTATCTTCCATAATATCTTATAGGAGCAATATGTTGCTTTGCAGGAGCAATATCTAGATTTCCATGAGCAATATCTTGCTTTCCAGGAGCAATATCATGTTTTCCAGTAGCAAAATCTTGATTTCCAAGAGCAATATCTTGATTTCCAGGAGCAATATCATGCTTTCCAATCGCAATATCTAGATTTCTAAGAGCAATATCTTGCTTTCCAGGATCAATATCTTACCTTCCAGAAGCAGTATCTAGTCCTTTGTAAACAGCAAGAAATCTTCTCCAAATAATATCTTGTCTTCAAACAGTATCTACTTCTCGACCAAGAATATAGTCTATTGGCAATACCTTCACCAGAGAAGACTTGAGAAGCTTCCAGAACTTGATACTGCATCTAGAAGACGTGGAATGTTTCCAGAAAACTTGATACTGTATCTAGAAGACTTTAAATACTTCCAGAAGAGATGACATTATTTCCAGAAGAATTGACATTGCTTCCAGAAGATTTCAAGCTGCATCTAGAAGACTTAGAATATTCCCAAAATACTTCATACTGCATCTAGCAGATTTCAAATGTTTCCAGAGACTCGCAATTCTGCCAGAAAACTTGATACTGCATCTAGAAGACTTGGAATGTTTCTAGAAGACTTGATACTGCATCTAGAAGACTTGAAATGCTTCCACAAGACTTGAAATGCCTCTAGAGGATTTGATACAGCATCCAGAAGACTTGAAATGCTTCCAGAAGGCTTGATACTGTATCTAGCAGATTTCAAAAATTTCCAAAGACTTGGAATGTTTCCAGAAGACTTGAAACTGCTTCGAGAAGACTTGAAACTGCTTCAAGAAGACTTGAAACTGCTTCAAGAAGACTTGAAACTGCTTCAAGAAGACCTAAAACTGCTTCAGGAAAACCTGAAACACTTCTAAAAGACCCGATCAAGATTTAACATTACTTCCAAAAGACATTAAATACTGCTTCTAGAAGACATGCTCCTGCCAACGGGAAATTTAATAATGTTGATAGATTTTTAGAAACCAAATTTTTGTTCTGAACCATACAAGCTTTTGCGATAATATGATATATTTGTTTGCTTTTGCACAAAGTAGCATCCTCAAGATTTGGTAAATATCTTGGGTTTGGTCTCTCCATGGAATCTTAACTCTAGGGATGTTTTTTTACAGTCATGCCACAACAAAATCATTTCTACGTAACTAGAAACTTGTTCAAGGAAAATTTTGCAGCCCTTATTTGATAATTTTCTGATAATTTAGTTACTCAACTACAATTAAATAGCCAGTCTTGGAATGATACAATTTGTTTTAAAGTTATGCAACATTTTAACCCATCTGCCATTATTAATCGTTATATGTTTCTTGAAAAAGCAATTAAATTATGTTAGGTTTCCATAATTTAAAAATATCCCTTTGATAAGGTGGGCAGATCATAAAGGTGTTGATAAATTCCAAAAATCCGTTCATCCCTTTTTCCGAGCAGTAGTTTACGGTAAAGTGGTCAGTGGTGCCTAGCCCCGGGTCAAACACGAAGTCATTCAATCGGTCTCTTTTCCTTTCTTTTTTCCCTTTTCATACACGTCGTTGTTGTCGTCGTTGGCGTCGCGACGCCCCGTTATGTTCGTTCGCGTCCTCGAAAATGCTGTTTGTGTTTGACAAACACGAGGCCGTCTCGTTTTGCAGTCTCCTCGTTCACTTTCTCCCTCTCTTTCTTTCGCTCTTGTTCCCCGTCTCAGATAGAAACCGGGGGTTTCCCTTCAATTTCGTGCGAGTATCGCGTATCACCTACGGCGGCGTCTCCCGTTCGCCAACAACCTCTAAAGGCCTTAATCCGCTTTTCGTGTACGCGCTTTAGATAAACAGAAATCAATTTCCTCCTTTTCCTCCTCCCCTTTGGAAAAGGTTCGGCCGCGCGGAAAGGCTTCGGGTTGATTGTAATGATTTTATGTTGAAAGCGTGAAAAGAAGGTGCTAAGGTGGTTATGGAATATATACCCACCCATTTCAAATATCTAAGAGATTTTCTTCGAAACGCATTGTTACAAAGTTTCTATTCGGGATTTAAACGAAGTTATCTTACTTCGAAGGATAAAATAAAATGTCTCGTTTATGGGTTTCAGTAAACATTTGCAATAAAATCTTTTATATTCACGCCCTGACACAATTTTATCATAAAATGTTTAACCAAATACTCTTGGACATGACTAATAATATCTAAGACATCTATAATTTTATTGTACCAATTGAAGTGTTTTTTGGTAAAATAAACCAGAAGCACAAAGCGATTAATAATGGCAGATGGGTTAAAATGTTGCATAACTTTACAAATTTCCACCAAATTTCTTTACTACGAACAGATGTTGTAGTAAGAGATTTGTGCAAAAGGAAAACCATTTTTTCGAGATGTTTAAAATTCCTTACTATATATTTAGTATGGATCATTTCAACTTGATGGGACCATTGAAAATGAGGTTTTCGGTGTTGGGAGTGACCGCAGTCCGGTTTAAATATCTAAGTCCTATACAAACCATTACCCTCCGCGTTATAGGCCTATACTCCACATCCCCTACGTTCCAGTGTATATAATCTACAGGGGTAATCCCCGAATGAAATCCGCTGTAATTATCCTTGTGTCCTGTAGACCGCTTTACAGGCACGTATCCAAGCTCGTGTTATTGTCCTTGCCATTGTTGCGAACCCTAGCTTCGTTCGTTACAAGGGTGAAAAACAGCTTTTTTTGTCGTCATAACCCCTTTAAAGGTTAGTTTTAATTTTAGTAACAGAATTCAGTTTTAATTAAATATAGTAACTCGGGATTGGGGGTGGGGTAAGTGGGTATCAATTCGATGTCCGGTTAACACGCAGTAGAATTTCGAAATGTTGTAGGAAATGGACAATGGTGCCAAGTTCCCACGGTGACACGTGTTCCACGCGAGGGTAAACCGCAGATTAGGCCACAATTATAGATGCCGCTTTCCGCCCCCGTCTCGGATAGACCGTGTCACCGATTGTACCGGAGAAATTTTACTCAAAGCTTCGTCGATAATTCAAACGGGTAGACTACACTACATATAGATAGATATATATATATTCAAACGCGTACGCGATATTATTGATCAGATGGGAACGTTAATTAACTCAAGGGTATATAATAAGGGTAGTATAGGGACTTTGAGGGGGTTTAATCGATGGTTGCTACGAACCAATACGTATTATATAAACGCGAGTAGCCGCCTTTGACGCCGCTTAATAATTAGAGCATGAAATGAGATTTGTTATTTAAACTCTAAAAGCTCAATGCTTTATGTATGTCGTATACTCGGTTATAAACGATAAAAAAAGGAAACACTAAAATAATAATTGATGATCCTTTTTTATTTTAACATCAATATTTAGTTCTATTGGAGGTATAGTTCGTGCCAAAAGTCAAGGCCTCTCAATATAAGGATCGATATTTTCGCCACCGCTCAATCAAAATAAATTGTAGCAATGAATTTATTATAATCAGTGAAATATTCTGCGCATTATATATTAATTTTGAAAAAAGGCTTGCTCCTAGATGGTGTTGAACGAGATTTGTAACCGAAAGTTCATGCCTCTTAAGGATCACTTCCGCTCCTAAACTCTCATTACCACTGCTTGGAAACATGGGATTCACCACTCACTGCTAGGTGGCGTCACCGTCGACCGATCCTCTCAGAAGGATTTTCGGTCTAGAATCGGTATTACAGTTTTCGCTCCGAAAGTTCCACCACTCACCGCTAAGTGGCGCCACCGGCGGCTAACCCTCGGAGGATCAGTCGCGGTTGGAGATGCGCATGCGTTGCTCCCTGCTTCATATGGTCCAGAACTCGCATTAATATAGTACTTAAAGTTTTGTCATCACTCTTTAGTTCTATTGGAGGTATATTTCGTGCCAAAAGTCAAGGCCTCTCAATATTAAGATCGATATTTTCGTAACTGCTTAATCGAAACAAATTGTAGCAATGTTTATTATAATTGGCGAACTATTCTGCGGATTTTATGTTTAATTTGGAAAATTTCTGAATGTCAACGCTTAATTTTGAAAAAAAAAGCTTGCTCCTAGATGGTGCTGCACGAGATTGGCAACCGAAAGTTCATGCCTCTTAAGGATCACTTCCGCTCCTAAACTCTCATTACCACTGCTTAATTCCACCACTCACCGCTAGGTAACGTCATCATCAGTCGACACCTGAGGACCAAAACATGGGATTCACCACTTACCGCTAAGTGGCGCCACCGGCGGCTAATCCTCGGAGGATCAGTCGCGGTTGGAACTACGCATGCGTTGCTCCCTGCTTCATATGGTCCAGAACTCTCATTTATATACTACTTAAAGTTTTGTCATGACTATTTAGTTCTATTGGAGGTATAGTTCGTGCAAAAAGTCAAGGCCTCTCAATATTAAGATCGATATTTTCGTAACTGCTTAATCGAAACAAATTGTAGCAATGTTTATTATAATTGGTGAACTATTCTGCGGATTTTATGTTTAATTTGGAAATTTTCGGAATTTCAACGGTTAATTTTGAAAAAAAAGCTTGCTCCTAGATGGTGTTGCACAAAATTTGCAACCGATAGTTCATGCCTCTTAAGGATCACTTCCGCTCCTAAACTCTCATTACCACTGCTTAATTCCACCACTCACCGCTAGGTAACGTCATCATCAGTCGATACCTGAGGACCAAAACATGGGATTCACCACTCACCGCTAAGTGGCGCCGCCGGCGGCGGATCCTCGGAGGATCACTCGCGGTTGGAACTACGCATGCGTTGCTCCCTGCTTAATATGGTCCAGAACTCTCATTTATATACTACTTAAAATTTTGTCATCACTATTTAGTTCTATTGGAGGTATAGTTCGTGCAAAAAGTCAAGGCCTCTGAATATTAAGATCGATATTTTCGTAACTGCTTAATCGAAACAAATTGTAGCAATGTTTATTATAATTGGTGATCTATTCTGCGGATTTTATGTTTAATTTGGAAATTTTCGGAATTTCAACGGTTAATTTTGAAAAAAAAAGCTTGCTTCTAGATGGTGTTGCACAAAATTTGCAACCGAAAGTTCATGCCTCTTAAGGATCACTTCCGCTCCTAAACTCTCATTACCACTGCTTAATTCCACCACTCACCGCTAGGTAACGTCATCATCAGTCGATACCTGAGGACCAAAACATGGGATTCACCACTCACCGCTAAGTGGCGCCACCGGCGGCTAATCCTCGGAGGATCAGTCGCGGTTGGAACTACGCATGCGTTGCTCTCTGCTTCTTATGGTCCAGAATTCTCATTAATATACTACTCAAAGTTTTGTCATCACTATTTAGCTCTATTGCAGGTATATTTCGTGCCAAAAGTCAAGGCCCTTCACTATAAAGACCGATATCTTCGTAACCGCTCAATCAAAAATAAATAACAACAATGTTTATTATAATCGGTGAACTATTCTACGCATTCCATATTAATTTTGGAAATTTTTGGAATTTCAAAGCTTAATTTTTAAAAAAAAAGCTTTAAAGTTTCGTCATCACTATTTAGTTTTATTTCAAATTATAGTTCGCGCAAAAAGTCAAGGCCAAATAAATACTCAATTAACAAAGCTAAAACTTTCTTAAAATTTATTTTTTTTTGTAGGGAAGAAAACTCTGGTATGATAAATGAACGGTTTACATAATTTACAGGGAAAATATTAACCCTTTAAGATACCGCGAGTCGTGGGGGGTGTACACCTTATAAAGGGTTTTTGAGACGTTGTTAAAACGAAAGGCGGGCATCTTTAATATTTTTAATGAACGATAAAAGGGGATCTTTAGGGGAAACTTCTTAGTGGAAAAGACTTCGAAAGAGAAACTTTTCCTGGTTCTAATAAATTAACGAGGGTGGGAAAACTCTAATTTTGTGTAAATTGATCAGAGAAGGAAAAGAGAAATCGTAGTAAACGAATTTTTAGTAATAAAGATAAAAATTGTAGATAAAAATTGTAGATAAAAATTGAAATAAAAATTAAAGGTACACTCGCTTTCATAATAACGAACCGAGCGTTCTCTAGATGTTCTTTAATAACCGTTTATAATCCCCCGTTTTCAGGAAACGCGAGAAGTGTCCTTGGAAAATTGCATTTTCCACCTGGAAGGAACGAACTGTTTCCTACTAACGGCTTTCCGTGTTAAAGTCGAAAGCGTTATCATCAAAATTATAGGTAGTTATAACAGAAAGACCAACTTCATTTCTATTAGAGAAACGTAGCAATAACTAACGCAAGAACAAAAAGAAATCATCCGATTAGCATTTTCTTTGAATCACGTTCGCTGCGAAACCCCCAAATCCCCAGCTTTCCGCCCCCTTTTTTCTTCTATTATTTCCTTACTTTTTTTGCCCCGTTTCCTTGTTATTTTAATAAAACCCCTTGGATATCCCCTACATTTGCTTTTTCCATTTCCAACCACCTTGACAACTGGTGAGGATAAAATATATAAATGTACCTGAAATAAATTTTTGTGTGCTATGTTATCGTTTCTAGAATTTATATTTATTCATATAAGGAAGGGAGGATTTTCGAGTTTAAATTATTATAGGGGTGAAATATAAGAATTAATGAGTTAATTCTTCAAATCGGTAGTTCTACGTTTCAACAATATTCAATAAAACATTGACGTCATCAGATGGTAGGTTGGCGAAAGTAATTATCTTGATTTGATGGAATACACGGCAGTGCATTCTCTTCGAAAAGTCAAATATAGCTGAATATCATCAACCTACATGTGTACTGATGACTGTCTAATGCGATCTTCATTCAATCTCATTCACCACCTGAACTCGACCATATAAAAAGCTATTTATAAGTGACACTGCTGAATAAGATATGCCAACATAATGCAACTTGTTGGCAGCAGGAGCTATTCAAAGCACCTGTTCTGCAATTTAGAGTCTGCCAACTTGTTGGCAGCATGGGCTTTGTGACACAACACATCTGTACTGCCATCAATGATCAGCCAACTTGTTGGCAGCAGGAGCTGGTTCAGTTCAAAGCACCCGTTCTGCAGTTTAGAGCCTGCCAACTTGTTGGCAGCATGGGTTTTGTGACACAAAATATCTGTGCTGCCATCTATGATCAGCCAGCTTGTTGGTAGAACGAGCTGTTGTAACAGAAGACATCTATACTGTCATCTAGTCTGCCAACTTGTTGGCAGCAAGAGCTGTTTTAGTTCAAATCACCCGTTCTGCAGTTTAGAGTCTGCCAACTTGTTGGCAGCAGGAGCTGTTTTAGTTCAAATCACCCGTTCTGCAGTTTAGAGTCTGCCAACTTGTTGGCAGCATGAGTTTTTGTAACACAGGACATCTATACTGTCATGTAGTCAGCCAACTTGTTGGCAGCAGGAGCAGTTTTTGTTCAAAGCACCCGCTCTGCAGTTTAGAGTCTGCCAACTTGTTGGCAGCATGAGTTTTGTAACACAAAACGTTTGTACTGCTATCTATGGACTGCCAACTTGTTGGCACAATGAGCTGTTGTAGCACAAGACATCTATACCGTCATCCAGTCTGCCAACTTGTTGGCAGCAGGAGCAGTTTTAGTCCAAAGCACACATTCTGCAGTTTAGAGTCTGCCAACTTGTTGGCAGCATGAGTTTTTGTAACACAGGACATCTATACTGTCATGTAGTCAGCCAACTTGTTGGCAGCAGGAGCAGTTTTTGTTCAAAGCACCCGCTCTGCAGTTTAGAGTCTGCCAACTTGTTGGCAGCATGAGTTTTGTAACACAAAACGTTTGTACTGCTATCTATGGACTGCCAACTTGTTGGCACAATGAGCTGTTGTAGCACAAGACATCTATACCGTCATCCAGTCTGCCAACTTGTTGGCAGCAGGAGCAGTTTTAGTCCAAAGCACACATTCTGCAGTTTAGAGTCTGCCAACTTGTTGGCAGCATGAGTTTTTGTAACACAGGATATCTATACTGTTATGTAGTCTGCCAACTTGTTGGCAGCAGGAGCTGTTTTAGTTCAAATCACCCGTTCTGCAGTTTAGAGTCTGCCAACTTGTTGGCAGCATGAGTTTTTGTAACACAGGATATTTATACTGTCATCTAGTCTGCCAATTTGTTGGCAGCATTAGCTGTTTTAGTTCAAATAGTTCAAATCACCTGTTCTGCAGTTTAGAGTCTGCCAATTTGTTGGCAGAATGAGTTTTTGTAACACAGGACATGTATACTGTCATGTAGTCTGCCAACTTGTTGACAGCAGGAGCAGTTTTAGTTCAAAGCACCCGTTCTGCAGTGTAGAGTCAGCCAACTTGTTGGCAGCATGAGTTTTGTAACACAAAACGTTTGTACTGCCATCTATGGACTGCCAACTTGTTGGCTGAAGGAGCTGTTGTAGCACAAGACATCTATACCGTCATCTAGTCTGCCAGCTTGTTGGCAGCAGGAGCTGTTTTAGTTCAAATCACCCGTTCTGCAGTTTACAGTTTATCAACTTGTTGGCAGCATGAATTTAGTAATATAAAACATATGTAGTGCCATCCATGATCAGCCAACTTGTTGGCAAAATGAGCTGTTGAAGCACAAGACATCTATACTGTCATCTAGTCTGCCAACTTGTTGGCTGCAGGAGCTGTTTTTGTTCAAATCACCCGTTCTGCAGTTTAGAGTCTGCCAACTTGTTGGCAGCATGAGTTTTGTAACACAAAACGTCAGTACTGATATCTATGGTCTGCCAACTTGTTGGCAGAATGAGCTGTTGTAGCACAAGACATCTATACTGTCATCTAGTCTGCCAACTTGTTGGCAGCAGGAGCTGTTTTATTTCATATCACCCGTTCTGCAGTTTAGAGTTAGCCAACTTGTTGGCGACATGAGTTTTGTAACACAGGACATCTATACTGTCATCTAGTCTGCCAACTTGTTGGTAGCAGGAGCTGTTTTAGTTCAAATCACCCGTTCTGCAGTTTAGAGTCTGCCAACTTGTTGGCAGCATGAGTTTTTGTGACACAGGACATCTGTACTATTATGTAGTCTGCCAACTTGTTGGCAGCAGGAGCTGTTTTAGTTCAAATCCCCCGTTCTGCAGTTTAGAGTCTGCCAACTTGTTGGCAGCATGAGTTTTTGTGACACAGGACATCTATACTGTCATCTAGTCTGCCAACTCGTTGGCTGCAGGAGCTGTTTTAGTTCAAATCACCTGTTCTGCAGTTTAGAGTCTGCCAACTTGTTGGCAGCATGAGTTTTGTAACACAAAACGTCAGTACTGATATCTATGGACTGCCAGCTTGTTGGCAGAATGAGTTGTTGTAGCACAGGACATCTATACTGTCATCTAGTCTGCCAACTCGTTGGCTGCAGGAGCTGTTTTAGTTCAAATCACCTGTTCTGCAGTTTAGAGTCTGCCAACTTGTTGGCAGCATGAGTTTTGTAACACAAAACGTCAGTACTGATATCTATGGACTGCCAGCTTGTTGGCAGAATGAGTTGTTGTAGCACAAGACATCTATACTGTCATCTAGTCTGCCATCTTGTTGGCAGCAGGAGCTGTTTTAGTGCAAATCACCCGTTCTGCAGTTTAGAGTTAGCCAACTTGTTGGCGGCATGAGTTTTGTAACACAGGGCATCTATACTGTCATCAGGTCTGCCAATTTTTTGGCAGCAGGAGCTGTTTTAGTGCAAATCACCCGTTCTGCAGTTTAGGTCTGCCAACTTGTTGGCAACATGGGTTTTGCAACACAAAGCATCTGTATTGCTATCTATAGTCTGTCAACTTGTTGGCAGAAGAAGCTATTTTAACTCAAAGCACTTTTCTATAGTTTAGAGTCTTGCAACTTGTTTACAGTATAATCTGTTGTAGCAGAAAAGATCTATACTGTCCTCTAGTCTTCCAACTTGTTAGCAGCAGTAGCTATTATAGTTCAGAGCACCTGGTTTAGAGTTGAGAGTCAGCCAGCTTGTTGACAGCATGAGTTTTGTAACACAAAGTATATTACATTGACAGTCTGTTGATGGCTATTTGTATAGCCATCAACTGACTGTCAATTTGTTGGCTGCAGAAGCTATTGTAACCCAAAGCATCTGTTCTATAATTTAGAATCTGCCAACTTGTTTAACACAAAGGTCGGGGAAAATCCGCTAGCAGACATCTGGCCTGGGATGATGGGCGACCAGATAGTGTGGGGTTTGGGTTAATAAATTAACCCTACTCCACTACAAACCCGTTTCTTCGTCTTTTCCAGAACCACCTAATCGGTATTGCGTCGGAGATCTAAACTCTCGGTAACTTTACTTCCTCTCGTGTTCCATACTTTGTACTTTGTCCATCTTCCTCATGTATCCTTGCATCTTATCATTGCGCTATATACATAAATAGAGATCGGTACTTTTTGAAACGATATTGGTTCTATACATACCGGGTCAAGGTTCAGGTCTTCGTTCTTCTAGCATTCTTCTTAACTCCTTCGGTATTTGGTTGGACTTCCTCAGGGCTCAGGATGAGTCTCCTCATTTCTGCTTCTAGCAATTGTTTCATCTTTGTCTTTGTTATCATTGCTGCTTTAAGGTAACCTACTTATTAATATATTCGTTACGATTACTGATGGCAGCAAAAGCTAATAGTATGAGATCATCAAGACATATCACAATGACAATGGACACTTAAATTTCAAGAAAATTATTGACATCTAGTAAAGATTTCTTAAAAGTTTGAAACGTAATTATAAAAAATACATTGGGTTGCCATTAATTCAAATTTAAAAAGTTTTCTTCAAAGAGTTTTTGAGAAAAAATCGCAAAGTGAACAAAGTTATCGCCACTCGCAAAAATCGGGTATTGAAGAAAAAAGGGGGATCCGAAAATTTCCAAATTAACCTATGATACACAAAAATGATTATTGGTTACGATAAAGTTTGCCGTAATATTTTTCATCGATCGATTTGTAAGATATCGATCTCTTAATTGAGGGGCCTTGACTTTTGGCACGAATAATAGGCCGTTATCAACTTATTACCAGAATACTCTTTTTATATTAAAAAATTTCGCAGATTTCTCTTATTTTAACAATGCCTCATACAAAATTTATTAATATTTTCAAATCCGCAAACAATATAATCCCCTCATTAATTACACGCAACTTTCCCCCTTCCGGAAAAAAAAAGTTTAACAAAACTTTTACCTCCGTTAATTGAGTATTTATTTAAGTGTCCAAACAATAAATTTTCACTTTTTCCGGTTCGAGGGTGGAAAATTTTGAATAATGCGAATATCGTCGGGATGAATAGTAGTTCGGCTACTGCAGAGATAATAAATTTCGGGTTTAAAGTCGCCCCCTCTCCCCGCCCTGGACAGCGCTAGGGTGAATTTGGATAAACTTTGCACATTAAGGCTTAAATGTTATTCACTTAATCGGTGATAAATCAGAAATTTAAAGGGGACTTGAAACTGGGCACTGGGGACGTTATAAACATAATAATGTATCGTTATGTATTCCCGTGGTGTAATGTATAAATCAAAACAAATCAAGATCTTTTTTTAATTATATTGTATGAATGAATTAATTAATCTTTTTTTATACATAAAGTGAATTAATTATGTACTAGAAGCTTCAAGAAACACGTCGCAATGCGAAAGCAATTATGATCGTACGATAAATAAAACGTTAAATTATGAATTATTTATAAGGTATAAATAGAAAAGTTTGCTTATTTTAAATTATTAATCGCTTTAGTTAACTATAATTAGATTTAATTAGATATGTCGATGAAAATAAACAACACGAATTTTCCATTTATTCGGTTTTATTCGGTTAAACTCACTTTTTGATCAGTTTATGAATTATTGCCGAAATCCTGGAAATATGTCAGTCTTTATTTGGACGCCCCTTGTATATGTAAAGAGGAAAGCTTCGTTCCATGCAAGCTAACCGCGAAAATTGCTATAAAGCCCCCTCCCCCTCCAACTTTTTGGGGTGAAAAATTTCGCCAGAAAAGTTTCCGAATAAGCTCGCGTCGCCTCGGGAAGAGCTCTTTTCCATCAACTTTTTTCGCTTATTCTTATTCTAAAAGAATTGATGTCATATTTTATTCTTGGTTATCAATTACTTGAACTTTTTTTACTTCTTCTTTGTGTTAAGTATATTAAGTATATCTCGAACTTTAATAATCTTGTGTTAGTCGAGTTGGGCTTCTTTCGGGTCGACCTTACGTCGGGGATGCCACTCACTCGGAGTGAATCTGACGTCTGATAGTCATCCGACACTTTCCGAGTGGCGGACACGGCATTTACGTGTTCAATCACTCGGAAAGGACGGGAACCCATAAAATTTTCAATGGTAATTCCTTTCTAACAGACGTCTGAGTTTAGTTGAGATTATTCATTTTAAAATTTCTCAATCATATATATGATATTTGAATCCTTAAATAAAATGAGTCTCTAAATGAGCACTACAACGTACAGTGTATGAATTTTCATCGCGGTCGAGATCGTAACCCATAAAATTTACGATTCTTTTTATAGAGTCGTATAACTTCCGTGTTGGAATATAACAGTTTTTATTATATTTTTCCTTTATTCAGAAATTCACTTGAACCCCATTATTATATATTATCACACTTAAAACTGAGTAAACGGATTAAGAAACTTATTTTGTTAACTTAAATTTAATTAATTACTAACTCTTAATTCTAGTACTTAGCAAAAATTCTTGCTTGACACGCTATTAATCCTAACGATTGCACTAAAATAAAACGAAACGAGTAAAGGGGGATTTTATTAAAAATTGAAATTAATTGTTTCGTAATAATCCCGGTCATTTCGAATGACCACGAAAGCTCATATCTCACCTGGAAAACCATTGTAAACAACGCGAGACACGCAAAGAACGATAATGTCAACTGTGCCATACATCTAAACGCGGAATAAAATAATTGAAGTTATCAAAAAGCCGGAATTGCCACGGTAAGGCTAGTTTTGCGCGGATACGGCTTCGGCCGGTAGGTGGCGTGCCTCCAACGTACCAAGAAAAACACGGCGACCCCGCTATCTATGGGGTTTTACAACTGCTCTACACTGTTTCATGTGGCACGCCACATATTTCCCTACCCCCTTTAAAACTCTCTCAGAACGTTTCATATATCGACTACCCACCGCTGCGGTTCTATTAATCTACACCGGTTATGAAGTCATTTTCGCATCGCTTGTTAATGCTTTGTGGCATGCGTAGATATTATGTCACACGATTAGTTCGTTATATTCAACAAGATGCATTCATTGATTTTTATGGAAAATTATGAATTC
Organism: Onthophagus sagittarius; assembly: GCA_036711965.1. Classification (NCBI taxonomy): domain Eukaryota; kingdom Metazoa; phylum Arthropoda; class Insecta; order Coleoptera; family Scarabaeidae; genus Onthophagus; species Onthophagus sagittarius. The sequence goes on along the minus strand of JASERS010000010.1, from coordinate 20,071,060 downwards.
TTTATGTTGGCCAAACATACAAATAAAGAGGGCTGGATTTGCAGCTAGAAAACTTGAACTGGATTGTTAGTTGATAGTTTGGATTTGTCTTGACTGGACATATATCAACACTTAAACGATAAATAATTCTGAAAGAACTGTAGATATTGCTTATAGGTTCTGGCAGAAATCTAGAAACTGATAACAATAGTCTAGATAGTGTTGGCAGAAACCCAGATGTTGATAAATTTAGACTACATTCTTTTTATACAGTAACTGTTATAGGAAAACTAAACTAGTCTAAATACTGTGTCTTCCAGAAGAGTTGAAATTATTCCAAGAATTGAACTACTATTTGAAGATTTGATACTGCTCTTAAAAAATTTGATATTGCTTCTAGAAGACTTGATATTGCTTCTAGAAAACTTGATACTGAAGTTATTATAGCTCAAAACATTTGTTCTGTAGTTTAGAGGCTACCAACTTGTTGGCAGCATGAGTTGTTGTGGCACAGAGCATCCAAACAGCCATTTGGTCTTCCAACTTGTTGGCAGCAGAAGCCATTGTAGCTCAAAACATCTTATTTGTAGTAGAAAATCTGCCAACTTGTTGGCAGCATGAGTTGTTGTGGCACAGAACATCTGTACAGCCATCTAATCTGCAACTTGTTGGCAGCAGAAGCTATTATAGGTCAAAATATCTTTTATATAGTATAAAGTCTGCCAACTTGTTGGCAGCATGAGCTGTTGTGGCATAGAATATCTGTACAGCCATTTGGTCTGCCAACTTGTTGGCAGCAAGAGTTGTTGTGCCACAGAACACTTATACAACCATTTAGTCTGCCAACTTATTGGCAGCAGAAGCTACTGTAGCTCAAAACATCTTTTCTGTAGTTTAGAGTCTGCCAACTTGTTGGCAGCATGAGTTGTTGTGGCATAGAATATCTGTACAGCCATCTACTCTGCCAACTTGTTGGCAGCAGAAGCTATTATAGCTCAAAACATCTGTTCTGTAGTTTAGGGTCTGTCAACTTGTTGGCAGCATGAGTTGTTGTGGCCATCGCATCTGTACAGCCATCTACTCTGCCAACCTGTTGGCAGCAGTAGCTATTATAGTTCAAAATATCTTTTTGTACTATACAATCTGCCAACTTGTTGGCAGCATGACATGTTGTGGCACAGAATATCTGTACAGCCATCTAATCTGCCAACTTGTTGGCAGCAGAAGCTATTATAGCTCAAAAGATCCTTTTTGCAGTATAAAGTCTGCCAACTTGTTGGCAGCATGAGTTGTTGTGGCCAACACATCTGTACAGCCATCTACTCTGCCAACTTGTTGGCAGCAGAAGCTATTATAGCTCAAAACATTTTATTTGTAGTATAAAATCTGTCAACTTGTTCGCAGCATGATTATTGTGGCACAGAATATCTGTACAGCCATCTAATCTGCCAACTTGTTGGCAGCAGAAGCTATTACAGGTCAAAGCATCTTTTTTATAGTATAAAGTCTGCCAACTTGTTGGCAGCATGAGTTGCTGTGGCACAGAATATCTGTACAGCCATTTGGTCTGCCAACTTGTTGGCAGCAGAACCCATTGTAGCTCAAAACATCTGTTTTGTAGTTTAGAGTCTGCCAACTTGTTGGCAGCATGAGTTGTTGTGGCATAGAATATCTGTACAGCCATCTACTCTGCCAACTTGTTGGCAGCAGAAGCTATTATAGCTCAAAACATCTTATTTGTAGTATAAAATCTGCCAACTTGTTGGCAGCATGAGTTGTTGTGGCACAAAACATCTGTACAGCCATCTAATCTGACAACTTGTTGGTAGTAGAAGCTATTATAGCTCGAAACATATTATTTGTAGTATTAAATCTGCCAACTTGTTGGCAGCATGAGTTGTTGTGGCATAGAATATCTGTACAGCCATCTAATCTGCCAACTTGTTGGCAGCAGAAGGTATTATAGGTCAAAACATCTTTTTTATAGTATAAAGTCTGCCAACTTGTTGGCAGCATGAGTTGTTGTGGCACAGAATATCTGTACAGCCATTTGGTCTGCCAACTTGTTGGCAGCAGAAGCCATTGTAGCTCAAAACATCTGTTTTGTAGTTTAGAGTCTGCCAACTTGTTGGCAGCATGAGTTGTTGTGGCATAGAATATCTGTACAGCCATCTACTCTGCCAACTTGTTGGCAGCAGAAGTTATTGTAGCTCAAAACATCTTTTTTATAGTATAAAGTCTGCCAACTTGTTGGCAGCATAAGTTGTTGTGGCACAGAATATATGTACAGGCATTTGGTCTGCCAACTTGTTGGCAGCAGAAGCCATTGTAGCTCAAAACATCTGTTTTGTAGTTTAGAGTCTGCCAACTTGTTGGCAGCATGAGTTGTTGTGGAATAGAATATCTGTCCAGCCATCTACTCTGCCAACTTGTTGGCAGCAGAAGTTATTATAGCTCAAAACATCTTATTTGTAGTATTAAATCTGCCAACTTGTTGGCAGCATGAGTTGTTGTGGCATAGAATATCTGTACAGCCATCTAATCTGCCAACTTGTTGGCAGCAGAAGGTATTATAGGTCAAAACATCTTTTTTATAGTATAAAGTCTGCCAACTTGTTGGCAGCATGAGTTGTTGTGGCACAAAATATCTGTACAGCCATTTGGTCTGCCAACTTGTTGGCAGCAGAAACTATTGTAGCTCAAAACATCTGTTTTGTAGTTTAGAGTCTGCCAACTTGTTGGCAGCATGAGTTGTTGTGGCATAGAATATCTGTACAGCCATCTACTCTGCCAACTTGTTGGCAGCAGAAGTTATTATAGCTCAAAACATCTTATTTGTAGTATTAAATCTGCCAACTTGTTGGCAGCATGAGTTGTTGTGGCATAGAATATCTGTACAGCCATCTAATCTGCCAACTTGTTGGCAGCAGAAGGTATTATAGGTCAAAACATCTTTTTTATAGTATAAAGTCTGCCAACTTATTGGCAACATGAGTTGTTGTGGCACAGAATATTTGTACAGCCATTTGGTCTGCCAACTTGTTGGCAGCAGAAGCTATTATAGCTCAAAACATCTGTTTTGTAGTTTAGAGTCTGCCAACTTGTTGGCAGCATGAATTGTTGTGGCACAGAATATCTGTACAGCCATCTAATTTGCCGACTTGTTTGCAGCAGAAGCTATTATAGGTCAAAACATCTTTTTTATAGTATAAAGTCTGCCAACTTGTTGGCAGCATGAGTTGTTGTGGCACAGAATATCTGTATAGCCATTTGGTCTGCCAAGTTGTTGGCAGCAAGAGTTGTTGTGGCACAGAACACTTATACAGCCATTTAGTCTGGCAACTTATTGGCAGCAGAAGCTACTCTAGTTCAAACCATCTTTTTTGAAGTATAGATTCTGCCAACTTGTTGGCAGCATGAGTTGTTGTAGCATAAAATCTAGCATACAATCTAGTCTACCAACTTGCTGCCAGCAGAAGCTACTATAACTCAAAACATCTTTTTTGTACTATAAAGTCTGCCAACTTGAACGTGTATTCAGCCATTTAATCTGCCAACTTTTTGACAGCATAAGCTTTTATAGTTCAAAACATCTTTTTTGTAGTATAGAGTTTACCAACTTGTTGCAGCATGAGTTTTGGCAAAAAATATTTGCACATGTTCCGAACGCGCCCGCACGCGCGAAGAATTTAAAAATTCTTATTCAGTGCTCACACGCACAAAAGAAAATTAATGTCATTTTTCTAATTCAAAGGTAACACCCCGCAAATCTTTTTTACTTTTTTAAATCATGTATTCATGGAAAACTTTTTTTGTCATACTTTTATAAGTGTGCTTGTTTTTAAAAATAAAATTGTCTTTTGTCATCGAGTTTTGTTGACGAGTTTTATTCAACCTGATCGAGAGATTTGAATTGTGATTATTCGCGATCAAATTCAAATAGTGAAATTTTATTAAATTCAAAACAGTACAGCCATCTATAATCTGCCAACTTGTTGGCAGCAAAAGCTATTATAGCTCAAAACATTTTTTTATAGTATAAAATCTACCAACTTGTAACAACAAAACATCTCATCACAAACCAACTAAAACACATCATTCTTTAACATTTCTTAAATGAAATCGATTTCAAATGGAAACAATTCCTTATATATCATATGAAAACGAAAGGTTCAACCTTCAATTTGGCATGCAAATCATTTCTTCATTTTCAAAAATAACACATCCAACTCCTTATTTATCAAATGTCGAATGTATCAAAAAAATTTTATTCCCCCATTACATATCCTTGTTTATTTCTGCTTATTTGCACCTCTTCCACATACAACGCGCTATAACTAGTAATAACAGCACATTGAAACGGTAGAAAATTCCATGGGAACCTGTATTTCACGTAGCAAAGGTGCAAAATATATATCAACGGAATTGAACGCATTCAAGGGGAACGTTAATATTCGAAGCATAGGGGGGAGGGCGCTCGGCTCTGTCTACCCCGACGGTATTTATTGGCAGAGGTATTTAAGCCTCCGGTGATATATTCGAGCGAGCAACATCTGTTTTCCTTAAAGAAGCGGAAAAGCGTAAGACTACGGATGTATAAGCGAACGCTTGAGCGCCCAGATCCAAAGGAAAAGAGTGCAAAGAAACGAAACGATTAAAGTGGAAACTTGATATTTCGGTTGTCCATGAACGGAACGTGGAACGCGATTCGGACGAGGCGAAGCAATAATTTTAAATGGAGTGAGGTACCATGCAAGGGAGAGGCGCTTATGTAACTTAATTTCCTTTGGAAGCGACAGGCGGCGCTGCGGCGTGCCTGCTTCGCCTGTGCCTCTGCAATTTGAATATTTATGCGCCCGTTTTATAATTACCCCTCTCTAACGTTGGCAGATTACCGGCCTCGATGTTACGTTTACGTTACGTTACGTACGTTGGTAGCCCTTGCTGATTTCTGCAACCAACTAAACTTTGTCTGTGTGTACGTATGTATGTGTGTACACCATGTTTTCGTTCTTCGTTACGTTTAACGTTATCAGAATAACACAACTTTCTGATTAACTTGCTTTTTAATGATAATGTTTATTTGGTATATGTTACAAGATTTCCATATCTTGATAATGGATATAGATAATGCTTCTTAAAGACATGATATTTCTTCTAAAAGATTTAAAGAATTTAACAATGTTGAAAACGAAGTGCTAATGATTTTCTCGTTTCAAATATTTACGTAAAATCGTAATTAATTAATTAAAAACGCGAAATAATTCGATTTTATTGCAATAATTTTATTTCATACTAATTTTCATTTTTGAGGTTGGTAATAAATACAAATATATCAATGATACGATGACATGGAAAATACAAAGGCTAGAAAGACCACTGTGAGAGAATAAATAGAGTTTAAATTGAATTTAAGTCAAGATATAAGTCCTCTAAGATTCTTAGACAACAATTGTGGATCAAATTTTTGAAAAAACTCAATTTCTCAATTTGTTCTCATCTCAAAATCCCCAAAACATCAAATTTTAACTATCTATATACAACTTTCATATACATCTTTAGTTGGGTCGGTTTTAATTAAAATTAATTGTATGTAAAAGATTTCCATTTCCCCATTAGAGAGAGGGACGGGACCAAAGGGATGCAAATGAAGTCGGAGCATCGTCCCACTTTTTAATTTGCGCATACATTCGCCTAACGCAAATTGGAAATGCGATACCGACTCCAACAATGAGAGTGCGGTCGAAATTGGTTTTAACGTCCTTCGTAATTAACGCGAAACGGTTCCAAAACGAACCATAAAACATCCCTCGCCAATCCAATCAATCCGATAAAATTAAGAACGAGACATAAGTCTAAGATAAAGAAGAATTCGGATTGGAATCGTTCGGGTGTGATATGTTTTTGGGGAAGTTTTAGGGATGGGACAAAGAAATTTTTGGGAAAGTAGCGTTTAGGATGCCAAAAAGTGTTATTGCCAAACACTCGATTGGGTTTTATTTGTATTTGTGATTCCAATCATACAAGATTGGGATTGAGATGGAGGGGGGAAATTAAAAGATTGCTTCCTATCTATTTCGGAGGATATTTTTATGAATAATACATAAACACGAAATATTTTATTTTTTGGGGGTGAGGTTTTTGTCAGAAATTGATTTCTTTTTTTATTCGTTCCATTTTAACGTTGCAATTCATTAAGTTTATCGCGTTCGCAAAAAGTACCAAATGAAATGGCCGAGCTTAATTTTCCCCTTTCGCGCGATATTCGCCCAAAAACCCCCAACGCGATAGAAAAACTCAATTGCCCCCTACACAACTCCGACTGTTAAGCTATTTCAAAAAGCTCCAAGCAACCGGGTACACTGCAAGCTGAAAGCTCAAAGTACCGAGGGCGCTTATTGCGGAGTTCGTCCCAAGAAAAAGGCGAAAAAGCTCGCCCTCTCGCACGCGCGCGTTTTACAAAATTGAGTGACAGTTTCAATTACTGCAAAAAATAAGAGAAAAAAATAACATTCACCACGAACTAGTTACACCATTTCCTTTACAAAACGTTACACTCAATAGAAATTGTTTCATTATTTATACACAAATGCGAGCTTTATCACGTTTCGTCGCATTTAAAGGATTAATGATTTTGAAAATGTAGGCCAAACGCAAATATTTGGGGGCTTTCGATGTCTCATCGTGCTCGAATTGTTTTCGGCCTGTATAAACTTTAAAAGCGTTCTGTGAAACGTGTTGATTTCGTATTTACATCGAAATATCGATTGGAACCGTGCCAAATGCTATTTTAGGCGACTAAAACGGGCCGGAATTTCTTTTATTGCTTTTTTGAAATAAATTAATGGTAATAAGATTGTTATCTTTACGATTTTATTTGTTCTTGTACTTCAAAAAAAGTTTGGTGACTCGCATCATGATTTAGGATAAATATAGATTCATTCTTACCAGAAAAATTATCATTGCGGTCAATTCCTGCTTAAATTCGACTTTAAACCAAGTATACTTTAAGAAATTGTGTTAAAAAATCTGGAATTAAAGAAAAAAATTAAGATGTAAACATAACCTCAAACACTTAATTTAATACGATTATATATAGAACTAAAATATGTTATTAAATAAGTGTATTTCACTTACGTTTATTTACTTTTTTAATTAAATCGGTTTCTTTTTGATTATTTTAAGTAAAAAAATGTATTTATAAGGCTTAAAAAATTTTTGACTTTAATGCTTTGACGTGGAATCTTTTTACTACCAACCCCGAAAATGAAAATTACTAAGAAATAAAATTTAAGTAATTAATCGAATTATTTCGCATTTTTAATTAATTAATTGCGATTTTACGTAAATATTTGAAGTTAATAAATCGAATTTGATGTATTTGTCAATTAAATTGATTTCTATTCATAAAATTTTCACCTTTTGAAATGTCACTAAACCTTATTTAACCAAAAAAATTATAAATTTGGGTTAATTCCTGTTTAAATTCGACTTTAAACAAAGTATATTTTAAATAGTTACTAGTATTAATAAATCTAGAATGAAAGAAAAAAGAATTAAGATGTAAACATAACCTCAAAACTTTTTTTGTTCATAATTTTAATACGATTATGTTTTGAACTAAAAAAGTTATTAAATAAGTGCATTGAACTTACGTTTACTTATTTTTTTAATAAAATCGGTTTCTTTTTGATTATTTTAAGTAAAAAAATGTATTTAAAGACTGAAAAAATTTTTGACATTAGCGCTTTGACGTTGAATCTTTTTTACTACCAACCTCGAAAATGAAAATTACTAAGTAATAAAATTTAAGTAAATAATCGAATTATTTCGCATTTTTAATTAATTAATTACAATTTTACGTAAATATTTGAAATTAAAAAATCGAATTTTTCTGCATAAAAATCCTTATCTCTCAACATTATTCCTAATAGCTTTAAACCTAATCCCTTATCCTTGTAAACATGAAATCTTTGAAATCTACCAACATTATCCCTAATATCATTTTCCTGCAAAACATTATCCCTTATCTTCCTCCAAAGCATTTTTGGCATAAAAATCCTTATCTCTCAAACATCATTCCTGATAGCTTTAAACATAATCCCTGATACTTATAAACATCATTTTTGACATGTACCAACTTTATCCCTAATATCATTTTCCTGCAATACTAATCCCTTATCTTCGTCGGCTACATTGTTGGCATCAAAATCGTTATCTCTCAACACCATTCCTAATAGCTTTAAACATAATCCCTGATACTTATAAACATCATTTTTGACATCTACCAACATTATCCCTAATATCATTTTCCTGCAAAACATTATCCCTTATCTTCCTCTAAAGCTTTTTTGGCATAAAAATCGTTATCTCTCAATATTACTCATGATAGCTTTAAACATAATCCCTGATACTTATAAACATCATTTTTGACATGTACCAACTTTATCCCTAATATCATTTTCCTGCAATACTAATCCCTTATCTTCGTCGGCTACATTGTTGGCATCAAAATCGTTATCTCTCAACACCATTCCTAATAGCTTTAAACATAATCCCTGATACTTATAAACATCATTTTTGACATCTACCAACATTATCCCTAATATCATTTTCCTGCAAAACATTATCCCTTATCTTCCTCCAAAGCTTTTTTGGCATAAAAATCGTTATCTCTCAATATTACTCATGATAGCTTTAAACATAATCCCTGATACTTATAAACATCATTTTTGATACCTAGCAACATTATCACTAATATCATTTTCTTGCAAAACATTATCCCTTATCTTCCTCCAAAGCTTTTTTGGCATAAGAATCGTTATCTCTCAATATTATTCCTGATAGCTTTAAACATAATCCCTGATACCTATAAATATCATTTTTGACATCTACCAACATTATCCCTAATATCATTTTCCTGCAAAACATTATCCCTTATCTTCCTCCAAAGCTTTTTTGGCATAAAAATCGTTATCTCTCAATATTACTCCTGATAGCTTTAAACATAATCCCTGATACTTATAAATATCATTTTTGACATCTACCAACATTATCCCTAATATCATTTTCCTGCAAAACATTATACCTTATCTTCCTCCAAAGCTTTTTGGGCATAAAAATCGTTATCTCTCAATATTACTCATGATAGCTTTAAACATAATCCCTGATACTTATAAACATCACTTTTGACATCTACCAACATTATCCCTAATATCATTTTCCTGCAAAACATTATCCCTTATCTTCCTCCAAAGCTTTTTTGGCATAAAAATCGTTATCTCTCAATATTACTCATGATAGCTTTAAACATAATCCCTGATACTTATAAACATCACTTTTGACATCTACCAACATTATCCCTAATATCATTTTCCTGCAAAACAATATCCCTTATCTTCCTCCAAAGCTTTTTTGGCATAAAAATCGTTATCTCTCAATATTACTCCTGATAGCTTTAAACATAATCCCTGATACTTATAAATATCATTTTTGACATCTACCAACATTATCCCTAATATCATTTTCCTGCAAAACATTATACCTTATCTTCCTCCAAAGCTTTTTTGGCATAAAAATCGTTATCTCTCAATATTACTCATGATAGCTTTAAACATAATCCCTGATACTTATAAACATCACTTTTGACATCTACCAACATTATCCCTAATATCATTTTCCTGCAAAACATTATCCCTTATCTTCCCCCAAAGCTTTTTTGGCATAAAAATCGTTATCTCTCAATATTACTCCTGATAGCTTTAAACATAATCCCTGATACTTATAAATATCATTTTTGACATCTACCAACATTATCCCTAATATCATTTTCCTGCAAAACATTATACCTTATCTTCCTCTAAAGCTTTTTTGGCATAAAAATCGTTATCTCTCAATATTACTCATGATAGCTTTAAACATAATCCGTGATACTTATAAACATTACTTTTGACATCTACCAACATTATCCCTAATATCATTTTCCTGCAAAACATTAACCCTTATCTTCCTCCAAAGCTTTTTTGGCATAAAAATCGTTATCTCTCAATATTACTCCTGATAGCTTTAAACATAATCCCTGATACTTATAAATATCATTTTTGACATCTACCAACATTATCCCTAATATCATTTTCCTGCAAAACATTATCCCTTATCTTCCTCCAAAGCTTGTTTGGCATAAAAATCGTTTTCTCTCAATATTACTCATGATAGTTTTAAACATAATCCCTGATACTTATAAACATCATTTTTGACATCTACCAACATTATCCCTAATATCATTTTCTTGCAAAACATTATCCCTTATCGTCCTCCAAAGCTTTTTTGGCATAAAAATCGTTATCTCTCAATATTATTCCTGATAGCTTTAAACATAATCCCTGATACCTATAAATATCATTTTTGACATCTACCAATATTATCCCTAATATCATTTTCCTGCAAAACATTATCCCTTATCTTCCTCCAAAGCTTTTTTGGCATAAAAATCGTTATCTCTCAATATTACTCCTGATAGCTTTAAACATAATCCCTGATAATTATAAATATCATTTTTGACATCTACCAACAATATGAATAATATCATTTTCCTGCAAAACATTATCCCTTATCTTCCTCCAAAGCTTTTTTGGCATAAAAATCGTTATCTCTCAATATTATTCCTGATAGCTTTAAACATAATCCCTGATACCTATAAATATCATTTTTGACATCTACCAACATTATCCCTAATATCATTTTCCTGCAAAACATTATCCCTTATCTTCCTCCAAAGCATTTTTGGCATAAAAATCGTTATCTCGCTACATCATTCCCGATAGCTTTAAACATAATCCCTGATACTTATAAACATCATTTTTGGCATATACCAACATTATCCCTAATATCATTTACCTTCAAAACATTATTCCTTATCTTCCTCCAAAGCTTTTTTGGCATAAAAATCGTCATCTCTGAACATCATTCCTGATAGCTTTAAACATAATCCCTGATACTTATAAACATCATTTTTGACATCTACCAACATTATCCCTAATATCATTTTCCTGCAAAACATTATCCCTTATCTTCCTCCAAAGCCTTTATGGCATAAAAATCGTTATCTCTCAACATCATTCCTGATAGCTTTAAACATAATCCCTGATACTTGTAAACATCGTTTTTGACATCTACCAACGTAATCCCTAATATCATTTTCCTGCAAAACGTTATCCCTTATCTTCCTCCAAAGCTTTTTTGGCATAAAAATCGTTATCTCTCAACATCATTCCTGATAGTTTTATCTTTTTAATTCTTGATACTTATGAACATCGTTTTTGACATTTTCTAATGTTATCCTAATATCATTTTCTTGCAAAACATTATTCCTTGCCTTCGTCAACATTATTCTTGGCATAAAAATCGTTATCTCTCAACATCATTCCTGATAGCTTTAAACATAATCCCTGATACTTATAAACATCATTTTTGACATCTACCAACATTATCCCTAATATCATTTTCCTGCAAAACGTTATCCCTTATCTTCCTCCAAAGCTTGTTTGGCATAAAAATCGTTATCTCTCAACATCATTCCTGATAGTTTTATCTTTTTAATTCTTGATACTTATAAACATCGTTTTTGACATTTTCTAATGTTATCCTAATATCATTTTCTTGCAAAACATTATTCCTTGCCTTCGTCAACATTATTCTTGGCATAAAAATCGTTATCTCTCAACATCATTCCTGATAGCTTTAAACATAATCTCTGATACTTATAAACATCATTTTTGACATCTACCAACATTATCCCTAATATCATTTTCCTGTAAAACATTAACTCTTATCATTGTTGACAACATTTGCCATAAAAATCGTTGTTTCTCAACACCGTTCCTGATAGTTTTAAACATTGTCCCTGAAAGTTATAAACATCGTTTTTGACATCCACCAACATTATCCATAACATCATTTTCCTGCAAAACATTGTCCTTTGTCTTCGTCAACAGCATTCTTGGCATAAAAATCGTTATCTCTCAACATCATTCCTGATAGTTTTATCTTTTTAATTCTTGATACTTGTAAACATCGTTTTTGACATTTTCCAATGTTATCCTTAATATCATTTTCCTGCAAAACATTATTCCTTGCCTTCGTCAACATTATTCTTGGCATAAAAATCGTTATCTCTCAACATCATTCCTGATAGCTTTAAGCATAATTCCCGATACTTATGAGCATCGTTTTTGACATTTTCTAACATTATCCCTAATATCATTTTCCTGCAAAACATTATCCCTTGTTTTCGTCGTCTGCATTCTTGGCATAAAAATCATTATCTCTCAATACCGTTCATGATAGCTTTAAACATAATCCCTGATACTTGTAAACATCGTTTTTGACATCTGCCTAGATTATTCCTAATATCATTTTCTGTTGGAATCATTTACCTATCGTATTCAGAGTACAAGAATAAACATTTAAATGAGTCAAGACGTCGTAAGCAATAAAACCCACAGAATAAATTTTTAATGTCCCAAAACCATCGGAAACTGTCCGAAACCGAACCACACGTCTTGTAAATCGAGTTACACGTGTCCCTTGTGATTCGAGGTCTTCGTCCTCTGGAATTGATTTGGCTTCCTCCCCAACACATCTCGGACTTAACTTAAACTTTTCTTTCGAAAAGAAATTTTTTAATTTTCGCATGCTGCTATTCCAGTTGCTATTCGAGTTGAGTTAACCTTTAATGTTTTATTAAATTTATAGTGGTACGAAGAGATCAGATCCATAAATAACTCAACGGCGAACGTTTTATAAATTGGTATCGCCTTTTTCTCCTTTAACCGTGTTTTAACAATCATTATATATCATGCCAAACGTTCGGACAACTTATAAATAACGCACCGTGTGGGTTTCGATCTTAATAGATGGGTATTATTTCGGTTTTAATGCTTAAGGGGGTGCACTTTATCAAATTTAATGTCAACATTGTAAATATTATTTATTATTTATTTATTTTTTTTTTGATTTTGAACTAAAATTAAAACTTTAATTAAACTTTTTTATAGAAACAAAGAAACTTGTCGCAAACAACAACCATAAAACGTTTTACTTTAAATTACATCAGGGACACCGAGAAAAACAATTTCCTCAAGTCCGGCCCTGTTCGCATTAAACTTTTAGCAGATTTTATTGTCCGTGCACTCCTCAGGGTCCACCAACACAAAACTCGAAAAGTGAGAAACACAAGAAATCGTAAAAATTAAATTGAGTATTTTCAATAATGTTAGTATTTTTAGATTTTTATTTGCAATTTTTTCTTGTTCCATGCGATGTTGCATGCAAAAAAGTATATTATGGGAACAGTCCCCTTTTGCATCGTAGAAACAACAACCTCCCATAAAAGCCATGCGAAATGGGATATAATAACATTGTGGTATTTTTAAAACACGCCGTTTCGAAGATCGTTATCTAAGAGCATGATAGCCAACGTTGTTGGCGACCCTGTTCATATACAGGGTGGTAATTTGCATATTTCGTTAATTGTATGCGTGCATTTTAGCAAATGAATTGTTGCATGTTTCGAAAAAACTAATGGACAAATAAAGTTTGGCTCAAACGAAAATAATCAAAATTATATCACTCACAAAAAACTTCGTTTGAGCCAAATTTAAAATCAAATGATAAAATTAAAATCAATATCAAGATTTTTTTTGAATTTTGGTCCATTATGCTTCTAAAAAAACCTTCTTAACCCTTAATGTTTGAATGTAATCCCCCATTTATGTACCTAGACCCATTTAGCAATTCTGATCCTCGGAGAATACGGAGATAATCTGCGTACTCTCGTCTTATATCTCTCGAGAAGATAATGGTGCTTATTCAGCTTCCAGGAGGAAGTTTGTTTTGTTTGTTTTGATTGTTAGTATTTTTGAAATTCGAGTACATCTTTATACATTATTTCACGCATTCCCCATCGAGATTTATCTGCTTTAAAGATGCATGCTGACCCGTCAAGCTGTCAGACGTCCCTAAAAGCACTTACCCCGAAACAGAGAGGGAAACGACCTAAATAAAGAAGACGAAGTTATTTAACACATTCCATTTTTTCGCGTTGGTTTAAATAGCAATGCAAGTTAGTAACTAAAGATTTGTTTGTGGTTTGGAAAAAGTTTGTGTTTCGATGTGCAATTGAAAAATTCAAATGACCTCAGGCGAATCTTGCAGTTTCCATACAAGAGGAGGAACAGGACGTGAATAAGAATAAATTTTCCCTTTCGATTTTTGGGCGCACGAAAGGGAGGAAGCAATTGTAGGGTTGGAAAAGTCGAGTCGGCAGTTTTAAAATGGCTCGGAAAATAACCCCCAGAAATCGCCTCAATTTGTTTTCCCGTTCCTTTTTCCCGAACGAAATGTTTACCATTTTCAAACCAATAGAATAAGTTCTCCTCGTTACTTTTTAAACAGACCAAACATAACAAAAAAAATAAAATTCAGCCCCTCGAATCGGGAATAGCACCCCTCGAGGAAGTCTTATTGATAAATCATGCAGAATGACATGGGTGGACACTTGTTGTGAAACGTTGTGACATCGATAAGCAGTTTCGTTCTTGCAGAGGGAAATATCAAAATCATTTTAAAAAAATTTCGGTTATTTTTGCAATTTCACACAATAATCAACGAGACAACGTAACAATAATGCAACTATGGGGGGTGGATGGGTGATGAAGGCAAAAAAAAGTTCGAACACATAACAAGCGTTCATTTTGCATCATCACATGCGAACGTGGATTTTAAAATGAAGCGAACCGGCGAAAACAAGTTAATTTTTTTCACCACCATCCGCGGAAATGTGGGTCATACGTGCAGATCTCTAATTAGCACGCAGAGGTCCTGGTGAAACGTGACCCTTTTTTATCTGCTCGTCATGTTCACATCGTTCACCATAATAATCGTCTATTAAGTAAAGATCGTTTTGGACTTTTTTCAAATTAAAATGGAAACATTCAAGTGTGAATTGGAGATAATGAAATGATTATGGTTTCAAATTAAGGGAGAACTGCTTTTGTTTAAAATGATAAAGAATCGATCGATATACGAAATTGAAGCTGAAAGTGTCCCCTTTAAAATGATGCATAACACATTATCATTTGATTTAAAGTGTGGCTCAAACGAAGTTTTTTGTGAGGTGGTGCAATTTGATTATAACTCAATTTGAATAAAGAATTGATCTAATCGTAAATATGATGATTAAGAAATTAGTTATATACCAAATTGAAGCTGAAAGTGTCCCATTTAAAACGATATTTAACACTTTATTATTTGATTTTAAGTTTGGCTCAAACGAAGCTGTTTGTGAGTGGTGCAATTTTGATTATAACTGGATTTGATTAAAGAATCAACCTGAATATAAATATGATGATTAAGAAATGAGAAATACAAAATTGAAGCTAAAAGTGTCCCATTTAAAATGATATTTAACACTTTATCATTTGATTTTAAGTTTGGCTCAAGCGAAGCTTTTTGTGAGGTGGTGCAATTTGTTTATAACTCGATTTGAATAAAGAATCGATCTGATCGTAAATATGACGATTAATAAATGAGTTATACACCAAATTCAAGCTGAAAATGTCCCCTTTAAAATGATTTTTAACGCTTTATTACTTGATTTAAAGTTTGGCTCAAACGAAGTATTTTATGATGTGGTGCAATTTTAATTATAACTTGATTTGAATACAGAATCGATCTGATCGTAAATATGGTGATTAAGAAATGAGTTATATACCAAATTGAAACTGAAAATATCTCCTTTAAAATGATATAAAATACTTTATCATTTGATTTAAAGTTTGGCTCAAACGAAGTTTTTTGTGATGTGGTGCAATTTTGATTATAACTCAATTTGAATAAAGAATTGATCTAATCGTAAATATGATGATTAAGAAATGAGTTATATACCAAATTGAAGCTGAAAGTGTCCCATTTAAAATGATATTTAACACTTTATCATTTGATTTTAAGTTTGGCTCAAACAAAGCTGTTTGTGAGTGGTGCAATTTTGATTATAACTGGATTTGATTAAAGAATCAATCTGAATATAAATATGATTATTAAGAAATGAGTTATATACCAAATTGAAGCTGAAAATGTCCCATTTAAAATGATATTTAACACTTTATCATTTGATTTTAAGTTTGGCTCAAACGAAGCTGTTTGTAAGTGGTGCAATTTTGATTATAACTGGATTTGATTAAAGAATCAACCTGAATATAAATATGATGATTAAGAAATGAGTCATATAAAAAATTGAAGCTGAAAGTGTCCCATTTAAAATGATATTTAACACTTTATCATTTGATTTTAAGTTTGGCTCAAACGAAGCTTTTTGTAACTGGTGCAATTTTGATTATAACTCGACTTCATTAAAGAATCAATCTGAATGTAAATATGATGATTAAGAAATGAGCCATATACCAAATTAAAACTGAAAGTGTCCCATTTAAAATGATATTTAACATTTTATCATTTGATTTTAAGTTTGGCTCAAACGAAGCTGTTTGTGAGTGGTGCAATTTTGATTATCACTAGATTTGATTAAAGAATCAATCTGAATATAAATATGATTATTAAGAAATGAGTTATACATCAAATTGAAGCTGAAAGTGTCCCCTTTAAAATGATGCATAACACATTATCATTTGATTTAAAGTTTTGTTCAAACGAAGTTTTTTGTGAGGTGGTGCAATTTGATTATAACTCAATTTGAATAAAGAATCGATCTGATCGTAAATATGATGATTAAGAAATAAGTCATATATCAAATTGAAGCTTAAAGTGTCCCATTTAAAATGATTTTTAACACTTCATCATTTGATTTTAAGTTTGGCTCAAACGAAGTTTTTTGGGAGGTGGAGCAATTTTGATTATAACTCGATTAGATTAAAGAATCAATCTCAATATAAATATGATTATTAAGAAATGAGTTATACACCAAATTGAAGCTGAAAGTGTCCCCTTTAAAATGATGCATAACACATTATCATTTGATTTAAAGTTTGGTTCAAACGAAGTTTTTTGTGTGGTTGTGCAATTTGATTATAATACAATATAATACAATACAATTTATTGCCACCAAGATATACAATAAAAGAAAAAAAAATGTACACATCATTCCTTAACATTGGTACAAGGTTAACAAAAGGTCGATTTATCGCCAGAGGCGATGTTTTCAAAACGACCCAATCAGCAATGTATGTTAAAAAAAATAAATTGATATGGCGAATATAAGTAAAAAAAAATAATAAATTTATGTATAAAGTATTAGAAAAAGAGTACGCAAGAATAAGAAGGAAAGAGACTCGAATTACACAAAAGAAAAATGATTGGAGAAGAAGAAATAAAGCTATCAGCTGAGAACGGAAAGAGAAGAGGCAGATTAAATCAGGAAACAGTCTGGGATAACTGTTGTGACAACAAGCGATCTTTAAGCGATGCTCTGAATACAGAAAAACTACGGGCTTCCCGCAACTCAGTGGGTAAGTTATTCCAGAGAGTTATAGCTTGCACTGTGTATGACCCGTGATATATTTCGGTACGATGAATCGGAAACATGAGTGAGACACCAGATTGTGCTCTAGTAGGAAGACCGCGAGAGGCCATGAACTCAAATGTAGTGAACAGATAGAATGGAGACTGAGAGGAAAGAATCTTGTATAAGGTAGTTAGTATACTGAAAGATCTACGGTTCTCAACGGTAAGCATTTCGAGGTGATTACGATAAGGTGTAACATGCTCACATTTTCTCAGATCGAAGATAAAGCGCACACAATTATTTTGTAACCTCTCTAATTTGTTACGAAGACCAATCGAAAGGTCCGGGTATACGATATCGGCATAGTCCAAATGGGGAAGAATTAAAGAGTAACAAAGGTTACGACGAACAGTAGGTGGAAGGAAACAACCAAGCTTGCGTAGGGAGTAGAAACAGAAATAGACCGTCAAGTGATAAATAGGTATTGTTAAGGGAGTAAAATTTTGTTACCAGAGGCCTTGATCCAAAAGCAATAGCCTGAGTCTTTGCCACATTTAAACCCAAGCCATGGCATCTAGACCAGTCCAGAACGCTAGCAAGATCCCTATTAAGCCGCATCACCGCTGCTGGAACTTCATCCACAGCTGCAGTTGTATAAATTTGGAGGTCATCTGCATATAGGTGAAAGTTGCACTTAATTATTTTAGAAATGGAGTTTATAAATACTGAAAATAGGAGTGGACCCAAGACACTGCCCTGGGGCACACCACAGTGGCTTGCAACTATAGACGAAGATGATGAGGAGTCACGTACACACAACGAACGATTAGAAAGGTACGATTGAAACCACGCGACACAGCTCGACGAAAAACCCACAGAAGAAAGAATTGCCACCAACAAACCATGATCAACAGAATCAAATGCCTTACTGAAATCGAGCAAGACCAATAAGGTCAAACGCCGATCATCACAACCACGTCTAATATCATCAGTAATCTTGATGAGCGCCGATGTCGTGCTATGGCCTGGCCGAAAACCTGATTGAAAATCAGTGATAATTTTATGCTCATCAAAATACTGCTGCATCTGCATATATACCAAGCGCTCTAGTGCTTTAGAAATTACAGAAATAATGGATATAGGACGAAAATCACTCAGACAAGTGGGACATTTAAGTTTAGGTATGGGTACAACGTAAGCTAGTTTCCAAATAGAGGGGAAGGTCGATGTCTCAAGGGAGAAGTTAAATATGTGGAGTAGTGGAGGAATGATTACATCCAAAATAGGAAGGAGCTGCTTAATGCTGACACCATCAGCACCAACACTAGTGGACTTAGAATGACTGAGAGCCTGGCGGACTTGAAGCTCGTCAAACAGCTCCAAGGAAAATTTAGAATTGACATTAGCAGAGGCAATAATAGCGGTAATAGTTGATGCCTTAACTGAGTCATCGAGAGTAATGGGAGGTTCGGCAAAATAATTGACGAGAGAATAACAATCAAAACCACCATGATAAGAAGGTGATTCAACCACACCAAGCGAACGCATAGTTTTCCAGAAAGTGTTAGGGGTAGCATAAGACAATTTCCGATATATATACAATTTTTTTAAGTTCTTACAACGGTGGTTGCAGCGGTTACGCAAGGTACGGTAGGTTTCCCAGTTAGCATTGGATGGATGTCTTCGAAGAAGAGTTTTTGCAGCATTGCGTCTGCGCATAAGATCTTTAACCTCACCATTGAGCCAGGGCGCAGATAAGTGCTTTGTTTTGCGTGGAAGCAAAGGGGCATGACAATCATACAATTCCCTGAGTTGCGTATTGAAGTAGTTAACCTTTTCGTTGATATCCGACATGCGGTATAATTTAAACCAATCGATCATCGAAGCATCAGACATCAATGACTCGCTGTTGATTCCACTGTAGTTTCGAGTCGGAATAGAACGTCTAGGTATCACACAACGTCCAATCTCAAGTGCACAATAAATTAAGTCGTGGTTGGAGAAC
Source organism: Onthophagus sagittarius (assembly GCA_036711965.1). Classification (NCBI taxonomy): domain Eukaryota; kingdom Metazoa; phylum Arthropoda; class Insecta; order Coleoptera; family Scarabaeidae; genus Onthophagus; species Onthophagus sagittarius. The sequence goes on along the minus strand of JASERS010000010.1, from coordinate 20,051,558 downwards.
TGACAAGCTGGAATCTGACCATGAGAAAGTATGTTGTCTGGAGAGGACGTTAAAATAAGGTCCAACATCGACTGAGATGTTGGTAAATGGTATGTGGGTTGTGTCGGTAAAATAGCAAGATTGAGAGAAGAGGTGATGAATTTTAGTTTTTCACAGCGCAGATCGTTTCTTAAGAGACAAGTGTTGAAGTCGCCCATAAGAAGAGTAGTATCATAATTAAGAGTGTGCCTCTCCAGTACATCCTCCAACTGATCAAAATAATGAAGGTTCGGTGGACAATAAAACGTGCCCAAAAGCATGCGGCTGCCAGCTAACGTTATCTCAGTAAGAAGATACTCTGCGTTTTGTTGTGACCCATCAGATGAAGCAATAATATTGATGTTGAAATGGTCGCGAACAAACAACGCAACGCCCCCACCCCGTGAATATTCCCGGTCATTTCTCAGTAGGCGATAATTTGGGAGCGATAATAACGACGAAGGAAGGGAGGGTTTGAGCCATGTCTCACTAATCATGATGATGTCAAAAATATGTGACTCAAATGTGACTACAAAATCATCGAAATGGGCCCAGAGACTTTGCGCGTTTATGTGGCAAACCGAAATAAAATTACATAGGCCACGGAAGAGGTCAGTTAGAGGTGCACCCAAGAGAGCATCAAGACTGCCATCATAATCTCACCCATGTTATCCCGAAGTGAGTTAAAAGAAGCTGAATTGCGGGAATCAGGAGATGAGTCACTAGAGGACGATGAACAGGAAGTACAGCTTGTATTCATCATAAAAAGTAATAGTTAGTAGACAAAAAGTAAGACAACGGCGAAAAGTAAATCAAAGAGGGAAGGAAAGAAAAGAAAAGCAGTAGTATAATAACAATAGAAAAAGTTATAACTCAATTTGAATAAAGAATCGATCTGATCGTAAATATGATGATTACGAAATGAGTCATATACCAAATTGAAGCTGAAAGTGTCCCATTTAAAACGATTTTTAACACTTCATCATTTGATTTCAAGTTTGGCTCAAACGAAGTTTTTTGGGAGGTGGAGCAATTTTGATTATAACTCGATTTGATTAAAGAATCAATCTGAATATAAATATGATTATTAAGAAATGAGTTATACACCAAATTGAAGCTGAAAGTGTCCCCTTTAAAATGATGCATAACACATTATCATTTGATTTAAAATTTGGTTCAAACGAAGTTTTTTGTGTGGTTGTGCAATTTGATTATAACTCAATTTGAATAAAGAATCGATCTGATCGTAAATATGATGATTAAGAAATGAGTCATATACCAAATTGAAGCTGAGTGTCCCATTTAAAATGATTTTTAACACTTCATCATTTGATTTCAAATTTGGCTCAAACGAAGTTTTTTGGGAGGTGGAGCAATTTTGATTTTAACTCGATTTGATTAAAGAATCAATCTGAATATAAATATGATTATTAAAAAATGAGTTATACACCAAATTGAAGCTGAAAGTGTCCCCTTTAAAATGATGCATAACACATTATCATTTGATTTAAAGTTTGGTTCAAACGAAGTTTTTTGTGAGGTGGTGCAATTTGATTATAGCTCAATTTGAATAAAGAATCGATCTGATCGTAAATATGATGATTAAGAAATGAGTCATATACCAAATTGAAGCTTAAAGTGTCCCATTTAAAATGATTTTTAACACTTCATCATTTGATTTTAAGTTTGGCTCAAACGAAGTTTTTTGGGAGGTGGAGCAATTTTGATTATGACTCGATTTGATTAAAGAATCAATCTGATCGTAAATACGATGATTAAGAATTGAGTTGTATACCAAATTGAAACTGAAAATATCTCCTTTAAAATGATATAAAATACTTTATCATTTGATTTAAAGTTTGGCTCAAACGAAGTTTTTTGTGATGTGGTGCAATTTTGATAATAACTCGATTTGATTAAAGAATCAATCTGGATGTAAATATGATCATTACGAAATGAGTCATATACCAAATTGAAGCTGAAAATGTCCCGTTTAAAATGATATTTAACACTTTATCATTTGATTTTAAGTTTGGCTCAAGCGAAGTTTTTTGGGAGTGGTGCAATTTTAATTATAACTCGATTTGATTAAAGAATCAATCTGAATGTAAATATGATCATTAAGAAATGAGTCATATACCAAATTGAAGCTGAAAATGTCCCATTTAAAATGATGTTTAACGCAGTATCATTTGATTTAAAGTTTGGCTCAAACGAAGTTTTTTGTGAAGTGGTGCAACTTGATTATAACTAAATTTGAATAAAGAATCGATCTGATCGTAAATATGATGATTAAGAAATGAGTTATATACCAAATTGAAGCTGAAAATGTTTCCTTTAAGATGATATTTAACACATTGTCATTTGATTTAAAGTTTGGCTGAAACGAAGTATTTTGTGCAGTGGTGCAATTTGATTGTAATTCAATTTGAATAAAGAATCGATCTGATCGTAAATATGATGATTAAGAAATGACTTATATACCAAATTGAAACTGAAAATATCTCCTTTAAAATTATATAAAATACTTTATCATTTGATTTAAAGTTTGGCTCAAACGAAGTTTTTTGTGAGTGGTACAATTTTAGTTATACCTCGGTTTGATTAAAGAATCAATCTGAATGTAAATATGATCATTAAGAAATGAGTCATATACCAAATTGAAACTGAAAGTGTCCCGTTTAAAATGATATTTAACACTTTATCATTTGATTTTAAGTTTGGCTCAAACGAAGCTTTTTGTGAGTGGTACAATTTTAATTATAACTCGATTTGAATAAAGAATCGATCTGATCGTAAATATGATGATTAAAAAATGAGTCATATACCAAATTGAAGCTGAAAGTGTCCCATTTAAAATGATATTTAACACTTTATCATTTGATTTTAAGTTTGGCTCAAACGAAGTTTTTTGTGATATGGTGCAATTTTGATTATAACTCGATTTGGTTAAAGAATCGATTTGATCGTAAATATGAAGATTAAGAAATGAGTCATACCTTATTCATATAAATGTTAGAGTCATATAAATTTTATTTCCAATATTTATTTTATTAACATAATATAACTTCCGTATCAGTAATAAAACAATCTCGTTTTATCAACAAATGTTTTAATTTATTTAATTAATTGTATAATTTAATATTAACGATCATCACGCTTCAATTCACGCATATTTCCACTTCCAGCATTTCCATAGGTCATTGACGAATTAGTATTTGATTTTTGTGTAAAAATTTCCCCCCATTAAACCCCCAAATATTTATCATCGATAAACACTAAATTTAATAATTGCAAATTAATAAATCGTCTGTTACTACATAATTTGTATAATGTAATTGATTTATTAATGTTTTCGTCCGATATATGTGATAAAGTCGTTAGGATTGGTTTTAATTGAAAAACTTTGATTACGTTTCGTAAAATGAACGGATCAAAGGATCAGTCGTATAATCGGCTGTCATTTCCATTGGGAAATCTCCTTCTCCCCAAGCTCGCCCAGCCTTTAAATTTCGTCCAAACTCCCAAAAGTTTTTTTTTATAAAAACTTTCAAACTCAATGATGAAGTTCTTTTTTAAAAAAAAGATACTCAAATTGGTTATTATCTGCATATTATCACTTCAATTCTTTTTTTTTGTTTTATTTTTGCGATTTTTTCTTTTACCCTTGTCAACGAAAAAGATTTGGAGGATCCATATGGATTTGAGGGTTTTATTTAGGGATTGTCGTTTCATTTCCGCTTTTCTTAGAGGGTTTAAAGGCATCGAGTTAACAATTTTAATTTGATTTTCACGATTTGATCAAGAAATGATTTGCAATTCAAACCCCTTTTCCTATTTGTTCTTGCACTTGGAGTTTTAAATTTTAAAATCGTTTCCCAATAAGATGTAAATTTTGGACAAACCATGATATTTTATGATATCCGTTTCGAAAAGAAGAACTCACCCTCCCACCTAATTTACGTAAAGCTCAAATAAGGATTCAAACAGGCATGAAAACCAAGGGTGGCTTAAGAATGCACACACCCCCTTAGCCCTTACTTCAATCCCACCTATCCCAACCCAATCCACCCCCTCCTCTTCTTACATTACGTTTTTTTTACCCTTAGATCACGACAATCCCTCCGCCTTGTCGAATGTCACGAGCTTTATTCCGGGGATCCCTCTTCCTGCTTGGTCCTTGTAAAGTTCCGAGATCTAGGACCTCTATTCCATTTCGAAGTGAAGAGGGAGGGGTCCTCTTCTTTAAAAATCCCTAATATTCGCCAAAATCTTTCCCCCTAATGGACCGGGTGGATAAATAGGAGGACGAATTTTAAGGTCACGTAACCCTCAGCCACACACCACCCCAAAAATCGGTCTTTTTTCCTCTACTCGTATATCCAATTAAAAATCGAGAGGTCTCCCCGGATAGAATTTCACTTAACGATTCGAATCGAAAATGGAATCGAAATTTTCCTTGAAAATGAAAGACGAAGAATGGGTAAAAGAAATAATAAGTTTGCTTTTACGAACATCTGCTTTTTCCTTTCGTATTATCGGTTTTTAAAGGGAGGATTTGTATTTAAGTTATTATGAGGACAAAGTAGGTAAAAGTAGTTTCTTGAAATTATCTTGGAAATGGTGTTTTGAGAAAAAAAAACTTGTTTCTGTTTTAATTTAGCATCAATATAATTTTTTAAATCACATGATAACCTTCTTTTGATTAACCACATCACAAAAAAACGTAGTTTGGGCCAAACTTTAAATCAAATGATAAAGTGGACATTTTCAAGTTCAATTTGGTATATGACTCATTTCTTAATCATCATATTTACATTCAGATTGATTCTTTAATCAAATCGAGTTATAATCAAAATTGCACCACTCACAGAAAACTTCGCTTGAGCCAAACTTAAAATCAAATGATAAAGTGTTAAATATCATTTTAAATGGGACACTTTCAGCTTCAATTTGGTATATGACTCATTTCTTAATCATCATATTTACAATCAGATCGATTCTTTATTCAAACCAAATAATAATCAAATTGCAGCATATCAAAAAAAGCTTCGTTTAAGTCAAACTTTAAATCAAATAATAAAGTGTTATGCATCATTTTAAAGGGGACACTTTCAGCTTGAAATTGGTATATAAACCATTTCTTAATCGTCATATTTACGATCAGATCGATTCTTTAATCAAATCGAGTTGTAAACAAAGTTGCACCACTCACAAAAAACTTCGTTTGAGTCAAACTTAAAATCAAATGATAAAGTGGTTTATATCATTTTAAATGAAACATTTTCAACTTCAATTTGGTATATGACTCATTTCTCAATCATCACATTTACGATCAGGTCGATTCTTTAATCAAATTGAGTTATATTCAAAATTGCACCATATCACAGAAAACTTCGTTGGAGCCAAACTTGAAATCAACTAATAAACTGTTTTATATCATTTTAAAGGGGACACTTTTATCTTTAATTTGGTGTATAACTCATTTCTTAATAATCATATTTATATTCAGATTGATTCTTTAATCAAATCCACTTATAATCAAAATTGCACCACTCACAAACAGCTTCGTTTGAGCCAAACTTAAAACCAAATGATAAAGTGTTAAATATCATTTTAAACGGGACACTTTCAGCTTCAATTTGGTATATGACTCATTTCTTAATCATCATATTTACATTCAGATCGATTCTTTATTCAAATCGAGTTATAATTAAAATTGCACCACTCACAAAAAACTTTGTTTGAGTCAAACTGAAAATCAAATGATAAAGTGTTAAATATCATTTTAAATGGGACACTTTCAGCTTCAATTTGGTATATGACTCATTTCTTAATGATCATATTTACATTCAGACTGATTCTTTAATCAAATGAAGTTATAATCAAAATTGCACCACTCACAAACAGCTTCGTTTGAGCCAAACTTAAAACCAATTGATAAAGTGTTAAATATCATTATAAATGGGACACTTTCAGCTTCAATTTGGTATACGACTCATTTCTTAATCATCATATTTACATTCAGATTGATTCTTTAATCAAGTCGAGTTATAATCAAAATTGCACCATTCACAAAAAGCTTCGTTTGAGCCAAACTTAAAATCAAATGATAAAGTGTTATATATCATTTTAAATGGGACACTTTTAGCTTCAATTTGGTATATGACTCATTTCTTAATCATCATATTTACATTCTGATTGATTCTTTAATCAAGTCGAGTAATAATCAAAATTGCACCACTCACAAACAGCTTCGTTTGAGCCAAACTTAAAACCAAATGATAAAGTGTTAAATATCATTTTAAATGGGACACTTTCAGCTTCAATTTGGTATATGACTCATTTCTTAATCATCATATTTACATTCAGATCGATTCTTTATTCAAATCGAGTTATAATTAAAATTGCACCACTCACAAAAAACTTCGCTTGACTCAAACTGAAAATCAAATGATAAAGTGTTAAATATCATTTTAAATGGGACACTTTCAGCTTCAATTTGGTATATGACTCATTTCTTAATCATCATATTTACATTCAGATTGATTGTTTAATCAAGTCGAGTAATAATCAAAATTGCACCACTCACAAACAGCTTCGTTTGAGCCAAACTTAAAACCAAATGATAAAGTGTTAAATATCATTTTAAATGGGACACTTTCAGCTTCAATTTGGTATATGACTCATTTCTTAATCATCATGTTTACATTCAGATCGATTCTTTATTCAAATGGAGTTATAATCAAAATTGCACCACTCACAAAAAACTTCGCTTGAGCCAAACTTAAAATCAAATGATAATGTGGTTTATATCATTTTAAAGGGGACACTTTTATCTTCAATTTGGTATATAACCCATTTCTTAATCATCATATTTATGATCAGATTGACTCTTTATTCAAATCGAATAATAATCAAATTGCACCACATCACAAAAACTTCATTTGAGCCAAACTTTAAATCAAATGATAAAGTGTTATGCATCATTTTAAATGAGACATTTTCAACTTCAATTTGGTATATGACTCATGTCTTAATCATCATATTTACGATCAGGTCGATTCTTTAATCAAATTGAGTTATAATCAAAATTGCACCACATCACAAAAAACTTCGTTTGAGTCAAACTTAAAATCAAATGATAATGTGATTCAACATTTCATGTATACACATCTTAATGCCCCTCTATTAGGTAACCTTTTTGTGTTTAGTTTTATCTCAGCAAACACAAATCGTACACGGTTCTCAATCCAAATAACCACCACTATCCCCCAAATCAAGTTCGAATTGTAAAAGAGGGGTGTCCTTTCAGATATTTCCGATTGATTTGTCCCGGCCCTCCGCCCATTCCGTAAACAAGGAATATCGTTTTCGGGACCGGCTTTCGCCCTTTAATATTGCAGCTTTCTCCCACGGATCTACTTTACGAGGTTGTCACCGAGGGGGCGGTTTTGAGGAAAAGGTGAGCTCACCCTATTCGGGATGTTTGACGGACGCTAGTTTTCAAATCCTCCGACCTGGAAACGAGCGATAAGGAACGGGGGTACTAAAACTGGTCACTCTAAATTTTCTTTTTTATTTCCCCATAGAATTAAGTTGCAAATAACACACAACCGTGTATGAAGTAATATTTAAGCTATAAAATTGTAATTGCAAATGTAAATGGGGGGTTCCCCTTTTTCGAGACGCTCCTGTTCTACACACTGGTTCTATATGCATACCTGTTTACCCTAGATAACAGGGAAATATGTAATTTGCGGTAATAAGGCTCTTGGCATGCATAATATCGGTGCATTTGCCCTTCGGATAAGCCTCAGTGTTCGATCGGCTAAATACAGGTCTTGAACGTCGCAATCCAAGCATATAGTTGCGATGTAGCACGAATATGGTCATTGGGAAGGGATGTAATTTAGTCATGATGACGTATGTCCCCAGTCTAAACCTACAATCATATCCCAAACCGACTTTATGCCTTACAATTATCTTCCATTTACTAAAACCGCACACAACCTAAATAACTATAAATAGAACTTCTTTTAACTAAAAGCACCTTTCTTGTACTTATTTATTTCTTTTGTTACTTACAGATCACGTACGGGAGTTCGCTTGCGGGATGTTCTACTACAGAACTTTCTGTTTGGATACTAAGAGGGACGCCCTCTACGTCGGAGCAATGTAAGTACCACTATCTATTTACGGTTAGAGTTAAAAACCATGCCGGAATTAACCCCGCGCTTGAAGTGGAAGTAAAATGGGGTTTTTACTGTTCCAAGGAACGCTAAAACAAATTAAAAGGAACACTTTAAATCTTTGAAACTAACCGATGGGGGTTTTGTGAAAACATTGTTGACGAATAAAAGAAAAATCTCGAAAAATTCGACAATATTACTCTAGATCATATAGATCTCAATGGATTTATATGATCTAGAATGATCTGTATTAGGAATTCTTTTGACAATTTTATTTAAAAAAATCAATGACTTAATATGGTTATCTATCATACACTTTTTGATACCATGATAATCCAATCTATTATCTAATCTATATAAGAACTCGCTAAGTAATAAAGAGTCCTGAAATAGGGCTCATAAATCTCATAAAAACAGGATGTTTACACATCAAGTGAACGTGTTAACCCTACCTTTGTTGATATTCGCCATTAATTTCTTGACTTCTCCATCAAAATAAATTCTAGAAAGTTATCATCCCTTAACAAATCATAATGTGTCATGAAATATGTTGTGGCTTTCTTCGGCATCATTCTATCTTATTTTCAGAACAATGTTTCTCTGCATTCTGCTCATCAACAATCTTGTTCTTTTAGACTTTTGCTTTCATTGTCATCAATATCGAGAGATATGCGATAATGTTAGAATTAGTTCAAGTCAATTGGGGGTAGACTGTTTGAAAACTCCAATGATACAGGCTAGGCAAGCACTGTTCTTCACTTTTCTTGATCCTTGGTACTAAAAAATCAACGATTTGTTCAAAAAGTGCTACATTTCACGTTTTCTAGAAGCAGTACAAAATCTGGAAGCGTTGTAATTTTTCTGGAAACATTCTGGAAGCAATTTCAAATCTATTTCGGTATATGACACACCTTCAGACACGACTGAATTTTTTTTTTACAAAATACAAGTAAATATGCAAGTATAGTCAGTTATGTGGTATAATTACCATCAAGTAGAAGAAAACAATATTTTAGAAAGATTAACACACCATGCAGGTTCAGAGATCATGAGATTCGATTTGAATTTATTGTTAAGGTATGAATAAAGTTTGAAGGATGCGTTGTATTTAACGATTAAAAGCTTGAAGAGTAGGTATTCAAATTCTTTTTGGTTGTAAACTATAACAAGACAGCAGCAACAAGTCTTCTTGTAGCATTGTAAGTTCTCTGCATACCTTCTGATAGCAATTGATCAAGTCTTTTCAGTCTAGTATCTTTTCAGTCTTTTGGAAGCACTTCAAGTCTTTTAGAAGCAGTGTCAATGCTTATGGAAGAATTTTAAGTCATCTAGAAGCAGTTCAAGTCTTTTGATATCATTTCAAGTTTTCTGGTAGCATTATAAGTTTTCTGCATACCTTCTGGTAGCAATATCAAGTCTTCCGGGAACAGTATTAAGTCTTTCAGGGACAGTATCAAGCCTTCCGATAACAGTTGAAGTCTTCTGGAATTATTTCACTCTTCTGAAAGTATTTCAACTCTTCTGGAAGTAGATCAAGTCTTCTGGAAGCATTACAAGTTTTTTGAAAACACTTCAAGGCTCATGGAAGCAGTATCAAGTCATCTGGAAGCAATTTAAGTCTTCTGGCATCACTTCAAGTCTTCTACAAGCCATTGAGTTCTTGTGGAAGCAGATACAATCTTCTAGAACCAGTATCATGTCTTTTGGAAGCATTTTAAGTCTTCTGGAAGTGTTATCAAATCTTCTAGAAGCAATTCAAGTCTTCTAGAAGTGGTATTATGTCTTTTGGAAGTATTTCAACTCTTCAGGAAGTATTTCAAATTTTTTGGAAGCTCTACAAGTTTTCTGGAAATCTTTTCAAGGTTTCTGGAAGCAATATCAAGTTTTCTAGAAGCTTTATCAAGCATCTAGTAGCAGTTCAAGTCTTCTGGCATCACTTCAAGTCTTCTAGAAGCCATTCAGTTCTTCTGGAAGCAGCTCCAATCTTCTAGAAGCAGTATCATGTCTTTTTTAAGCATTTTAAGTCTTCTGGAAGTGTTATCAAGTCTTTTAGAAGTAATTCAAGTCTTCTAGAAGCGGTATTATGTCTTTTGGAAGTATTCCAACTCTTCAGGAAGTATTTCAAATTTTCTGGAAGCACTAAAAGTTTTCTGGAAATCTTTTCAAGGTCTTTGGAAGCAATATCAAGTTTTCTAGAAGCATTATCAAGCATCTAGTAGCAGTTCAAGTCTTCTGGAAGGAAATCCAGTCTTCTAGAAGCTGTATCATATCGTTTGGAAGTATTTCAAGCCTTTTAAAAGCAGTATCAACTCTTCTAAAAGCATTTTAAGTCTTCTGGAAGCATTTTAAGTTTTCTGGAAGTGTTATCAAGTCTTCTAGAAGCAATTCAAGTTTTCTAGAGGCGGTATTATGTCTTTCGGAAGTATTCCAACTCTTCAGGAAGTATTTCAAATTTTCTGGAAGCACTACAAGTTTTCTGGAAATCTTTTCAAGGTCTCTGGAAGCAATATCAAGTTTTCCAGAAACATTATCAAGCATCTAGTAGCAGTTCAAGTCTTCTGGCATCACTTCAAGTTTTCTAGCAGCCATTGAGTTCTTCTGGAAGCGGACCCAATCTTCTAGAAGCAGTATCATGTCTTTTGGAAGCATTTTAAGTCTTTTGGATGTGTTATCAAGTCTTTTAGAAGTAATTCAAGTCTTCTAGAAGCGATATTATGACTTTTGGAAGTATTCCAACTCTTCAAGAAGTATTTCAAATTTTCTGGAAGCACTACAAAGTTTCTGAAAATCTTTTCAAGGTCTTTGGATGCAATATTAAGTTTTCTAGAAGCTTTATCAAGCATCTAGTAACAGTTCAAGTCTTCTGGTAACATTTCAAGTTTTCTAGAAGCCATTGAGTTCTTCTGGAAGCAGCTCCAATCTTCTAGAAGCAGTATCATGTCTTTTGGAAGCATTTTAAGTCTTTTGGATGTGTTACCAAGTCTTTTAGAAGTAATTCAAGTCTTCTAGAAGCGGTATTATGTCTTTTGGAAGTATTCCAACTCTTCAGGAAGTATTTCAAATTTTCTGGAAGCACTACAAGTTTTCTGGAAATCTTTTCAAGGTCTCTGGAAGCAACATCAAGTTTTTTAGAAGCATTATCAAGCATTTAGTAGCAGTTCAAGTCTTCTGGAAGCAAATCCAGTCTTCTAGAAACTCTATCATATCGTTTGGAAGTATTTCAAGCCTTTTAAAAGCAGTATCAACTCTTTTAGAAGCATTTCAAGTCTTCTGGAAACATTGCATTTTTTTGGAAATCTTTTCAAGGTTTTTGTAAACAATATTAAATCTTCTAGAAGGAGTTCAAGTCTTTTGAAAGCATATCCAGTCTTTTAGAAGCGGTATCATATCTTTTGGAAGTATTTCAAGTCTTAGAAGCAGTATCAAGTCTTCTGGGAACATTCCAAGTCTTCTGGAAGCATTTCAAGTCTTCCGGAAACATTGCAAGTTTTTTGGAAATCTTTTCAAGTTCTTTGGAAGCATGGAAAGTTTTCTGGAAACTTTTTCAATATTTCTGGAAGCAATATCAAGTCATTTAAAAGCGGTTTAAGTCTTCTGAAAGCAAAACCAGTCTTATATGAGCGGTGTCATATCTTTTGCAAAAAATCAAGTCTTTTAGAAGCAGTATTAAGTCTTTTGAAAGAAATCATGTCTTTTAGAAACAGTATTAAGTCTTCTGGAAGGATTGCAAGTTTTCTGTAAATCTTTTCAAAATTTCTAGAAGCATTGCAAATTTTCTGGAGACCTTTCTAATTTTTCTGGAGGCACGGCAAGTTTTCTGGAAATCTTTTCAAGATCTCTGGAAGCAATATCAAGTCTTTTAAAAGCATTATCAAGCCGTCTAGATGCAGTTCAAGTCTTTTGGGAGCAAATTTTGGAATTCTGGAAATTTCTTGTAACATTTGCTTTGTTGAGTGTTCCATTTTTTGCTTGTTCTTAATTTCTTCATCATTACTATATTTTTTCCTCCATAATAATTTTTTTGTTTTGCTTTCATTTAGCCATATTTTTATTGTTTTTAAAAACACAGAATCCAAAGTACTAGATTTCTCCCCATTTCTTTTCCAAGGATACATCCCAGATCAATCCAACGACATGCATCAATATTCTTGGAACAATACATTTTTTGCACTTTGTCTTAATCTTAATGATCTTAGATACAACATTTTTGTTTTAGTCATAAAAGTCTCTAGATATAGTAATACAAAGTATGTACGTAATAAAACATTTAGATGTCCTTTAGTCTTTCTTCCAAGAAATATATGTGTACACCAACTTTTTTTCCCCTTCAAAGCCATTGTTCTTCGGCAAGTGTAGACACGCCTTTCATTACAACGAACAATAGCATAATTACACCTTCGTACGTTGTACGCGAAAAACGCAAGCTGTGCAAATGTGTTCAAGTTGAATGGGTTCCCAGTAAAACCTGTCTCTTGTAACAAAAACCATTTTTTTCCAAATTCATTTTCATCCTTAAACTTTCCTCCAAGATCGAAAAGTTTTCACTTTCGCTTCTCCCCAAACTTTAAATTCTTTTATCTCGTTTCAAAAAAGAAAGAAAACGAGTGATTTTTTTGTGTTGGGGGACATTAAAATTCCGGTGTCGTTTTCAATCTTCCTCTTTGCAATTCGTCAATGCTCTTTTCCGGGTTGCGGAGGAGATCGGTTATGGGGAGTTTATTTAACTAACCGAGATGGTCGGGGGTGTGAGGGCGTCTGGTCGAACAAAGGGTTCCGGGACAAAGAGGAACGTCAAAACAAAGGGGTGCCGCGATTTTCGCACCTATCTCTCTCTCGTCGACAAAAGATCAAGAGCCGTTGATAAGTGCGAAAAATTAGAATAGAGGAGTCCCCCGCTACTACTCCCTTTAGAGGTTTTGGCTTTAACTTTAAAAATCCTCTTTCGGCGGGAAATTTGGTCAGTTTAAAATTCAAATTCAATGTTCCCGCCAAAAGGGATGCATGCTCTGATTGGTCGGATTTGAAATGTAGGTGTGACCAAAACCTCGAAAAGGAGTAGTGGGGGTAAAAAGTGTTTTATGAATGTGTTTCGGATTTATATATAAGAAAATTTCAATTTGGTTTAATCTCCGATAAGAACCCCCTCTAGGAATAAGTTCCATATCGCCCCGAAACTGCTCCCCTAGTTTAATTTACAAAAACAACTTGCTTATCGTATTTTACTTTCAAATTTCCGCTTTACTCGGTAATGTCGTCCTTATCATTTGGTGCTATTACGATCCAAGAGTCCATTAATAAAATTAAGCTATCCACGATGCATCATCATTTTGTTATTATTGCAGGAATTTTTTCGTTTCTATTTGATCGGAATCGTAAAGGAAGCCGATCGTGCGTAACTTACCTACATTTATATGTATGCATCGACCATGAAACGTTCTCGAAGAGTCATATTTACGATGTCATAAACAAATGCAGGAACGGGGCGCTATTATATTACATGTTTACGGGTAATGTAGGCCATGAATTTCTGATCGACGTGTTCTCTGCTCCCCTCATCTTTCCTTTTTCTTGTAGTATCAGATAAAACCGTAGTTGATATTCATACCAGACATTGATTCTAAACCCTCGGGCGTGATATCTAGATTTAACGTCACTGCTGTGACTGACTCCACCTTTACATCGAATAATCTTTTATATCATTGCGAAATTTAATTATTCGCATATGTCAGGTTTTGTTTCGATCATAAGAATTGATTTTGAGAATGTGTCAAAAGTGTGCAAAATCTTAGAAATTGTAAATAAAATACATCAATATTAACAGATATGGATCAAAATTGCCAAAAAAATGTAAGAATTATGTCGAGCCTGTGTCGAAATTGTCAGATATATCTCAAATTTGTTCCAAACCTTAATAATTTCTGATATTGTACTAAATAAGAGTTAGAAATAAACGAAATCAAAGCAAAATGCTTTCAAGTCATCAGATATTTATCAGAGCCATCAGAAATATTTCAAAAATATTTGCATCATGTTCAAATTAGACGTATCATCTCAATATACTACAATTATATTAAATATATATCTTAAGAATATCAGAATAACGTCATGTAAGTCAAAAATCCATCTGATTTTTGTCAAAATTATCAGAAATGTGTCAAAAGTGTGCAGAATCTTAGAAATTGTCGATATTATTAAAAAAAAGGATAAACTTAAGAAAAAATACATCAAAATTGTCTGATATGGACTAAAAATGTTAAAAAATGTAAGAATTATGTCAAGGATGTGTCGCAATTATCAGATATATCTTAAAATTGCTCTAAACCTGATATTATACTAAATAAGAGTTAGAAATAAACGAAATCAAAGAAAAATGCTTTCAATTCATCAGATATTCATCAGAACCGTCAGAAATATATCAACAGTATTTACATCACGTCCAAATTAGATATAACATCTCAATATACTATAATTATATTAAGTATACGTCTTAAGGATAACAGAATAATGTTATGTAAGTCAGGAATTCATCTGATTTTTGTCAAAATTATCATAAATATGTCAAAAGTTTGCAAAATCTGAGAAATTGGTGATATTATGCAAGATATGATTCAAAAAAGAATTAACTTAAGTAAAAATACATCAAAATTATCAGATATGGATCAAAATTGATAAGAAATGTAAGAATTATGTGTCAAAATTATCAGATATGTCTCAAAATTGTTCCAAACCTTAATAATACCTAATATTATACTAAATAAGAGTTAGAAACAAACGAAATCAAAGCAAAATGCTTTCAATTCATCAGATATTTATCAGAACCATCAGAAATATTTCAAAAATATTTTCATCATGTCCAAATTAGGTGTAACATCTATATATACTACAATTATTTTAAATATACGTCTTAAGGATATCAGAATGACGTTATATAAGCCAGAAAACCATCTGATTTTTGTCAAAATTATCAGAAATGTGTCATAAGTGTGCAATATCTTAGAAATTGTCGATATTATGTAAGATATGATTCAGAGAAGAATAAACTTAAGTAAAAATACATCAAAATTATCAGATATGGATCAAAATAGTCAAAAAATGTAAGAATTATGTCCAGCATGTGTCGAAATTATCAGATGTATCTCAAAATTATTCGAAACCTTAATAATTTCTAATATTGTACTAAATAAGAGTTATAAATAAACGAGATCAAAGCAAAATGCTTTGAATTCATCAGATATTTATCAGAACCATCAGAAATATTTCAAAAATATTTTCTTCAAGTCCAAATTAGGTGTAACATCTCAATATACTACAATTATATTAAATATATATCTTAAGGATATTAGAATAACGTAATGTAAGTCAGAAAACTATCTGATTTTTGTCAAAATTATCAGAAATGTATCAAAAGTGTGCAAAATTTTAGAAATTGTCAATATTATGTAAGATATGATTTAAAAAAGAATAAACTTAAGAAAAAATACATCAAAATTGTCTGATATGGACTAAAAGTGTCAAAAAATGTAAGAATTATGTCAAGGGTGTGTCGAAATTATCAGATATATCTCAAAATTGCTCTAAACTTTAATAATTTCTAATATTGTACTAAATAAGAGTTATAAATAAACGAGATCAAAGCAAAATGCTTTGAATTAATCAGATATTTATCAGAACCATCAGAAATATTTCAAAAATATTTTCTTCAAGTCCAAGTTAGGTGTAACATCTCAATATACTACAATTATATTAAATATATATCTTAAGGATATTAGAATAACGTAATGTAAGTCAGAAAACTATCTGATTTTTGTCAAAATTATCAGAAATATATCAAAAGTGTGCAAAATTTTAGAAATTGTCAATATTATGTAAGATATGATTTAAAAAAGAATAAACATAAGAAAAAATACATCAAAATTGTCTGATATGGACTAAAAATGTCAAAAAATGTAAGAATTATGTTAAGGATGTGTCGAAATTATCAGATATATCTTAAAATTGCTCTAAACCTTAATAATTTCTGATATTGTACTAAATAAGCCTTAGAAATAAACGAGATCAATGCAAAATGCTTTCATTTCATCAGATATTTATCAAAACCATCAGAAATATTTCAAAAATATTTGCATTATGTCCAAATTAGGTGTATCATCTCAATATACTACAATTATATTAAATATATATCTTAAGAAAATCAGAATAACGTCATGTAAGTCAGAAAACTATCTGATTTTGGTCAAAATTATTAGAAATGTATCAAAAGTGTGCAAAATTTTAGGAATTGTCAATATTGTGTAAGATATGATTTAGAAAAAAATTAACTGAAGTAAAAATACTTCAAAATTGTCTGATATGGACCAAAATTGTCAAAGAATGTAAACATTATGTCAAGCATGTGCTGAAATTATCAGATGTATCTCAAAACTGTTCCAAACCTTAATAATTTCTTATATTGTATTAAATAAGAGTTAAAAATAAACGAGATCAAAGCAAGATGCTTTCGATTCATCAGATATTTATCAGAACCATCAGAAATATTTCAAAAATATTTGCATCATGTTCAAATTAGGTATAACATCTCAATATACTACAATTATTTTAAATATGCATCTTAAGGATATCAGAACAGTGTCGTGTAAGTCAGAAATACAACTGATTTTAGTCATAATTATCAGAAATTTGTCAAAAGTGTACGAAATCTTCGAAATTTTCAATATTATGTAAGATATGTTTCAGAAAAGAATTAGTTTAAGTAAAAATACATCAAAATTATCAGATATCGATCAAAATAGTTAAAAAATGTAAGAATTATGTCCACCATATGTCGAAATTTTCAGATATATCTCAAAATAGTTCGACACCTTAATAATTTCTAATATTGTACTAAATAAGAATTATAAATAAACGAGATCAAAGCAAAATGTTTTGAATTCATCAGATATTTATCAGAACCATCAGAAATATTTCAAAAATATTCTCATCATGTCCAAATTAGGTGTAACATCTCAATATACTACAATTATATTAAGTATACGTCTTAAGGATATCAGAATAATGTTATGTAAGTCAGCAATTCATCTTATTTTTGTCAAAATTATCAGAAATGTGTCAAAAGTGTGCAAAATCTTAGAAATTGTTAATATTATGCAAGATATGATGCAAAAAAGAATTAACTTAAGTAAAAATACATCAAAAGTAATTAAAAAATAATTTCTAATATTGTACTAAATAAGAGTTATAAATAAACGAGATCAAAGCAAAATGCTTTGAATTCATCAAATATTTATCAGAACCATCAGAAATATTTCAAAAATATTTGCATCATGTCGAAATTAGGTGTAACATCTCAATATACTTCAATTATATTAAATATATATCTTAAGGATATCAGAATAACGTCGTGTAAGTCAGAAAGCTATCTGATTTTTGTCAAAATTATCAGAAATATGTCAAAAGTGTGCAAAATCTTAAAAATTATCAATATCATATAAGATATGATTTAGAACGAGTTATGTCAACTTCAAAATCGTCATTTTTACCTTCACAATATGATGGTGTTTAATTCGGAGGGTGGGGGGGTTAGAAAGATTGAAATACTA
Source organism: Onthophagus sagittarius (assembly GCA_036711965.1). Classification (NCBI taxonomy): domain Eukaryota; kingdom Metazoa; phylum Arthropoda; class Insecta; order Coleoptera; family Scarabaeidae; genus Onthophagus; species Onthophagus sagittarius. The sequence goes on along the minus strand of JASERS010000010.1, from coordinate 20,033,752 downwards.
GCTGTTTCCTGTTGATTTTTATCAATAATAGGATTATTATTAATACCGTTCTCCCCTTTTTGTTAGCATTAGGCCGAATAAATGCGCATGCTAATGTCGAGTAATAAAATTTAGTTCGCCCGTTATGCGACGCGGTGTCGTTCCGACACGGCCGGAAGTTATGACCGCCGCTAATGAATTATGCGTAATGACGCCCCCCACGTAAATGCGTTTTCACGGGCAAAACTCATTAATGTAAATGCCCACGTTGATGAGTACCGAAATCTGATTCTTTTTTGCTCGTTTGGGTTGTGGCGGGAGGGTAAACTTTATTTTTCTCGCCCCTAAAAAAAATTACGTGCATCTGCCACAACGATGCATGCTGAAAAATTTTTCATTTAGTATGGTAATGCGGTTTGACGTTAAAATATGGAGCTATGTGAAGTTAGCCATCAAGTTTTCTAGTCTCACAATTAGGTACGATTTTGCATGCATAGTATATATGCATATATGCAAGGATCAGAGTGATTTGACCAATATTGGCTATCGTGATGTTATCATATATGAGCTGTTTAACAAGATATGCTAAATGGCTCGATGCAGTATCAAGTCTTCTAGATGCGGTGCCCTATGGGCTTATAAAATTTTAGGTTAACTTCGCATAGATATATTAATGAATCAAAAAGAAAAAGTGTGATATTTTATTATAGTTTACCAACTCGAAAAGTTAACTTTAATCCAATCTAACAAAAACGAACGTTAATCTTGTCCAAAAACAAAGCGTTTAGCGCGTTCATTGTTTCCGTGGTTTTTTGAGAGACAAAAACCGTTCTCTGTGGGCTGGCTTCGTGCCCAACCAAGTTTCAACCGGAGATACATCGTACCCTCGAAAACTATTAGCTTTACAACAGACAATATTATTATGATTACGGCATTTAGAGGCGTGTAAAGATAAAGGACGTTAACGAAATACAATTACGGATCATAATAAGCATTCTTTTAGCATAATTAATGGGCGAAAGTCATGGAATAAAGCCCGGAGCGGAAAAGAGTCGATTTTTTGTGGGTTCCTGTTTTCGAAATCGCCCGTACACATGAATTCTTTTTTTAATACACGCTAACTCCCCGGGTTATACATCATTTTGCCACGCGAGAGTTGGTTTTAATCACGAAAGATTAATTATGTTTCGTTTTTTTTTGTTTTGTTATGTTTTTGACGAAATTATAATAATGCAATAATAGTCATTTATTACACATGGGAGATAATAAAAATCACTTTTTTGCACTAGGGAGAAAAATGTACTTTTTCGTAACTCTTGGTAATAAAGATAAGAATTGAAGACGATGTAAGTAGAGCATGTACACACCGGGGTTAGGTTGGTAGTAACTTGCATATGCATGACTTTAAAGATCGGCTTCGCATGCGAATAATTGCGAGACCACCGCGATGCTTATGCAAATGTGAACGTCGATATAATTATTTAGGGAAGAGAAGAGACTTCACCCCGCGTCGCAATAATTTCCCAGTAATTGTGGTAAATTGCCGTTTAAATTGCACTTATAAATATAATTATAAATATAAGAATAAGAATAGAAAAAGGAGTTGAATCGAAGTAGCAAAAAGTGTAGATACCGAAACTGAAGTAATAAATAATTCGTAACTTCGTCGAGAGTGCTAATCTACTATATCGGTTCCCTACTAATTTATTTACGCCCCGTAACTGCGGAACTTATTTTCAGTTAAATTGACCGAAATCGATTTTTCAATTACCCACGTCACGTATCGTATAGTTTCAGTTACCTACAGACCCCATCAAAAGTTTTAAAACTTGTCAAATCTATCTTTCCCAAGAATTCTTCCCCATTCTCTTATTCGAGAAGATTTAATCAGTTCCCGGATCCCTCTCGAGTCAATCCGGCGAGCACTACAAATTAATCTTGAACCACGCCACTTGACTCTAGACTCGTCGTCGGCATCGCCGTGATGGGACGCCATAAAGCTGAGGCTGAGGCCGAAGCTGAAATTACCTGAAGTGCGCAGACCCGATCCGGGGCAATAAAATTTTGGTCCGTCTTTGTGCCGGTCGGCTTCTGCTAATCAGTATTAAGCGCGTGTTCCCGAAAGTAAATCCCGTTCTGAGTTAGGGGAGAGGCGGAATGAAATAAAGGTCGGAACCGATTGGGACGGACTACGAATACATAAAAAGACCCCGAAATGATCGAGATTGTAATCGATGGTGGTTTACTATCTCCGAGAGGGTTGACTAATTAAATTTTAAATCGGATGGAAAGTTTGAAAAGACTGATTTGAATCGAGAAGCTATGGGACCTTAGACCTTAATGAAAAAAATTTTGTATTTTTGCTCTTTGATGCATAAATATCCAGAAAATGATATACAAGGAACTACTAACAGAAAGGAAAATACTAACAGAAAATAGTCCATTTTGAAGAATGTAGCCTCTCGCTTGCAAACGACCTCGGCGAAGTTAAGAAGATCGTCTTATAGGAGACTTTATACATTTACTAAGACGTACAAGGAACGATTTGGCTTCAAATGGTCGAGGTAGCTTGCGGGCGAGGCGCTAGATTTAAAATATTAACAGAAAATTGTCCATTTTGAAGGATGTAGCCCCTCGCTTACGAATGATCTCGGCAAAGTTAAGAAGATCGTCTTACAAGAGACTTTATACATTTACTAAGACATACAAGGAACGATTTCGCCTCAAATTGCCGAGGTCGCTTGTGTTCGAGGCGCTCAATTTAAAATAATCGTCCATTTTGGAAGACTGTAGCCCCTCGCTTGCAAACGACCTTGGCGTAGCTAAGGAGATCGTCTTAAAGGAGACTTTATACATTTACTAAGATAAACAAGGAACGATTTCGCTTCAAATCGCCGAGGTCGTTTGCAGGCGAGGCGCTAGTTTTAAAGTATTAACAGAAAATGGTCCATTTTGAAGAATGTAGCCCCTCGCTTGCAAATGATCTCGGCGAAGTTAAGAAGATCGTCTTACAGGAGACTTTATACATTTACTAAGACATACAAGGAACGATTTCGCTTCAAATCACCGAGGTCGCTTGCGGGCGAGGCGCTAGATTTAAAATACTAACAGAAAATGGTCCATTTTGAAGGATGTAGCCCCTCGCTTGCAAATGATCTCGGCGAAGTTAAGAAGATCGTCTTACAGGAGACTATACATTTACTAACACATAGAAGGAACGATTTCGCTTCAAATCGCCGAGGTCGCTTGCGGGCGAGGCGCTAGATTTAAAATATTACCAGAAAATTGTCCATTTTGAAGGATGTAGCCCCTCGCTTGCAAATGATCTCGGCGAAGTTAAGAAGATCGTCTTACAGGAGACTTTATACATTTACTAAGACATAGAAGGAACGATTTCGCTTCAAATCGCCGAGGTCGTTTGCGGGCGAGACGCTAGATTTAAAATATTAACAGAAAATTGTCCATTTTGAAGGATGTAGCCCCTCGCTTGCAAATGATCTCGGCGAAGTTAAGAAGATCGTCTTACAGGAGACTTTATACATTTACTAAGACATATAAGGAACGATTTCGCTTCAAATCGCCGAGGTCGCTTGCGGGCGAGACGCTAGATTTAAAATACTAACAGAAAATGGTCCATTTTGAAAAATCTATCCCCTCGCTTGCAAACGACCTTGGCGAAGCTAAGAAGATCGTCTTATAGGAGACTTTATACATTTACTAAGACATACAAGGAACGATTTCGCTTCAAATCACCGAGGTCGCTTGCGGGCGAGGCGCTAGATTTAAAATACTAACAGAAAATGGTCCATTTTGAAGAATGTAGCCCCTCGCTTGCAAACGACCTCGGCGAAGTAAAGAAGATCGTCTTATAGGAGACTTTATACATTTACTAAGACATACAAGGAACGATTTCGCTTCAAATCACCGAGGTCGCTTGCGGGCGAGGCGCTAGATTTAAAATACTAACAGAAAATGGTCCATTTTGAAGGATGTAGCCCCTCGCTTGCAAATGATCTCGGCGAAGTTAAGAAGATCGTCTTACAGGAGACTATACATTTACTAACACATAGAAGGAACGATTTCGCTTCAAATCGCCGAGGTCGCTTGCGGGCGAGGCGCTAGATTTAAAATATTAACAGAAAATTGTCCATTTTGAAGGATGTAGCCCCTCGCTTGCAAATGATCTCGGCGAAGTTAAGAAGATCGTCTTACAGGAGACTTTATACATTTACTAAGACATATAAGGAACGATTTCGCTTCAAATCGCCGAGGTCGCTTGCGGGCGAGACGCTAGATTTAAAATACTAACAGAAAATGGTCCATTTTGAAAAATCTATCCCCTCGCTTGCAAACGACCTTGGCGAAGCTAAGAAGATCGTCTTATAGGAGACTTTATACATTTACTAAGACATACAAGGAACGATTTCGCTTCAAATCACCGAGGTCGCTTGCGGGCGAGGCGCTAGATTTAAAATACTAACAGAAAATGGTCCATTTTGAAGAATGTAGCCCCTCGCTTGCAAACGACCTCGGCGAAGTAAAGAAGATCGTCTTATAGGAGACTTTATACATTTACTAAGACATACAATGAACGATTTCGCTTCAAATCGCCGAGGTCGCTTGCGGGCGAGGCGCTAGATTTAAGATATTAACAGAAAATGGTCCATTTTGAAGAATGTAGCCCCTCACTTGCAAACGACCTCGGCGAAGTAAAGAAGATCGTCTTATAGGAGACTTTATACATTTACTAAGACATACAATGAACGATTTCGCTTCAAATCGCCGAGGTCGCTTGCGGGTGAGGCGCTAGATTTAAAATATTAATAGAAAATCGTCCATTTTGGAAGAATGTAGCCCCTCGCTTGCAAACGACCTCAGCGAAGTTAAGAAGACCGTCTTATAGGAGACTTTATACATTTATTAAGATATACAAGGAACGATTTCGCTTCAAATCGCCGAGATCGCTTGCGGGCGAGGCACTAGATTTAAAATACTAACAGAAAATGGTCAATTTTGAAGAATCTAGCCCCTCACTTGCAAAAGACCTTGGCGAAGCTAAGGAGATCGTCTTACAGGAGACTTTATACATTTACCAAGATATACAAGGAACGATTTCGCTTCAAATCGCCGAGGTCGCTTGCGGGCGAGGCGCTAGATTTAAGATATTAACAGAAAATGGTCCATTTTGAAGAATGTAGCCCCTCACTTGCAAACGACCTCGGCGAAGTAAAGAAGATCGTCTTATAGGAGACTTTATACATTTACTAAGACATACAATGAACGATTTCGCTTCAAATCGCCGAGGTCGCTTGCGGGCGAGGTGCTAGATTTAAGATATTAACAGAAAATGGTCCATTTTGAAGAATGTAGCCCCTCACTTGCAAACGACCTCGGCGAAGTAAAGAAGATCGTCTTATAGGAGACTTTATACATTTACTAAGACATACAATGAACGATTTCGCTTCAAATCGCCGAGGTCGCTTGCGGGCGAGGCGCTAGATTTAAGATATTAACAGAAAATGTTGCATTTTGAAGAATGTAGCCCCTCACTTGCAAACGACCTCGGCGAAGTAAAGAAGATCGTCTTATAGGAGACTTTATACATTTACTAAGACATACAATGAACGATTTCGCTTCAAATCGCCGAGGTCGCTTGCGGGCGAGGCGCTAGATTTAAGATATTAACAGAAAATGGTCCATTTTGAAGAATGTAGCCCCTCACTTGCAAACGACCTCGGCGAAGTAAAGAAGATCGTCTTATAGGAGACTTTATACATTTACTAAGACATACAATGAACGATTTCGCTTCAAATCGCCGAGGTCGCTTGCGGGCGAGGTGCTAGATTTAAGATATTAACAGAAAATGGTCCATTTTGAAGAATGTAGCCCCTCACTTGCAAACGACCTCGGCGAAGTAAAGAAGATCGTCTTATAGGAGACTTTATACATTTACTAAGACATACAATGAACGATTTCGCTTCAAATCGCCGAGGTCGCTTGCGGGCGAGGCGCTAGATTTAAGATATTAACAGAAAATGTTGCATTTTGAAGAATGTAGCCCCTCACTTGCAAACGACCTCGGCGAAGTAAAGAAGATCGTCTTATAGGAGACTTTATACATTTACTAAGACATACAATGAACGATTTCGCTTCAAATCGCCGAGGTCGCTTGCGGGCGAGGCGCTAGATTTAAGATATTAACAGAAAATGGTCCATTTTGAAGAATGTAGCCCCTCACTTGCAAACGACCTCGGCGAAGTAAAGAAGATCGTCTTATAGGAGACTTTTTACATTTACTAAGACATACAATGAACGATTTCGCTTCAAATCGCCGAGGTCGCTTGCGGGTGAGGCGCTAGATTTAAAATATTAATAGAAAATCGTCCATTTTGGAAGAATGTAGCCCCTCGCTTGCAAACGACCTCAGCGAAGTTAAGAAGACCGTCTTATAGGAGACTTGATACATTTACTAAGATATACAAGGAACGATTTCGCTTCAAATCGCCGAGATCGCTTGCGGGCGAGGCGCTAGATTTAAAATACTAACAGAAAATGGTCAATTTTGAAGAATCTAGCCCCTCACTTGCAAAAGACCTTGGCGAAGCTAAGGAGATCGTCTTACAGGAGACTTTATACATTTACCAAGATATACAAGGAACGATTTCGCTTCAAATCGCCGAGGTCGCTTGCGGGCGAGGCGCTAGATTTAAGATATTAACAGAAAATGGTCCATTTTGAAGAATGTAGCCCCTCACTTGCAAACGACCTCGGCGAAGTAAAGAAGATCGTCTTATAGGAGACTTTATACATTTACTAAGACATACAATGAACGATTTCGCTTCAAATCGCCGAGGTCGCTTGCGGGTGAGGCGCTAGATTTAAAATATTAATAGAAAATCGTCCATTTTGGAAGAATGTAGCCCCTCGCTTGCAAACGACCTCAGCGAAGTTAAGAAGACCGTCTTATAGGAGACTTTATACATTTACTAAGATATACAAGGAACGATTTCGCTTCAAATCGCCGAGATCGCTTGCGGGCGAGGCGCTAGATTTAAAATACTAACAGAAAATGGTCAATTTTGAAGAATCTAGCCCCTCACTTGCAAAAGACCTTGGCGAAGCTAAGGAGATCGTCTTACAGGAGACTTTATACATTTACCAAGATATACAAGGAACGATTTCGCTTCAAATCGCCGAGGTCGCTTGCGGGCGAGGCGCTAGATTTAAGATATTAACAGAAAATGGTCCATTTTGAAGAATGTAGCCCCTCGCTTGCAAATGATCTCGGCGAAGTTAAGAAGATCGTCTTACAGGAAACTTTATACATTTACTAAGACATACAAGGAACGATTTCGCTTCAAATCGCCGAGGTCGCTTGCGGGTGAGGCGCTAGATTTAAAATATTAATAGAAAATCGTCCATTTTGGAAGAATGTAGCCCCTCGCTTGCAAACGACCACAGCGAAGTTAAGAAGACCGTCTTATAGGAGACTTTATACATTTACTAAGATATACAAGGAACGATTTCGCTTCAAATCGCCGAGATCGCTTACGGGCGAGGCTCTAGATTTAAAATACTAACAGAAAATGGTCCATTTTGAAGAATCTAGCCCCTCGCTTGCAAACGACCTTAGCGAAGTTAATAAGATCGTGTTATAGGAGTCTTTATATATTTACTAAAATATATAAGTAATGATTTCGCTTCAAATTGTCGAGATCGCTTGCGGGCGAGGCGCTCGATTTAAAATAGTCGTCCATTTTGTAAGAATGTAGCCCCTAGTCCGCAAGCGACCTCGGCAATACTAATAACATCATCTTATAGGAATTTTTATGTATTTACTAAGGTATACAAGGAACGATTTTGCCTCAAATCGCAGAGGTCACTTGCGGGCGAGGCTATGGATTTAAAATATGAATAGAAAATTGTCCATTTTGGAAGAATGTAACCCCTCGCCCACAAGCGACCTCGGTGTCGTTAATAAGATCGTCTTATACGAGTCTTTATATATTTACTAAGATATACAAGGAACTCGAAAATCGTAAAATTTGTTTAATTCGGGATGAACGGTCCAAAGAGTATGTTAATTAAAACAACTTTTTTAATTGTTAATATTTTGATTGTTTATTCAATCTTCTTTAGAGGATTTAAACGCTAAAATGGAAAATCTCAAGTCAAAAACCATGAGGTTAAATGGAACCAACATGTCAAGTTACAATGAAGAAAAAACAACTTTTTATTAATTTTACTAATTCTAGAGAAACTTACTTGTTATACGAAGCTTGAAATTATGAAAATCGCCACAGCATTACTTAATCGTGTCGAACACATTAAAATATTAAAACATTTTGTTAAAACTTTAAAATTGTAAAAAGGACATCACGAAATGTTGGACAAACAAATGAACAATGTAAAATTTTATAAACGTGTAAAAATTTTTTTAAGAAAAAAACTTGTTCGTGACTGCAACCCACTTTGAAATAAAACACAATGCGCATGACATAGAATGAGACCAATGAAACGAGCGATATTATAAAAGCGGTAAAGTTTCAAAATTCAAAGATTATAAAAATTATGACTTTCTAAAAATGTACAAAGGCAAAGCCGAAAATTAACAATAGGAAAATTAAAATTATTACAAGATATTAATTTTCAATTTTTAAACAAGCTAAACCACCGAACTACTCCAACTATGGAATCTTCATAATGTTGGTTTGAATTAAAGTTTTGGTTAGTTTTGTCCCTTGTAAATAAATAAGCATAAACATTGCTCAAATTCTGTGTATCCATCTTAAAATTGATAGCATTTTTTGTGTAATTGATATGAATCATTTCGAGAAAAAATCTATTATGATAGTTCATTTCAGTGTCTAAAATCTTGACCTCATCGAATTAAAGGTTTGTGTACAGTCATGAACATATTGGGATAATGCAACTTTTTCTTTATATTATCAATGACTGTGAGAGTTTTCTTTAAGGATTCACTTAGTTTGTCAATAAAAGGAAGCTTTTTATATACCAAAGGTTCAGTTTCTAACAAAGTTGGATTTGTTAAATTGACCTCTTCTGCGATGTTGACATTAGAAGTTGAAAACAATAATTTATTGATTAGTTTTAGTGGATAACCGTTGTTAATAAAATTACTTCTAAGAGATTCTAAGTTCTCCTTTAAAAAATCCTTTTCACAAATTTGAGTAACTCTATGTTTCATGCACAAAACTGTAGAAATTTTATGTTTTAAATTATGATTTGAATAATAGTTTAAGTAACGTCCGGAGTATGTTGGTTTCACGTACCAATTAAATTGAATTTTATTAATAGGATTTCGTATAACTGTTGTATTTAAAAAAGGTGAACTATTATTAGTCTCGGATGAAAATTATTAAAAGACTGCAAAATTACATCAACATCATCTTTGTGAACTCCCAAAATTAAATCATCTACATATTTTTTAGTGAAATTTATGCGAAACTTTGAACCATTATCAGTCAGTATCTCATTCAACGCGTAATCCATCACAATCGAAGCCGAAACTGGTGATATTTTAGATCCCATAGGGGTACCCTCAATCTGGTGATAAGTAACATTGTTTCCAAATCGTCCATTTTGAAAGATGAAATGAGGCTTAATGGTTTGTTTTAGAAGTATTGTATATTTAAGTTACTTTTTAAGACAAAATACTTTCAAGGTCAACAATTTTATGCTGATGAATTTATGCTGAAACGCGTAAGAAAAGGATGAGAGGAGGGGGTGGGGTTGATGATGGATGATTCGTTTTTTAAAAGTAATGGACAGATAAATCTTCATAACACCCACAGTTGGGCAAGAGAAAATCTGCTCTGGGTGAGATATGGTGACAATCAACATTTATGTACTCTCAACGCGTGATGTAGTATTATAGAAGAGCAGATAATTGGTCCAAAGAACACATCTAGGAAAATCATATTCTTGATCTAAAGTCCAATTGCAAATAGCCAGCCTTTCAAAATCTCATCCAGCATTAAGATAGACATTAAAATTGTAAGATATCTATTCTACGATAAAACTTAATTCATATGATAACTTGGACCATTTTTAAGTTGATATCATCACCACCAATTTCCAGGATTACCAGCCTGATGAATGTGTGTTCATTAATGCCTAGATTTATTTATACACAAATAAATAAAACAATTTTGTTTTAATATAGCATTAAAAATGAACGATAAATGAAACATTCATTAATTTACTCACAGTACATTTGAGTATAGACGAAATTGTTAGGTTTATAGTGAAACATAAAAACTATAAAAATGCGGTTTAATTCAGTTGCATTTTAACCGATATTTTCCGCATGGATAAATAAAAACTTTAAACCCCACTTACCCGAAAAATTGGATATATACAAAATTTCGATATACAAATGAAATAAAATTCAATTCCCCAGTCAGGTGGTTTTGGCACGCACACGCACCGTGTGTGTACGCGTGTAAATCGGTGTGTATAATTAAATTTAAAGCGTTCCGGTTCGGAACCGTTTCCATACATATACAGGTAAAAACCAATTTTTGTTCACCAACCGCAATTCGTCAAAACAAATCTGCACACTGTGACTGGGCTCGGTGTTATCATTGTAAATTGTTAGTGGAACGGGGAATATGCATGCCGGGTTCGTTTTGTATCGATTATTTGTAACTTTACGATCGAGGTCCCGTTTCGAGTTCCACTTTTTGAACGTGCAAATTAACAAAATACACGCCCGGATCGTAATAAATTTCCGGGAGGGAACCGTACTTGTATTTACACGTTATACTGAAATCGTGTGTTGTTCGCGTTGTATATGCTGCTGAAATTTAATTTTATAAGCGGTGTGGCCGTGTTTTACAACTTGGTACGAACGGACGAAATTGGGCGGTAATCGGTGCAAAAATTTCGTTCTAAATTTCGAACCGAATCAACTCAAATTTATCGCGCATTTCAAAAATTATGCATGTAAATGTAATTTGAAATGTTAAGGTAAATATTGAATCAAACAATCTCGCTTAAATTTATTCATATCGCAAATTAAAGCTTAAAGATTCTAGATTAATTTATTTTATCACTATATGGATGTAGTGAATACCTAAAGTTCGTGCCAAAAGTCAAGGCTCCTCACTTTAGAAATCCATATCTATCTAACCACTCGTTGGAAAAAAAATATGGTAAAGTTTGGCATAATGAGTGAATATTTTTTCTGCGTAGCATATGTTAATTTAGAAATTGTCGAGTTTTTGCATTTTCTTTTATCGCGACTTAAGTGAAAAATATTCCAAATTAACTAAAATCTCCAAATTAACATGACACTCAGAAATGTTCGCTGATTACAACAAACTTTACCGCAATTTTTTGCATCGAACGGTTACGAATATATCGATCTTTAAAGTGAGGGGCCTTGACTTTATGCACAGACTTTAATGCTTTTCGACTTCGAAGATTTCGACCGCTCCAGGTATTATGAACAATACTTAGGACGTCCAACGTCTTCGAAGTCGTCCTAGATCACTTGTTCCTTTCATTTCAAGCAGGATAAACTTATGACATCATTGCCAATTTTATGGAAGAAATAATCTCGGCAGATTTAGAAGACATCGGCTGCTCTATGTATCCTGAAAAATATTTAGGGAGGTCGACGTATTTGAAATCGGCCGAGATCACTTCTTCCCTTCATTTCAAGCGGGATAAACTTATGACATCATTGACAATTTTATGAAAGAAATAATCTCGGCCGATTTCGAAGATGTCGGCCGCTGTAGGTATCCTGAAAAATACTTAGGGTGGCCGACGTCTTTGAAATCGGCCGAGATCACTTCTTCCCTTCATTTCAAGCGGGATAAACTTATGACATCATTGACAATTTTATGAAAGAAATAATCTCGGCCGATTTCGAAGATGTCGGCCGCTGTAGGTATCCTGAAAAATACTTAGGGTGGCCGACGTCTTTGAAATCGGCCGAGATCACTTCTTCCCTTCATTTCAAGCGGGATAAATTTATGACATCATTGACAATTTTATGAAAGAAATAATCTCGGCCGATTTCGAAGATGTCGGCCGCTGTAGGTATCCTGAAAAATACTTAGGGTGGCCGATGTCTTTGAAATCGGCCGAGATCACGTGTTCCCTTCATTTCAAGCGGGATAAACGTATGACATCATTGACAATTTATGAAAGAAATAATCTCGGCCGATTTCGAAGATGTCGGCCGCTGTAGGTATCCTGAAAAATACTTAGGGTGGTCGACGTCTTTGAAATCGGCCGAGATCACTTCTTCCCTTCATTTCAAGCGGGATAAACTTATGACATCATTGACAATTTTATGAAAGAAATAATCTCGGCCGATTTCGAAGATGTCGGCCGCTGTAGGTATTCTGAAAAATACTTAGGGTGGCCGACGTCTTTGAAATCGGCCGAGATCACTTCTTCCCTTCATTTCAAGCGGGATAAACTTATGACATCATTGACAATTTTATGAAAAAAATAATCTCGGCCGATATCGAAGGTGTCGGCTGCTCTAGGTATCATGAACAATACTTAGGGTGGCCGACGCCTTTGAAATCGGCCGAGATCACTTGTTCCCTTCATTTCAAGCGGGATAAACTTATGACATCATTGACAATTTTATGAAAGAAATAATCTCGGCAGATTTCGAAGACATCGGCCGCTCTATGTATCCTAAAAAATAGTTTGGGTGGCCGACGTCTTTGAAATCGGCCGAGATCACTTCTTCCCTTCATTTCAAGCGGGATAAACTTATGACATCATTGACAATTTTATGAAAGAAATAATCTCGGCCGATTTCGAAGATGTCGGCCGCTGTAGGTATCCTGAAAAATACTTAGGGTGGCCGACGTCTTTGAAATCGGGTGAGATCACTTCTTCCCTTCATTTCAAGCTTGTAACATCGTCGACAATTTTACGGAAGAAATAATCTCGACAGATTTCGAATACATCGGCCGCTTTATGTATCCTAAAAATACTTTGGGCGGCCGACGTCTTTGAAATCGGCCAAGATCACTTCTTCCCTTCATTTCAAGCAGCATAAACTTATGATATCATTGAAAATTTTATGGAGGAAATAATATCGGCCGACTTCGAAAACGTCGGCCGCTCGAGGTATCATGAACAATTCAAAGGACAGCCGACGGCTTCGAAATACTTAAAAGTTAGTCTTTAAATTACGAATAACATTTAGGACGGCCGCCGTCTTCACCGGCGGCCGTGATTAATCCTTACGATAAGAATAACACTTACGGCGACCGACGTCTCCGAAATCGGCCGAGATACTGGTACCATAAATTTTAAGCAAGATATGTTTGGGTTGATCCTCCAAGTTTTGAGCGCTGTCTACGAATTCTGCCAATTTTTGACAACTCAAGTGATTTAACTCAAAAATTGTTAATGATACAAGAAGTAATCTCGGCCGATTTCGAAGATGTCGGCCGCTCTAGGTATCATGAACAATACTTAGGAAGGCCGACGCCTTCGAAGTCGGCCGAGACCATTTCTTCTTCTCATTCCAAACAGAATAAATTTATGACGTCATTGACAATTTTATAGAAGAAATAATCTCGGCCAACGAATCATGAACAATACTTAGAGCGGCCGACGTCTTCGAGGTCGGCCGAGATCACTTTTTCCTTTCATTTCAAGCAGGATAGGTTAATGACATCGTCGACAATACGGAAGAAATAATCTCGACAAATTTCGAATACATCGACCGCTCTGTGTACCCTAAAAATACTTTGGGCGGCCGACGTCTTTGAAATCGGCCGAGATCACTTCTTCCCTTCATTTTAAGCAGCATAAACTTATGATATCATTGACAATTTTATGGAAATAATTTCGAAATAATTTCGGCTGACTTCAAAGGTTCTTCGTCGACGGCCGTGATTAATCCTTACGACAAGAATAACACTTTCGGCGGCCGACGTCTCCGAAATCGACCGAGATACTTGTACCATAATTTTTAAGCAAGATATGTTTGGGTTGATCCTCCAAATTTTGAGCGCTGTCTACGAATTCTGCCAATTTTTGACAACTCAAGTCATTTAACTCAAAAATTGTTAGTGATACAAGAAGTAATCGGCCGATGTCTTCGAAGTGGGCCTAGATTACTTCTTCCCTTCATTTCAAACAGGATAAATTTATAACATCATTGATAAATTTATGGAAGAATAAATCTTGGCCGACTTCGAAGACGTTGGCCGCTCCAGATATCATGAACAGTGCAAGGGGTGGCCGACGTCTTCGAAGTCGGCTAAGATACTTTTTCCATAAACTTTAATTAAGGTATATTTGGGTTGATCCTCCAATTTCTAAGCGCTGTCTACAAATTCTGCCAATTTTCGACAACTCAAGTCGTCATCTCAAGATTTTTTCGTGATATAAGAAATAATCCAGGTATCATGAACAATATTCATCCAGAATAATCTAGGGCTGATATGAGAAGTTATAATAGCCTTCTCCTTCATCGATTTAATCCATGTTTCTAATTAAGGTATTGAAAGTTCGATACTTTAAGTATTCTTCAATCATCACACCTAAACATTTTGGATAATTTTTTGATTTGACTACATGATCTTTAACTCTAACCATAACTTCTATCCCCACTTTCTGCATCTCCGTCTTTTTTTGAGTAAATTCTAGATTGTTGCAACTTGTTCAATATCTTCAATTTCCAAATCACTACGCATAAGCGATCAAATACAAGATGTGGTAATCTTTTAGGATTCTTTTGCTCAAAACTTAACATGGTCAAATTGAAGTGGGTGAACACAACATTAATATAGATAAAAGGGATAATTAGGTAATCGTTTAACACCATTAGTTAAAACAAATGTTATCTATTATCGGGTACTTTGTTTCCTCTGTGCGGAGGGTTCTCTTCGGGCGATTAGTCAAACAGTTCAAAGCGGCCAATCGCGCCACTCGATTCGACGACAAATGCACGGGGCACACAATGGCGCATCATTCCGATAATGCAGATAAATAAATTTGGCCTCATTAGCGCGGCTAAATTGCGCTCAAAGCGCAGTTCCGCCGCCGCCCCTAATGACACGGCACTTTGCGTGTTAATACAATTTCCACCATTTCCAATGGCTTTGACTCTCCTCCTCTAACCGACTCGCTCCCTTCGGTTTCTCTTCCTCTATACTTGTTCTAATTTCAGTTCCCCTTTCCTCCTCTTCCTCCTGCTTATTTACCACCTCCTACTTCAGCCATTTGCTTGGATGTTGCGTTCCTTTGAAATAGAATAGGGATTTTAACCGCATTTGTAACTTTGACGATTTTGATCTTTATTTTCGTTGAAAATTATTTGGAATAAATCCAATTGTTCGTTCTGCCAAATTCTTTATATTTTAACAACCCTGTCCACGCAGCGGAATAAATAACGGTAATTTAAAGCTTTAGGTAAAATGCTGACTCTGTTGGAAATGTTGGAAATCTCGGAATAGCGGGGGACTTTACCCGGATTTTGAACGGACGCCAAGGTTAGCTTTCTGGTCACCCACAAAGCTTCCGTTTTTCCGGAACCTTTCCAGTTACTTTTCTTTCTTTCCTTTCCTTTTTTCCTTTTTTTTCGTTCAGTCCCGATTGAATCAGTGTCGTCGTAATTGGGCCATTGTTTGGCCTCGTTCGTATTCAGGACCGGAACAAGTTAATCTCGTGGATTTCTGGAGGAAAAGGGAGTACAGGAATTACTCCCGGAATAATTGTGTTCTTGGTCGTAAAAATTGCAATCCACGTAAATTTTCAATCAAAAAAAAGTGATTATCACGCGTTTCGAAATTGCAATTTTCTAGACGTAATTATTTCGATGCGAAATTGATTTACTTGTTGCCCTTTTAGTAGTAGTTTGGCTTATTTTGGGGTTGGTCGAGAATTGCATTTTGCGGCCCACTTTTGCATTTCAAATTATTCCGTGTCGGTTTTTGGGCGGTTCAAAGGTTCCTCGTTTTGACGTGTTTCGCACGTTAATTTGAACGGAACGTTTCGTTTGACGTGACGTGAAAATCGCGTTTCGTTCCGACGAACGCGAACGTGGCCGTTTACAAAATATGTTGTACGCGATTTATGAATAATTGAAATGTTTCGAATTTTTATTCTTTTTTTTTTGGAACTGAGTTGGGCCTATTTGATATTCAAAAACCCTTTATGCGTTTTATTTTATTCAATATTTAAAATTAAATGTGCATTTATAATTTTTTTTAAATAAACGATATGTTCGGGTTGATTTGACTACAAATTTAAACAAAACTTAATATTTCTTTAAATTTTACAAGTAAATATACTGTGATCACGCCTATCGTCGAAAACGGCGGCCGCCCCAAACGTTATTCTTGATGTAAAGATTAATCTTTACATCAAGAGAGATTAATAAGAGTAAATTATTAAGAGATTAATCTCTGAGTGGTATCCTTGGCGTAAGGATCAATCACGGCCGTCGTCCCAAGTATTGTACTTGATATAAGGATTAATCTCTAAGTCTTATTCTTGACGTAAGGATTAATCACGGCCGTCGTCAAAGAATAAAATCTAAATGTTATTCTTGATGTGAAGATTAATCTATAACTAGCATTCTTGACATAAGGATTTATCACGGCCGTCGTCGAAGACGGCGGCCGCTCTAAATGCTATTCTTGATGTGAAGATTAATCTCCAAGTGATATTCTTGACGTAAGGATCGATCACGGCCGTCGTCGAAGACGGCGGCCGCTCTAAATGCTATTTTTGATGTGAAGATTAATCTCTAAGTGATATTCTTGACATAAGGATCAATTACGGCCGTCGTCGAAGACGGCGGCCGCTCTAAATGTTATTCTTGATGTGAAGATTAATCTATAACTAGCATTCTTGACATAAGGATCTATCACGGCCGTCGTCGAAGACGGCGGCCGCTCTAAATGCTATTCTTGATGTGAAGATTAATCTCTAAGTGATATTCTTGACATAAGGATCAATTACGGCCGCCGTCTTCGACGACGGCCGCTCTAAATGTTATTCTTGATGTGAAGATTAATCTATAACTAGCATTCTTGACATAAGGATCTATCACGGCCGTCGTCGAAGACGGCGGCCGCTCTAAATGCTATTCTTGATGTGAAGATTAATCTCTAAGTGATATTCTTGACATAAGGATCAATTACGGCCGCCGTCTTCGACGACGGCCGCTCTAAATGTTATTCTTGATGTGAAGATTAATCTATAACTAGCATTCTTGACATAAGGATCTATCACGGCCGTCGTCGAAGACGGCGGCCGCTCTAAATGTTATTCTTGATGTGAAGATTAATCTCTAGCATCCTTGACGTAAGGATCAATCACGGCCGTTGTCAAAGACGGTGACCGTTCTAAATGTTATGCTTGATGTGAAGATTAATCTCTAAGTGATATTCTTGACGTAAGGATCAATCACGGCCGTCGTCGAAGACGGCGGCCGCTCTAAATGTTATTCTTGATGTGAAGATTAATCTATAACTAGCATTCTTGACATAAGGATCTATCACGGCCGTCGTCGAAGACGGCGGCCGCTCTAAATGCTATTCTTGATGTGAAGATTAATCTCTAAGTGATATTCTTGACATAAGGATCAATTACGGCCGCCGTCTTCGACGGCGGCCGCTCTAAATGTTATTCTTGATGTGAAGATTAATCTATAACTAGCATTCTTGACATAAGGATCTATCACGGCCGTCGGCGAAGACGGCGGCCGCTCTAAATGCTATTCTTGATGTGAAGATTAATCTCTAAGTGATATTCTTGACGTAAGGATCAATCACGGCCGTCGTCGAAGACGGCGGCCGCTCTAAATGTTATTCTTGATGTGAAGATTAATCTATAACTAGCATTCTTGACATAAGGATCTATCACGGCCGTCGGCGAAGACGGCGGCCGCTCTAAATGCTATTCTTGATGTGAAGATTAATCTCTAAGTGATATTCTTGACGTAAGGATCAATCACGGCCGTCGTCGAAGACGGCGGCCGCTCTAAATGTTATTCTTGATGTGAAGATTAATCTATAACTAGCATTCTTGACATAAGGATCTATCACGGCCGTCGGCGAAGACGGCGGCCGCTCTAAATGCTATTCTTGATGTGAAGATTAATCTCTAAGTGATATTCTTGACGTAAGGATCAATCACGGCCGTCGTCGAAGACGGCGGCCGCTCTAAATGTTATTCTTGATGTGAAGATTAATCTATAACTAGCATTCTTGACATAAGGATCTATCACGGCCGTCGGCGAAGACGGCGGCCGCTCTAAATGCTATTCTTGATGTGAAGATTAATCTCTAAGTGATATTCTTGACGTAAGGATCAATCACAACCGTCGTCGAAGACGGCGGCCGCTCTAAATGTTATTCTTGATGTGAAGATTAATCTATAACTAGCATTCTTGACATAAGGATCTATCACGGCCGTCGTCGAAGACGGCGGCCGCTCTAAATGTTATTCTTGATGTGAAGATTAATCTCTAACTAGCATCCTTGACGTAAGGATCAATCACGGCCGTTGTCAAAGACGGTGACCGTTCTAAATGTTATGCTTGATGTGAAGATTAATCTCTAAGTGATATTCTTGACGTAAGGATCAATCACGGCCGTCGTCGAAGACGGCGGCCGCTCTAAATGTTATTCTTGATATGAAGATTAATCTATAACTAGCATTCTTGACATAAGGATCTATCACGGCCGTCGTCGAAGACGGCGGCCGCTCTAAATGCTATTCTTGATGTGAAGATTAATCTCTAAGTGATATTCTTGACATAAGGATCAATCACGGCCGTCGTCGAAGACGGCGGCCGCTCTAAATGTTATTCTTGATGTGAAGATTAATCTATAACTAGCATTCTTGACATAAGGACCTATCACGGCCGTCGTCGAAGACGGCGGCCGCTCTAAATGCTATTCTTGATGTGAAGATTAATCTCTAAGTGATATTCTTGACATAAGGATCAATTACGGCCGTCGTCGAAGACGGCGGCCGCTCTAAATGTTATTCTTGATGTGAAGATTAATCTCTAAATGATATTCTTGACGTAAGGATCAATCACGGCCGTCGTCGAAGACGGCAGCCGCTCTAAATGCTATTCTTGATGTGAAGATTAATCTATAACTAGCATTCTTGACATAAGGATCTATCACGGCCGTCGTCGAAGACGGCGGCCGCTCTAAATGCTATTCTTGATGTGAAGATTAATCTCTAAGTGATATTCTTGACATAAGGATCAATTACGGCCGTCGTCGAAGACGGCGGCCGCTCTAAATGTTATTCTTGATGTGAAGATTAATCTATAACTAGCATTCTTGACATAAAAATCTATCACGGCCGTCGTCGAAGACGGCGGCCGCTCTAAATGTTATTCTTGATGTGAAGATTAATCTATAACTAGCATTCTTGACATAAAAATCCATCACGGCCGTCGTCGAAGACGGCGGCCGCTCTAAATACTATTCTTGATGTGAAGATTAATCTCTAAGTGATATTCTTGACATAAGGATCAATTACGGCCGCCGTCTTCGACGACGGCCGCTCTAAATGTTATTCTTGATGTGAAGATTAATCTATAACTAGCATTCTTGACATAAGGATCTATCACGGCCGTCGTCGAAGACGGCGGCCGCTCTAAATGCTATTCTTGATGTGAAGATTAATCTCTAAGTAATATTCTTGACGTAAGGATCAATCACGGCCGTCGTCGAAGACGGCGGCCGCTCTAAACGTTATTCTTGATGTGAAGATTAATCTATAACTAGCATTCTTGACATAAGGATCTATCACGGCCGTCGTCGAAGACGGCGGCCGCTCTAAATGTTATTCTTGATGTGAAGATTAATCTCTAACTAGCATCCTTGACGTAAGGATCAATCACGGCCGTTGTCGAAGACGGTGACCGTTCTAAATGTTATGCTTGATTTGAAGATTAATCTCTAAGTGATATCCTTGACGTAAGCATAACATTCAGAACGGCAGCCAAAGTTATGTTTGATGTCGAGATTAATTTCTAAGTGGTATCATTGACGTAAGGATCTATCACGGCCGTCGTCAAATCTCTAACTAGCATCCTTGACGTAAGGATCAATCACGGCCGTCGCCGAAGACGGCGGCTGCTCTAAATGTTATTTTTGATGTGAAGATTAATCTCTAAGTGATATCCTTGACGTAAAGATTAATCACGGCCGTCGTCTTCGGCGACGGCCGCTCCAAGTATTGTTGAGATTAGTTTTTATATCAAGTCTAACACTTAGAGATTAGTCTACATCATGAATAACATTTGGGGCGATCGCATATTTACTTATAGAATTCAAAGGAATATAAGAATTAATCATTCTTATATCAAGAACAATATTTGGGGCGACCGCCGTCTTCGACGACGGTCGTGATTAATTGTAACATCAAGAATATCTTCCACAACATCTTCGACCAACTAAAAAATTTGAAATTAATCCTTACATAAAGAACAATACTTGGGACAGCCAACGGCCGAGATTAGCTCTTATATCAAGAATAATATTCGGGGCCGACGAACATTTCTTCAAAGTTTTTTAATCCTTTTTGCGGTTTAATATATTTGTCACATCAGAATATATAAAAATATAATCGATATGGTTCTTCCAGAATTTATATAATGAATTTTTGATGATTTCAAACTTTCAGAACTGAATAGATTCGATTTTAATCGAGTACACACAAGTTCCCTTAAACATTGTTTTCTCATAGCACATAGTGATTACTGGTTATTAACGACCATAATTAAAAAGCCATCAATTGAGTCCCATACAAGACCAACTGACCACATTGTACCATACAGCGCATAACTGTTAAGTCATCTTAAATAATTCAAAACGTATAATTTCCGTCGTTAATGAAAGGTGTTGTACATTTAGCAGAGTTAGCATACAATAATTGAATATTAAAAGTCGAGAAAACGTTCGATAATGGCCAATAAATTACTATAGTTACCACTAATAACACGACTAATAACTCGTCTTGTAATCAACCGTCTCGTTTAGTTTCTTAAAGACTTAAACCAAAATTTATTCTTTACTCACAATCAGTCCTCGCGAAAAAAGGGAAACAACCATGAAGAAGTCGTTTCGTCGAAAGAGGAATTAAAACGAGAACGATACACAAAGGAAAGTCGCAATTAACACACTCTTTTTACTGGCAGTTAACGAGATAAAAAGCGGAGATGGCTTCTTTGTCTCAAAAGGATAGCAATTAAAATCTTCGCTAATTGTTTTTTAAAGGCTTGGAATGGAACCTCCTCTCCTCTCCCCTCCACTTCGAATTTTAAGGGATGGGTATCGCCGAAAAGTCGGTGAAATTGGCGAAGAGAAAGGCGAAGAAAGTGACTCGAGGGCGGCAATTAAAAATAATTGACACGGAAAGGCCCGAATGGAAAAGAGAATAAGAGGGAACGAGAGTACTATAAAGATGACTGACTCGGTTTCCACAAATTTCCTTTTGCACCCCCGGTATTTACGGAAACGGAGGGGGGCGAGAAAGCTTTTTGTCTCATTGTCTCGGGTTATTAGTGATTATTATATTGCGGATGGCTCTGGTTGGCAATCCCGTTTCTTTGATTATGAATCAATTCGAGTAAAAGCCAAAAACGAACAATACTCTTTTAGATTCTTATTTCTTCCAAAATTGACTCATTTCGCTAATTAAAACTTAAAAATGAAATGATATTATACGATACTATTTGAATGATAGCTCATATACGTAATATGATATAAAAATATTTATATGACATTTAAATGATTAAATGAAATTATAAATCCTCTTTGGAGACTTTAAAGAGAATCTCTTTTAAAAACAGTTACAATGATGGACAACGTGGGACTCGGAGATTAACATAAGACGAAGAATGAACAAAGGTCGACCTCTGGGGTAAAAACGTGTAAGCGTAAAACTGCATTATTTATTATCCCGGCACGTTCTCTTGAATGGGGGGATAAAATACGAGCGGGCGTCGGCGTCGTTGGTCGTCGCAGAAAGACCGGCTAAAAATACGTCTGCAAATGTTAACGCGGCCCGTAAATAAACCGTCGCGTTTTGCTTTTTGCCGCATAACCGTGCATACCCCGTTATTCATAGCGAGAGAAGAGGGAACTAGTGGAGATGTTCGGTTTTTGCAGAGAACAGAGAAAGATCCATCTAACGCAATTGAAAAAAGTGTCCCACTTGCTTGCTACGAGATAGCTCGTGTTCTAATTTACTTTAATGGGTTAGACGCTGTTTTAAGTTAACGAAGAAATTCCTTTTCGCGTTAACCAGGTAACTTTTCTCTCATTGAATTATCTTCGGTCTGGTGGAGATTAAAATGAGTTCATTGTTGAATATCTCATCCATCCATGTATGTTTGGTTGCTTATGGGGAAGTGTTAATTGAAGCCATAGATATTATGTCGAGTCATGATGAATATGACCTCTAAGTGATAGAGGCGACGTCTTCGAAGTCGATCAAGATACAATTTCAATCAAAATAAGCTAGGGATTTGATGATACTTAGCTCATTTTGATTAAAATTGAATCTCGGACGACGAAGACGTCGGCTGTCCTAAGCATCATGCAGATTGACATCATATTAGCATATATCATATTAAATTATTTACTTAAGATTATCAACTATTCTAAACATATAAATATGTAAATCGAAGTGAGCGCCACCTATCCACCTATCCTATCCTAGGGGATTTAGTGGTGTGAGTAGAAGTGAACTGTAAATTAGCGCCACCTATGTTCGGAGAAATACCAACCTAGGTATTAAAAGTAACTAGATCTGATGATTTTCATAAAAAGTAACCCAAAAAATTTAAATGAATTCGTGCCATCCAGGATTGAATGGTGTAAGAAGTGGTTTAAATTATCTTATGATTATATCATATTAGATATCATATTAGTAACTACAATTCTTAAGATTAAATTTGACATACATATCATATCAGAATACTTATAAATTCATCAGATATGACGTTTTGAAAATCTCGTATTTTTTGCATGCCATGTTGCAAACTTTTTCAGAAACTGGTTTAACTCCAGAAGTTCTTTTATATCACATCATAAATTAGACGCTTCATGCTTTAATTTAACACATATATCATATACACGTTATATCAGAATATCTCCAAATACAGAATGAAAATTTCGTATTATTTTGCATATCATGTCGCAACCTTTTTCAAAAACTGATTCAAAGTCGAGAAGTTTTTTTAAATCATATCATAAATTAGACACTTCATCTTCAATTTAACACATATATCATATACAAGTCATATCAGTGACTTCCAAATACAGAAGATATGATTTTATGAAAATTTCGTATTATTTCGCATTCCATATCGCAACCTTTTTCAGAAACTGGTTCAAAGTCGAAAAGTTCTTTTAAATCATATCATAAATTAGACACTTCATCTTCAATTTAACACATATATCATATACAAGTCATATCAGTTACTTCCAAATACAGAAGATATGATTATATGAAAATTTCGTATTATTTCGCATTCCATATCGCAACCTTTTTCAGAAACTGGTTCAAAGTCGAAAAGTTCTTTTAAATCATATCATAAATTAGACACTTCATCTTCAATTTAACACATATATCATATACAAGTCATATCAGTTACTTCCAAATACAGAAGATATGATTTTATGAAAATTTCGTATTATTTCGCATTCCATATCGCAACCTTTTTCAGAAACTGGTTCAAAGTCGAAAAGTTCTTTTAAATCATATCATAAATTAGACACTTCATCTTCAATTTAACACATATATCATATACAAGTCATATCAGTTACTTCCAAATACAGAAGATATGATTATATGAAAATTTCGTATTATTTCGCATTCCATATCGCAACCTTTTTCAGAAACTGGTTCAAAGTCGAAAAGTTCTTTTAAATCATATCATAAATTAGACACTTCATCTTCAATTTAACACATATATCATATACAAGTCATATCAGTTACTTCCAAATACAGAAGATATGATTTATGAAAATTTCGTATTATTTCGCATTCCATATCGCAACCTTTTTCAGAAACTGGTTCAAAGTCGAAAAGTTCTTTTAAATCATATCATAAATTAGACACTTCATCTTCAATTTAACACATATATCATATACAAGTCATATCAGTTACTTCCAAATACAGAAGATATGATTATATGAAAATTTCGTATTGTTTCGCATTCCATGTCGCAACCCTTTTTCAGAAACTGGTTCAAAGTCGAGAAGTTCTTTTAAATCATATCATAAATTAGACACTTCATCTTCAATTTAACACATATATCATATACAAGTCATATCAGTTACTTCCAAATACAGAAGATATGATTATATGAAAATTTCGTATTGTTTCGCATTCCATGTCGCAACCCTTTTTCAGAAACTGGTTCAAAGTCGAGAAGTTCTTTTAAATCATATCATAAATTAGACACTTCATCTTCAATTTAACACATATATCATATACAAGTCATATCAGTTACTTCCAAATACAGAAGATATGATTATATGAAAATTTCGTATTGTTTCGCATTCCATGTCGCAACCCTTTTTCAGAAACTGGTTCAAAGTCGAGAAGTTCTTTTAAATCATATCATAAATTAGACACTTCATCTTCAATTTAACACATATATCATATACAAGTCATATCAGTTACTTCCAAATACAGAAGATATGATTATATGGAAATTTCATATTATTTCGCATTCCATGTCGCAACCCTTTTTCAGAAACTGGTTCAAAGTCGAAAAGTTCTTTTAAATCATATCATAAATTAGACGCTTTATGCTTCAATTTAACACATATATCATATACACGTCATATCAAAATATCTCCAAATACAGAATGAAAATTTTATATTATTTTAGCATGTCATGTCGCTACCTTTTTCAGAAAGTGGTTCAAAGTCGACAAATTCTTTTAAATCGTATCATAAATTAGACCCTTCATGCTTTAATTTAACACATACATCATATACAAGTCATATCAGAATACCTCCAAATACAGAAGGTGATTTTTTTGATTTGATTTTTGAGGAGAAATGATAAATATAACCCCATTGTTATAAGATAATTCTTATTGACCCTGTAAATCTTCATTTAGGAACCAGTTTTATCCATTAATAAACTCTCGCGAGGGCTTACGTTAGTAGGATTTGTTAACCGGGCATTGAAAGGCTTAAGGCGCGCGGAATCAAGCCCCATTCTTCTTGGCTTTCAACCTTCGGTAAGCCGAATGTAATCTTATTAATAGCAACCGGGGCCTTTCCTATAGAAAATAACGAACAGAATAAACCAGGACCGAATCGATACTCAGCGACATCACCGAGGTTTACACATTTCATTTAGCACGATCAATTACACCATCACATCACAACACATCGCATCGCATTGTTATTACAATATATTAAACTAATACCCCCAGTGTGGATTTCTTTTTTCATTTTTGGCGGTGATAACAAGCCATTAATAATGGATACATAATCCATTTATTACGCGTAGTTAGTACGTGTAAATCAGGCGGGCGTATAAATGTACAAATGTAACTAGCGTAGGGCGTCAAAATGATAGATTAGCCAGAGCTTTCGTTATTGATGAGTTTGTGTCCGCGGCGTTGGTAGCATTGTTGGCGATATGCTACATTCATAAAGCGTCAGATATGCGCAGGGAAAAAGCTCGCAACGAAATGTAGATGGATCGTGTGTTGTGTGCCCACAAACACCATTAACACGGTATATTAGGACCTTAATAAGGTTATGATTGATGCGACTCGAAAATTTTAATTTTCCGACTATAACTAAATCGAGCTTCCTGAAACTCACTCCTTATTATGGCTTAAGGCTTATTGCAATGCTTCTGTCGCCTCCTCGTCATTCCTTTGCCGGAAGGCGAAACTGCACTGCTAAAATTTTGTAACCTGTTGCACGAGTAATTATAATAATAACAAGGTTATTCGGGCACTTCCGTGCAAATGCCCCAAGAGCATCTGATGGCCCACCACTTGCAGTTTCCCTTGGGTAAAATGCATTTCCTCACTAATTGCATTCTGGGGGCTCAAATTAATTTCGCCATATAACTGAGAACTCACTACAACTATTTCGTTTTAAGATTCTTAATTGTTAATGTGTTGTCTTAGATTCCTCTTAAATCCATGCCATAACTCTTAAAAGTATAGACCATTCTTTGAAGATTTTTATATCATATCATATACTAGAATCTTTAAGCTTCAAATAGATGTATGTATCATATCAAAATTCTTGCAAATACTTAATATTGAAAGTGAGATAGCTTAAGATACCTCATCAATTTAGCTATGTCTTGTGTTATATCTCATCAAAATATAATGATTTTCTTAAAAGATATTGAAGATAATTCATTCACATCATCATTCATTAATTAGCGTCGAAACAAGTCAATACTAAAAAATTGGGTTCATCATATCATTTTATAAATCTTAATAATTTAGCTAACTTTTGTGATACTACTCATCGATATATTTTAATTTTTTCAAATATATATAATATGTATTAATTAATAGTTTTCTAAATAACTTGAAATTTGAAAGTAGAAGAAGGTCAATACGAACGCATCATATCATATTGAAATTGTCATCGATTTAGCTATCTTTTGTGATATAACTCATCAAAATATCATGATTTTTTTAAAAGATATTGAAGATAATCGTGCATTCTCATCATCATTTATTAATTAGCGTCGAAACAAGTTAATACTAAAAAATTGGAAAGTTCATCATATCATTTTATAAATTTAAACAATTTAGCTATCTTTTATGATATAAATCATTGACATATCTTGATTTGTTTAAAAGATATCAAACGAAATGGTTCGAAATCAATTTAATCATTAAAATAACCTCGAAGTAAGCTAATATAAAAAGTTGGGGAATATCGAGATAAGTGTATCATATCATTTTCAAATTATCAACAATTTAGCTATCTTTTATGATATGTTTCATCGATTTATCTTGATTTTTTGAAAAGATATCGAAGGATATCATGCATTTACACATTCTTTAAATAAATCGGCTCAATGCAAGTTAATATTCAAAGTTGAGGAATTTTATTATATAATTTTTATCAATTTAGTTATTTTTTGTGATATAAATTATCGTCTTATCTTGATTTGTTTAGAAGATATCAAAAGAAATGTTTCAGTATCATTTTAATCATTAAAATATATCCTCCAAATAAGGTAATATTAAAAGTTGAGGAATCTCGACAAAGGTATGTCATATCATTTTCGAACTCTTAATAATTTAGTTATATTTTATGATATACCTCATCGTTCTATCTAGATTTTTTCAAAAGAGATGTCATGCATTTACACCTTCTTTAAATAAATCGGCTCAATGCAAGTTAATATTCAAAGTTGAGGAAATTTATTATATCATTTTTATCAATTTAATCATCCTTTATGATATAAATCATCGTCTTATATTGATTTGTTTAGAGGATATCAAAAGAAATGTTTCAGTGTCATTTTAATCATTAAAATATATCTTGCAAATAAGGTAACATTAAAGGTTGGGGAATCTGGACACAGGTATATCATACCATTTTTAAATTCTTAATGATATAACTATCTTTTATGATATATCCCATCATTCTGTCTTTATTTTTTCAAAAGAGATCGAAGGATATCATGCATTTACACCTTCTTTAAATAAATCGTCTCAATGCAAGTTAATATTCAAAGCTGAGGAAATTTATTATATCATTTTCAAATTTTTATCAATTTAGTCATCTTTTGTGATATAAATCATCGTCTTATCTTGATTTGTTTAGAAGATATCAAAAGAAATGTTTCAGTGTCATTTTAATCATTAAAGTATATCCTTCAAATAAGGTAATATTAAAAGTTGGGGAATCTCGACAAAGGTATATGATATCATTTTCGAACTCTTAATCATTTAGTTATCTTTTATGATATACCTCATCGTTTTATCTACATTTTTTCAAAAGAGATATCATGCATTTACACCTTCTTTAAATAAATCGTCTCAATGCAAGTTAATATTCAAAGTTGAGGAATTTTATTATATCATTTTTATCAATTTAGTCATCTTTTGTGATATAAATCATCGTCTCATCTTGATTTGTTTAGAAGATATCAAAAGAAATATTTCAGTGTCATTTTAATCGTTAAAATATATCTTGCAAATAAAGTAACATTAAAGGTTGGCTAATTTCGACACTGGTATATCCTATCATTTTTAAATTCCTAATGATACAACTATCTTTTATGATATATCCCATCAGTCTGTCTTTATTTTTTTAAAAGAGATCGAAATATATCATGCATTTACACCTTCTTTAAATAAATCGGCTCAATGCAAGTTAATATTCAAAGTTGAGGAAATTTATTATATCATTTTGAAATTTTTATCAATTTAGTCATCTTTTGTGATATAAATCATCGTCTTATCTTGATTTGTTTAAAAGATATCAAAAGAAATGTTTCAGTGTCATTTTAATCATTAAAATATATCCTTCAAATAAGGTAATATTAAAAGTTGGGGAATCTCGACAAAGGTATATGATATCATTTTCGAACTCTTAATAATTTAGTTATCTTTTGTGATATACCTCATCGTTTTATCTACATTTTTTCAAAAGAGATATCATGCATTTACACCTTCTTTAAATAAATCGTCTCAATGCAAGTTAATATTCAAAGTTGAGGAATTTTATTATATCATTTTTATCAATTTAGTCATCTTTTGTGATATAAATCATCGTCTTATCTTGATTTGTTTAGAAGATATCAAAAGAAATATTTCAGTGTCATTCTAATCATTAAAATATATCCTCCAAATAAGGTAATATTAAAAGTTGGGGAATCTCGACAAAGGTACATCATATCATTTTTAAATTTCTAATGATATAACTATATTTTATGATATATCCCATGGTTCTGTCTTGATTTTTTCAAAAGAGGTCGAAGGATATCATGCATTTACACCTTCTTTAAATAAATCGGCTCAATGCAAGTTAATATTCAAAGTTGAGGAAGTTTATTATATCATTTTGAAATTTTTATCAATTTACTCATCTTTTGTGATATAAATCATCGTCTTATCTTGATTTGTTTAGAGGATATCAAAAGAAATGATTCAGTGTTATTTTAATCATTAAAATATATCCTCCAAATAAGGTAATATTAAAAGTTGGGGAATCTCGACAAAGGTATATCATATCATTTTCGAACTCTTAATAATTTAGTTATCTTTTATGATATACCTCATCGTTTTATCTAGATTTTTTCAAAAGAGATATCATGCATTTACACCTTCTTTAAATAAATCGTCTCAATGCAAGTTAATATTCAAAGTTGAGGAAATTTATTATATCATTTTCAAATTTTTATCAATTTAGTCATCTTTTGTGATATAAATCATCGTCTTATCTTGATTTGTTTAGAAGATATCAAAAGAAATGTTTCAGTGTCATTTTAATAATTAAAATATATCTTGCAAATAAGGTAACATTAAAGGTTGGGGAATCTGGACACAGGTATATCATACCATTTTTAAATTCTTAATGATATAACTATCTTTTATGATATATCCCATCATTCTGTCTTTATTTTTTCAAAAGAGGTCGAAGGATATCATGCATTTACACCTTCTTTAAATAAATCGGCTCAATGCAAGTTAATATTCAAAGTTGAGGAAGTTTATTATATCATTTTGAAATTTTTATCAATTTACTCATCTTTTGTGATATAAATCATCGTCTTATCTTGATTTGTTTAGAGGATATCAAAAGAAATGATTCAGTGTTATTTTAATCATTAAAATATATCCTCCAAATAAGGTAATATTAAAAGTTGGGGAATCTCGACAAAGGTATATCATATCATTTTCGAACTCTTAATAATTTAGTTATCTTTTATGATATACCTCATCGTTTTATCTAGATTTTTTCAAAAGAGATATCATGCATTTACACCTTCTTTAAATAAATCGTCTCAATGCAAGTTAATATTCAAAGTTGAGGAAATTTATTATATCATTTTCAAATTTTTATCAATTTAGTCATCTTTTGTGATATAAATCATCGTCTTATCTTGATTTGTTTAGAAGATATCAAAAGAAATGTTTCAGTGTCATTTTAATAATTAAAATATATCTTGCAAATAAGGTAACATTAAAGGTTGGGGAATCTGGACACAGGTATATCATACCATTTTTAAATTCTTAATGATATAACTATCTTTTATGATATATCCCATCATTCTGTCTTTATTTTTTCAAAAGAGATCGAAGGATATCATGCATTTACACCTTCTTTAAATAAATCGTCTCAATGCAAGTTAATATTCAAAGTTGAGGAAATTTATTATATCATTTTTATCAATTTAGTAATCTTTTGTGATATAAATCATCGTCTTATCTTGATTTGTTTAGAAGATATCAAAAGAAATGTTTCAGTGTCATTTTAATCATTAAAGTATATCCTCCAAATAAGGTAATATTAAAAGTTGGGGAATCTTGACAAAGGTATATCATATCATTTTCGAACTCTTAATAATTTAGTTATTTTTTATGATATACCTCATCGTTTTATCTAGATTTTTTCAAAAGAGATATCATGCATTACACCTTCTTTAAATAAATCGTCTCAATGCAAGTTAATAGTCAAATTTATTGTATTATTTTTATCAATTTAGTCATCTTTTGTGACATAAATCATCGTCTTATCTTGATTTGTTTTGAAGATATCAAAAGAAATGTTTCAGTGTTATTTTAATCACTAAAATATATCCTGCAAATAAGGTAATATTAAAGGTTGGGGAATTTCGACACAGGTATATCATATCATTTTAAAATTCCTAATGTTATCCTTATATATATCTTTTATGATATATCCCATTGTTCTGTCTTGATTTTTTCAAGAGGTCGAAGGAAATCATGCATTTACACCTTCTTTAAATAAATCGGCTCAATGCAAGTTAATATTCAAAGTTGAGGAAATTTATTATGTCATTTTCAAATTTTTATCAATTTAGTCATCTTTTGTGATATAAATCATCGTCTTATCTTGATTTGTTTAGAAGATATCAAAAGAAATGTTTCAGTGTCATTTTAATCATTAAAATATATCCTCCAAATAAGGTAATATTAAAAGTTGGGGAATCTCGACAAAGGTATATCATATCATTTTCGAACTCTTAACAATTTAGTTATCTTTTATGATATACCTCATCGTTTTATCTAGATTTTTTCAAAAGAGATATATATTTACACATTCTTTAATTAAATCGTCTCAATGCAAGTTAATATTCAAGTTGAGGAAGTTTATTATATCATTTAAAATGATATTCTTTATAACTTAGATATCTTTGATGATATATCTCATCGATATATCTTAATTTTTTGAAGATATCAATAGAAATCAATCACCTTCATTTTTTCATCTACCCTCTTTGCGATTCATACAATGTATGATGATATATAATGATATTCATCGATGATAGTGTTCCTCGCACATCTCTGACATCAACACGTAGCGCAATTATAGAGCTTTCGCTCGCTAATCGTGTTTACGTCCGCTAGGTGGAAACACTCGGGTTCTACTAATAACGAACACGATTTAGGAAACTGCGAGGTGCAAATGTGTGGTTTGTTAAATCTATTATTGTGGTTACTTCAGTGTAAATTACCATTTGGTTGTTGTTGTTGTTGTTTCTGTTGATGGCGATTCGAAACTAATTACAATTTTCCCCATTTCGCCCCATCCAATTCAATACGCGAAGATAACTTTATCATTTTCTTTATCGCAGCTTGCGCATTCAAAAGTTGGCCCGAAAAGTTGTACCCTTTTTTCGTGGAACTTTACGGTTTCCGCGAAACTTTTGTAGAAACGCATACACACGCTAAAGTTAATGGCATTACATTTTTACGATGGCCCGTGTCATCTGTTTTTCCTCCCCGTCCGTCCGTTTCCGGTACGTTCGTTGCGCTTTTGTTTCTTTCGCCCGAACAAACACGCGTTGTTTTATGTTCGCGCCGTCGGGTTTCCTGCGAAACTTTGCCTTTTCGTATAAATCACCTTCAGACGTAGAGAGAATTTTATTTGAACGTAAACTTACTAGAAACTACATTTTTATATTCTCGACAAAGTTTGAAACGATCAAAATTGATTTGGTTTAACTTGTTGATGATAATCGGGTGTAAAGGGGTGTCTGTTACAATTCGAGTTAGGATTATGGTAATCCGTTATAATCTTGTCGTGTTTTTGCTGCTTGTTAAAACGAGGAAATCATCGATATGATGTAATAGCATCGTTTTAATTCCTAATCCTATATTAACCATCCCTGTATAATCGAGTATTCCAGTTCAAGCAGTGCTAAGGTAAGCGTGGGGACACAGGGTAATTAATACGTTGATAGGTCAGTTAGATAGCAACCCAGGACGATGCAGTGGCGTACAGGATACCATAGGTACCGGGGGTTTATATTAAGGGCGCGGTGGTAGGCCGGAGGCTCTGTGGGTTATGTCATTAGCTCGGTAGAGTGAACCAGATTGATACCATCTTTGGTACGGTGCCCTCCGTAATGCGATCATCGGACCGACCTTAATATTAATTAGTACTCGTATAACTAATTATCGACAAGAAAATGTAAGCTTCCCTTTGATAACATGGGAGAAATTTGAGATAAATCGATGGGTTATATCACAAAGTGAAGCTAAAATGATATAATACAGTCTTCGTAAATAATCCCAAAATATAACATTAATTTAGAGATGTCTTTTAAAAAAAAATATGATACTATATCACAAAGTCGTATCACTTTCAATGATCAAACTCATAATCAAGTTATTTAGAAGAAAATTACTTTAAAAAAATGAAAAAGCACGATTTTATTTTAAAAAATCATGAGTTATACCACAAGAAATAGTTAAGTTGATAAAACTTTGAAAATGATATGATACACTTAAATCGATATTCTTTAACTTTTAATATAAGCTTATTTCGAGGATATTTTAATGATTAAAATGGCATTGAAACATTTCTTTTGATATCTTTTAAACAAATCAAGATAAGTCGGTGATTTATATCACAAAAGATAGCTAAATTGATGAAAATTTTAATATGATATGATGCGGTCATATTGATCTTGTTCTACTTTCAAATTTCAAGTTATTTAGAAGAGTTTTAATTAATCAATATGAAAATTCGCGATTTTCTTTAATATCTTCTGAGAAAGCTAAAATATATCGATAAATAATATCACAAAAGTTAACTAAATTGTTAAGATTTATAAAATAATGTGATGATCTTCCCAATTTTTTAGTATTAACTTGTTTTATTAATAAATGATGATGTGAATGCACGATTATCTTCAAGATCTTTTAAGAAAATCATTATATTTTGATGATTTATATCACAAAAGATAACTAAATTGATAAAAATTTCTTAAAACTTTAAATATTAACTTGCATAGAGACGATTTATTTAAAGAAAGTAAAAAAACATGATGTCATCAATATCTTTTCAAAAAATCAAGATAAATCGATGAAGTATATCATAAAAGATAGCTAAATTATTAAGAAATTGAAAATGATATGATAAACTTGTCTCGAGATTCCCCAACTTTTAATATTACCTTATTTCGAGGATATTTTAATGATTAAAATGACATCGAAACATATAGTTTGATAACTTTTAATCGAATCAAGATATATTGATAAGATATATCATAAAAGATAACTAACTTGATAAGTAATTGAAAATGATATGGCACGTTCTTAATGTACTTCCTCAAGCTATCATATGAAGGTATTTCGATGAGATTTAATGAAAATCCGTAATTTCTTTTAATATCATTTAAGGAAATCTAAATATATCATTGAGATATATCTTAATAGATAGCTATATTGATGATGATTTCAAAATAATAAGATATACTCCTCTTTAACTTCCTCAACTTGTAATATTACACGATTTATTCGAGATTTGAGAAATCAAGATGTAAATGTGTGATATGTTTTGATGATATTAAGATATTTCGAAGATATGAACACTTAAATTGATGACAATTTCGGAATAACGTCATTTCGGTTTAATCAAGTTTCAATTTGCAGTTATTTAAAAGAATATGAATTAGTGAAGATTAAAATCGAACTATTTCCTTTAAATCTAAGTATATCATTGAGATATATCTTAATAGATAGCTACATTGATGAGGATTTCAAAATAATAAGATATGTTCCTCTTTAATTTCCTCAACTTGTAATATTACACGATTTTTGTGTGAGATTTGAGAAATCAAGTTGTAAATGAGTGATATCTTTTGATGATATTAAAATATTTCGAAGATATAAACACTTAAATTGATGACAATTTCGGAATGACATCATTGCGGTTTAATCAAGTTTTAATTTGAAGTTATGTCAAAGAATATGAATTGGTGAAGGTTAAAATCGAACTATTTCCTTTAAATCTAAATATATCATTGAGATATATCTTAATAGATAGCTACATTAATGACGATTTCAAAATAATAAGATATGTTCCTCTTTAATTTCCTTAACTTGAAATATTACACGATTTATTTGAGATTTGAGAAATCAAGATGTAAATGAGTGATATCTTTTGATGATATTAAGATATTTCGAAGATATGGAAACTTAAATTGATGATAATTTCGGAATAACGTCATTTCGGTTTAACCAAGTTTTAAATTGAAGTTATTTCAAAGAATATGAATTAGTTAAGGTTAAAATTGAACTATTTCCTTCAAATCTGAATATATCATTGAGATATACCTTAATTGATAGCTACATTAATGAGAATTTCAAAATAATAAGATATGTTCCTCTTTAGCTTCCTCAACTTGTAATATTACACGATTTATTCGAGATTTGAGAAATCAAGATGTAAATGTGTGATATCTTTTGATGATATTAAGATATTTCGAAGATATAAACACTTAAATTGATGACAATTTCGGAATGACATCATTGCGGTTTAATCAAGTTTCAATTTGAAGTTATTTCAAAGAAAATGAATTTGTGAAGGTTAAAATTGAACTATTTTTTTAAAATCTAAATATATCATTGAGATATACCTTAATTGATAGCTACATTAATGAGGATTTCAAAATAATAAGATATGTTCCTCTTTAGCTTCCTCAACTTGTAATATTACACGATTTATTCGAGATTTGAGAAATCAAGATGTAAATGTGTGATATCTTTTGATGATATTAAGATATTTCGAAGATATAAACACTTAAATTGATGACAATTTCGGAATGACATCATTGCGGTTTAATCAAGTTTCAATTTGAAGTTATTTCAAAGAAAATGAATTTGTGAAGGTTAAAATTGAACTATTTTTTTAAAATCTAAATATATCATTGAGATATACCTTAATTGATAGCTACATTAATGAGGATTTCAAAATAATAAGATATGTTCCTCTTTAGCTTCCTCAACTTGTAATATTACACGATTTATTCGAGATTTGAGAAATCAAGATGTAAATGTGTGATATCTTTTGATGATATTAAGATATTTCGAAGATATAAACACTTAAATTGATGACAATTTCGGAATGACATCATTGCGGTTTAATCAAGTTTCAATTTGAAGTTATTTCAAAGAAAATGAATTTGTGAAGGTTAAAATTGAACTATTTTTTTAAAATCTAAATATATCATTGAGATATACCTTAATTGATAGCTACATTAATGAGGATTTCAAAATAATAAGATATGTTCCTCTTTAGCTTCCTCAACTTGTAATATTACACGATTTATTCGAGATTTGAGAAATCAAGATGTAAATATGTGATATCTTTTGATGATATTAAGATATTTCGAAGATATGAACAATTAAATTGATGACAATTTCGGAATGACATCATTGCGGTTTAATCAAGTTTCAATTTGAAGTTATTTCAAAGAAAATGAATTTGTGAAGGTTAAAATTGAACTATTTTTTTAAAATCTAAATATATCATTGAGATATACCTTAATTGATAGCTACATTAATGAGGATTTCAAAATAATAAGATATGTTCCTCTTTAGCTTCCTCAACTTGTAATATTACACGATTTATTCGAGATTTGAGAAATCAAGATGTAAATGTGTGATATCTTTTGATGATATTAAGATATTTCGAAGATATAAACACTTAAATTGATGACAATTTCGGAATGACATCATTGCGGTTTAATCAAGTTTCAATTTGAAGTTATTTCAAAGAAAATGAATTTGTGAAGGTTAAAATTGAACTATTTTTTTAAAATCTAAATATATCATTGAGATATACCTTAATTGATAGCTACATTAATGAGGATTTCAAAATAATAAGATATGTTCCTCTTTAGCTTCCTCAACTTGTAATATTACACGATTTATTCGAGATTTGAGGAATCAAGATGTAAATGTGTGATATCTTTTGAATATTAAGATATTTCGAAGATATGGACACTTAAATTGATGATAACTTCGGAATGATATCATTTCGGTTTAATCAAGTTTCTATTTGAAGTTATTTCAAAGAATATGAATTAGTGAAGGTTAAAATCGAACTATTTCCTTTAAATCTAAGTATATCATTGAGATATATCTTAATAGATAGCTACATTGATGAGGATTTCAAAATAATAAGATATGTTCCTCTTTAATTTCCTCAACTTGTAATATTACACGATTTATTTGAGATTTGAGAAATCAAGATGTAAATGGGTGATATCTTTTGATGATATTAAGATATCTCGAAGATATGGACACTTAAATTGATGATAATTTCGGAATGATATCATTTCGGTTTAATCAAGTATCAATTTGAAGTTATTTAAAAGAATATGAATTAGTTGAGGTTAAAACTGAACTATTTCCTTCAATTCTAAATACATCATTGAGGTATATCTTAAGAGGTAGCTACATTGATGAGGATTTCAAAATAATAAGATATGTTTCTCTTTAGCTTCCTCAACTTGTAATATTACACGATTTATTAGAGATTGGAGAAATCAAGATGTAAATATGTGATATCTTTTGATGATATTAAGATATTTTTCACATTTTTTTTCCAATGGAATTTCCTCAACTTTTAGTGTGAGCTCATTAAGATGAGAATTAATAAGAGATACCGTAAATGCAGGATAATCGTCAATACTTCTCTGGAGAATCATGATAGTTTGAGTTATATCATAAGAGATAACTAAATTTATTGCGATTTCAAAATGATATGACGTAATCGTATCGAGGTGTATCCACTTTCATTTATCAAGTTATTTAGAAGAGAATTAATTAATTCTCGATTTTGTTGATGATATCAATAATGATGGTAATTATCGATAAGATTATCCTTTATAATTATATTAATTATAAAAGTGCGTACCACCTTAGTTACATCAACATCTTGAAACAAGTCGATTGGAGTATTCAAACCCTACTCATGCCCGGACAGGAAACTTGAACGTGAAAATAGTCGAGGGCTGCTAAAACTTGGCCGCAACGAGCAAGTTCTTGGACCAGCCACTTACCGAAAGCCCCCGCCGAACTTCCAACCCCTTGTAACTGGCAGTTACCGTGGCTGCTAAAACCGGGAAAGGTGTCTTGTATACTAAACTGTAACTGCACCTTTTCGTAGAGGAGAAGTTCTCCTCCACGACGAGGCCGCAGGCAATTATGTGACGGTTAACATCCATCAATTACGTTCATTAGGTCCTAGATCCCGTTAGCTGTTTAGCTTTCGTGCCCCGGAGTAATGCCGGATCTGGACATCGTCCCGTCACTCCGAGTTTGGATACGGGATAGCGTTCGTGGTTAATTTGATTTTCGAGAATTAAGGGGGATGTGATGTGATGTAGATAATTTCGAATTTGGAAAAAAAAATTTGACATAAATCTGGTTATATTTAGTGCTTCCTTTGGCATGATGGTTAACTTGGACATCAATGATTTATACAAGTCCGACTTTTGGCCACTCTCCATCCGTCCATTTTCAATTTCCTCCGTCCAAAACGAGGAAGCTGCTTGCGGAAGGAACGCTCACCCATAGATCGTTAACACCATTAAAATATGTTTCACGGTCCATTTAGGCATTGCTCCCCCTAGCGTTAGGGTTCCGTAAATAAAGACACCGAACGGCCAGTTTTGATCGACGATGGACACGTCATCTGAAGTTATGTTATTACGCCGAATTGGGTAGCCAATGGTGGTTTTGGGATTTATGGTCACTTCCCGGAAAGCATTTTCTATTTCCAACGATAATAGAACCCCATTACAGAGAGAAAATCATAAAATCATCGGTTAAGATAGTTTTAGGGATTTTTAGTTTTTATCTCAAAGTTGAGCTCCTTGAAAGTTGTTTCTGTGTTAGTGTTAAGAAAGAAAACGGACGGTTGGTCGGTTAAACAGAACATTCCGATGTCGTACGCTCGAGTGAATACCGTAACACAGATGTCACATTAACATATCCACCCTAGACGGGAACTGGCTAATATTTTCTATGGTCCCACGTCCCAACTTATACTTTTAAATGCGAAATGTGCGTCTTGAACGTTGAAGCGTGAATGCGAGTTCGCTAACACACGCTTTCTTTGCATTCCTTTTATGGGTTTATGGATTTAGGCATACTTACTTATTTTAATTTTCAGCCATTCTTCGATAATGTTTTCAATTGAGTTCCGCCTTAAATGATGCAAATAATTCCTTTGTTTATGAAGCATCATAATTTAAATTCTTTTAGTCTTATATAAAGATGAAAAAGTATGATAAGAACGCATCTATAACTACGAATTTCTACTCAAAAGGAACATATATCATGTTGAGCTTAACATTACCTCATATTCATGAGATCATATGAGGAGCTTGCGTGCAAAACCGGATATATCAATTTTTAAAAAAGTGTCAGAAAACGCGAAAAACTTTTGACAGCTTGCCTTTAAAGATAAGCAACGCATATTTTTAACTAGTTATTGGAGTGTGATATATTCGCTTCTTTCTGTAATTGAATTTACCAAGCGATAGACGCCATATGTACTTTGCGAATTCATATGCCAAGTAAATTTCGTCAAAATGTGGGTATAACCGGTTTTGCACGCGAGCTCCTCATATCATTCTGCATTGAAAATTCTGCATTTTATTCACGAATTAAATCTCGTCTGTCAACTAATATCCAAGGTTAAAATTGTTATCAATTTAAGTGTCCATATCTTCGAAATATCTTAATATCATCAAAAGATATCACACATTTACATCTTGATTTTTCAAATCTCTAATAAATAGTGTAATATTACAAATTGAGGAAGTTAAAGAGGAACATATCTTGTTATTTTAGAATCCTCATTAATGTAGCTACCTATTAAGATATATCTTAATATCCTCAAAAGATATCACACATTTACATCTTGATTTCTCAAATCTCTAATAAATCGTGTAACTTTAGAAGTTGAGGAAGCTAAAGAGGAACATATCTTGTTATTTTGAAATCCTCATTAATGTAGCTATCTATTAAGCTATATTTCAATGATATATATTTATATTTAAAGAAAATAGTTCAATTTTAACATTAACTAATTCATATTCTTTGAAATAACTTCAAATTACAATTTTATTAAACCGAAATGATGTCATACCGAAATTGTCATCAATTTAAGTGTCCATATCTTCGAAATATCTTAATATCATCAAAAGATATCACACATTTACATCTTGATTTTCCAAATCTCGAATTAATCTTGTAATATTACAAGTTGAAGAAGTTAAAGAGGAACATATCTTATTATTTTGAAATCCTCATCAATGTAGTTATCAATTAAGATATATCTCAATGATATATTTAGATTTAAAGAAAATAGTTCAATTTTAACATTAACTAATTCATATTCTTTGAAATAACTTCAAATTGAAACTTGATTAAACCGAAATAACGTAATTCCGAAATTGTCATCAATTTAAGTGTCCATATCTTCGAAATATCTTAATATCATCAAAAGATATCACACATTTACATCTTGATTATTTAAATCTCGAATAAATCGTGTAATATTACAAGTTGAGGAAGTTAAAGAGGAATATATCTTATTATTTTCAAATCCTCATCAATGTAGTTATCAATTAAGATATATCTCAATGATATATTTCGATTTAAAGAAAATAGTTCAATTTTAACATTAACTAATTCATATTCTTTGAAATAAGTTCAAATTGAAACTTAATTAAACCGAAATAACGTAATTCCGAAATTGTCATCAATTTAAGTGTCCATATCTTCGAAATATCTTAATATCATCAAAAGATATCACACATTTACATCTTGATTTTTCAAATCTCGCATAAATCTTGTGATATTACAAGTTGAAGAAGTTGAAGAGGAACATATCTTATTATTTTGAAATCCTCATCAATGTAGTTATCAATTAAGATATATCTCAATGATATATTTAGATTTAAAGAAAATAGTTCAATTTTAACATTAACTAATTCATATTCTTTGAAATAACTTCAAATTAAAACTTGATTAAACCGAAATGATGTCATACCGAAATTGTCATCAATTTAAGAGTCCATATCTTCGAAATATCTTAATATCATCAAAAGATATCACACATTTACATCTTGATTATTCAAATCTCGAATAAATCGTGTAATATTACAAGTTGAGGAAGTTAAAGAGGAATATATCTTATTATTTTCAAATCCTCATCAATGTAGTTATCAATTAAGGTATATCTCAAAGATATATTTAGATTTAAAGATAATAGTTCAATTTTAACATTAACTAATTCATATTCTTTGAAATAACTTCAAATTACAACTTTATTAAACCGAAATGATGTCATACCGAAATTGTCATCAATTTAAGAGTCCATATCTTCGAAATATCTTAATATCATCAAAAGATATCACACATTTACATCTTGATTTTCCAAATCTCGAATAAATCTTGTAATATTACAAGTTGAAGAAGTTAAAGAGGAACATATCTTATTATTTTGAAACCCTCATCAATGTAGTTATCAATTAAGATATATCTCAATGATATATTTAGATTTAAAGAAAATAGTTCAATTTTAACATTAACTAATTCATATTCTTTGAAATAACTTCAAATTGAAACTTGATTAAACCGAAATAACGTAATTCCGAAATTGTCATCAATTTAAGTGTCCATATCTTCGAAATATCTTAATATCATCAAAAGATATCACACATTTACATCTTGATTTTTCAAATCTCGAATAAATCTTGTAATATTACAAGTTGAGGAAGTTGAAGAGGAACATATCTTATTATTTTGAAATCCTCATCAATGTAGTTATCAATTAAGATATATCTCAATGATATATTTCGATTTAAACAAAATAGTTCAATTTTAACATTAACTAATTCATATTCTTTGAAATAACTTCAAATTAAAACTTGATTAAACCGAAATGATGTCATACCGAAATTGTCATCAATTTAAGAGTCCATATCTTCGAAATATCTTAATATCATCAAAAGATATCACACATTTACATCTTGATTATTTAAATCTCGAATAAATCGTGTAATATTACAAGTTGAGGAAGTTAAAGAGGAATATATCTTATTATTTTCAAATCCTCATCAATGTAGTTATCAATTAAGATATATCTCAATGATATATTTCGATTTAAAGAAAATAGTTCAATTTTAACATTAACTAATTCATATTCTTTGAAATAACTTCAAATTGAAACTTAATTAAACCGAAATAACGTAATTCCGAAATTGTCATCAATTTAAGTGTCCATATCTTCGAAATATCTTAATATCATCAAAAGATATCACACATTTACATCTTGATTTTTCAAATCTCGCATAAATCTTGTGATATTACAAGTTGAAGAAGTTGAA
Source organism: Onthophagus sagittarius (assembly GCA_036711965.1). NCBI lineage: Eukaryota > Metazoa > Arthropoda > Insecta > Coleoptera > Scarabaeidae > Onthophagus > Onthophagus sagittarius. Next base: position 19,991,883 of record JASERS010000010.1, on the reverse strand, counting down.
GAGGAACATATCTTATTATTTTGAAATCCTCATCAATGTAGTTATCAATTAAGATATATCTCAATGATATATTTAGATTTAAAGAAAATAGTTCAATTTTAACATTAACTAATTCATATTCTTTGAAATAACTTCAAATTAAAACTTGATTAAACCGAAATGATGTCATACCGAAATTGTCATCAATTTAAGAGTCCATATCTTCGAAATATCTTAATATCATCAAAAGATATCACACATTTACATCTTGATTATTCAAATCTCGAATAAATCGTGTAATATTACAAGTTGAGGAAGTTAAAGAGGAATATATCTTATTATTTTCAAATCCTCATCATTGTAGTTATCAATTAAGGTATATCTCAAAGATATATTTAGATTTAAAGATAATAGTTCAATTTTAACATTAGCTAATTCATATTCTTTGAAATAACTTCAAATTGCAACTTGATTAAACCGAAATGATGTCATACCGAAATTGTCATCAATTTAAGAGTCCATATCTTCGAAATATCTTAATATCATCAAAAGATATCACCCATTTACATCTTGATTTCTCAAATCTCAAATAAATCGTGTAATATTACAAGTTGAGGAAGCTAAAGAGGAACATATCTTATTATTTTGAAATCCTCATCAATGTAGCTTTCAATTAAGATATATCTCAATGATATATTTAGATTTAAAGATAATAGTTCAATTTTAACATTAGCTAATTCATATTCTTTGAAATAACTTCAAATTGCAACTTGATTAAACCGAAATGATGTCATTCCGAAATTGTTATCAATTTAAGTGCTCATATCTTCGAAATATCTTAATATCATCAAAAGATATCACACATTTACATCTTAATTTTGCAAATCTCTAATAAATCGTGTAATATTACAAGTTGAGGAAGTTAAAGAGGAACATATCTTATTATTTTGAAATCCTCATCAATGTAGCTTTCAATTAAGATATATCTCAATGATATATTTAGATTTAAAGATAATAGTTCAATTTTAACATGAACTAATTCATATTCTTTGAAATAACTTTAAATTGCAACGTGATCAAACCGAAATAATGTTATTCCGAAATTGTCATCATTTTAAATGTCCATATCTTCGAAATATCTTAATATCATCAAAAGATATCACACATTTACACCTTGATTTCTCAAATCTCGAATAAATCGTGTAATATTACAAGTTGAGGAAGCTAAAGAGGAACATATCTTATTATTTTGAAATCCTCATCAATGTAGCTTTCAATTAAGATATATCTCAATGATATATTTAGATTTAAAGATAATAGTTCAATTTTAACATTAGCTAATTCATATTCTTTGAAATAACTTCAAATTGCAACTTGATTAAACCGAAATGGTATCATTCCGAAATTGTCATCAATTTAAGTATTCATATCTTCGAAATATCTTAATATCATCAAAAGATGTCACACATTTACATCTTGATTTCTCAAATTTCCAATAAATCGTGTAATATTACAAGTTGAGGAAGTTAAAGAGGAACATGTCCTTTTATTTTGAAATCCTCATCAATGTAGCTTTCAATTAAGATATATCTCAATGATATATTTGGATTTCCTTAAATGATATTAAAAGAAATTGCGCATTTTCATTATATTTCATTGAAATACCCTCATATGATAGATTGAGGAAGTACATTAAGAACGTGCTATATCATTTTGAATTTCTTAGCCATGCTTTGTGATATATAGCTCATCGATATATCTTAATTCGTTTAAAAGATATCAAACTAAATATTTCGATATTTAGAAATCATATCATTGTCAAATTGTTAACAACTTAACTATCATTTATGATATACCTCACAGCTTTGTCTTGATTTTTTGAAAAGATATCGTAGGATATCGTGCATTTACGTTGTAATTCATGAAGATGTTATACAGCTAATATCATTTGAGGATATCAAAATGCATCGACGTCTTATATCACAAAAATTGAAAACAATTTCAAATTAATATGATATGATTCATTTTGGCTTTTTTAACTTGAAATATTAAGTTGTGTTGCAGATTTAGTTATTGAAGGTAAAAACATTAACTGATGATATATATCATAAAAGGTAGCTATAATTATGAAGATTTTAATTTGATATGTCACATTTTTTAATCTTAGTCAATTTTCAAACCAAAGCTGTTTTGAGGATGATTTTTTCATATCATTTGCAGCAGTCGAGATATATCATTACAAAATCGTATCTTTATGATTGGTTAAAGATAAATTTGCTACGTAATTAGGGACTAGAAAAACAAGGTGCTAACTTCGAATAGGTTAGTTTTGTAGTAAAAATAACACCCAGTAACAAGTTCGAACAGTACCTATTAGAAACACTAAACATTTTACGCGTTCCACATAAAGCTGGTGGGAGTTAGGGTTTGTGTTTATTGCGGAGTGTAATTTGTGTAAAGGGTCAAACACGCTTCGACCCTCTCTCCAGTTGGAAGGTTAACTCTTCGGGGACGTGGCAGTTAAATTTTGTACATTTCGGACGTGTATATTTTCGTAAAGTAACTTTTAGGGTTCTGGCCCGAGTCGGTTTTATTATCTCAAGAGACGCGACATAATTTGAGTTAATTAGAAAAGCGAGTATCACTGAGTATCGAAAGTTGATTATAAGAAACGCCGAGTATGCTCCGAATCCATAAAAAGAGGAAAGAAGTAAAGTCAAGGAACGCAATTAGCTGTGTTGTCCCATGAGGTCGTTGTTGCTTACCAGACGCGAACGTGACCAAGATAACGATGTGAAGAGAAGAAGATGGCTCAGTCTTTGACAGTGCCCCCAAAACGTGCCGCAGCTGCTAACTACACTCCTCGTCACCTTTGAAGTTCTCCCGCTTAATTTAACAATGTTAACTATCCTCTGGAGGTGGTAATAGGAGTTAGCTGTCTACCAGCTGATTGGCGACCGACTTCTCCAACCTTGCGTACGCATACAAGAAATTCGTGTAAATAGATTTTAGTATCGCCAAGTTTAGTAAATTGAATCGATAATTCTAAGTTTAAGTTGCGACTATAAGGTTAATTGGGTTAAAAACTCTCAGTTAGTACCGCTTTGGAGAGATTATTTTGAGAAGGAATCGATACCCGGGTACTTCCTGAATCGGAATTAGAAGGAAACGCAAACGGGAACGCAGTTAAACTTACAATTAGTCGTTAGGATTTAGCGTTTTCGGCATTACCGTTTAGGGCGCAATCGGTGCGAGTAGTAAACGATAAAAGTGGAACTGTTTGTAACTACGCGATCTCGTTCCAACTTATTCTCAGAAAATTAAATTGAAATATCTTGATTTTCACAAAAAATATTGATACCAATACTTACTTACATCGTTTGTTGTACGAATAGAGGTGATTCGTTTTCAAAATTGATCCAATCGTTTTCAAAAAAACAATTGGGACGTTAGCTGATCCAAAAAAGTCGATATTGGCTCATTAACCAATAAGAATCATTAACAAATTCCCACCATATCAAACTTAACTAACAATTCCCCCCTCCACTTCTCGGAAGAGGGAAGTAAATATTGATATATTATATATAATTTAATATATACTTTTTCGAGAATAAAGCCAAGTTTGAGTATCTCATTTCACTTTTGAGGTATCAACTTTTTTGCTCAACCTAAATTTCATCAAATTTATGATTTATTTCAAAATTTGTAAAAAAAACGAATTCCTAAGATATCATGATGATTTTTTTTGTCATCTATACAGCAAAGTATATACTACTTTGAGAATATAACCAAATTTGAATATCTCAATTCATTTTTGAGATATCAGCTTTTTTGCTCAGCCTAAATTTCAGGAAATTTATGATCTATTTCAAACTTTTAAAAGAATCGAATTCTTAAGATATCGTGATGAAATTTTTTGTCATTTCTATAGCAAACATATACTTTTCTGAGAATATAACCAAATTTAAATATCTCAATTCAATTTTGAGATATCACATCTTTTTGTTCAACCTAAATTTCATCAAATTTATAATTTATTTCAAAATTTGAAAAGAATCGAATTCTTAAGATATCATGGTGAATTTTTTTGCCATTTCTACAGCAAAGTGTATACTTTTCCAAGAATATAACCAAATTTGAATACCTCAATTAATTTTTGAGATATCAACTCTTTGCTTAACCTAAATTTTATCGAATTTATGATTTATTTCAAACTTTGTAAAAAATCGAATTCTTAAGACATCATGCCGAAATTTTTTGTTTTTTCCACAGCAATGTGTGTACTTTTCCCAGAATATAACCAAGTTTGAATATCTCAATTCATTTTTGAGATATCACCTTTTTTGCTCAACCTAAATTTCATCAAGTTTATGATTTATTTCAAAATTTGAAAAAAATCGAATTTTTAAGATATCATGACGGAATTTTTTGTTATTTCTACAGCAATGTGTATACTTTTCCCAGAATCTAACCAAGTTTGAATATCTCAATTCATTTTTGAGATATCACCTTTTTTGCTCAACCTAAATTTCATTAATTTTTGACTTATTTCAAAATTTGTAAAAAAATCGAATTCTTAAGATATCGTGATGAAATTTTTTGTCATTTCTACACAAAAGTATATACTTTTCTGAGAATACAAACAAATTTGAATATCTCAATTCATTTTTGAGATATTACCTTCTTTACTCCACCTAACTTTCATCAATTTTTGATTTATTTCAAGATTTGTAAACAAATCGAATTCTTAAGATATCATGACGAAATTTTTTGTTATTTCTACAGCAATGTGTATACTTTTCCGAGAATGTAACCAAATTAGAATATATCAATTCATTTTTGTGATATCACCTTTTTCGCTTCACCCAAATTTCATTAATTTTTGACTTATTTCAAAATTTGTAAAAAAATCGCATCCTTAAGATATCATGACGAAATTTTTTGTTATTTCTACAGCAATGTGTATACTTTTCCGAGAATATAACCAAGTTTGAATATCTCAATTCATTTTTGAGATATCACCTTTTTTGCTCAACCTAAATTTCATTAATTTTTGACTTATTTCAAAATTTGTAAAAAAATCGCTTCTTAAGATATCATGACAAAATTTTTTTTGTTTTTTCCACATCAATGTGTATACTTTTCCGGGAATACAACCAAATTTGAATATCTTAATTCATTTTTCAGATATCACCTTTTTTGCTTAACCTAAATTTCATCAAATTTATGCTTTATTTCAAAATTTGAAAATAAATCGAATTCTTAAGATATCTTAATCAATTTTCTTGTCACTTGTACAACAAAGTATACACTTTTTGAGAATATAATCAAATTGGAATATCTTAATTCATTTTTGAGATATCACCTTTTTTGCTCAACTTAAATTTCATCAAGTTTATGATTTAATTCAAAATTTGAAAAAATCGAATTCTTAAGATATCGTGATGAATTCTTTTGTCATTTCTACAGAAAAATAGACACTTTTCTGAGAATACAACCAAATTTGAATATCTCAATTCATTTTTGAGATATCACCTTTTTTGCTCAACCTAAATTTCATCAAAATTATTATTTATTCAAAAATTTGTAAAAAAAACGAATTCTTAAGATATCTTAATAAAATTTTTTGTCATTTCTACAGCAAAGTATATACTTTTCCGAGAATATAACCAAATTTGAATATCTCAATTCATTTTTGAGATATCACCTTTTTTGCTCAACCTAAACTTCATCAAAATTATGATTAATTCCAAAATTTGTAAAAAACGAATTCTTAAGATATCTTAATAAATTTTTTGTCATTTCTACAGCAAAGTATATACTTTTCCGAGAATACAACCAAATTTGAATATAAAATGAAAAAACGTTGGTTTGGCTTAAAACGATGTATTTTTATTATTTAGTCAAATCTTCGGTGCGGCACCTGTTTCGCCAGTAACGGCAGCGACAGGCACGACTACATTTATAAAAGAGAGAAAAAACCAAGTCAAAATATATAAAAATCTTTAAATGATTGAAAAATTACCGTCAATGGACACGTTGTTGTTATGAGTATATGAACAGCGGAAAGGACCTTTTAGATATATACATTAAAAATGTTTGATCTTATAAATATGAACCTGAAAAGCTGAGTAGCTGAGTTTTTGAGTAGTGATATGTTGTTAGTTTCGATGTTATGTTTATGAAGTTCTATGTGTTTATAAACGTTAGAAAGTTGTTTGCTTTTATGTTCTTTAAATCTGGATAAGAGGCATCTTCCCGTCTGCCCCACGTATTTACAATCACAGTCTCCACACTGAATAAGGTATACACCACTCTTTTGTAAAAAAAATTAATGCGGTTACTCTCTTTTATTTCCAAGGTGAATTTAAGATTCCTGATGGTGTTGAGAACATTCAACAAGGCTTTAAGTCTGGCTCGATTACCTGAGTATATGATGAAAATATCATCGTCATATCTGCCATAAAATTTAATATCTTTAGTGATGTTAAGGTATTTATTAGAAAAAAGTTTATTTTCAAGGTTGTTGACGACCGAATTGTTAAGATATCTTTATAAAATTTTTTGTCATTTCTACAGCAAAGTATATACTTTTCCGAAAATATACCCAAATTTGAATATCTCAGTGCATTTTTGAGATATCACCTTTTTTGCTCAACCTAACTTTCATCAAATTTCATGATTTTTAAAAAATCGAATTAAAATGAAATAAAAGTTGAAAAGAAGATATCCAATCCCCCAAGTTTCTAATGGCACAGGTATTCAATTACCAATTACGTCGAGTTCGGTACGTTTAATATAATTAAGCTCATTATTAGTTAACATCGAGCTGTACCTACATTCCATACCGGTCACTACACGTATCGGTTATGTTGGAATCCTGCGGTTTCAACCGGAAGAGGTTCCTAACATTTCCTAAATACCCCCAAAATATTTCGCATAACCCCGCATTAAGCATTTTATTTTGTTTCAGGGATCGTGTTTTCCGACTTAATTTAAGCAACATCAACCAGTCGAGTTGCGAGGTGAGTTAACTTTTTAAAACGAAAAAATCTTGGTTAAAAAAAAAGAAAAGGTTGTTATTAAAAACTTTGTTTCTTGATTCCCGCGCGGACTTTTTGAACGCTCGCGCCGCATAAAAGTTTATTTCCTTTTTTTACAACTTCATTTAGGGAGTTATTACCCGGCTTTTACGTCCTCATAAGATAAAAAACGATTTTTTCGCCGAGATATCGCGAGATGGCGCGTCTTTCTACGCAATTTTTGGCAGTCATAAACGACCCCGAAATTGATGTCTATAAATGCATAAAAATAGGGAGAGAGTGATCTAACGATCTTTTAGGCCTCCCCATCCTTCTTTTCCCGGTGCAGAGATTTTTATCTTTCTTTTTTAATAGTATATCCGTTAAAGGGGAACGAAATTTCCGATCTTTCTCGATTAACAGGGAAAATGAATAAAATCGTTTAAATGGGAAGTACTGAAAGATTTCTGAGTGAATAAATAAGTTTGATTGAAAATTGGGCTACTTATTTTTAATTCGAAGTGAACTGGTTTTCAAAAATGATAATTATCGTTTTATGATTTATTTCAAAATTTGAAAAAAATCGAATTCTTAAGATATCGTGATGCATTTTTTTGGCCATTTCTAAAGCAAAGTATATTCGTTTCCGAGAATATAATCAAATTTGAATATCTCAATTTATTTTTGAGATATCACCTGTTTTGTTCAACCTAAATTTCATCAAATTTATGATTTATTTCAAAATTTGTAAAAAATCGAATTCTTAAGATATCATGATAAAATTTTTGTCATTTCTACTGCAATGTATAGACTTTTTGACAATACAACCAAATTTGAATATCTCAATTCATTTTTGAGATATCACCTTTTTTGTTCAACCTAAATTTCATCAAATTTACGATTTATTTCAAAATTTGTAAAAAAATCCAAATCTTAAGATATCATGATGAAGTTTTTTGTCATTCATACAACAAAGCATTAACTTTTTCGAGAATATAACCAAATTTGCATATCTCAATTTATCTTTGAGATATCAGCTTTTTTGCTCAACATAAATTTCATCAAATTTATTATTTATTTCAAAATTTGTAAAAGAATCGAAATCTTAAGATATTATGATGAATTTTTTATCGTTTATACATTAAAGAATACACTGTTCCGGGTATACAATCAAATTTGAATATCTCTACTCAGTTTTGAGATATCAACTTTTTTGCTCACCCTAAATTTCAACAAATTTATGAATTATTTAAAAATTTGAAAGAAATGGAATTCCTAAGATATCATGATGAAATTTTTACTATTTATACAGCAAAGTAGCTACTTTTCCGAGGATATAACCAAAATTGAAAATCTCAATTCATTTTTGAGATATCAGCCTTTTTCCTCAACCTAAATTTCATCAAATTTATTATTTACTTCAAAATTTGTAAAAGAATTGAAATCTTAAGATATTATGATGAATTTTTTATCATTTCTACAGCAAAGTATATACTACTTTGAGAATATAACCAAATATGAATATCTCAATTCGTCTTTGAAATATCAGCTTTTTGGCTAACCTTAATTTCATCAAATTTATGATTTATTCCAAAATTTGTAAAAAAACGAATTCTTAAGATATCTGAATAAAATTTTTTGTTATTTCTACTGCAATGTATATACTTTTCCGAAAATATACCCAAATTTGAATATCTCAATTCATTTTTGAGATATCACCTTTTTTGCTCAACCAAAATTTCATCAATGTTATGATTTATTCCAAAATTTGTAAAAAAACGAATTCTTAAGATATCTGAATAAAATTTTTTGTTATTTCTACTGCAAAGTATATACTTTTCCGAAAATATACCCAAATTTGAATATCTCAATTCATTTTTGAGATATCACCTTTTTTGCTTACCCTAAATTTCATCAAATTTATCATTTATTTCACAATTTGGTAAAAAAATCCAATACCTAAGACATCATAATGATTTTTTTGTCATTTATACAGCAAAGTATATACTTTTTCGAAATTTAACCAAATTTGAATATCTCAACACAGTTTTGAGATATCACCTTTTTTACTCAACCTAAATTTCATCAAATTTATGACTTATTTCAAAATTTGGAAAAAAAAATCGAATACTTAAGACATAATAATGATCTTTTTGTCATTTATACAGTAAAGTATATACTTTTTCGAGAATTTAGCCAAATTTGAATATCTCAGCTCAATTCTGAGATATCACCTTTTTTGCTCACCCCAAATTTCAGCAAATTTATGATTAATCACAAAACTTAGGAAAAAAATCGAATTCTTAAGACATCATAATGAATTTTTTGTCATTTACACAGCAACGTACATACATTTTCGAGAATTTAACCAAATTTGAATATCTCAACTCAGTTTTGAGATATCACCTTTTTTGCTCACCCTAAATTTCATCAAATTTATGATTTATTTCGAAATTTGGTAAAAAAATCGAATTCTTAAGACATCATTATGATTTTTCTTGTCATTTATACAGCATAGTATATACTTTTTCGAGAATTTAACCAAATTTGAATATCTCAACTCAGTTTTGAGATATCACCTTTTTTGCTCACCCTAAATTTCATCAAATTTATGATTTATTTCGAAATTTGGTAAAAAAATCGAATTCTTAAGACATCATTATGATTTTTCTTGTCATTTATACAGCATAGTATATACTTTTTCGAGAATTTAACCAAATTTGAATATCTCAACTCATTTTTGAGATATCACCTTTTTTGCTCACCCTAAATTTCATCAAATTTATGATTTATTTCGAAATTTGGTAAAAAAATCGAATTCTTAAGACATCATTATGATTTTTCTTGTCATTTATACAGCATAGTATATACTTTTTCGAGAATTTAACCAAATTTGAATATCTCAACTCAGTTTTGAGATATCACCTTTTTTGCTCACCCTAAATTTCATCAAATTTATGATTTATTTCGAAATTTGGTAAAAAAATCGAATTCTTAAGACATCATTATGATTTTTCTTGTCATTTATACAGCATAGTATATACTTTTTCGAGAATTTAACCAAATTTGAATATCTCAACTCATTTTTGAGATATCACCTTTTTTGCTCACCCTAAATTTCACCAAATATATGATTTATTTAAAAATTTGTAAAAAAACGAATTCTTAAGATATCATAATGAATTCTTTGTCATTTACACAGCAACGTACATACATTTTCGAGAATTTAACCAAATTTGAATATCTCAACTCAGTTTTGAGATATCACCTTTTTTGCTCACCCTAAATTTCATCAAATTTACGATTTATTTCGAAATTTGGTAAAAAAATCGAATTCTTAAGACATCATTATAATTTTTCTTGTCATTTATACAGCATAGTATATACTTTTTCGAGAATTTAACCAAATTTGAATATCTCAACTCATTTTTGAGATATCACCTTTTTTGCTCACCCTAAATTTCACCAAATATATGATTTATTTAAAAATTTGTAAAAAAAACGAATTCGTAAGATATCATGATGAGTTTTTTGTCATTTATAATACAGCGAAGTATATACTACTTTGAGAATATAACCAAATTTGAATATTTCAATTCATTTTTGAGATATCACATTTTTCTTTCAACCTAAACTTCATCAAATTTATCTTTTATTTCAAAATTTGTAAAAAAATCGAAATTTTAAGATATCATGATGGTCTTTTTTGTCATTTATACAACAAAGTAAATACTTTTCCGAGAATATAACCAAATTTGAATATCTCAATTTATCTTTGCGATATCACCTTTTTTGCTCTACCTAAGTTTAATCAAATTTATTACTTATTTCAAAATTTGTAAAATAAAACGAATTCTTAAGATATCATGATGATTTTTTTTGTCATTTATACAACAAAGTGGATACTCTTCCGAGAATATAACCACATTTAAATATCTCAATTCATTTTTGAGATATCAGCTTTTTTAGTCAACCTAAATTTCATCAAATTATTGATTTATTTTAAAATTTGAGAAGAAATCGAATTCTTAAGACATCATAATAAATTTTTTGTCATTTATACAGCAAAGTATATATATTTTCGAGAATTTAACCAAATTTGAATATCTCAACTCAGCTTTGAGATATCACCTTTTTTGCTCACCCTACATTTCATCAAATTTATGATTTATTTCAAAATTTATAAAAAAACAAATTCTTATGATATCACGATGGTTTTTTTTTGTCATTTATACAGCAAAGTAGATACTTTTCCGAGAATATAACCAAATTTGAATATCTCAATTCATTTTTGAGATATTAGTTTTTTTGCTCAACCTAAATTTCATCAAATTTATGATTTATTTCAAAATTTGGTAAAAAAATCGAATACTTAAGACATCATAATGATTTTTTTGTCATTTATACAGTAAAGTATATGCTTTTTCGAGAATTTGACCAAATTTGAATTTCTCAACTCAGCTTTGAGATATCACCTTTTTTGCTCACCCTACATTTCATCAAATTTATGATTTATTTCAAAATTTATAAAAAAACAAATTCTTATGATATCACGATGGTTTTTTTTTTGTCATTTATACAGCAAAGTAGATACTTTTCCGAGAATATAACTTAATTTGAATATCTCAATTCATTTTTGAGATATTAGTTTTTTTGCTCAACCTAAATTTCATCAAATTTATGATTTATTTCAAAATTTGGTAAAAAAATCGAATACTTAAGACATCATAATGATTTTTTTGTCATTTATACAGCAAAGTAGATACTTTTCCGAGAATATAACCAGATTTGAATATCTCAATTCATTTTTGAGATATTAGTTTTTTTGCTCAACCTAAATTTCATCAAATTTATGATTTATTTCAAAATTTGGTAAAAAAATCGATTACTTAAGACATCATAATGATTTTTTTGTCATTTATACAGCAAAGTAGATACTTTTCCGAGAATATAACCACATTTAAATATCTCAATTCATTTTTGAGATATCAACTTTTTTGTTCAACCTATATTTCATCAAATTTATGATTTATTTCAAAATTTGTAAAAAAAAAACGAATGGTTAAGATATCATGATGAATTTTTTGTCATTTATACAGCAAAGTATATACTTTTTCAGGAATTTAACCAAATTTGAATATCTCAACTCAGTTTTGAGATATCATCTTTTTGCTCACCCTAAATTTCATCAAATTTATGATTTATTTCGAAATTTGGGAAAAAAATCGAATTCTTAAGACATCATAATGAATTTTTTTGTCATTTATACAGCAAAGTATATTCTTTTTCGAGAATTTAACCAAATTTGAATATCTCAACTCATTTTTGAGATATCACCTTTTTTGCTCACCCTAAATTTCATCAAATATATGATTTATTTAAAAATTTGTAAAAAAACGAATTCTTAAGATATCATGATGAATTTTTTGTCATTTATACAGCAAAGTATATACTTTTTCGAGAATTTAACCCAATTTGAATATCTCAATTCATTTTTGAGATATTAGTTTTTTTGCTCAACCTAAATTTCATCAAATTTATGATTTATTTCAAAATTTGGTAAAAAAATCGAATACTTAAGACATCATGATGATTTTTTTGTCATTTATACAGCAAAGTAGATACTTTTCCGAGAATATAACCAAATTTGAATATCTCAATTCATTTTTGAGATATTAGTTTTTTTGCTCAACCTAAATTTCATCAAATTTATGATTTATTTCAAAATTTGGTAAAAAAATCGATTACTTAAGACATCATAATGATTTTTTTGTCATTTATACAGCAAAGTAGATACTTTTCCGAGAATATAACCACATTTAAATATCTCAATTCATTTTTGAGATATCAACTTTTTTGTTCAACCTATATTTCATCAAATTTATGATTTATTTCAAAATTTGTAAAAAAAAAACGAATGGTTAAGATATCATGATGAATTTTTTGTCATTTATACAGCGAAGTATATACTTTTTCAGGAATTTAACCAAATTTGAATATCTCAACTCAGTTTTGAGATATCATCTTTTTGCTTACCCTAAATTTCATCAAATTTATCATTTATTTCACAATTTGGTAAAAAAATCCAATACTTAAGACATCATAATGATTTTTTTGTCATTTATACAGCAAAGTATATTCTTTTTCGAGAATTTAACCAAATTTGAATATCTCAACTCATTTTTGAGATATCACCTTTTTTGCTCACCCTAAATTTCATCAAATATATGATTTATTTAAAAATTTGTAAAAAAACGAATTCTTAAGATATCATGATGAATTTTTTGTCATTTATACAGCAAAGTATATACTTTTTCGAGAATTTAACCCAATTTGAATATCTCAATTCATTTTTGAGATATTAGTTTTTTTGCTCAACCTAAATTTCATCAAATTTATGATTTATTTTAAAATTTGTAAAAAAATCGAATACTTAAGATATCATGATGATTTTTTTGTCATTTCTCTTTTTTGATATCTTAATAAATTTGTGCCCTACACTGATTCACTAATTTTCATTTTTTTTCTGAATCAAAAAATGTTTGAAATAAAAGTCATTTCAGGTCACTTATTAATTAATTTTTTAATAATATTTTTATTAAACAAATGAGTTTGAAGCATTAAAGTGAATTTGGTATTTCGATTAATTTGTAGAACCTCTTTATCGAAAGGTATTGACGCGGAAAAGAGCGGAGAAAGGTGATTTTCCCTTCACGGAAAATCTGGATGGTTGAAGGAACACGTACGCTGGATAAAATGTCAATATTTGAACGTCAAACAACGGCGAACGCCGATGAAAACGGCGAGTTAAAAGGCCCGAGAAATCACGCGGATCATTATCTTACCTACTTTCCCAAGTTTCCCTCTTAGAAATTTATTCACCTTGAAAACAAACTTAATCATTTCCTAGGTACGAATTCGGTAAATTGGGGTGGACCCTCCCAAAAACTAACAGCTTTGATACATACTTAATCTTTGTCAGTAGAGGAAGCGATATGACCTTATGGTGTTAGCTTTGAGGGGGTGAAAATCTCCCGAGGATTTCCCCGTTGTACGTGGGGTTTAATAAAAAAGGAGAGTCAAAAGTTCACCTCCCTGTTATAGTGTAAGGGTGGGATTCTATCTTCTTGACATAATAATTGCTAAAATCCACCCTAAACGTGGAAACTATTTTGGGGATTCATTTTTACTTTCTATGCCCCAATCAATTTAATTCAATTTTATTAAATATATGAGGTATTTCGAGTCAATCTCTTCCCTACTTGTAGCGAACTCGCGCCGATCGAAGGGGGTGGAAAATCCGAACCGACCCCCATCGACGATTTCGCGTCAATGGCACGAAACCCATTCTATTTTCTCGCTTCGTTGCTAACGTACTGATGGGAGCAAACTGTGGAAATCCTAACACCCCCAATTTTTTTTTCTTCTTGCAAGGTGTGGAAATTTGATAACCTCCACTAAGACATAACAATATTATATTCTGCATTAACCCGGTTACTTCAACCACCCAAGGTAAACTAATATCAACACCGATCATTAAGTAACTTGGAGCTTAGGGTGCTTCTTACCCCGTAATTATGCTAATTAAATTCCTTGACCGACGGGCTCCATCGGCTCCATCGAGTTACGTGGTGTTTAAGACCCCATTTTCACCCCCCTCGTAATGTACAAACCCACCTACGTACAGATGCATTCGATGGTTGCTTGTGGAATCAATAGGGAGGGGGTGAGTTTCGAAAGCCATAAAGGGGGTTGAATTCGCTCTTATTACCATAAATCCCGGTGACATCCAGACGATAATTTCCTTAATCAGGTTAGGAACGGCGTCAGAGATGAATTATGTAGTTTATAATTGGTTGATTGAATTCGGGGGTAAAATAGTGCTTTGGTTCATAATTAATCGTTAATTTGTTTATTAACACAAACAGTTTAAGATAATTCGAAGAATTGAGATAGTTTGAGAAATTCGAAATTTCTCTATTTTTATATTTAACGATGGGGGGTGGAATACGAGATTTGGATGGGGGTGGGAAAAAATTTTCGAATGAAAGTTGTGTCAAATTTAATTCTTAATAATTTTGATCTTTTATGCTTTTGCCTTAAAATGCTTTGATTTCGAAAAAAAATCGAAAAAGTGAAATTATGATGAAATCATGGTTTTATCAACGTCATGGTAGATCCCGGGATACAGAACGTTTTAGAAAAAAGTTTGTGAATAAAAATTGTATCAAATTTGATTCTTAATAAATTTGATTTTTTATAATTTTGCCCTAAAATGCATTGATCTCGAGAAAAGTTCTAAAATGTGAAAATAGGAGGAAATCATGATTTTACAAGATGTAGGTTAAAATGGGGGATTAACCCCTCATAAGGCTAGAAGCTATGTACCTGTCAAAAGCAAAGAGATGTACCCCTATTTCATTTTCACTTTTGATTATTGTTGACACACCCAAGACGAGTTAAACCTCCCCGAGTATTACATTTAGTATTTGCACAAAGATGAGGCAACCGAGGGGGGGTTGACACAACGTTTTCTTTGATCTTAAAAGATTTAAAATCCCGAAAATAATTTCCGTTTCATCCACTTTCTTTTTTATTCTTTTCCTTTCTTCCTTTTGGTCGTACGAATTATAACGCAATCTTCTTTTGCCATTCTTATATTTTATTCAAAATCCATTAGGGGGGGTTGGAAAATAAGTTTCACCTTGCCACGGGGAAAACAAATGGCAACGATAATGACCAAAAACAAACAAAAGCACATCGAAGGAGCGAAAACAAATGAATTTTCTCCTCGCGATGGGGATAAAGGGGGTAAATCGCCAAATGCTCCCTTTTTAATTGCCTCGAACCGGTTTGCGGCGAATTGAACTGTACTTACCGGAGGAGGAGGGAATGGAACGTTAATTCCACTTTTATTTCGAAAGATGGCGCGATCTGACCATCCCCCCCTTCTCGCGTTTTCACCTTTAATTTACGAAAATGTTGGTCGAGGCAATTTCCGAAGGGTTTTAATTGTTAATGAGAAGATATTTATCTGTTTGAGAAAAAAAATAAGTGATTATTGGAATTGTTTGTGGGTGGGGGTGGGGGTTTAAGGGTGGTTTCGGAGAAATTAACGGTTTACCGAAGATGTATCGACGATTAATTAACGGTCTAATTAAATTGGAGGAGGAGAAGTCGATAAGTTGAAAGCGGGGTCTTTTGTGGTACGTTTCACAATATAAATTAACTTCTTTCTGAACGTTTCGACTCGCTTAGTTTACGTTTTAATGGATGTATTTTAAATGCATTTTAAATTAATTAAAACTTTAAAATGCTTCTAATTCACCGTCCTCATTTTCAGTACGAAAAAATGACTTAAAATCATATTATAAACACTTTTTCTTAATGGTATTTTTTGATATTTTAATAAATTAGTGCTCTACACTGATTCACTAATTTCAAAAAAATAATAATTTTAGTTTTATCGAAAAATTTAGTAAATAATAGCTGTTTTAAATTAGATTTATAACAATTTTTCTTGATAAAATTTTTTGATATCTATAAAAATAAGGAGCTACACTAATTCACTGATTTTGAATTCAAAATTAATTCACTGCCTTTTATCTCAAAATTGATTTGCACTCGAATTGATAAATGTTTCAAATGAAAGTTGCTTAAAATAGCATTAAAAACACTTTTTCTTAATGATATTTTTTGATATTTTGATTATTTAATGCAGTACACTGATTCACTAATTTTTAAAAAATTATAATTTTAGTTTTATCGAAAAATTTATTAAATAATAGCTGTTTTAAATTAGATTTGTAACAATTTTTCTTAATACAATTTTTTGACATCTATAAAAATAAGGAGCTACACTAATTCATTGATTCTTAATTCAAAATTAATTCACTGCCTTTTATCTCAAAATTGAT
Source organism: Onthophagus sagittarius (assembly GCA_036711965.1). Classification (NCBI taxonomy): domain Eukaryota; kingdom Metazoa; phylum Arthropoda; class Insecta; order Coleoptera; family Scarabaeidae; genus Onthophagus; species Onthophagus sagittarius. Next base: position 19,974,965 of record JASERS010000010.1, on the reverse strand, counting down.
TAGCACTTGAATTGAAAAATGTTTCAAATGAAAGTTGCTTAAAATAGCATTACAAACACTTTTTCTTAATGATATTTTTTGATATTTTGATTATTTAATGCAGTACACTGATTCACTAATTTTTAAAAAATTATAATTTTAGTTTTATCGAAAAATTTATTAAATAATAGTTGTTTTAAATTAGATTTATAACAATTTTTCTTGATAAAATTTTTTGATATCTTTGAAACTAAGGAGCTACACTAATTCACTGATTTTTAATTCAAAATTAATTCACTGCCTTTTATCTCAAAATTGATTAGCACTTGAATTGAAAAATGTTTCAAATGAAAGTTGCTTAAAATAGCATTACAAACACTTTTTCTTAATGATATTGTTTGATATTTTGATTATTTAATGCAGTACACTGATTCACTAATTTTTAAAAAATTATAATTTTAGTTTTATCGAAAATATTATTAAATAATAGCTGTTTTTAATTAGATTTGTAACATTTTTTCTTAAAAAAATTTTTTGATATCTTTAAAACTAAGGACCTACACTAATTCACTGATTTTTAATTCAAAATTACTTCACTGCCTTTTATCTCAAAATTGATTAGCACTTGAATTGAAAAATGTTTCAAACGAAAGTTGCTTAAAATGGCATTACAAACACTTTTTCTTAATGATATTTTTTGATATTTCGATTATTAAATGCAGTACACTGATTCACTAATTTTTAAAAAATTATAATTTTAGTTTTATCGAAAAATTTATTAAATAATAGTTGTTTTAAATTAGATTTGTAACAATTTTTCTTAATAAAATCTTTTGATATCTTTAAAAATAAGGAGCTACACTAATTCACTGATTTTTAATTCAAAATTAATTCACTGCCTTTTATCTCAAAATTGATTAGCACTTGAATCGAAAAATGTTTCAAATGAAAGTTGCTTAAAATAGCATTACAAACACTTTTTCTTAATGATATTTTTTGATATTTTGATTATTTAATGCAGTACACTGATTCACTAATTTTTAAAAAATTATAATTTTAGTTTTATCGAAAAATTTATTAAATAATAGTTGTTTTAAATTAGATTTATAACAATTTTTCTTGATAAAATTTTTTGATATCTTTGAAACTAAGGAGCTACACTAATTCACTGATTTTTAATTCAAAATTAATTCACTGCCTTTTATCTCAAAATTGATTAGCACTTGAATTGAAAAATGTTTCAAATGAAAGTTGCTTAAAATAGCATTACAAACACTTTTTCTTAATGATATTTTTTGATATTTTGATTATTTAATGCAGTACACTGATTCACTAATTTTTAAAAAATTATAATTTTAGTTTTATCGAAAAATTTATTAAATAATAGTTGTTTTAAATTAGATTTATAACAATTTTTCTTGATAAAATTTTTTGATATCTATAAAAATAAGGAGCTACACTAATTCACTGATTTTTAATTCAAAATTAATTCACTGCCTTTTATCTCAAAATTGATTAGCACTTGAATTGAAAAATGTTTCAAATGAAAGTTGCTTAAAATAGCACTACAAACACTTTTTCTTAATGATATTTTTTGATATTTTGATTATTTAATGCAGTACACTGATTCACTAATTTTTAAAAAATTATAATTTTAGTTTTATCGAAAAATTTATTAAATAATAGTTGTTTTAAATTAGATTTATAACAATTTTTCTTGATAAAATTTTTTGATATCTATAAAAATAAGGAGCTACACTAATTCACTGATTTTTAATTCAAATTTAATTCACTGCCTTTTATCTCAAAATTGATTAGCACTTGAATTGAAAAATGTTTCAAACGAAAGTTGCTTAAAATGGCATTACAAACACTTTTTCTTAATGATATTTTTTGATATTTCGATTATTAAATGCAGTACACTGATTCACTAATTTTTAAAAAATTATAATTTTAGTTTTATCGAAAAATTTATTAAATAATAGTTGTTTTAAATTAGATTTGTAACAATTTTTCTTAATAAAATCTTTTGATATCTTTAAAAATAAGGAGCTACACTAATTCACTGATTTTTAATTCAAAATTAATTCACTGCCTTTTATCTCAAAATTGATTAGCACTTGAATCGAAAAATGTTTCAAATGAAAGTTGCTTAAAATAGCATTACAAACACTTTTTCTTAATGATATTTTTTGATATTTTGATTATTTAATGCAGTACACTGATTCACTAATTTTTAAAAAATTATAATTTTAGTTTTATCAAAAAATTTATTAAATAATAGTTGTTTTAAATTAGATTTATAACAATTTTTCTTGATAAAATTTTTTGATATCTATAAAAATAAGGAGCTACACTAATTCACTGATTTTTAATTCAAATTTAATTCACTGCCTTTTATCTCAAAATTGATTAGCACTTGAATTGAAAAATGCTTCAAATGAAAGTTGCTTAAAATAGCATTACGAACACTTTTTCTTAATGATATTTTTTGATATTTTGATTATTTAATGCAGTACACTGATTCACTAATTTTTAAAAAATTATAATTTTAGTTTTATCAAAAAATTTATTAAATAATAGTTGTTTTAAATTAGATTTATAACAATTTTTCTTGATAAAATTTTTTGATATCTATAAAAATAAGGAGCTACACTAATTCACTGATTTTTAATTCAAATTTAATTCACTGCCTTTTATCTCAAAATTGATTAGCACTTGAATTGAAAAATGCTTCAAATGAAAGTTGCTTAAAATAGCATTACGAACACTTTTTCTTAATGATATTTTTTGATATTTTGATTATTTAATGCAGTACACTGATTCACTAATTTTTAAAAAATTATAATTTTAGTTTTATCGAAAAATTTATTAAATAATAGTTGTTTTAAATTAGATTTATAACAATTTTTCTTGATAAAATTTTTTGATATCTATAAAAATAAGGAGCTACACTAATTCACTGATTTTTAATTCAAATTTAATTCACTGCCTTTTATCTCAAAATTGATTAGCACTTGAATTGAAAAATGCTTCAAATGAAAGTTGCTTAAAATAGCATTACAAACACTTTTTCTTAATGATATTTTTTGATATTTTGATTATTTAATGCAGTACACTGATTCACTAATTTTTAAAAAATTATAATTTTAGTTTTATCGAAAAATTTATTAAATAATAGTTGTTTTAAATTAGATTTATAACAATTTTTCTTGATAAAATTTTTTGATATCTATAAAAATAAGGAGCTACACTAATTCACTGATTTTTAATTCAAATTTAATTCACTGCCTTTTATCTCAAAATTGATTAGCACTTGAATTGAAAAATGCTTCAAATGAAAGTTGCTTAAAATAGCATTACAAACACTTTTTCTTAATGATATTTTTTGATATTTTGATTATTTAATGCAGTACACTGATTCACTAATTTTTAAAAAATTATAATTTTAGTTTTATCGAAAAATTTATTAAATAATAGTTGTTTTAAATTAGATTTATAACAATTTTTCTTGATAAAATTTTTTGATATCTATAAAAATAAGGAGCTACACTAATTCACTGATTTTTAATTCAAATTTAATTCACTGCCTTTTATCTCAAAATTGATTAGCACTTGAATTGAAAAATGCTTCAAATGAAAGTTGCTTAAAATAGCATTACAAACACTTTTTCTTAATGATATTTTTTGATATTTTGATTATTTAATGCAGTACACTGATTCACTAATTTTTAAAAAATTATAATTTTAGTTTTATCGAAAAATTTATTAAATAATAGTTGTTTTAAATTAGATTTATAACAATTTTTCTTGATAAAATTTTTTGATATCTATAAAAATAAGGAGCTACACTAATTCACTGATTTTTAATTCAAATTTAATTCACTGCCTTTTATCTCAAAATTGATTAGCACTTGAATTGAAAAATGTTTCAAATGAAAGTTGCTTAAAATAGCATTGAAAACACTTTTTCTTAATGATATTTTTTGATATTTTGATTATTTAATGCAGTACACTGATTCACTAATTTTTAAAAAATTATAATTTTAGTTTTATCGAAAAATTTATTAAATAATAGTTGTTTTAAATTAGATTTATAACAATTTTTCTTGATAAAATTTTTTGATATCTATAAAAATAAGGAGCTACACTAATTCACTGATTTTTAATTCAAATTTAATTCACTGCCTTTTATCTCAAAATTGATTAGCACTTGAATTGAAAAATGTTTCAAATGAAAGTTGCTTAAAATAGCATTGAAAACACTTTTTCTTAATGATATTTTTTGATATTTTGATTATTTAATGCAGTACACTGATTCACTAATTTTTAAAAAATTATAATTTTAGTTTTATCGAAAAATTTATTAAATAATAGTTGTTTTAAATTAGATTTATAACAATTTTTCTTGATAAAATTTTTTGATATCTATAAAAATAAGGAGCTACACTAATTCACTGATTTTTAATTCAAATTTAATTCACTGCCTTTTATCTCAAAATTGATTAGCACTTGAATTGAAAAATGTTTCAAATGAAAGTTGCTTAAAATAGCATTGAAAACACTTTTTCTTAATGATATTTTTTGATATTTTGATTATTTAATGCAGTACACTGATTCACTAATTTTTAAAAAATTATAGTTTTAGTTTTATCGAAAAATTTATTAAATAATAGTTGTTTTAAATTAGATTTATAACAATTTTTCTTGATAAAATTTTTTGATATCTATAAAAATAAGGAGCTACACTAATTCACTGATTTTTAATTCAAATTTAATTCACTGCCTTTTATCTCAAAATTGATTAGCACTTGAATTGAAAAATGTTTCAAATGAAAGTTGCTTAAAATAGCATTACAAACACTTTTTCTTAATGATATTTTTTGATATTTTGATTATTTAATGCAGTACACTGATTCACTAATTTTTAAAAAATTATAATTTTAGTTTTATCGAAAAATTTATTAAATAATAGTTGTTTTAAATTAGATTTATAACAATTTTTCTTGATAAAATTTTTTGATATCTATAAAAATAAGGAGCTACACTAATTCACTGATTTTTAATTCAAATTTAATTCACTGCCTTTTATCTCAAAATTGATTAGCACTTGAATTGAAAAATGCTTCAAATGAAAGTTGCTTAAAATAGCATTACAAACACTTTTTCTTAATGATATTTTTTGATATTTTGATTATTTAATGCAGTACACTGATTCACTAATTTTTAAAAAATTATAATTTTAGTTTTATCGAAAAATTTATTAAATAATAGTTGTTTTAAATTAGATTTATAACAATTTTTCTTGATAAAATTTTTTGATATCTATAAAAATAAGGAGCTACACTAATTCACTGATTTTTAATTCAAATTTAATTCACTGCCTTTTATCTCAAAATTGATTAGCACTTGAATTGAAAAATGTTTCAAATGAAAGTTGCTTAAAATAGCATTACAAACACTTTTTCTTAATGATATTTTTTGATATTTTGATTATTTAATGCAGTACACTGATTCACTAATTTTTAAAAAATTATAATTTTAGTTTTGTCGAATAATTTATTAAATAATAGCTGTTTTAAATTAGATTTGTAACAACTTTTCTTAATAATTTTTTGATATCTATAAAAATAAGGAGCTACACTAATTCACTGATTTTTAATTCAAAATTAATTCACTTCCTTTTATCTCAAAATTGATTAGCACTTGAATTGAAAAATGTTTCAAATGAAAGTTGCTTAGAATAGCATTACAAACACTTTTTCTTAATGATATTTTTTGATATTTTGATTATTTAATGCAGTACACTGATTCACTAATTTTTAAAAAATTATAATTTTAGTTTTGTCGAATAATTTATTAAATAATAGCTGTTTTAAATTAGATTTGTAACAACTTTTCTTAATAATTTTTTGATATCTATAAAAATAAGGAGCTACACTAATTCACTGATTTTTAATTCAAAATTAATTCACTTCCTTTTATCTCAAAATTGATTAGCACTTGAATTGAAAAATGTTTCAAATGAAAGTTGCTTAAAATAGCATTACAAACACTTTTTCTTAATGATATTTTTTGATATTTTGATTATTTAATGCAGTACACTGATTCACTAATTTTTAAAAAATTATAATTTTAGTTTTATCGAAAAATGTATTAAATAATAGTTGTTTTAAATTAGATTTGTAACAATTTTTCTTCATAAAACTTTTTTAAATCTATAAAAATAAGGAACTACACTAATTCACTAATTTTTAACTCAAAATTAATTCATTGATTTTTAACTCAAAATTGATTAACACTCGAATACAAAAATATTTCAAATGAAAGTTGCTTAAAATAGCATTACAAACACTTTTTCTTAATGATATTTTTTGATATTTTGATTATTTAATGCAGTACACTGATTCACTAATTTTTAAAAAATTATAATTTTAGTTTTATCGAAAATTTTATTCAATAATAGCTGTTTTAAATTAAATTTATAACAATTTTTCTTGATAAAATTTTTTAACATCTATAAAAATAAGGAGCTACACTAATTCACTGATTTCTAATTCAAAATTAATTCACTGCCTTTTATCTCAAAATTGATTAGCACTTGAATTGAAAAATGTTTCAAATGAAGGTTACTTAAAATGGCATTACAAACACTTTTTCTTAATGATATTTTTTCATGTTTTGATTATTTAATGCAGTACACTGATTCACTAATTTTTAAAAAATTATAATTTTAGTTTTATCGAAAAATTTATTAAATAATAATTGTTTTAAATTAGATTTGTAGCAATTTTTCTTAATAAAATTTTTTGATATCTTTAAAACCAAGTAGCTACACTAATTCACTGATTTTGAATTCAAAATTAATTCACTGCCCTTTATCTCAAAATTGATTAGCACTTGAATTGAAAAATGTTTCAAATGAAAGTTGCTTAGAATAGCATTACAAACACTTTTTCTTAATGATATTTTTTGATATTTTGATTATTTAATGCAGTACACTGATTCACTAATTTAAAAAAATAATAATTTTAGTTTTATCGAAAAATTTATTAAATAATAGTTGTTTTAAATTAGATTTGTAACAATTTTTCTTAATAACATTTTTTGATATCTTTAAAACTAAGGAGCTACACTAATTCACTGATTTTTAACTTAAAATTGATTAACACTCGATTTGAAAAATGTTTCAAATAAAAGTTGCTTAAAATGCCATTACAAACAATTTTTTTTAATGATATTTTTTGATATCTTAATAAATTAGTGCCCTACACTAATTCACTAATTTCCAAAAATAATAATTTTCGTTCTATCGAAAAATTTCCTTTATAAAATTTATTTTGAATTAAATTTTTAACAATTTTTCTTAATAAAAGTTTGTAATATTTTTATAAAATAAGGAGTTTTTAATAATTTTTTGTTATTTACACTAATTAGTAAAGCACAAATTTCGAATTTGAACTTTTTTTATCTTTTTACGCATTTTTTTCAGAAAAGTTTAAATGTAGTTGAAATTGAATTCTTACCAATTCTTCCTTAATGGTTGAGTTAATATATTTACAACCCCATTATTAGGGGAGAGATGGGTGTCGTTTCCGTTTGGATTATGAGAATTGGGGATGCGATGTGGTGCGGGGATGTGTGCCGCAGAATTTCAATAATATGTGCCAATGCGAGGAGGATCCGGTTTTGCTTCTCCACCTCGTTTCGTTCTCCTCCTCACCGTCGTAGTGGATAGGTGGGTTCCACCTGTAATTGGAATTCCTAACGATCCCATTGTAGTGCGCCCCCCGCGGGAAAATAAGCGCGTTCAGGGCTGAAATATGGGACGAGAAGGGGCCCCTAGTTCTTACCGCAATTATCGGCCGACTTATTTACGACCATGGTCATTCTCTCTTTCGAACCATTTCGCCTTCGGCACCATTTCTTTCCTATCTAAAGCTCTAAAGACTCTAAAGACTCCAAAGAGTTTAAAGTTTCGAAATCTTTTGGGAATCTTAAATTGCATCATATTTGTTGATTAAAGTGAAAAGTCGTTAACACTTTATGGGCGTGTTGTTTTTCCTCTTTTCTTTGCTTGATCGTTTCAGCCGAAAATTATCGTCCGCATTTTCTACATTAATCATGTGGGTTGTCAGTGGTGACTTCTTATCGCGGGTATTAATCTCGAAACGCGAAGAGGGCGGTTTCTGTATGAAGGGGTTAAGTCCGAAAGGGGTAATTACCGAAATCGATATGGAACGGAGAACCCCATTGATAAAATTACCTGGCGGGTAAGCTGCACTTATAAAACAATTTATCTTTGTGGAAGGAGAAATTTCTGAGTTGGTAATTATGGTATACTTGCCCAAAGAATAGAAATGAAAATGGGGTGAGGTGGTGGTGCTGATGAATTGACGTTCCCTTTAATTTATGATTAATGTATTGATTATTGTCAGTATCAACAACATTTCTTTGCTTAAAACAAGATTACAAACACTTTTTCTTAATAACATTTTTTGATATTTTGAGAAATTAGTGCTCTACACTGATTCACTAATTTTCAAAAATAATAATTTTTGTTTCATCAAAAAATGTATTAAATAATAATTGTTTCAAATTAGATTCTTAACAATTTTTCTTAATAAAATTTTTCGATATTCCCAAATAATGGGTCATACACTGATTCACTAATTTTTTTAAAAAAGTAAATATGAATCGAATCGAAAAATTTTTCAAACAAAATTTGTTTAAAATTAGATTCTTAACAACGTTTCTTGACAACATTTCTTGATATTTCCATAAAATAATTCATTAAACCTCGCAAAAAAGAGTTTAACGCAAATTTCTTTTTTTTATTTGATTTATAAAAAAAACGAGAAGTTAAAATCTCCGTAACAAGTACAACAAGGGTACTTAATGTCGTCCTGGCCGTTGCTAGCGTTAATTAAAGTAGTTAATTCAAGTTGAACCGGAACAAATGGCGTCCATTATTCGTCGAATTGCGGGGGCGAAACGCCCCCTTTAACCGTTAGAATTCGCGGCGGCGGCGGCGATGCGTTTTAAGTCTCCTCTTTCCACCATCCCCGTATAATACACAAGGTCCGTACTATTTCACTTCTTGTCACTTTTAGTGGAAGCGACTAGTCACGGTCTGCTGAGCGACAATCAACTCAAACTGGAACGTCTATTTTTCTGATTTATCATTTCTTTCAATAACTTGAACTTAATGATGTCACGAAAACGATCCGAGACAAAAGAAATTAACATAAACCGTACTAATTTAGATAATTGAGCCGGCGTTTTACACTTTTCCGGTGTCGTGACCGGCCGAGGCCCAACGGGACGACCACCCGATGGGAAAACCGTGTGGCTCGAGGAAATTCGCGTGTTGTTTTCCACCAACCATCCAGTCCATCCAGGAATGGGATGGCGTGTTACAACCATTTGATTCGTGCAACCCGAAATTATCAACTTTTATGGTCTTCTTTGCTCCACTTAGTGCTTTTATTTTAGCGTAGACAGCCAAAATCGCGAACGTAATTATCATTTTCGTCTGCAGCCCAAAACATTTTTAACTCAATCTACTTAATCATCTTGTGAATAAAATAGTACCGAGTTTTAAATCGTTATTGAGAAACTACTTAAATTGGGTTAATGCATATTTAATAACAAGAAATGAGACGTTTAACTAGCTTTCAAGTTATTTGTGGATTAATACTTAATGTTCATGTGAACGGAACATCTATGATTGATTTACATAAATTTAAGTTGAGCAAAAAAGCTGATTTCAAAATGACAAAGAAATCATCACGATATCTTAAGAATTCGATTTTTTTTAAATTTTGAAATAAATCATAAATTTGATGAAATTTGGGTTGAACTAAAAAGGGGACCTTACGGGTTCATCACCGATTTTGTTTATATTTGCAGGGATTGAAGATCAGTACTCGGACATCAAAAATCGACTTCAAAGTACTCAAAATACTTCGCGACAGCAGAAGTATGATATATTTTAATTTTCGTTTACGTCACAGTACTTAATCGCCATTGTACTTAATTTTTTTTTAATTTTCATTTTATATATTTAACAAAAACAAGTAATATCGACAATAAAAGCTAAAATACTTAATAAAAGTATTAATTTGTTGATCATTATCACGCTTGGATAAAGGAGGACGAATAATAATAAAAAAGGCAAAAAGGAGCGGGCTTGAACCTTTGACCTCAGTGTTGACAACCTAACTCATATTCCTTTAGGTCAATTGACGAATTGAAGGAAAATTGAAAGTTCTCGTATTTCTACTGTCGCGAAATATTTTGAGTACTTTGAAGTCGATTTTTGCGAGTATTTCTGAGCATTGTATCGTACTGCTTCAGGAAAGTGATGTGAAGTGATGATGTTCGAGTACTGACCTTCAATCCCTGCAAATATGAACAAAATCGGTGATGCCGAACTCGTAAGGTCCCCTTGTAAGAAGCTGATATCTCAAAAATGAATTGAGATCTTTAAATTAGATTATATTCTCGGAAAAGTATATACTGTATTGTAGAAATAACAAAAAATTTCATCACGATATCTTAAGAATTCGATTTATTTACAAATTTGGAAATAAACCATAAATTTGACGAAATTTAGGTTGTGCAAAAAAGCTGATATCTCAAAAATTAATTGAGATATTCAAGTTCGGTTATATTTTCGGAAAAATTTATACTTTGTTGTATGAACGACAAAAAATTTCATCATGATATCTTAAGAATTCGATTTATCCACAAATTTTGAAATAAACCATAAATTTGATGAAATTTAGGTTGAGCAAAAAAGCTGATATCTCAAAAAATTAATTGAGGTACTCAAATTTGGTTATATTCTTGAAAAAGTTAATGCTTTGTTGTATGAATGACAAAAAATTTCATCACGGTATCTTAAGATTTCGATTTTTACAAATTTTGAAATAAATCGTAAATTTGATGATATTTAGGTTGAGCAAAAAAGCTGATATCTCAAAAATGAATTGAGATATTCAAATTAGGATATATTCTCAAAAAAGTATATACTTTGCTGTAGAAATGACAAAAATTTCATCATGATATCTTAAGAATTTGATTTTTTACAAATTTTGAAACTAATCAAAAATTTGACGAAATTTAGGTTGAACAAAAAAGGTGATATCTCAAAAATGAATTGAGATATTCAAATTTTATTATATTCTCGAAAAAGATTGTACTTTGTTGTATGAATGACTAAAAATTTCATCATGATATCTTAAGAATTCGATTTTTTACAAATTTTGAAATAAATCATAAATTTGATGAAATTTAGGTTGAACAAAAAAGGTGATATCTTAAAAATGATTTGAAATATTCGAAGTAAATCGTAAATTTGATGATATTTAGGTTGAGCAAAAAAGGCTGATATCTCAGAAATGAATTGAGATATTCAAATTAGGTTATATTCTCAAAAAAGTATATACTTTGCTGTAGAAATGACAAAAATTTCATCATGATATCTTTAGAATTCGATTTTTTACAAATTTTGAAATAAATCATAAATTTGATGAAATTTAGGTTGAACAAAAAAGGTGATATCTCAAAAATGAATTGAGATATTCAAATTTTATTATATTCTCAAAAAAGATTGTACTTTGTTGTATGAATGACAAAAAAATTTATCACGGTATCTTAAGATTTCGATTTTTACAAATTTTGAAATAAATCGTAAATTTGATGATATTTAAGTTGAGTAAAAAAAGCTGATATCTCAAAAATGAATTGAGATATTCAAATTAGGTTATATTCTCAAAAAAGTATATACTTTGCTGTAGAAATGACAAAAATTTCATCATGATATCTTAAGAATTTGATTTTTTACTTTTTACAAATTTTGAAACAAATCAAAAATTTGACGAAATTTAGATTGAACAAAAAAGGTGATATCTCAAAAATGAATTGAGATATTCAAATTTTATTATATTCTCGAAAAAGATTGTACTTTGTTGTATGAATGACTAAAAATTTCATCATGATATCTTAAGAATTCGATTTTTTACAAATTTTGAAATAAATCATAAATTTGATGAAATTTAGGTTGAACAAAAAAGGTGATACCTCAAGAATGAATTGAGATATTCAAATTTTATTATATTCTCGAAAAAGATTGTACTTTGTTGTATGAATGACAAAAAATTTCATCCCGGTATCTTAAAATTTCGATTTTTACAAATTTTGAAATAAATCGTAAATTTGATGATATTTAGGTTGAGCAAAAAAAGGTGATATCTCAAAAATGAATTGAGATATTCAAATTGGTTGTATTCTCAAAAAGTATCTACTTTGCTGTAGAAATTACAAGAATTTCATCATGATATCTAAAGAATTTGATTTTTTACAAATTTTGAAATAAATCATAAATTTGATGAAATTTAAGTTGAACAAAAAAGGTGATACCTCAAGAATGAATTGAGATATTCAAATTTTATTATATTTTCGAAAAAGATTGTACTTTGTTGTATGAATGACTAAAAATTTCATCATGATATCTTAAGAATTCGATTTTTTACAAATTTTGAAATAAATCATAAATTTGATGCAATTTAGGTTGAACAAAAAAGGTGATACCTCAAGAATGAATTGAGATATTCATATTTTATTATATTCTCGAAAAAGATTATACTTTGTTGTATGAATGACAAAAAATTTCATCACGGTATCTTAAGATTTCGATTTTTACAAATTTTGAAATAAATCGTAAATTTGATGATATTTAGGTTGAGCAAAAAAAGCTGATATCTCAAAAATGAATTGAGATATTCAAATTAGGTTATATTCTCAAAAAAGTATATACTTTGCTGTAGAAATGACAAAAATTTCATCATGATATCTTAAGAATTTGATTTTTTACAAATTTTGAAACAAATCAAAAATTTGATGAAATTTAGGTTGAACAAAAAAGGTGATATCTTAAAATTGATTTGAAATATTCAAAATTGGTTATATTCTCAAAAAATTATATATTTTGCTGTAGAAATGACAAAAAGATTCATCATGATATCTTAAGAATTCGATTTTTGCCAAATTTCGAAACAAATCGTAAATTTAATGAAATTTATTTTGAGCAAAAAATCTGATATCTCAGAAATGAATTGAGGTATTCAAGTTTGGTTATATATTCGAAAAAGTTTATACTTTGTTGTATGAATGACAAAGAATTTCATCATGATATCTTAAGAATTCGTTTTCTTTACAAATTTTGAAGTAAATCATAAATTTGATGATATTTAGGTTGAGCAAAAAAAGCTGATATGTCAAAATGAATTGAGATATTCAAATTAGGTTATATTCTCAAAAAAGTATATACTTTGCTGTAGAAATGACAAAAATTTCGTTATGATATCTTAAGAATTTGCTTTTTACAAAATTTGAAATAAATCATAAATTTGATGAAATTTAGGTTGAACAAAAAAGGTGATATCTCAAAAATGATTTGAGATATTCAAATTTGGTTATATTCTCAAAAAAGTATATATTTTGCTGTGGAAATGATAAAAAGATTCATCATGATATCTTAAAGAATTCGATTTTTGCCAAATTTCGAAACAAATCGTAAATTTAATGAAATTTATTTTGAGCAAAAAATCTGATATCCCAAAAATGAATTGAGATATTCAAATTTGGTTATATTCTCCAAAAAGTTTATACTTTGTTGTATGAATGTCAAAGAATTTCATCATGATATCTTAAGAATTCGTTTTCTTTACAAATTTTGAAACAAATCGTAAATTTAATGAAATTTATTTTGAGCAATAAATCTGATATCTCAAAAATGAATTGAAATATTCAAATTTGGTTATATTGTCGTAAAAGTATACACTTTTCTGTATTAACGATAAAAACTTTCATTATGGTATCTTAATAATTTGATTTTTTTAAAAATTTTGAAATAAATCATAAATTTGATGAAATTTAGGTTGGGCAAAGAAGCTGATATCTCAAAAATGGATTGAGATATTCAAATTAGGTTATATTCTCGAAAAAGTATATACTTCGCCGTAGAAATGACAAAAAATTCATTATGAAATCTTAAAAATTTGATTTTTTTTACAAATTTTTAAATAAATCATAAATTTTATGAAATTTATGTTGAACAAAGAACTGATATCTCGCAAATGAATTGAGATATTCAAATTTGGTTATATTCTTGGAAAAGTATATACTTTGCTGTATAAATGATACAAAATTTCATCATGATATCTTAAGAATTTGATTTTCTTCAAATTTTGAAATGAATAATAAATTTGATGAGATTAACGTTGAGATAAAAGATGATATCTGATATCTCAAAAATGAGTTGAGATATTCAAATTTGGTTATATTCTTGAAAAAGTTTATACTTTGTTGTATGAACGACAAAAAATTTCATCACGATACCTTAAGATTTCCATTTCTTTACAAATTTTGAAATAAATCATAAATTTGATGAGCTAAAAAGCTGATATCTCAAAAATGAATTGAGATATAATGTTGCAAATTAACTCGTCATTTTCTGAAAGATCGTTTTACTGAAAATTATATAAATTTTGAAGCAAAATTCAAAATTGTTACAATTTTTCTTAAGCACCTGATTCATATTATTTGAAAGCATTTCAAAGCATTTCAAAACAGAGTAATAATGGGTTATATCGTTAAGAAGTTAATATGCAGTTCAAGATTCGCGTGTTTGACATGAGGAGGTTTACGATGGAACATACGTGTGTGTTAAAGCGATTTGATGTCCACACATAAAAGCTTGAACCAGTTCGCTTGGACTTGCACCATCAAATTTTACTGCAGCAATCATAGCCAATTTTCTACGTGGTTTAGTCTCCTAAACAACGACGACGGCGAAATATAACAATAAACATAAAGAAAATTCTTATTTTTAATCATCCTAATTTAATCATCTGTATGCACAAATAATTGAACATAACGCGTCGTGGTTTCGGTGTAGGTATACACAAAGGTTTCGGTTTGTTGGATGGAGTCGTGTTCGTTGAGGATAGTCGACGAAATCGAGTAGAGACCGACCACCTAGGTAGTAGGAGTACGAGTAGGTGGTAGTGCCAATAGTGGATAGAGACTGAGAGAGTAAGTTTGTTTTCGAAATCAGTTCTGAACTCCTCGCGCACCATCTGAATTCGCAATCGAGTGGCCATCTAGAATTCCCTTTCGCCCGTCTAATCATCATCGGTTCGGCTCTACGTGTTCGGCAAACTAAAAGCCCTGGTCCTGGTGAGAGGGCCGATTCAAGTGGAAACCGGCCCGTTGCAGGCTTTGTGAGTCCCTTTGTAACGGTTGAATAGCGTTCCGAACGCTTTTCCCTTCAACCGCTTACTGCTAATTTTCCTAGGTGACAATGTCCGAAACTATCTTATAAAATGTTGCATTTTTTAAACTAGAATTAGAACTTACACTAACTCTAACACTAGAACTATCACTAAGACTAACACTTCTCTTAATAAAATGGAAAAAATGATATTTACAAAATGTGTAATAATAAGGTAATAAGTAAAAGAAAAATGTATAATAAACTAAAGTGGGATCTCATACTCGGAAAGTTTTTCGGGTGGAGAGCTTTTACACTAAAGTTTATCCTACCGAGGTAGTCCTTTTGATTATGATTAAGTACGGTGGTTGGCTCTAAACAAGCCGGAAAACTTTTTCACGACCCAAACGCCGGCCGCTTTTCCGTTTTTCCGTTTTTACGCCGGTTGTAAAGCGAGGAAACTTTGAAATTTAACGTCACCTTAACATACGAGGACACATTTCACTTTATTCCATCAAAAACTATAAATATTTAAGCGAGTAACCATTTTAATGCAAAACAAAACTAAACGAGTGCGTAATACAATTTTTTAATTACGAACATGTAGTTAATTCATAAAAGGGGAGCGAAAGAACCGCGTTCGTATTAATCTGTACGTGCCGGAGGCGAAGAATTTTTGATGGCTCCTGTACCTTTTAATTTGGCCCTCTTAAATATGCAGATATCCTGGCGCTCTTTCTTTCGACGTAGAATTTTAAATTCACTCCGGAAAACCAGGAGAAGAGCTCGACCTATTTCCGCAATATGTATTTAATTAAAAACTGAAGAAGATAAAGTCAGTTGAAAAATAATTTATTAAGAAAAAAATTTACTAAAAAATATTTTAGTGGGACCCTGTATATAATATACAGGGAGGTCGTTTTAATTTAAGACCGCTTAAAACCAATTTCGTTTCGAAACAATGGACATTAATAACGGAAACTGGTCTTGAAAGTGCCAATAACGCGAGAGAAACGAAGGCAATTAAAAAAAAGTTGGGTTTGAGCTCGAAACGGAAGCTCATTTCAGTTTAAAATGACCAACGACAAATTTTCCGATAATTACTTTAATTTCGAAGAGTAAACGATGAACGACAAAAAGAATCGAACGAAGAAGTGGGAAAAAAAGCGGGCAAGAAGAGGGTTGAAAAATGATCCAATAACACCGCACATGAGCTGGATGTTTACGCCATAAAGCGACCCATGAGTCACTCTCGGTCATAGCTTGTACCCGAGGGTGAAATAACCTGAAAAAGCAATGGTGAAATTTTTCAATTTAATTAGAGCTATTTATTTAATTTTTTTAAAGTCTTCGTCTTTAACTGAAAACCACAACTAAATCAATTTGCTTTTTTTGATTTATTTATTTATTTATTATTTTTGAAAGCGACAAAAGGGGTGAAAATTCAAAACAATGCGCAATAAAATCTGAACGCATTTCAAAAAACAAAAACAAAAAATAAAAAACATCATCGCAGTGAGGATTGGGTATAATAAAAATAACGGGTTGAAAAGGAATAAAAATAAAATGAAGGGAAATATAACATTTAACATGGGGCCGAGATCGTTGCCATAAATCACGGCGGTCCGGTCCGGGTTACGGTCGATGAGTCGTCTCGTAAAACGGACCGAAATTTTTGCAAATGTGTAATTGAAATTTAACACCCTCCGAGCGGGCATTCGCGATCGGTTAGTGCAAGGGTCGCGGGCCAAATTAAATTTTAAGTGGCCAGTAAAAGCGACAGAACTGTCCGATCTGTCTGTGTGTGCGTGCAATTTGCATCCCGGTTAAATTTACTGCTCCATAAACGTTCAATAGGTGTTATTCTGATGGTATTTTAAAGTGCAGAATCGGATTCAGGTGGAAATTTTATTTAGAATATTGTTCGACGATTTTAACGCTACAATGTTCCAAAATAAACGATTTCGTGTTAATGAGACGAGGTCGCTTGCGGGCGAGGCGCTACAATTTTGCAAAATTTATGATTTGGGGTAAATATTTCAAATGCAGCGCCTCAATTTCAACCTAAATTTCCCGAGAATATAACTAAATTTGAATGTCTTAATTAATTTTTGAGACATCAGCTTTTTTGCTCAACCCAAATTTTATCAAATTTATGATTACTTCAAAATATGTTAAAAAGTCGAATTCTTAAGATATCATGATGAAATTTTTTGTCATTTTTACAGAAAAGTATATACTTTTCCGAGAATATAACTAAATTTAAATATCTCAATTAATTTTTGAGATATCAGCTTTTTTGCTCAACCTAAATTTCATCAAATTTATGCTTTATTTCAAAATTTGTAAAAAAATCGAATTCTTAAGATATCATGATGAAATTTTTGTCATTTCTACAAAAAAGTATATACTTTTCCAAAAATATAACCAAATTTGAATATCTCAATTCATTTTTGAGATATCAGCTTCTTTGCTCAACCCAAACTTTATCAAATTTATAATTTATTTCAAAATATGTAAAGAAATCGAATTTTTAAGAGATCATGATGAAATTATTTCTCATTTATACAGCAAAGCATATACTTTTCCGATAATATAACCAAATTAGAATATCTCAATTCATTTTTGAGATATCAGCTTTTTTGCTCAACTTTAATTTCATCAAATTTATGATTTATTCAAAATTTGTAAGGAAATAGAATTCTTAAGATACCATGATAAAATTTTTTGTAATTTATACAGCAAAGTATATACTTTGCTGGAAACAAAAACAAATTTAAATATTTCAATTCATTTTTGAGATATCAGCTTCTTTGCTCAACCTAAATTTCATCAAATTTATGAATTTGATTTACGAATTCTTAAGATGTCATGACGAAATTTTTTGTCATTTCTACAGCAAAGTGTATACTTTTTCGAGAATATAACCAAATTTGAATATCTCAATTTATTATTGAGATATCAGCATTTTTGCTCAACCTAAATTTCATCAAATTTATGATTATTTCAAAATTTCTAAAGAAAACGAATTCTTAAGATATCGTGATGAAATTTTTTGTTGTTTCTACAGAAAAGTATATACTTTTCCAAGAATATAACCAAATTTAAATATCTGAATTAATTTTTGAGATATCAGCTTTTTTGCTCAACATAAATTTCATCAAATTTAAGATTTATTTCAAAATTTGTAAAAAATCAAATTCTTAAGGTATCATGATGACATTTTTTTGCCATTTCTACAGCAAATTATATACTTTTCCGAGAATATAACCAAATTTGAATATTTCAATTCATTTTTGAGATATAACCTTTTTTGCTCAACCTAAATTTCATCAAATTTATGATTTATTTCAAAATTTCTAATGAAAGCGATTTCTTAAGATATCCCGATGAAATTCTTGTTATTTCTACAACAAAGAATATACTTTTCCCAGAATATAACCAAGTTTGAATAGCTCAACTCATTTTTGAGATATCAGCTTTTTTGGTTCATCAAATTTATGGTTTATTTCAAATTTTGTAAAGAAAACGAATTCTTATTAAGATGTGATGAAGTTTTTGTTATTCCTACAACAAAGTATATACTATTCAGAGAATATAACCAAATTTGAATATCTCAACTAATTTTTGAGATATCAGCTTATTTGCTTCATCAAATGTATGATTTATTTCAAAATCTGTAAAAAAATCGAAATCTTAAGATATTATTATGAACTTTTTTGGCAGTTCAACAACAAAGTATCAGTTTTTTTGCCCAACCTAAATTTCATCAAATTTATGATTTATTTCAAACTTTGAAAAACATCGAATTCTTAAGATATCATGAGGAAATTTTTTGTCATTCATACAACAAAGTATAAACTTTTTTGAGAATATAACCAAATTTGAACATCTCAATTAATTATTGTGATATCAGCTTTTTTGCTCAACCTAAACTTCATCAAATTTATGGTTTATTTCAAAATTTTTAAATAATTCGAATTCTTAAGATAGCATGATAAAGTTGTTTGTCATTCATACAACAAAGTATAAACTTTTTCGAGAATATAACCAAATTTGAATATTTCAATTCATTTTTGAGATATTAGTTTTTTTGCTCAACCTAAATTTCATCAAATTTATGATTACTTCAAAATTTGAAAAAAAATCGATTCTTAAGATGTCATGATGAAATTTTTTGTCATTCATACAACAAAGTATAAACTTTTTTGAGAATATAACCGAACTTGTATACCTCAATTTATTTTTGAGACATCAACTTTTTTTTGCTCAACCTAAATTTCATCAAATTTATGATTCATCTCAAAATTTGTAAAAAATCGAATTCTTAAGATATCATGATGAAATTTTTGTTATTTCTACAGAAAAGTATATACTTAAACAAAAATATAACCAAATTTAAATATCTCAATTAATTTTTGAGATATCAGCTTTTTTGCTCAACCTAAATTTCATCAAATTTATGATTATTTCAAGATTTGAAAAAAAATCGAATTCTTAAGATATCATGATGAAATTTTTGTCATTTCTACAGAAAAGTATATACTTTTCCAAGAATATAACCAAATTTGAATATCTCATTTCATTTTTGAGATATCACCTTTTTTGCTCAACCTAAATTTCATCAAATTTATGATTATTTCAAGATTTGAAAAAAAATCGAATTCTTAAGATATCATGATGAAATTTCTGTCATTTCTACAGAAAGGTATATACTTTTCCAAGAATATAACCAAATTTGAATATCTCAATTCATTTTTGAGATATCAGCTTTTCTGCTCAACCAAAATTTCATCAAGTTTATGATTATTTCAAGATTTGAAAAAAAATCGAATTCTTAAGATATCATGATGAAATTTTTGTCATTTCTACAGAAAAATATATACTTTTCCGAGAATATAACCAAATTTGAATATCTCAATTCATTTTTGAGATATCAGCTTTTTTGCTCAACCTAAATTTCATAAAATTTATGATTATTTCAAGATTTGAAAAAAAATCGAATTCTTAAGATATCATGATGAAATTTTTTGTCATTCATACAACAAAGTATAAACTTTTTTGAGAATATAACCGAACTTGTATACCTCAATTTATTTTTGAGACATCAACTTTTTTTTGCTCAACCTAAATTTCATCAACTTTACGATTTATTTCAACATTTGTGAAAAAATCGAAATCTTAAGATATCGTGATGAAATTTTTTGTCGTTCATATAACAAAGTATAAACTTTTTCGAAAATATAACCAAATTTGAATATCTCAATTCATTTTTGAGATATCAGCTTTTTGTTCAACCTAAATTTCATCAAATTTATGATTATTTCAAAATTTTAAAAAAAATCGAAATCTTAAGATATCGTGATGAAATTTTTTATCGTTCATACTACAAAGTATAAACTTTTTCCAGAATATAACCAAATTCGAATATCTCAATTAATTTTTAGATATCAGCTTTTTTGGTAAACCTAAATTTTTTCACTGTTGAGATATCCGCTTTTCTGCTCAACTTAAATTTCGTAAAATTTTTTCATGATGTTAGGATTTCATCAATATCGTTAATTTGCACCATCAGCAACCGAATCCTCGATCCGTTGTGCAAATTCTTGACCACCACCCCAGTTCTAACCAAACAAAAACTTTCCCAACAAGGGGTTCCAAAACGCGATTCCGCCTACAAATCATCCCTTATTTATTTAAACCGGACAAACTTATTTAACTTACCCCCCAAAGGAATTCCCTTTAACGGGGAACCCCGCATTTTTTTTTAATTAGAAACCCAACCCCATTAGCACACGAACTCATTTTATTATCTAGCCTAAACAATCTTACCTCATTTCACATTTTTTTCTTAATATTTTTAATTAAAAAGAATCTAATTAAAATAAATAAAAATACGTTGAGTCAGCGACTTTTATGAACCGTGAGTATTCTTGGGGGGTACAGCAAATAGTGTCATTTTTAAAAGTTGAGGCAATTCCAAAGCAACCCTGTAAACCTGTCAAGGGGTGCGTCACGAATTGTTGGGGGTAATTTGTTTTCCCTCTTTGAAAATTTAAACCGAACGAAACGAAAAAGAAAAAATTATTGAGCATCTCTCGTTTGATAATAAGATAATAGAGGTTTCGTGCTTTACTAAGTTGGTAACACTCCATATTTAGGCGGTAAATTTAAATAATAACTATATTATCCCGAAACATGCCAGGTTGATCAATCGCCTCGTACTTCACGTCTTTCGAAGTGAATTTACGATCAACATTTCACGTTTCTTGGGGATAGATAAAAACTCTTTCCTTCTCGAACAAGTTGTTGTGCCACCACCCGGGAAAACGTTAAATCAAATTGATTTACGTCCATTTTCAAAATAATAATAACTCGATTTTTTTTATTTTTCAGAGAGACGCCTTAGTTTTGGAACCAACAAACATCGCAAATTGCGTTTCAAAAGGAAAATCCGAGGTGAGTTAACTTTTTAATCTTCTCGTTGTTGCTTAACGATTTTAAATTCTGCTCGAAGAATTTCTTCGCTTAAAGAGAAGATAAAATTCTTGAGTGCTTATATGGTATAATGACGTTCTTGAGAAATAACTTTATGACGCTAAAAACGTTTTAAAGAGGATGAATAGTTACTTGGACATTCCCAATCATTATTTTATTATTATTGCCCATTTTATTTGTTTATTTTTTTTAGAAATAATAAAAAATTAAACAATTACGTATTTTATTGGGCTTTGGATTTAATAACGTTAATAATGGCCCGTTTTGGGTGGCGGATTTAAACGAATTTTGTTTGTTAATTATAATTAATTAATATGCCTGGGAAATGTGCGAGTGTTGTGTGTGTTTATGCGAAAATAAATCCGGTGGTCAACTGTATTATAATTAGATTAATTGGGAGGAGGATTCTACGTTACTGGTGTATTGTTTAATTACACGCATCGGAAGGTACGGGTTTGTAATGTTACGTTAAATAAGAAAATTAAAATTAAAAGTTGAATTAATACTACTTTCCAAAAATTAAGACTACAAATTTTGGAATAAATCATAAATTTCAAACAAATCATGCATCAAAAAAGCTAACATCTCAAAAATGAATTGAGATATACACACCTTGCTGTGGAAATGAGAAAAATTTCATCACGATATCTTAAATTTCATTTTCTTTAAATTTTGAAATAAATCATAAATTGATGAGATTTAGGTTGAGCAAAAAAGCTGATATCTCAAAAATGAATTGAGATATTCAAATCTTGTCAAATTCTTAGAAAAGTATATACATTTCTGTAGAAATGACAAAAAATTTCATCTTAATATCTTAAGAATTTGATTTCTTTACAAATTTTGAAATAAATCATAAATTTGATGAAATTTTGGTTGAGCAAAAAAGCTGATATCTCAAAAATGAATTGAGATAATCAAATTTTGTCATAGTCTTGGAAAAGTATATACTTTGTTGTAGAAATGACAAAAAATTTCATCATGATATTTTATGAATTTGATTTCTTTACAAATTTTTAAATAAATCATAAATTTGATGAAATTTTGGTTGAGCGAAAAAGGTGATATCTCAAAAATGAATTGAAATATTCAAATTTGGTTATATTCATAGAAAAGTATATACTTTGTTGTAGAAATGACAAAAAATTTTATCACGATATCTTAAGAATTTGATTTTCCTTAAATTTTGAAATAAATCTTAAATTTGATGAGATTTAAGTTGAGCAAAAAAGCTGATATCTCAAAAATGGATTGAGATAATCAAATTTTGTCATATTTTTGGAAAAGTGTATACCTTGCTGTATAAATGACAAAAACTTTCATCACGATATCTTAAGAATTCAATTTTCTTTAAATTTTGATATAAATCATAAATTTGATGAAATTTTTGTTGAGCAAAAAAGCTAATATCTCAAAAATGAATTGAGATAATCAAATTTGGTTATATTTTTAGAAAAGTATATATTTTGCTGTATAAACGACAAAAAGCTTCATCACGATATTTTAAGAATTCAATTTTCTTTAAATTTTGAAATAAATCATAAATTTGATGAGATTTCAGTTGAGCAAAAAAGCTGATATCTCAAACATGAATTGAGATATTCAAATTTTGTCATATTCTTGGAAAAGTATATACTTTGTCGTAGAAATGACAAAAAATTTCATCATGATATCTTAAAATTTCGATTTTTTTACAAATTTTGAAATAATCATAAATTTAATGGAATTTAGGTTGAGCAAAAAAGCTGATATCTCAAAAATGAATTGAGATATTCAAATTTTGTCCTATTCTTGGAAAAGTATATACTTTGTTGTAGAAATGACAAAAAAATTCATCATGATATCTTAAAATTTCGATTTTTTTACAAATTTTGAAATAATCATAAATTTAATGGAATTTAGGTTGAGCAAAAAAGCTTATATCTGAGAAATGAATTGAGATAATCAAATTTTGTTATATTTTTGGAAAAGTGTATACTTTTCTGTATAAATGACAAAAAATTTCATCACGATATCTTAAGAATTCAATTTTCTTTAAATTTTGACGTAAATCATAAATTTGATGAAATTTTTGTTGAGCAAAAAAGCTAATATCTCAAAAATGAATTGAGATATTCAAATTTGGTTATATTTTTGAAAAAGTGTAAACTTTGTTGAAAAGATGACAAAAAATTTCATCATGATATCTTAAAACTTCGATTTTTTGCAAATTTTGAAATAATCATAAATTTAATGAAATTTAGGTTGAGCAAAAAAGCTGATATCTCAAACATGAATTGAGATATTCAAATTTTGTCCTACTCTTGGAAAAGTATATACTTTGTTGTAGAAGTGACAAAAAAATTTCATCATGATATCTTAAAATTTCGATTTTTTTACAAATTTTGAAATAATCATAAATTTAATGGAATTTAGGTTGAGCAAAAAAGCTGATGTCTCAAAAATGAATTGAGATATTCAAATTTGGTTATATTTTTGAAAAAGTGTAAACTTTGTTGTAGAGATGACAAAAAATTTCATCATGATATCTTAAAATTTCGATTTTTTTACAAATTTTGAAATAATCATAAATTTAATGGAATTTAGGTTGAGCAAAAAAGCTGATGTCTCAAAAATGAATTGAGATAATCAAATTTTGTCATATTTTTGGAAAAGTATATACTTTGCTGTAGAAATGACAAAAAATTTCATCATGATATCTTAAAACTTCGTTTTTTTACAAATTTTGAAATAATCATAAATTTAATGAAATTTAGGTTGAGCAAGAAAGATGATATCTCAAAAATAAATTGAGATATTCAAATTTGGTTATATTCTTAGAAGAGTATATACTTTGCTGTAGCAATGACAAAAAATTTCATCATGATATCTTAAAACTTCGTTTTTTTACAAATTTTGAAATAATCATAAATTTAATGAAATTTAGGTTGAGCAAAAAAGGTGATATCTCAAAAATAAATTGAGATATTCAAATTTGGTTATATTCTTAGAAGAGTATATACTTTGCTGTAGAAATGACAAAAAATTTCATCATGATATCTTAAAATTTTGATTTTTTTACAAATTTTGAAATAATCATAAATTTAATGAAATTTAGGTTGAGCAAAAAAGCTGATATCTCAAACATGAATTGAGATATTCAAATTTTGTCCTATTCTTGGAAAAGTATATACTTTGTTGTAGAAATGACAAAAAAATTTCATCATGATATCTTAAAATTTCGATTTTTTTACAAATTTTGAAATAATCATAAATTTAATGGAATTTAGGTTGAGCAAAAAAGCTGATGTCTCAAAAATGAATTGAGATAATCAAATTTTGTCATATTTTTGGAAAAGTATATACTTTGTTGTAGAAATGACAAAGAATTTCATCATGATATCTTAAAATTTCGATTTCTTTACAAATTTTCAAATAATCATAAATTTAATGGAATTTAGGTTGAGCAAAAAAGCTTATATCTCAAAAATGAATTGAGATAATCAAATTTTGTTATATTTTTGGAATAATGTATACTTTGCTGTATAAATGACAAAAAATTTCATCACGATATCTTAAGAATTCAATTTTCTTTAAATTTTGACATAAATCATAAATTTCATAAAATTATTGTTGAGCAAAAAAGCTGATATCTCAAAAATGAATTGGAATATTCAAATTTTGTCATATTCTTGGAAAAGTATATACTTTGTTGTAGAAATGACAAAAAATTTCATCACGATATCTTAAGAATTTGATTTTCCTTAAATTTTGAAATAAATCTTAAATTTGATGAGATTTAAGTTGAGCAAAAAAGCTGATATCTCAAAAATGAATTGAGATAATCAAATTTTGTCATATTTTTGGAAAAGTGTATACTTTGCTGTATAAATGACAAAAACTTTCATCACGATATCTTAAAAATTCAATTTTCTTTAAATTTTGACATAAATCATAAATTTGATGTAATTTTGGTTGAGCAAAAAAGCTAATATCTCAAAAATGAATTGAGATATTCAAATTTGGTTATATTTTTGAAAAAGTGTAAACTTTGTTGTAGAGATGACAAAAAATTTCATCATGATATCTTAAAATTTCGACTTTTTTACAAATTTTGAAATAATCATAAATTTAATGGAATTTAGGTTGAGCAAAAAAGCTGATGTCTCAAAAATGAATTGAGATAATCAAATTTTGTCATATTTTTGGAAAAGTATATACTTTGCTGTAGAAATAACAAAAAATTTCATCATGATATCTTAAAACTTCGTTTTTTTACAAATTTTGAAATAATCATAAATTTAATGAAATTTAGGTTGAACAAAAAAGATGATATCTCAAAAATAAATTGAGATATTCAAATTTGGTTATATTCTTAGAAGAGTATATACTTTGCTGTAGCAATGACAAAATATTTCATCATGATATCTTAAAACTTCGTTTTTTTACAAATTTTGAAATAATCATAAATTTAATGAAATTTAGGTTGAGCAAAAAAGGTGATATCTCCAAAATAAACTGAGATATTCAAATTTGGTTATATTCTTAGAAGAGTATATACTTTGCTGTAGAAATGACAAAAATTTCATCATGATATCTTAAAATTTTGATTTTTTTACAAATTTTGAAATAATCATAAATTTAATGAAATTTAGGTTGAGCAAAAAAGCTGATATCTCAAACATGAATTGAGATATTCAAATTTTGTCCTATTCTTGGAAAAGTATATACTTTGTTGTAGAAATGACAAAAAAATTTCATCATGATATCTTAAAATTTCGATTTTTTTACAAATTTTGAGATAATCATAAATTTAATGGAATTTAGGTTGAGCAGAAAAGCTGATGTCTCAAAAATGAATTGAGATAATCAAATTTTGTCATATTTTTGGAAAAGTATATACTTTGTTGTAGAAATGACAAAAATTTCATCATGATATATTAAAATTTCGATTTCTTTACAAATTTTGAAATAATCATAAATTTAATGGAATTTAGGTTGAGCAAAAAAGCTTATATCTCAAAAATGAATTGAGATAATCAAATTTTGTTATATTTTTGGAATAGTGTATACTTTGCTGTATAAATGACAAAAAATTTCATCACGATATCTTAAGATTTCAATTTTCTTTAAATTTTGACATAAATCATAAATTTCATAAAATTTTTGTTGAGCAAAAAAGCTGATATCTCAAAAATGAATTGGAATATTCAAATTTTGTCATATTCTTGGAAAAGTATATACTTTGTTGTAGAAATGACAAAAAATTTCATCACGATATCTTAAGAATTTGATTTTCCTTAAATTTTGAAATAAATCTTAAATTTGATGAGATTTAAGTTGAGCAAAAAAGCTGATATCTCAAAAATTAGTTGAGATAATCAAATTTTGTCATATTTTTGGAAAAGTATATACTTTGTTGTATAAATGACAAAAAATTTCATCACGATATCTTAAGAATTCAATTTTCTTTAAATTTTGACATAAATCATAAATTTGATGAAATTTTGGTTGAGCAAAAAAGCTAATATCTCAAAAATGAATTGAGATATTCAAATTTTGTCCTATTCTTGGAAAAGTATATACTTTGTTGTAGAAATGACAAAAAAATTTCATCATGATATCTTAAAATTTCGATTTTTTTACAAATTTTGAAATAATCATAAATTTAATGGAATTTAGGTTGAGCAAAAAAGCTGATGTCTCAAAAATGAATTGAGATAATCAAATTTTGTCATATTTTTGGAAAAGTATATACTTTGTTGTAGAAATGACAAAGAATTTCATCATGATATCTTAAAATTTCGATTTTTTACAAATTTTGAAATAATCACAAATTTAATGAAATTTAGGTTGAGCAAAAAAGCTGATATCTCAAAAATGAATTGAGATATTCAAATTTTGTCCTATTCTTGGAAAAGTATATACTTTGTTGTAGAAATGACAAAAAAATTTCATCATGTTATCTTAAAATTTAGATTTCTTTACAAATTTTGAAATAATCATAAATTTAATGGAATTTAGGTTGACCAAAAAAGCTGATATCTCAAAAATGACTTGAGATATTCAAATTTTGGCCTATGCTTGGAAAAGTATATACTTTGTTGTAGAAATGACAAAAAATTTTATCATGATATCTTAAATCTTCGATTTTTTACAAATTTTGAAATAATCATAAATTTAATGAAATTTAGGTTGAGCAAAAAAGCTGATATCTCAAACATGAATTGAGATATTAAAATTTGGTTATATTCTTGGAAAACTATATACTTTGTTGTATAAATGACAAAAGATTTCATCACGATATCTTAAGAATTCGATTTCTCCAAAGAAAAAAATGCCTTCGTAACATCCATAAGCATAATGCACAATTATATATGTCTTATCAATATCTATTTATCACCTCAAATAAGTACGGTAATGACAACTTTTCTAAACAATCGTAGATTAAAAGTTAAAAGTAAGATTAAAAGTGTGGGTCAAAATGACGTTAACGAAAAAGTATCATAATTGTGTTTAATAATAATTATTTATATCACACGTGGGATAAAGACCCAATTACTGTATTGGTGTGAAAAAATTGCACGATGAGATCGTAAAAAAGGTCGTGTAATCACACGAGTACTGTAATTACA
Source organism: Onthophagus sagittarius (assembly GCA_036711965.1). Classification (NCBI taxonomy): domain Eukaryota; kingdom Metazoa; phylum Arthropoda; class Insecta; order Coleoptera; family Scarabaeidae; genus Onthophagus; species Onthophagus sagittarius. Next base: position 19,946,594 of record JASERS010000010.1, on the reverse strand, counting down.
TTATAGTCCACGTGCGATATACAACATTATATCTATAATCGCTAAAAATTACTTAACAATCATTTTTTAATTCTATTTTTTTAAATCATTATCTGGACTAAATGTTTTGAAGTTACAAACATTTTTTTCTTTATTCTGATTAGGCTAAAATTATGTAATAAAACGAGTGCTGTAATGTACTTCGTTATGTAACTCAAATAAGTGTTAATAAGTGTGTAGAAATAAAAATTTTGTATAAAAGGGATCGAATTTTCTAGTTAACCAAAAATTGTTCGCTTTAACATTTCGATAATGGCCGTTTTAATTGGGCAACCTTGTCGCCGGCAATATTTCGCGTTTTGTTGATAATCGAGTTAGTCGGTTATTACCGCGTTTTTACCCAAACACACCCGGGATGGCTTTCATCTTCATCGTTATTTATTATTAACTGTTTTACACAGCCCCGGTACTTTAAAAGCTCCCAACCCCGTTTAAATGGCCGTTTAAATTTGAGTGGCGCAAAAAAAAATGATTTCAAAAAATATTATTCCTCTTCCTTATCGATTTTAATCGTTTCCACATCATCGTTGGAATAAAATACTTGGGGAGTAATTTCAAATTTAAATCTCCGAAAATACTCGATAAATGCATTAATGACCCACTGGCACAAACAATGGGTTATTGATTGGGTGGCGAATCATCCATAATTCATCGTTCTATTGAAAATCTCATCGAAAATTTACAACATTTTGAATTCGATTATAAATTTTTAAAACGATACAAATTTAGGATTAATCGTATTTTTAAATATAATATTGAGTAAAATGGGACGATAAAATAAATGAATACCATGTAAACTCTTCGACCGTCATCAATCAAACCCACACACACACACACATACACGCAAAGAGCTAGAAGGTAGACGTATTTTGAGTCAAACCGAGATGTTATCGATAAACAATAGCTTTTCTCTTTACACGTAGAGTATAACGGAAAACGTAATCGACTTCTTGGTAAAGAATGGAGTTTGTTAGAGTTCTTGTCGATCAAGGAAATTTATCACGCTATACAACCATTATTGGATAACGTATTTTATTTTATTTTTTGTGATTTTATTGATCTTGAAGTAATTTTTATGATTTACTTGGAGGGAAAATGCAGTCAAAGGCGAAGTTAAGGGTGTAGGTGTTGCTTTAACTTCTCGTCAAGCTTTGTTGTCCGCGACTAACTTCTCAAACGTCTTCGGCTCGTTGAAGCTCCGAATCTTGTCAAAACTTTCCCCACCCCGCCGTTTCAGCCGGTAACTTCATCCTAAACTTTCAATAACTTATGCGACGAAATGATTTTTTTAAAGTCTAAGAAACTCTCCCCTCTTTTGAGGAAAAGAAATTTATTTGTTGTATTTTGAACGCGACATAACATCTATGCGAAGTTGTTTCTAATTTAAAAAAAACTTTATCAAAGTTGAATACCTCAATTCATTTTTGAGAAATCAGCTTTTTTGCTCAAAATAAATTTCATCAAATTTATAATTATTTCAAAATTTGTAATGAAATCGAATTCTTAAGATATCAGTACGAAATTTTTTGTCATTTCTACAGCAATTTATATGCTTTTTCGAGAATATAACAAAATTTTAATATCTCAATTCATTTTTGAGATATCAGCTTTTTTGCTCAACCTAAATTTCATCAAATTTACGATTTAATTCAAAATTTGTAAACAAATAGAATTCTTAAGATATTCTGATGAAATGTTTTATCATTTCTACAGCAAAGTATACACTTTTCCGAAAATATAATTAAATTAAATATCTCAATTAATTTTTGAGATATCAGCTTTTTTACTCAACCTAAATTTCACCAAATTTACGATATATTTCAAAATTTGTAAAAAAATCGAATTTTTAAGATATAATAATGTTTTTTTTTATCATTTATACAGCAAAGTATCTAAATTCATTTTTGAGATATTAGCTTTTTTGCTCAACCTAAATTTTATCAAATCTATGATTTACTTTAAAATTTGTAAAGAAATCGAAATCTTAAGATATCATGCAAAAATTGTTTTTCATCTCTACAGAAAAGTGTATACCTTTCCGAGAATATAACCAAATTTGAATATCTCAATTCATTTTTGAGATATCAGCTTTTTTGCTCAACCTAAATTTCATCAAATATACGATTTAATTCAAAATTTGTAAACAAATAAAATTCTTAAGACATTATGATGAAATGTATCATAATTTCTACAGCAAAGTATACACTTTTCTGAAAATATAACTTAAATTAAATATCTCAATTCATTTTTGAGATATCAGCTTTTTTGCTCAACCTAAATTTCATCAAATTTACGATATATTTCAAAATTTTTAAAGAAACCGAATTCTTAACATATCATGATGAAACTTTTTGTCATTTATACAGAAAAGTGTATACTTTTTCGAGAATCTAACTAAATTTGAATATCTCAATTAATTTTTGAGATATCACCTTTTTTGCTCAACCTAAATTTCATCAAATTTATGATTTATTTCAAACCTTCCAAATAAATCGAATTCTTAAGATACCATGATGAAATTTTTTGTCGTTTCTACAGAAAAGTATAAACTTTTCCAAGAATATAACCAAATTTGAATATCTCAATTTATTTTTGAGATATTAGCTTCTCTACTCAACGTAAATTTCATCAAATTTATGTTTTATTTCAAAACTTGTAAAGATATAGAATTCTAAAGATATCATGACGATTTTTATTTGTCATTTCTGCAGCAATGTGTATGCTTTTTCGAGAATATAATAAAATTTGAATATCTCAATTCATTTTTGAGATATCAACTTTTCTGCTCAACCTAAATTTCATCAAATTTACGATATATTTCAAAATTTGTAAAGAAACCGAATTCTTAAGATATCATGATGAAACTTTTTGTCATTTATACAGAAATGCGTATACTTTTTCGAGAATATAACTAAATTTGAATATCTCAATTAATTTTTGAGATATCACCCTTTTTGCTCAACCTAAATTTCATCAAATTTATGATTTATTTCAAAACATCCAAATAAATCGAATTCTTAAGATATCATGATGAAATTTTTTGTCATTTCTACAGCAAAGCATATGCTTCTGCGACAATTTAACTAAATTTGAATATCTCAATTCATTTTTGAGATATCAGCTTTTTTGCTCAACCTAAATTTCATCAAATTTACAATTTATTTCAAAATTTGTAAATAAATCGAATTCTTAAGATATCATGATGAACTTTTTTGTCGTTTCCACAGCAAAATATATACTTTTCCGAAAATATAACTTAAATCAAATATCTCAATTTATTTTTGAGATATCAGCTTTTTTGCTCAACCTAAATTTCATCAAATTTACGATATACTTCAAAATTTGTAAAGAAACCTAATTCTTAAGATATCATGATGAAACTTTTTGTCATTTATACAGAAGAGTGTATACCTTTTCGAGAATATAACTAAATTTGAATATCTCAATTAATTTTTGAGATATTACCTTTTATTCTCAACCTAAATTTCATCAAATTTATGATTTATTTCAAAACTTCTAAATAAATCGAATTCTTAAGATATCATGATGAATTTTTTTGTCATTTCTACAGCAAAATATATACTTTTCCGAGCATATAACCAAATTTGAATATCTCAATTCATTTTTTGAGATATCAGCTTTTTTACTCAACATAAATTTCATCAAATTTACGATTTAATTCAAAATTTGTGAATAAATCGAATTCTTAAGATATCATGATGAACTTTTTTGTCATTTCCACAGCAAAATATATACTTTTCCGAAAATATAACTTAAATTAAATATCTCAATTCATTTTTGAGATATCAGCTTTTTTGCTCAACCTAAATTTCATCAAATTTACCATATACTTCAAAATTTGTAAAGAAACCTAATTCTTAAGATATCATCATGAAACTTTTTGTCATTTATACAGAAGAGTGTATACTTTTTCGAGCATATAACCAAATTTGAATATCTCAATTCATTTTTTGAGATATCAGCTTTTTTACTCAACATAAATTTCATCAAATTTACAATTTAATTCAAAATTTGTGAATAAATCGAATTCTTAAGATATCATGATGAACTTTTTTGTCATTTCCACAGCAAAATATATACTTTTCCGAAAATATAACTTAAATTAAATATCTCAATTCATTTTTGAGATGTCAGCTTTTTTGCTCAACCTAAATTTCATCAAATTTACCATATACTTCAAAATTTGTAAAGAAACCTAATTCTTAAGATATCATCATGAAACTTTTTGTCATTTATACAGAAGAGTGTATACTTTTTCGAGAATATAACTAAATTTGAATATCTCAATTAATTTTTGAGATATTACCTTTTTTTCTCAACTTAATTTCATCAAATTTATGATTTATTTCAAAAGTTCCAAATAAATCGAATTCTTAAGATATCATGATTAAATTTTTTGTCATTTCTGCAGCAAAATATAAACTTTTCCGAGAATATAACTAAATTCGAATATCTCAGTTTATTTTTGAGATATCAGCTTTTTTACTTAACCTAAATTTCATCAAATTTATGTTTTATTTCAAAATTTGTAAAGATATCGAATTCTTAAGATATCATGACGAATTTTTTTGTCATTTCTGCAGCAATGTGTATGCTTTTTCGAGAATATGATAAAACTTTAATATCTCAATTCATTTTTGAGATATTAGTTTTTTTACTCAACATAAATTTCATCAAATTTACGATTTAATTCAAAATTTGTAATCAAATAGAATTCTTAAGATATTATGATGAAATGTTTTATCATTTCTAGCGTAAAGTATACACTTTTCCGAAAATATAACTTAAATTAAATATCTCAATTCATTTTTGAGATATCAACTTTTTTGCTCAACCTAAATTTCATCAAATTTACGATTTATTTCAAAATTTGTAAAAATATCGAAATCTTAAGACATCATGATGAATTTTTTGTCATTTCTACAACAAGGTTTATACTTTTCTAAGAATATAACCAAATTTGTGAATTTCAATTCATTTTTGAGATATTACCTTCTTTATTCAACCTAAATTTAATCACATTTACGATTTATTTCAAAATTTGTAAAAAATCGTATTCTTAAGATATCATGATGAATTTTTTGTCATTTCTACAACAAAGTATATACTTTTCTGAGAATATAACCAAATTTGAATATCTTAATTCATTTTTGAGATATCACCTTTTTTGCTCAACCTAAATTTCATCAAATTTATAATTTATTTCAAAACTTCTAAATAAATCGAAGTCTTAAGATATCATGATGAAATTTTTTGTCATTTCTACAGCAAAATATATACTTTTCCGAGCATATAACCAAATTTGAATATCTCAATTCATTTTTGAGATATCAGCTGTTTTTACTCAACCTAAATTTCATCAAATTTGCGATTTATTTCAAAATTTGTAAAGAAACCGAATTCTTAAGATATCATAATGAAATTTTTTGTCATTTCTACAGCAAAGTATATACTTTTCCGAGAATATAACCAAATTTGAATATCTCAATTCATGTTTGAGATATCAGCTTTTTTGCTCAACCTAAATTTTATTAAATTTATGATTATTTCAAAATTTGTAAAAATCCAAGTTTTAAGATATCATGATGAAATTTTTTGTCATTTCTACAACAAAGTATATACTTTTCCAAAAATATGACAAAATTTGATTATCTCAATTCATTTTTGAGATATCAGCTATTTTGCTCAACCTAAATCTCATCCAATTTATGATTTATTTCAAAATTTGTTAAAAAATTAAATATGAATTTTCCAATTTTAGGAAACGTCTGTTTCTTGAAATGGTCTCAATTAATCAAGACTTGACTTCTGTTAATTCCCGTACAGACATCCAGAATTTGAGTGTCATTTACAAGCATTTGCTTTCTCTTAATAATAGGACCGTTGGTGATGGGATCTCTGAGTTTTTCTTTTAGTTTGAATAATAAGAAAACTTCTTTTGGTGTATGACCCTTCCACTTTGGGTTTTTGGTTTGTTGCATTGCCTGGTTGTGTTGGTGTGTTGGTAACCCTGTTGTGAATGGACCTCTCCCGCGCTTTTATAGGTTTTAGAGGTTATGTTCGGGCCATTGTAGGCGTCCATTTCAATCGTGTGACTTGACTTGCCTGAACTGTTTTAGAAATTTTAACGTTCATTATTGTTGTTCATCATAACTTTGTTGATTTTTACATTATGTTAAGTGACTTAATTTTGATTGCGCTCTTTTCGTAAGTAAATTTAAATAAATTTTATTGTAATTTGAATTTGATTACTTTGTAACTTTTATAGAATTGTAATGTTCTGATGAAGGATTAAAATAAATCCGAAAGCTTAACGTTGTTAAAGAAAAGCTTTTATTAAGCGCATTGCCGATCAACCCAATATTAATTCGAAATTTATAAAAGATCGTTCTCTTATTGTGTTCCTAACTTGTACAATCATCTGCCTGATTCTTTAAAACGTTTATCGTGTTGTACATTTAAAATAACAGTAAAGAAACTTAACCAACCAAATGATGTTGTCCTCTTCCCCTTTCAGTCTTTCTTTCTGGGATGTTTTCATTTGCTTAAAATAGTTTTTTTTAATACGTTTAAGAAGCAAGTATTGTTTTATTTTTATATTATATTTCTTTTTCTTGTTCTCATTAAAATCAAGTAGTAATTTTGGTTTTGCTTTCATTCTTCTTTTCTCTTCTTTTTCTCTTCTTTGAATCTGCGACGTACATCGTTTAGCTTTAGTTAACTTCTATTAGTTGTATGTAAGGTAACCATAAGGTACCATTGTCTGGTCCTAGCCAAACTAACTCAATCCTCTTTGGTTCTTGTTTTAATTGATTGTTATTTTCTTATTATTATTATTTCTTTTTGCATAACTGTACTCTTTATGTATTTATATGAACCAATAAATATTATTATTATATGCAATTTTTGTTAAAAATTGTTCTCAATTTGATCTCATTATCACTTCCGGTAATGTTGACCTAATCAAATCACTTCAATGTGGAGTTGAAGTTGCTGCTTGTAAGAAGCAAGGGAGACCATCACCGTTACATCATCATCGTTATATCTTTTCGGTGTTCTTCGAAAATAAATAATATTGTGTTTGGAACATTTCACCCGTTCAGTTTAAGGGGTCGGATTGTATCGGGTATCCGAAATTAAATATTTGATTTGGACGGTAGACACTCCTCTGGCAGTTAATTTCGTCGTTTGGCAAGACTCCTCGGTTCGTTCGGTTCGCGCGCGCGGAGGGATGTTCCGCTGGAGGACCCAACTTGAAAATTAAACAGGGTAGATGTAAGTGACAGTGCCGGGAGACTGCCGGGACACTAGATTGGTAAAGTTCTCCTCCAACCCGCCCCCACGACCAACCAAAACCAAACGATCCCCGAACCAGAACCACCACCACCACCCCACCATCAAAACCCCTCTTTCTCCAGGGACAGACGGATTTCGGTTGAGGATATTGCGATTATCTTAAATAATTAACGCTCCGATGGCAGCTCTAATTGCTTTAGACTTGTTTTGTTTTTACTAACATCGTCTTTTTTGCTTCATCCCGCTTTTAATTGATTCAATGACATGATGGGTTTATGCAAATAGTAATTCGAACGCGATCAATTCGCGCGTTACTGAAGCAAATCTAAATTGTGAAACGCAACGGGGATGTTTCCAAAGTAAATTGGGTGACGGAGTCGGTGGGGAATAGGGGTGGTGATGTTGGTGGTGTTCTCGTCGACCGCGAGGACCTGGGCTTGTCATCGTCGTTTCGGAAGCCTACGGGGGATCCAAATGCAAAACGGTCTCGTGTTCAAACATTTCAAACGCGCATAACGCTTATGTAAATCACCTCATGCATAATACGACGAGATGGACCGTAACAACTCTTGGTATCCAAATCCAAAGTCAGATATTCCAAGATATTTCAAATTATTTCATTCATACACGTTTAAATTTAAATTAATTGCTTTTTAACTCTGTTGCGAATTGGGGATAATTACGCAGTACTCCTTTCGTAAAAATAAAGCAAGTTCGGTTCTGGAATTAGACACAAAGTAGCAACAGCCCATACGCGAAAACTCTCTTTCTCTTTCCCTTACCACTCCGGATCCAATTATTTCAATTACCGCCTTATTTCTTGCAGACTGCAGCGACTCCGGCGAAACACAATTAAATCAACGGGTTCAATTTAATTTTTAATTAAACTTAAACGTTTCCCAGACTCGACCACCCCTCTTTTCGGAAACGAATTCTATTTCGTGTTCTCGCTTCAAGGTCTAAAAAGATTCAGTTTCTTCTACCACATCGCATTCACTCCTTTGTGGAACTCGAGTGATTCTAAGTTGGGCTCAACCAACAATAATACACTTTAAAAGTTAATTCTAGCTCTAAATTTGCAAATTTGCATTTTTTGACAATTTTTTGTGCTAATATGTTTAAATTAAGCTAAGGAACACGATGAGTCCTCTCAATTCAAATTTGGCAGTAGCAAAAAAAAATTACAATATTACAAGAAGTAATTTGTGAAACCCGAGTGATTCTAAGTTGGACTCAACCAACAATAATACACTTTAAAAGTTAATTCTAGCTCTAAATTTGCAAATTTGCGTTTTTTGACAATTTTTTTGTGCTAATATGTTTAAATTAAGCTAAGGAACACAATGAGTCCTCTCATTTCAAATTTGGCAGTAGCAAAAAAAATTACACTATTACAAAAAGTGATTTGTGGAACCCGATTGATTCTAAGTTGGACTCAACTAACAATAATACACCTTAAAAGTTAATTCTAGCTCTAAATTTGCAAATTTGCATTTTTTGACCATTTTTTGTGCTAATATGTTTAAATTAGGCTAAGGAACACGATGAGTCCTCTCAATTCAAATTTGGCAGTAGCAAAAAAAATTACACTATTACAAAAAGTGATTTGTGGAACCCGAGTGATTCTAAGTTGGACTCAACCAACAATAATACACTTTAAAAGTTAATTCTAGCTCTAAATTTCTCTTCTTTCTCTAAAAATCTCTTTCGTGGCCTATATAATTTTATTTCGGTTTGCCACAAAAACGCGCAAAGTCTCTGGGGCCGTTTCGATGATTTTGTGGTCACATTTGAGTCACAGATTTTTGACATCATCATGATTAGTGAGACATGGCTCAAACCCTCCCTTCCTTCGTCGTTATTATCGCTCCCAAATTATCGCCTACTGAGAAATGACTGGGAATATTCATGCGTTGTTTGTTCGCGACCATTTCAACATCAATATTATTGCTTTATCTGATGGGTCGCAACAAAACGCAGAGTATCTTTTTACTGAGATAACGATAGTCTCAGTAAGTTGGGCACGTTTTATTGTCCACCGACCCTACATTACTTTGATCAGTTGGAGGATGTACCGGAGAGGCACACTCTTAATTATGATACTACTCTTCTTATGGTCGACTTCAACACTTGTCTCTTAAGAAACGATCTGCGCTATGAAAAACTTAAATTCATCACCTCTTCTCTCAATCTTTCTATTTTACCGACACAAACCACATACCATTTACCAACATCTCAGTCGATGTTGGACCTTATTTTAACGTCCTCTCCAGACAACATACTTTCTCATGGGCAGATTCAAGCGTGTCAGTTCTCCAACCACGACTTAATTTATTGTACACTTAAGATTGGGCGTTGTGTGATACCTAGACTTTCTATTTCCACTCGAAACTACAGTGGAATCATCAGCGAGGCATTGATGTCAACTAAAAGGTTAACTACTTCAATACGCAACTCAGGGAATTGTATGATTGTCATGCCCCTTTGCTTCCACGCAAAACAAAGCACCTACCTGCACCCTGGCTCAATGGTGAGGTTAAGGATCTTATGCGCAGACGTAATGCTGCAAAAACTCTTCTTCGAAGGCATCTATCCAATGCTAACTGGGAAACCTACCGTGCTTTGCGTAACCGCTGCAACCACCGTTGTAAGAACTTAAAAAAATTGTATATTTATCGGAAATTGTCTTATGCTACCCCTAACACTTTCTGGAAAACTATGCGTTCTCTTGGTGTAGTTGAATCACCTTCTTATCATGGTGGTTTTGATTATGATTCTCTAGTCAATTATTTTGCGGAACCTCCCATTACTCTCGATGATTCAGTTAAGGCATCAACTATTACTGCTGCTATTGCCTCTGCTAATGTCAATTCCAGACTTTCCTTGGAGCTGTTTGACGAGCTTCAAGTCCGCCAGGCTCTTAGTCATTCTAAGACCACTAGTGTCTGTGCCGATGGTGTCAGTATTAAGCAGCTTTTTCCCATTTTGGATGTAATCATTCCTCCACTACTCCACATATTTAACTTCTCCATTCTCTTCTATTTGGAAACTAGCTTACGTTGTACCCATACCTAAACTTAAATGTTCCACTTGTCTGAGTGATTTTCGTCCTATATCCATTATTTCTGTAATTTCTAGAGCACTAGAGCGCTTGGTATATATGCAGGTGCAGCAGTATTTTGATGAGCATAAAATTATCACTGGTTTTCAATCAGGTTCCGACATCGGCGCTCATCAAGATTATTGATGATATTAGACGTGGTTGTGATGATCGGCGTTTGACCTTATTGGTCTTGCTCGATTTCAGCAAAGCATTTGATTCTGTTCATCATGGTTTGTTGGTGGCAATTCTTTCTTCTGTGAATTTTCGTCGAGCTGTGTCGCGTGGTTTCAATCGTACTTTTCTAATCGTTCGTTGTGTGTACGTGACTCCTCATCATCTTCGTCTGTAGTTACAAGCCACTGTGGTGTGCCTCAGGGCAGTGTCTTGGGTCCACTCCTATTTTGAGTATTTATAAACTCCATTTCTAAAATAATTAAGTGCAACTTTCACCTATATGCAGATGACTCCAAATTTATAAAACTGCAGCTGTGGATGAAGTTCCAGCAGCGATGATGCGGCTTAATAGGGATCTTGCTAGCGTTCTGGACTGGTCTAGATGCCATGGCTTGGGTTTAAATGTAGCAAAGACCTAGGCTATTGCTTTTGAAAATTAAAATTCAAAGTTGAATTGATACTACTTTTCAAAAATTAAGACTACAAATTTTGGAATAAATCATAAATTTCAAAAAATCATGCACCAAAAAAGCTATATCTCAAAAATTAATTGAGATATACACACCTTGCTGTGGAAATGACAAAAAATTCATCACGATATCTTAAGAATTCGATTTTCTTTAAATTTTGAAATAAGTCATAAATTGATGAGATTTAGGTTGAGCAAAAAATCTGATATCTCAAAAATGAATTGAGATATTCAAATTTTGTCAAATTTTTAGAAAAGTATATACTTTTCTGTAGAAATGACAAAAAATTTCATTAAGATATCTTAAACTTCGATTTTTTTTTCAAATTTTGAAATAATCATAAATTTAACGAAATTTAGGTTGAGCAAAAAAAAAAATTCTAGGAAAAGTATATATTTTGCTGTATAAACGACAAAAAACTTCATCACAATATTTTAAGATTTCAATTTTCTTTCAATTTTGAAATAATCATAAATTTGATGAGATTTAGCTTGAGCAAAAAAGCTGCTATCTCAAAAATGAATTGAGATAATCAAATTTTGTCATATTCTTGGAAAAGTATATACTTTGCTGTAGAAACAGCAAAAAATTTCATCATGATATCTTAAAATTTCGATTCTTTTACAAATTTTGAAATAATCATAAATTTAATGAAATTTAGGTTGAGCAAAAAAGCTGATATCTCAAAAATGAATTGGGATATTCAAATTTTGTCATATTCTTGGAAAAGTACATACTTTGCTGTAGAAATGACAAAAAATTTCATCACGATATCTTAAGAATTCAATTTTTTTTTAAATTTTGACATAAATCATAAATTTGATGAAATTTTGGTTGAGCAAAAAAGGTGATATCTCAAAAATGAATTGAGATATTCAAATTTGGTTATATTCTTCGAAACGTATATACTTTGCTGTATAAATGACAAAAAATTGTATCACGATATCTTAAGAATTTGATTTTCTTTACATTTTGAAATAAATCTTAAATTTGATAAGATTTAGATTGAGCAAAAAAGCTAATATCTCAAAAACGAATTGAGATATCCAAACTTTATCATATTCTTAGAAAAGTATATACTTTGCTGTAGATATGACAAAAAAATTCATCATGATATCTTAAAATTTCGTTTTTTTTTTACAAATTTTGAAATAATCATAAATTTAATGAAATTTAGGTTGTGGAAAAAAGCTAATATCTCAAAAATGAATTGGGATAATCAAATTTTGTCATATTCTTGGAAAAGTATATACTTTGCTGTAGAAACAACAAAAAATTTCATCATGATATCTCAAAATTTCGATTTTTTTACAAATTTTGAAATAATCTTAAATTTGATGAGATTTAGGTTGAGCAAAAAAGCTAATATCTCAAAAACGAATTGAGATATCCAAACTTTATCATATTCTTAGAAAAGTATATACTTTGCTGTAGATATGACAAAAAAATTGATCATGATATCTTAAAATTTCGTTTTTTTTTACAAATTTTGAAATAATCATAAATTTAATGAAATTTAGGTTGTGTAAAAAAGCTAATATCTCAAAAATGAATTGGGATAATCAAATTTTGTCATATTCTTGGAAAAGTATATACTTTGCTGTAGAAACAATAAAAAATTTCATCATGATATCTCAAATTTCGATTTTTTTACAAATTTTGAAATAATCTTAAATTTGATGAGATTTAGGTTGAGCAAAAAAGCTAATATCTCAAAAACGAATTGAGATATCCAAACTTTATCATATTCTTAGAAAAGTATATACTTTGCTGTAGATATGACAAAAAAATTCATCATGATATCTTAAAATTTCGTTTTTTTTTACAAATTTTGAAATAATCATAAATTTAATAAAATTTAGGTTGAGCAAAAAAGCTGATATCTGAAAAATGAATTGAGATAATCAAATTTTGTCATATTTTTGGAAAAGTATATACTTTGCTGTATAAATGACAAAAAATTTCATCACGATATCTTAAGAATTCAATTTTCTTTAAATTTTGACATAAATCATAAATTTGATGAAATTTTGGTTGAGTAAAAAAGCTAATATCTCAAAAATGAATTGAAATATTCAAATTTGGTTATATTTTTGGAGAAGTATATATTTTGCTGTATAAACGACAAAAAACCTCATCACGATATTTTAAGAATTCAATTTTCTTTAAATTTTGAAATAAATCATAAATTTGATGAAATTTGGGTTGAGCAAAAAAGCTGATATCTCAAACATGAATTGAGATATTCAGATTTGGTTATATTCTCAAAAAAGTATATATTTTCCTGTGGAAATGAGAAAACATTTCCTCACGATATCTTAAGAATTCAATTTTCTTTAAATTTTGAAATAAATCTTAAATTGGATGAGATTTAAGTTGAGCAAAAAAGTTGATATCTCAAAAATGAATTGAGATAATCAAATTTTGTCATATTTTTGGAAAAGTATATACTTTGTTGTAGAAATGACAAAAAATTTCATCATGATATCTTAAAACTTTGATTTTTTACAAATTTTGAAATAATCATAAATTTAATGAAATTTAGGTTGAGCAAAAAAGCTGATATCTCAAAAATGAATTGAGATAATCAAATTTTGTCATAGTCTTTGAAAAGTATATATATACTTTGTTGTAGAAATGACAAAAAATTTCATCATGATATCTTATGAATTTGATTTCTTTACAAATTTTGAAATAAATCATAAATTTGATGAAATTTTGGTTTAGCAAAAAAGATGATATCTCAAAAATGAATTGAGATATTCAAATTTGGTTATATTCTTGGAAAAGTATATACTTTGTTGTAGAAATGACAAAAAATTTCATCATGATATCTTAAAATTTCGATTTTCTTTACAAATTTTGAAATGATCATAAATTTAATGAAATTTAGGTTGAGCAAAAAAGCTGATATCTCAAAAATGAATTAAGATATTCAAATTTGGTTATATTCTTAGAAAAGTATGTACCTTGCTGTATGAATGACAAAAAATTGTATCACGATATCTTAAGAATTTGATTTTCTTTACATTTTGAAATAAATCTTAAATTTGATGAGATTTAGGTTGAGCAAAAAAGTTAATATCTCAAAAACGAATTGAGATATTCAAACTTGGTCATATTCTTAGAAAAGTATATACTTTGCTGTAGATATGACAAAAAAATTCATCATGATATCTTAGAATTTCGATTTTTTTTTACAAATTTTGAAATAATCATAAATTTAATGAAATTTAGGTTGTGGAAAAAAGCTGATATCTCAAAAATGAATTGGGATAATCCAATTTTGTCATATTCTTGGAAAAGTATATACTTTGCTGTAGAAACAACAAAAAATTTCATCATGATATCTCAAAATTTCGATTTTTTTACAAATTTTGAAATAATCTTAAATTTGATGAGATTTAGATTGAGCAAAAAAGCTGATATCTCAAAAACGAATTGAGATATTCAAATTTTGTCATATTCTTAGAAAAGTATATACTTTGCTGTAGAAACGACAAAAAAATTCATCATGATATCTTAAAATTTCGATTTTCATTACAAATTTTGAAATAATCATAAATTTAATGAAATTTAGGTTGAGCAAAAAAGCTAATATCTCAAAAACGAATGGAGATATCCAAACTTTATCATATTCTTAGAAAAGTATATACTTTGCTGTACATATGACAAAAAAATTCATCATGATATCTTAAAATTTCGATTTTCTTTACAAATTTTGAAGTAATCATAAATTTAAAGAAATTTAGGTTGAGCAAAAAAGCTGATATCTCAAAAATGAATTGAGATATACAAATTTTGTCCTATTCTTGGAAACGTGTGTACTTTGTTGTAGAAATGACAAAAAAATTCATCATGATATCTTAAAATTTCGATTTTCTTTACAAATTTTGAAATAATCATAAATTTAATGAAATTTAGGTTGAGCAAAAAAGCTGATATCTCAAAAATGAATTGAGATAATCAAATTTTGTCATATTTTTGGAAAAGTATATACTTTGCTGTATAAATGACAAAAAAATTCGTCACCATATCTTAAGAATTCAATTTTCTTTAAATTTTGACATAAATCATAAATTTGATGAAATTTTGGTTGAGCAAAAAAGCTAATATCTCAAAAATGAATTGAGATATTCAAATTTAGTTATATTTTTGGAGAAGTATATATTTTGCTGTATAAACGACAAAAAACTTCATCACGATATTTTAAGAATTCAATTTTCTTTAAATTTTGAAATAAATCATAAATTGGATGAGATTTAGGTTGAGCAAAAAAGCTGATATCTCAAAAATGAATTGAGGTATTCAAATTTGGTTATATTTTTAGAAAAGTATATACTTTGCTGTAGAAATGACAAAAAATTTCATCATGATATCTTAAAATTTCGATTTTTTTACAAATTTTGAAATAATCATAAATTTCTTACTCCTATTTTCAGTATTTATAAGCTTCATTTCTAAAATAATTAAGTGCAACTTTCACCTATATGCATATAACTCCAAATTTATACAACTGCAGCTGTGGATGAAGTTCCAGCAGCGGTGATGCGGCTTAATAGGGATCTTGCTAGCGTTCTGGACTGGTCTAGATGCCATGGCTTGGGTTTAAATGTAGCAAAGACTCAGGCTATTGCTTTTGGATCAAGGCCTCTGGTAACAAAATTTTACTCCCTTAACAATACCTATTTGTCACTTGACGGTAATATTATACAATTCTCTCGAACTGTTAAAAACTTGGGTGTGATGATGGATTCTGCATTGTCCTGGAAGCCCCAGATTCAATCTATTTCTGTTTCTACTCCCTACGCAAGCTTGGTTGTTTCCTTCCACCTATTGTTCGTCGTAACCTCTGTTACTCTTTAATTCTTCCCCATTTGGACTATGCCGACACCATATACCCGGACCTTTCGATTGGTCTTCGTAACAAATTCGAGAGGTTACAAAATAATATGTTACACCTTATCGTAATTACCTCGAAATACTTACCGTTGAGAACCGTAGATCTTTCCGCATACTAACTACTTTATAAAAGATTCTTTCCTCTCTGTTTTCAGTCTCTCTGTTCACTGCATTTCAGTTCATAGCCTCTCGCGGTCTTCCTACTACAGCACAATCTGGTGTCTCACTCACGTTTCCGATTCATCGTACCGAAATATATCATGGGTCATACACAGTGCAAGCTATAACTCTGTGGAATAACTTACCCACTGAGTTGCGGGAAGCCCGCAGTTTTACTGTATTCAGAGCATCGTTTAGAGATCGCCTGTTGTCACAACAGTTATCTCAGACTGTTTCCTGATTTAATCTACCTCTTCTCTTTTCGTTCTTAGCTGATAGCTTTATTTCTTCTTCTCCAATCAATTTTTGCTTAATTCGAGTCTCTTTCATTCTTGTTCTTGAGTATTCTTTTTCTAATACTTAATATATAAACTTATTATTTTTTTAACTTATATTCGCCATATCAATTTATTTAAAATATACATTGCTGATTGGGTCGTTTTAAAAACATCGCCTCTGGCGATAAATCGACCATTTGTTAACCTTGTATCAATGTTAAGGAATGATGTGTAAATTTTTTTTTATTGTACATCTTGGTGGCAATAAATTCAATTTGTCATAATACGTAATTTGATAAGCTCTAAATTTCCGAATTTGTATTTCTTGGCGATTTTTTTATCCTAATATGTTCAAATTAAGCCAAAGAATACAATGAGTACTCTCATTTTAAATTAGGCAGTAGCAATAAAAAATTAGATTATTATAAAATGTGATTTGATTAGTTCTAAATTTGTAAATTTGCATCTCTTGACAATTTTGTTATCTTAAGATATTTAAAATGACCTCAAGAATGTGATAAGTGCACTTAATTTAAATTTGGCAGTGGAAAAAAAAATTACACTGCCACAAAAGGTAATTTGATGAGCTCTGAATTTGCAAATTTGTATTTCTTGATGATTTTTTTATCTTAAAATGTTCAAATTAAGTCAAGGAACACGATGATTACTCTCATTTTAAATTTGGCAGTAGCAAAAAAAAATTACACTATTACAAAAAGTGATTTAGTTAGCTCTAAATTACACTGTCACAAGAGGTAAGCTCTAAATTTGCAAATTTGCATTTATTGACAATTTTTTAGCCTAATATATTCAAATTAAGCCAAGGAACACGATGAATACTCTCATTTTGAATTTGGCAGTAACAAAAAAAATTACACTTCTCTCTTTTTACATACTCAAATGTCAATTTCAAATAAAAACTTTAAATATTTCTTTATAACTCTCAAAGATTTATCTTTTAATTCCAAATGAAACAAAATATTTATCTTTAATCTCATTGTATCCATCTTCGCGCATAATTCATTCGTTCTCAGTATATTTTACTCGTTAGATTTAACGAATCACCACTGGAAAAGAAACTAAATGAAACGAAATGAAACGAAATGAAACGATCTCTCTTCTTATGTTTAATTCCACTTCGCCTTCCATTTCCATTTTTATCTTAATACATACCATCCCAGAAACGAATTAATTAGATTTTAGTTGTATTTATTCAATTTTTACGCCGAATACTTTTTATGAATCATTCGGTGGTAATTGACGGGAAATCGTCCATTAAGAAATTCCAATTCAATTGTTTCTTTTTATTACTCTTTTTGCGATTCGCTCCGTTTGCAATAAATCCAGACATAATTCGCCGAAGCAAGAAAGAAACTCGAGAAGGAGGAGCAGAAGCAGAAGCAGCAGGATGGATAACGACACAGACACACACCAGGTGTTGCACCCCGCGGTGACCTTAAACCGAAGAGACCGAAGAGGACGCAGACTCTTAACTCCGAATCAATTTATGTCCTTGAAATGAAACCATTCGGAACCAACCCGATGTCGCGATTAACCGCGCGTGTAATTGGATTATTAATATCTTTCTGTTAATAATCTGCTTGCTTTATGCACATAGTTGAACGTTCAACTTTAAAAATAATTCAAATTGAAATGGAAATTAGTGTACTCCCGATAGAGTATGGAGTACCAAAATGTATTGATTAGAAACGGGCACCGAATTCTCTGTAGAGCATCTGACCGAATTGTGGCTGTTAGTTCTTGCATTATTAAATATAGCTTACGGCGCCAGAACAATTGGTTCTAATTTTCCTATATCGCAAAAACATCTTTGAGTGCAATTTCCAAATGAAATCACGCCAAGGAAACGAAACCGGAAGGACGCACACGCGAATAAAGCGGAGATTCGTGGTGGAAGTTTGCGCAATTTAATTGAATAAAGGCTTGCATGTTTACTACCAGATTTGAGCGCGTATACAGATGCACACATACAGGGAGAGACGGACTGCAAATAGTTTTCCCGAGGATTTAGCGTTTCGGGGGGTTGGCCTCGGTTTCTCTCTTCTCTTCTCGGCCTTTATCTGCAGTTGCAGTATTTCAACGGGGGCTAACCCCATGGCCAAAGCTCGTACACATTGTGTTGCGATTGCAATAAAATGTTCACTGAATGTCCCAACGTGAGCTCGCTTATCGGGATAATGGCTTATTCTAAGTTCTGCTAAAATGGAATTCCACGCGGAAAGGTGGATGCTATTTTAAACTTTTTCGCTTTAATTTTATTGGGACTACTTTAATCAAATCATTTATTTCAAACTTTTTAATGTTACACAAATAATAACACAGTAATAAGTAGTTTTTATAATAGTGTAATTTTTTTTGCTACTGCCAAATTTAATATGAGAGCATTCATCGTGTTCCTTGGCTTAATTTGAACATATTAGGATAAAAAATTTATCAAAAAATACAAATTTGCAAATTTAGAGCTTATCAAATTACCTTTTATGACAGTGTAATTTTTTTTTGCCACTGCCAAATTTGAATTGAATGCACTCATCGTATTCCTCAAGCCATTTTGAATACGTTAAGATAACAAAATTGTCAAAATATTTGTGTAATTTTTTTTGCTACTGCCAAATTTAAAATGAGAGTACTCATCGCGTTCCTTGGCTTAATTTGAACATATTAGGATATAAAATTGTCAACAATGCAAAAATTGTGGTTATAACCATCACATTCGAGTCATTTAGATATCTCCCTAATTCATTGAGTGCTCTCCTTAATTACTCTTTAAGATAATATGAAAAAAATTGATTTCAATACATTCTGCTTCCCTTAAACAAAACACACATACACATGAGATACGTTTAAATTTTAAATTTAATTCCCGAACAGAGATGCACATTGGGACCAGCCCATTAATAATTCGTCCACCAAACGGCAAAGGTTCGTCCCTAAGCGCAGTAAAAACTACGTAAAACCCGTACGTGTAGACTGTAGACCATATCGGGCAGTTTACAACCAAACTAACAACAAGATGACTTCCTTTTGTTACACCCCAATTGGGAATAGCACCAAAATAAAAGGAATTCTTTAAAAGATATAGAAATAAAACTAAATTTAAAGTTCCAAAATTCAAGCAACACAATCACCTATTTACTCATCTCGGGTGCTGCGAAGTCTGCTGAATACAAATTGCAAATTCGCTTACGACCAAAATGCGAAAAGGGAAGGAGACGTCAGGGAATTACGCGTGCATGTAAAGAAGCAAATCATTCTCGAAACCAGCAACACGTGCAACGTGGTTTCGACGTTAAACGTCGCGATGGGACGTGAAGGCTTTCGTATGCAAATCTTGAAATCGTTGGGGAAGAGGAATTAATTTGATTTCGTATTATTATGGGAATGCTTTATTTTTCTTTTTTTTCTTTTTGGTTAAAGAAGGGTTGATGTAGAACCCGGTAGTAAACGCAAAGGCAAAACGTCCGAGTGGTTGTAAAAAGGGAAAGTGGACGGGGACGGTTCGAGGATTTACAGTTTTGGGGTTTTCCCCGGTAAGAAGATTAAGCGAGCCGACGATTTATACCCTTTTTCTTATTCATGTCTTTTTGTTTTACGATCGGTTTCCGTTTTCTTCTTCACCTTGTTTATTTTTATTATTGCATTCATGTACTTTATGGAGAAGACAATCAAAGATAGAATGCAATTCTAAAATCGGTTTTGTCCATAAATCTTAATAATTTTAGAGGAATATTATAACTCTTTAATTATAACTCGTTAAAATATTTTGCAAAACTTTACAATCACCCTGTATATTCCCACCTTTAGATGTTTTTTTTCAACCAAAACGTTCCTAATCTTAATTATCAAAGCAAACAGTAAACGAAGACAGTACATTCCGGATATAACGAACAATCAATGAACCTGAAAATTAGTTCGTTATAAAAAATTTTAAAAAATTCGCATCGCTTTAGAAACAGCCTGTATATTCCCACCTTTAGATGTTTTTTTTTAACCAAAACGTTCCTAATCTTAATTATCAAAGCAAACAGTAAACGAAGACAGTACATTCCGGATATAACGAACAATCAATGAACCTGAAAATTAGTTCGTTATAAAAAATTTTAAAAAATTCGCATCGCTTTAGAAACAGCCTGTATATTCCCACCTTTAGATGTTTTTTTTTTTAACCAAAACGTTCCTAATCTTAATTATCAAAGCAAACAGTAAACGAAGACAGTACATTCCGGATATAACGAACCCTCAATGAACGTGAAAATCAGTTCGTTATAAAAAATTTAAAAAAATTCGCATCGCTTTAGAAACAGCCTGTATATTCCCACCTTTAGATATTTCTTTTTAACCAAAACGTTCCTAATCTTAATTATCAAAGCAAACAGTAAACCAATACAGTACATTCCGGATATAACGAACCTTCAATGAACCTAAATATCTTTTCGTTATAAGAAATTTTTAAAAAATCGGATCACTTTAGAAACAGCCTGTATATTCCAAGCTTTAATTTTTTTTACCAAAACGTTCCTAATCTTAATTATCCAAGCAAACAGTAAACAAATACAGTACATTCCGGATATAACGAACCTTCAATGAACCTAAAAATCGATTCGTTATAATCGGAGTTTGTTATGGGCAAAAGTTTCAAAAATCCTACTTAACCCAACGTGATATCTCTTATATTGAATTTTTAAGAGGACGGAGATTTTACAGAATTTTGAACCATCCTGTACACATTGCATATAATATATTAATATACAGGTGTCCCAGATTAATGAGCCAATATACAGAGTTCTGTCTTAGATAAAAGTTATACGAAGATGATTAACGGAAAATATTTTTATATAAAGAGTGTTCCACAAAGATGTATTACAATAAATATGTGTTATTTTAATCTTTGATAAATCCTTTAAATATGAATTTCTTAGAGACTAATCGAGATGGAAAGTTAAAATTTGCGACAGTTGTTAAATTGAATGTTATTAAATAGAGTATCATTGGTAAAAATTTTCAAAAAATATAACTATTTTACCATATTCATTTGCAAAAATGTCGAAAATTTTGAAGATTGTTGAATTTTTAAGAGAACGAATCACCCTGTATGTATGGTGTGTGATATATAGGTGTCCCACGTAATTAGTAATTACATTATAAAAGCAAAATAATTTTATATACAGGATGTTCCATAACGACGTACTTTTAAGTGCCAGTTTCGTTTCGTTTCGGGGGAGGGACAAAAACGAAAATAAGGTCCCCGCCCTTTACACATAAAGTTATTTCCGCAAACGTTAGCAAGAAAACAACCCCAAACTGCTTCGAGAGGAACCCTCTCCTTAGTTTTTCTTTTTCTAAAAACCGTCTGTACACCACCCTTTACCATTTTCCTCCTTCCTTACTTTTTCTTTCTAGTAAAGCTTACAGAGCTTTTCGCCATTTCATTCGTTTGCCTTTTTGGCTTCATTCGTTTCGTGGAAAGGTCGAATTCTACGTGATCCGGGTCGGAGTCGAAACTCGGCGTCTTTTTGTCTTTATTTTTATTGTAGTAGTAGGTGGGCGCTTTTCCGGCGAAACGTTCCTTATCTTCCAGCGATTTTCAGGCGAGGTGCTGACAACTTCGATGCCTCCTTTGTATATGCAGCGAACGTCGCACATCGCACGTTGTCGTTGTATGTGCATAAAGGGAGCTCGCCCATTTTAACTTGCGCCGGAGAATGGAAAAGGGAAACGGTTATCTCTATGAAAATTTATTTCGAAACGTGTTCAATTCGAAACAAAATCTGCGAGTTATAATGTTGTATCAAAAAAAATAATATATGTGAGAAATAGTGTTTTGCATTTTGAATTTTAACAACTAGGATGGGTTTGTTGCGTATACATTGTCACAGGGCGGGGGTTCATACAATAAATTAGCTTGTTAGATTGTGGTTTATATCTCCATAAATATTTTCCTAGTTCCAGTGGACAGCTGCATATATCAGGCTCGTAAAGTAGAGTCCGCTGAAAATACACCGTAACGCCATTTGAATGCATGAAAACGATTAATTTTGCAAACGTTTCTCCGATGCATCTCCTGCTACTGTCACAACACTTTGATTAATTAAGCTAACAAACTTCATTTTTGCCAAATTTATTGTTTCAAATCAACACAATTTTACATCATATATAAGAAATGATTCAATTTTTTTAAGTTAATCTCACCCATCTTCGTTTTTTTGTAGTTCTCGTCTACCAAAAGATCGTCAATCAAACCCTCTTTTATACACACCACATACACTCGCTCCCGTCATTAATCAATGATTGATTACATTTTTTCATTGAATCCCACCGATTGAGTATGTTCAGTGATGTTGAATCAAAGATTATACACACAAAAGGGTGTATACGTTTTAATATTTAGTCTGGAAGTTGTTAAAAAGGAGAGCGCGAAACTTAATTAAATAAATTTGCATGCCAAAATATTGTTATTTGCTAATTGAAATCTCTATCGCGTTGTGGACGACGCAGAAGTCGACGAAATGAGGCTGGTAAGGCGAAATTGAAATTAATTTCAGACACCAACAGAAACGACGTTTTCCTCTTTCCCCTTTCGGGGATCCCCCCATTTGTAATTCAAATGACTTCTCCGCTATCGCAGTCGATTCAACAAAGCGACGTTGAATTTGAACACTCTCGGTTAATTTTGAAAATTTTAAGTTGGAATTGTGGCCAATTTTTATTAGATTTAGATAAAAAGTTAGTTTTGATAAAATAGTTACATTTTTTTTGAAGACTCTATAAGAGAGCCACCGATAGACACTCTATTTAAGGACACTTATGCCCGGTTTCTCGTACGTTATAGTATTGAGTAGATATCGGAGCGACAGTTATTGGATCGATATCTTTTATCGAGTCGATATCGCCTGTTGGTGTTCTGGTACGAACTAATTGATCGATTACTAAAAAATCGATTACTTGTTTATTCCCGTTAATAGGTGGCGGTAAAAATGTTGAATAACAACTCGTAAAATTATTTATTTACTATATTTGAGATGAAAACTGGAAAGCCCAGCCAAGCATCCAGTAATAAATCACAATAAATAACATAAATAAATAATTAATTAATAAAAATAAAAATTGCGGAACAAGAAATTAATAATACTGAAAATTAACAAAAGAAAATCAAATTATAACGAAAATTATTACTAAAAGAACATAATTAGCAAATAAGAAAACTTTTTAAAGGCTCAATTACACAGAGAAAAGTGGTAGGTAAATTATATTTATTATTAATTTCCAAAAATGATAAGAAATCAGGTCAACTTCAATAATCTTTATCTCAAAAACGAATAAAAATTTTCTAATTTGGTTTTCACCATGACAAAATAGATACTAGCTTCTATAAATTTTGAATGTTTCATTAAAATATCTCAAGAATTCAATTTTTGGTCATTTTTAATCAACTTGAGATAGCCATAAATGTTCACGTTGAATTTAATGATTTATATCTAAAAAACGAATAAATAATTTCAAGATCCGCTTTCATCACAAGAAAATAGACACTTTCCTCTATAAATCTTGAATGGTTCATTAAGATATCTTAAGAATTCGATTTTTCGTGACATGTTAAAACAAGATTATTAATTTCAAAAAATCATAAAAAATTAGGTTAACTTAAATAATCTTTATCTCAAAAACGAATAAAAATTTTCTAATTTGGTTTTCACCATGACAAAATAGACACTTACCTCTATAAATTTTGAATGTATTATTAAAATATCTCAAGAATTCGATTTTTGGTGATTTTTAATCAACTTGAGATAGCCATAAATATTCACGTTGAATTTAATGATTTATATCTCAAAAACGAATAAATATTTTCAAGACCCGCTTTCCTCACAAGAAAATAGACAATTTCCTCTATAAATCATGAATAGTTCATTAAGATATCTTAAGAATTCGATTTTTCATGGCTTGTTAAAACAAGATTATTAATTTTAAAAAATCATAAAAAATTAGGTTAACTTAAATAATCTTTATCTCAAAAACGAATAAATATTTTCTAATTTGGTTTTCACCATGACAAAATAGATACTAGCTTCTATAAATTTTGAATGTTTCATTAAAATATCTCAAGAATTCGATTTTTGGTGATTTTAATCAATTTGAGATAACCATAAATGTTCACGTTGAATTTAATGATTTATATCTCAAAAACGAATAAATATTTTCAAGATCCGCTTTCATCACAAGAAAATAGACGCTTTCCTCTATAAATCATGAATAGTTCATTAAGATATCTCAAGAATTCGATTTTTCGTGGTTTGTTAAAACAAGATTATTAATTTCAAAAAATCATACAAAATTTGGTTAACTTAAATAATCTTTATCACAAAAACGAATAAAAATTTTCTAATTTGGTTTTCACCATGACAAAATAGATACTAGCTTCTATAAATTTTGAATGTTTCATTAAAATATCTCAAGAATTCGATCTTTGGTCATTTTTAATCAACTTGAGATAGCCATAAATGTTCACGTTGAATTTAATGATTTATATCTCAAAGACGAATAAATATTTTCAAGATCCGCTTTCATCACAAGAAAATACACACTTTCCTCTATAAACCGTGAATAGATCATTAAGATATCTTAAGAATTCGATTTTTCGTGGTTTGTTAAAACAAGATTATTAATTTCAAAAAATCATAAAAAATTAGGTTAACGTAAATAATCTTTATCTCAAAAACGAATAAAGATTTTCTAATTTGGTTTTCACCATGACAAAATAGACACTAGCTTCTATAAATTTTGAATGTTTCATTAAAATATCTCAAGAATTCGATCTTTGGTCATTTTTAATCAACTTGAGATAGCCATAAATGTTCACGTTGAATTTAATGATTTATATCTCAAAAACGAATAAATATTTTCAAGATCCGCTTTCGTCACAAGAAAATAGACACTTTCCTCTATAAACCGTGAATAGTTCATTAAGATATCTTAAGAATTCGATTTTTCGTAGCTTTTTAAAACAAGATTATTAATTTCAAAAAATCATAAAAAATTAGGTTAACTTAAATAATCTTTATCTCAAAAACGAATGAAGATTTTCTAATTTGTTTTCACCATGACAAAATAGACACTAGCTTCTATAAATTTTGAATGTTTTATTAAAATATCTCAAGAATTCGATTTTTGGTCATTTTTAATCAACTTGAGATAGCCATAAATGTTCACGTTGAATTTAATGATTTATATCTCAAAAACGAATAAATATTTTCAAGATCCGCTTTCGTCACAAGAAAATAGACACTTTCCTCTATAAACCGTGAATAGTTCATTAAGATATCTTAAGAATTCGATTTTTCGTAGCTTTTTAAAACAAGATTATTAATTTCAAAAAATCATAAAAAATTAGGTTAACTTAAATAATCTTTATCTCAAAAACGAATGAAGATTTTCTAATTTGGTTTTCACCATGACAAAATAGACACTAGCTTCTATAAATTTTGAATGTTTTATTAAAATATCTCAAGAATTCGATTTTTGGTCATTTTTAATCAACTTGAGATAGCCATAAATGTTCACGTTGAATTTAATGATTTATATCTCAAAAACGAATAAATATTTTCAAGATCCGCTTTCATCACAAGAAAATAGACACTTTCCTCTATAAACCGTGAATAGTTCATTAAGATATCTTAAGAATTCGATTTTTCGTGGTTTGTTAAAACAAGATTATTAATTTCAAAAAATCATAAAAAATTAAGTTAACTTAAATAATCTTTATCTCAAAAACGAATAAAGATTTTCTAATTTGGTTTTCACCATGACCAAATAGACACTAACTTCTATAAATTTTGAATGTTTCATTAAAATATCTGAAGACTTCGATTTTTGGTGATTTTAATCAACTTGAAATAGCCATAAATGTTCACGTTGAATTTAATGATTTATATCTCAAAAACGAATAAATATTTTCAAGATCCGCATTCATCACAAGAAAATAGACGCTTTCCTCTATAAATCATGAATAGTTCATTAAGATATCTTAAGAATTCGATTTTTCGTGATTTTTTAAAACAAGGTTATTAATTTCAAAAAATCATAAAAAATTAGGTTAACTTAAATAATCTTTATCTCAAAAACAAATAAAGATTTTCTAATTTGGTTTACACCATGACAAAAAAGTCACTAACTTCTATAAATTTTGAATGTTTCATTAAAATATCTCAAGAATTCGATTTTTGGTGATTTTAATCAACTTGAGATAGCCATAAATGTTCACGTTGAATTTAATGATTTATATCTCAAAAACGAATAAATATTTTCAAGATCCGCTTTCATCACAAGAAAATAGACACTTTCCTCTATAAATCATGAATAGTTCATTAAGATATCTTAAGAATTCGATTTTTCGTAACTATTTAAAACAAGATTATTAATTTCAAAAATTCATAAAAAAATAGGTTAACTTAAATAACTTTTATCTCAAAAGCGAATAAAGATTTTCTAATTTGGTTCTCACCATGACAAAATAGACACTTACCTCTATAAATTTTGAATGTATTATTAAAATATCTCAAGAATTCGATTTTTGGTGATTTTAATCAACTTGAGATAGCCATAAATGTTCACGTTGAATTTAATGATTTATATCTCAAAAACGAATAAATATTTTCAAGATCCGCTTTCATCACAAGAAAATAGACACTTTCCTCTATAAATCATGAATAGTTCATTAAGATATCTTAAGAATTCGATTTTTCGTGACTATTTAAAACAAGATTATTAATTTCAAAAATTCATAAAAAAATAGGTTAACTTAAATAACTTTTATCTCAAAAGCGAATAAAGATTTTCTAATTTGGTTCTCACCATGACAAAATAGACACTTACCTCTATAAATTTTGAATGTATTATTAAAATATCTCAAGAATTCGATTTTTGGTGATTTTAATCAACTTGAGATAGCCATAAATGTTCACGTTGAATTTAATGATTTATATCTCAAAAACGAATAAATATTTTCAAGATCCGCTTTCATCACAAGAAAATAGACACTTTCCTCTATAAATCATGAATAGTTCATTAAGATATCTTAAGAATTCGATTTTTCGTGACTATTTAAAACAAGATTATTAATTTCAAAAATTCATAAAAAAATAGGTTAACTTAAATAACTTTTATCTCAAAAGCGAATAAAGATTTTCTAATTTGGTTCTCACCATGACAAAATAGACACTTACCTCTATAAATTTTGAATGTATTATTAAAATATCTCAAGAATTCGATTTTTGGTGATTTTTAATCAACTTGAGATAGCCATAAATGTTCACGTTGAATTTAATGATTTATATCTCAAAGACGAATAAATATTTTCAAGATCCGCATTCATCACAAGAAAATAGACACTCTCCTCTATAAATCATGGATAGTTCATTAAGATATCTTAAGAATTCGATTCTTCGTGGCTTGTTAAAACAAGATTATTAATTTCAAAAAATCATAAAAAATTAGGTTAACTTAAATAATCTTTATCTCAAAAACGAATAAAGATTTTCTAATTTGGTTTTCACCATGACCAAATAGACACTAGCTTCTATAAATTTTTAATGTTTCATTAAAATTTCTCAAGAATTCGATTTTTGGTGATTTTAATCAACTTCAGATAACCATAAATGTTCACGTTGAATTTAATGATTTATATCTCAAAAGCGAATAAATATTTTCAAGATCCGCTTTCATCACAAGAAAATAGACACTTTCCTCTATAAACCGTGAATAGTTCATTAAGATATCTTAAGAATTCGATTTTTCGTGGCTATTTAAAACAAGACTATTAATTTCAAAAATTCATAAAAAATTAGGGTAACTTAAATAACCTTTATCTCAAAAACGAATAAATATTTTCAAGAACTGCTTTCATCACAAGAAAATAGACACTTTTCTCTATAAATCATGAATGGTTCATTAAGATATCTTAAGAATTCGATTTTTCGTGGCTATTTAAAACAAGATTATTAATTTCAAAAAATCATAAAAAATTAGGTTAACTTAAATAACCTTTATCTCAAAACCGAATAAAGATTTTCTAATTCTATTATTAGATCTATTTTAAATAGATAAAATAGCTATTATTATAATGAATCATCATAGGTGAGTTTGGTTAATGTCTAGAATTTTTATAATATGGGTGTTAGGATGAACTCGAAATTGATAAAATCGACCTGAATTCTTTTGAGATACAATTCAGTGAGAAGATGCTCGAATATTATCTAATACGTGTAATTATATTTTTGCCAAATTTTATCTTTCTTCTAGGATTTTTTGTTTCTTCTCGTTTTAAAAAGCAATCAAAACGCAGAAGTCGTAAAATGCCCGTGAATTTATCAAGAAATTTCCTCCCACAGATAGTTCTTGTTTTTGAGTAATACCCGGAAGCGTCCAGTAATTAGTAAAGTCCCAAAAAATTCCTTCAATTTTAAAAGATTCAAATGGATTTAATAAAGGATTCATTAATATTTTCCCCGATTCGTTTTCAAATATGGCAACATTTTCAATATAGATATTGTATAAAACTACACATGCTGATATTGACTGTAATATCGTCCTACGTTTTAATAGTCCCTTTTTAAAATTTCAAAATAATGCACAATGTTTAATTAAGTAAATATAAATTAGAAAATAGAAACTATCACTTTTGACTTACGTCACTTTCTTTAATCACACTTATCGAGTCGATATAGGTACTTGTTGCATGCGATATAGTTATCGATTCGATATCGGTCCGACAACAGCACAATATCAGTTCGATATCGATATGTGAATACGTACGAGAAACCGGCCATTAATTTAACAACTCACAAATTTTAATTTTCCACCTCGAATTATCTCTAAGAAATTCAGATTTAAAGGATTTATCAAAGTTCCATTTAACATAACACATATTTATTTCAATGCGTCCTTCTGGAACAGCCTTTATATAAAAATATTTTCCGTTAATCATCTTCGTATAACTTTTGTCTAAGACAGAACTTTGTATATCGGCTCATTAATGTGGGACACCTTAATATGTTAAATACAATATATACAGGGTGATTAAAAAAAAATCTCGCTTTCTATTAAAAATTCAACGATCTTCAAACATTTTCTGGTGGTCAATTTCTATTAGATTTAGCTAAAAAGTTGGTTAATTTAAATTTTCGACTTTTTTGCAAATGAATATGGTAAAATGCTTATATTTTTTAAACATTTTTTGCCAATGACACTCAATTTAACAACTATCACAGATTCTAAGTTTCCATTTCAATTAATCTGTAAGAAATTCTGATTTAATGAATTTATCAAAGTTCCATTTAAAATAACAATTTATTGCAATACGTCGTTATGGAACAGCCTTTACATCAAAATATTCGTATAACTTTTGTCTAAGACAAAGCTCTCATTAATGTGGGACACCTTAATATATTATCTACAATATATAGAGGATGGTTCAAAAAATTATAAATAAAATTAATTTTGAAAATTTGTTTCAGCATTTCGACTGTCGAAACCACATAAGAGTCATCCAACCGATGGGAGATGGAAACCGATTGTACATTTGCGGAACCAACGCTCACAACCCAAAAGATTGGGTGGTCCATGTAAGTACTCAACGAAGAAAAAGAAATCCTTCTTATTATTAATAATTCTTAGACTAAAATCTAAAGACTAAAGTCGCGACTGTAAACAGTCGAAACCGAATTTATAGACTTAAGGGTGGGTTTCTCTTTGTAAGTAAACCGGGCTTTATGTAAACTTCATTTAGAGAGTCTGTTCGTTTTGGGAGTTGTTGTACTACCTAGTAGTAGTAGTAGGTAGTAGGTAGTAGTAAGAGTAAGCGGGGAAACCCGGATGAATGTCTAATTTTAAAGCGGATAGTTACCGGAGTCCTCCGCCTCCTTCGTGATATTAAATTGGCGAGTTCATAAAGTTCCTCGGTTTGGATGGTGTGTATGTACAAAACGGGTATTATATTGCGCACTACGTTCCACCGCTACCTTACTTGTTGTTGTGTACGTTTTGAAACTGTGTTTTAACTTGTAAATGTTGGAAATTGAATCATGCAATCTTTAATAACTTATTCGATGAAATCATAATTTTCCAAAAAATAATCGAGTTGATTAAGGGGTGAAAGTTCACAATGGAAAACCCAATATTTCGCGCAAAACGCAATCTAAAATTAATATCACCGTTTTGGCTATTGTTCGAGGTTTATTTTTTTTTGCAACTATCGGAGTGGGGGTTTTAGGGATCTGTCCACCACTTCCAACGGTTGCATGTGTCACCACAAAAAGCAATTTTGGGCCTGGCAGAAATTGAATTTACCTGGATGGGCGACGGCATTTTACCGTGACATTACAACGAGAGACATCGGAGATTTTTCGATTCGGACGCGCGATACAACCGGATATTTTTACGCTCTCATGTGTCCGACCCCTTTTTTAATATCATCGGGCCTCCCCCCAAAAACCGGGCCACGTCCCGTTTTTTATTGTTTCTCCGGTTATCGGCTACCCACACCACCCCCCGAACAAACCCCCGATCGTACAAAGGCAAAGTTCGATAAATACGAGTGACGAGTGAATTTTCAATTTTTTGTTTCCATTTCCATGTGTCAACGCTTAAACAATTACATGGTTTCGATTATTTGGGATAATTAAAATTTTGTTTTTATCCCTTATTCGTTTAATACCTTATTCGCATTTTCATATAAAAAAAACACATTTTTCGCCTGTCTACGTCCCCCTCGCTGTTCTTTAATGCATCCCCTGTACCTGAACCGAACACACACTCTTCTCGCCGTAAAATTGCATTCCGAAGGGAAACAGGGGATGCGCACCGAGGGAATATCAAATCATAAACCATCCGCAAAAAGAAAATTCTTAAAGAAAAAAATTTATTACTATAAAAATTTATTATTTTTTATTTTTTTTTGATCGTCCTTGTACTTAAAAATATATGCTATAAGGATACCAACCTAATTCTGAAAGAAAAAAATTAAGTTGGTATAAAAAATAACTAAATATCCCGCGCCACCCTTTGATGAATAGCCAAACTAAACCGGAAAAGATTTCTCCATTTCACACGAAATGTTGGTTGCCTATCTCGCAAGCTCTCAATAAGCACGCATTAATATGTCTTTGGGATTTTAAATTTTTGCAAATTTGCTTCAATTTTTATTCTTAAAACGTCGAGGTTGCCACTTTGAATACCAAAAAATTTGTTCCCCCCAGAATTAGGTTGGTACCATTCCCTATTATTAAATATTTTATTACGAAGTATATTAAAAAAGTGTATTACTTTTTTTGATCATCGCTGTACTTAAAAATGTATGCTATAGGAATACCAACCTAATTCTAAAAGAAAAAAAATTAGGTTGGTATAAAGAATAACTAAATATCCCGCGATTTTTCGAAAAAGTAACTAAGAAATGTGAGCCCCCTTTGATGAGTAGTCAAACTAAATCGCAAAAGAAGATTTCTTCATTTCGCATGAATTATTGGTTGCCTATCTCGCAAAGTCTCAGTAAGCACGCATTAATATGTCTTTGGGACTTTAAATTTTTGCAAATTTGCTACAAATTTTATTCCTAAAATATTGATGTTGCCACTTTGAATATCAAACAATCTTTTTTCCCTCAGATTTAGGTTGGTACTACTCCCTATTATTAAATATTTTATTATGGCGATTATTAAGATATTTTCAATATTTGTTATAAAAAAATTGCAAGAAAATAAGTGTATTACTTGTTTTGATCGTCGCTGTACTTAAAAATATATTCTATAGGAATACCAACCTAATTCTGAAAGAAAAAAAATTATGTTGGTAAAAAAATAACTAAATATCCCGCGATTTTTCGAAAAAGTAACTAAAAAATGCGCGCCACCCTTTGATGAGTAGTCAAACTAAATCGCAAAAGAAGATTTCTTCATTTCGCATGAATTATTGGTTGCCTATCTCACAAAGTCTCAGTAAGCACGCATTAATATGTCTTTGGGACTTTAAATTTTTGCAAATTTGCTACAAATTTTATTCCTAAAATATTGATGTTGCCACTTTGAATATCAAGAAACCTTTTTTCCCACAGATTTAGGTTGGTATTACTCTCTATTATTAAATATTTTATTATGGCGATTATTAAGATATTTTCAATATTTGTTATAAAAAAATTATAAGAAAATAAGTGTATTACTTTTTTTGATCGTCCCTGTACTTAAAAATATATTCTATAGGAATACCAACCAAATTCTGAAAGAAAAAAAATTAGGTTGGTATAAAAAATAACTAAATATCCCGCGATTTTTCGAAAAAGTAACTAAGAAATGCGCGCCACCCTTTGATGAGTACTCAAACTAAATCGCAAAAGAAGATTTCTTCATTTCGCATGAATTATTGGTTGCCTATCTCGCAAAGTCTCAGTAATCACGCATTAATAAAAACTTAAAATTTTTGCAAATTTGCTAAAAAATTTTACTCCTAAAATATCGAGGTTGCCACTTTGAATATCAAACAATCTTTTTTCCCCCAGATTTAGGTTGGTACTACTCCCTATTATTAAATATTTTATTATGGCGATTATTAAGATATTTTCAATATTTGTTATAAAAAATTGTAAGAAAATAAGTGTATTACATGTTTTGATCGTCGCTGTACTTAAAAATATATTCTATAGGAATACCAACCTAATTCTAAAAGAAAGAAAAATTAGGTTGGTATAAAAAATAACTAAATATCCCGCGATTTTTCAAAAAAGTGACTAAAAAATGTGCCCCACCCTTTGATGAGTAGTCAAACTAAATCGCAAAAGAAGATTTCTTCATTTCACATGAATTATTGGTTGCCTATCTTGCAATCTCTCAATAAACGCGCCTTAATACGTTTTTGGGACTTTAAATCTTTGCAAATTTGCTACAAATTTTATTCTTAAAATGTCGAGGTTGCCACTTTGAATATCAAACAACCTTTTTTCCCCAGATTTAGGTTGGTACTACTCCCTATTATTAAATATTTTATTATGGCGATTATTAAGATATTTTCAATATTTATTATAAAAAAATTGTAAGAAAATAAGTGTAACACTTTTTTTATCGTCGCATTACATAAAAATATATTCTATAGGAACACCAACCAAATTCTGAAAGAAAAAAAATTTGGTTGGTATAAAAAATAGCTAAATATCCCGCGATTTTTCGAAAAAGTAACTAAGAAATGCGCGCCACCCTTTGATGAGTAGTCAAACTAAATCGCAAAAGCAGATTTCTTCATTTCGCATGAATTATTGGTTGCCTATCTCGCAAAGTCTCAGTAAGCACGCATTAATGCGTCTTTGGGACTTTAAATTTTTGCAAATTTGCTACAAATTTTATTCCTAAAATGTCGAGGTTGCCACTTTGAATATCAAACAACCTTCTTTCCTCCAGATTTAGGTTGGTACCACTCTCTATTATTAAATTTTTTTTATGAGTTGTATTAAGAAAGTGTTACTTTTTTTGATCGGCGCTGTACTTAAAAATATATGCTATAGGAATACCAACCTAATTCTGAAAGAAAAAGAATAGGTTGGTATAAAAAAATAACTAAATATTTCGCGATTTTTTAAAAAAGAAACCAGAAAATGCGCACCACCCATTGATGAGTAGTCAAACTAAACCGCAAAAGAAGATTTCTGAATTTTACATAAAAGCACGCAATAATATGTCTTTGGGACTTGAAATTTTTGCAATTTGCTTCAAGTTTTATTCCTAACACGTCGAGGTTGCCACTTTAAATATTAAACAATTTTTTTCCCACAGATTTAGGTTTCTTAGGTTTTATTAAATATTTTATTATGGCCATTATTAAAACATTTTCAATATGGGTTATAAATTTGGAGAAATCAAGATATAAAATCAGTACATATACAGGGTGTTTATAAGAGTTATTATGTTAAAATTTTGTTGTTGTCTCTTAACTCTCCTTAATGTGGGATTCCTGTATAATATTCAATATATTACATATAATATATACAGGGTGATTCAAAAATCGATCAAATTCTCGGAAAAAGTTAATTTTCAAAATTGATGAAGAATGAATAAAAAAATTGGTAATGCATCACGAAACCATAATTCGTGGTGATATAGCATAAATCACATAGTGTTAAAACCTTTGCGTTTTGCGTTTTATTGTAGGTAAACAAAACGTAACTTGAGGGATTAAACGCGAAATAAATCTCTATTCGCATCTAAATCTCTCAACACTAGCCTCGGGGCACCAAAAAGGGGTTACGAAAAGGGGGGAAAGATGGGGGGATCGAAAGGGGTTTCTCCCTTAGGTTGGTCGAAAGGCCATCGAAACGATCCTCCTGCCAGAGAGATACATAGAGAACGAAGTCCTGAACCTAAACCGAAACAAAAACAACCCCGTTAATCAAGGAATTTCCACGCGCGCCAGACCGCCGTAAGCGTGGACTCCCTTTCCGGTGGTGGTGGTTTCTCTGCCGTTCGCCGTTTCCGGTCGTATGTACCACGGAATCCGTTTACACGGACACATGCACCATCGTCGTTTTCGGCGGCATCGGGTGTTTGTGTTTGGACGGAGCATCCGGGGGCTGGGGAGGGGTTGAAGGGGGTTGGTAAACTCGCACACACACTTGTACAAATACATTTGCGCACACATTTACACGTGCATTAGTTGGACTGCTTAGTCGACTATTTTGTTTTGGGAATCGATCGTCGTTTGCCTTCTGGTCGACACAGACAGAGATGGACGGAATACGTTTCGACCTTTACCGGGAATTGAGCTTTGTTTGCAAACGGCGTGGAGTGAAAATATTTACCCGTTCAGTTATAGACAGATTTAGCACTGTTGCCTGCTAATTGGGTACGGTTTGCTTTTGTGTCCCGGAGTACGTACGATCGAGCTTAACACCTCTACCTGGCGCGCTTTCGAATTCCTATGCCCGTTTTATCCGAATAAACCACGCGAAACTCAATTACTGGTAAAGTGTGTTTCAATGAACGGGTATGTTGTATGTAATGTACTGGGATTTTGCTGTTGAAGTCAACACGCCTTATTTATTCAAAAATCCATCAACTTGATTTGCCAATCTGATTTGTCCAAATTGCGTAATCACAACGTTTCGATTTTGGATACTTCCATATACAGGGTTTTTAATAATTACATATACAACCAATATTACAAAATGACAAAACATAAAAATTTTCCAACCCCCTTTGCCAATCCCCATCACGACAGGTTCGCCACCACCGCATCCGGGGTCCCTCGTCCACCGGTAAATGCAGGCGTGAATCTTTAATGCACCCTCCGAAGCGAAAACCTACCCACCCACCCTTTTCTGGTCTCTCTCGTCTGTGTCGAGACTACCGAGACTACCGAGTCCTTGCGGTGCTCGGGAGAAAGGTAGAAAGTAAAAGGAAGCCAGACGGGCTTATCGCATCCTTCAGCGAAGCATTACTTTCTCCTCTTTACAATGTTTTACTTATTTACCCCCCCTGGATGGAATAAAAAGTACTACGACCGCCGAGGAAGATAATTCCCCGTAAAGGTTTAAAATGAAAAAGTGATAAAGTGAAAGAAGAATTTTTTTTTGTATAAAAAGATAGGATTAGTTTATTATTACACAGGGAGATCAAAAAGTCACGACTCTAATGTTATAAATGTAGGTAATATGAACGATTTATTGCTTGCCTACTGTACGTAACCGCATCTAGCGGTGATATTTAGAAGATTTGAAAAGAAGACACTCTCAAAAAGAAAATGAAACTTTTCTAGATCATCAAAGTCAAAACGAAGTTAAGATTTCCTCTTAGATGTATTCGTTTTGATGGAATTTTTGAATGATGATAAAATTTTTTTATCTGCAAAATGAGGGGAGCTATAAACAGAGCTAAGCTCATCATACATCGAGTAGTGCAGTATCAGCAGAAACAAAAAGAAATGTCAGAAATAATTTTACCGGGATTTAGACGAAGATGTAAGATGTAAGGTGATGTAATTCAGCATTCATTTTTATGGAGAACACCTGATGAAATTATTTCAAGAGTCTTCCCTTGGCTTTAGCCAGTCCTTATCTTGCACAATGATCAATAAAAAAATTTTTATTATCTTTGAAGAAGTATGAATTTCCAATATCAGTAATGTCAGCTAACGATAAGATAACTTTAAGTAAACGAAAATGTAAAATTTGATTCTGCTGCCAAAATATTTGAAATTCTTCCAGATTATTTGAAAAACTTCCAAAAAGTTTGAAATGCGTCCCGAAGACTTGAAATACTGCCAGAACATTCAATACTGCCTCTGTGATATTTGATCCTGCTACCAAAATATTTGAAATTCTTTTGGATTATTTGAAAAACTTCCAAAAACTTGAAATGCTTCCCGAATACTTTAAATACTTTCAGAACACTCAATACTGCCTCTGTA
Organism: Onthophagus sagittarius; assembly: GCA_036711965.1. Lineage (NCBI taxonomy): Eukaryota > Metazoa > Arthropoda > Insecta > Coleoptera > Scarabaeidae > Onthophagus > Onthophagus sagittarius. The sequence goes on along the minus strand of JASERS010000010.1, from coordinate 19,909,695 downwards.
AAATTTGATCCTGCTACCAAAATATTTGAAATTCTTCCGGATTATTCCAAAAACTTCCAAAAACTTGAAATACTTCCCGAAGACTTTAAATACTTTCAGAATACTAGATACTGCCTCTGTAAAATTTGATCCTGCTACCAAAATATTTGAAATTCTTCCGGATTATTTGAAAAACTTCCAAAAACTTGAAATGCTTCCCGAAGACTTTAAATACTTTCAGAATACTAGATACTGCCTCTGTAGAATTTGATCCTGCTACCAAAATATTTGAAATTCTTCCGGATTATTTGAAAAACTTCCAAAAACTTGAAATGCTTCCCGAAGACTTTAAATACTTTCAGAATACTAGATACTGCCTCTGTAAAATTTGATCCTGCTACCAAAATATTTGAAATTCTTCCGGATTGTTTGAAAAACTTCCAAAAACTTGAAATGCTTCCCGAAGACGTTAAATACTCTCAGAATACTAGATACTGCCTCTGTAAAATTTGATACTGCTACCAAAATATTTGAAATTCTTCCGGATTGTTTGAAAAACTTCCAAAAACTTGAAATGCTTCCCGAAGACTTTAAATACTTTCAGAATATTAGATACTGCCTCTGTAAAATTTGATCCTGCTACCAAAATATTTGAAATTCTTCCGGATTATTTCAAAAACTTCCAAAAATTTGAAATGCTTCCCGAAGACTTTAAATACTTTCAGAACACTCAATACTGCCTCTGTAAAATTTGATCCTGCTACCAAAATATTTTAAATTTTTCCGGATTATTTGAAAAACTTCCAAAAACTTGAAATGCTTCCCGAAGACTTTAAATACTTTCAGAATACTAGATACTGCCTCTGTAAAATTTGATCCTGCTACCAAAATATTTGAAATTCTTCCGGATTGTTTGAAAAACTTCCAAAAACTTGAAATGCTTCCCGAAGACTTTAAATACTTTCAGAATACTAGATACTGCCTATGTAAAATTTGATCCTGCTACCAAAATATTTGAAATTATTCCGGATTATTTCAAAAACTTCCAAAAATTTTAAATGCTTCCCGAAGACTTTAAATACTTTCAGAACACTCAATACTGCCTCTGTAAAATTTGATCCTGCTACCAAAATATTTGAAATTCTTCCGGATTATTTCAAAAACTTCCAAAAACTTGAAATGCTTCCCGAAGACTTTAAATACTTTCAGAATACTAGATACTGCCTCTGTAAAATTTGATCCTGCTACCAAAATATTTGAAATTCTTTTGGATTATTTGAAAAACTTCCAAAAACTTGAAATGCGTCTCGAAGACTTGAAATACTTCCAGAACACTCAATACTGCCTCTGTAAAATTTGATCCTGCTACCAAAATATTTGAAATTCTTCCGGATTATTTGAAAAACTTCTAAAAGGCTTGAAATCCTTCCCGAAGGCTTTAAATACTCCCAAAACACTTGTTACTGCTTCCAGAAAACTTGATACTGCTTCCAGAAGACTTAATACTGCTTTCTGAAGGCTTGGTACTGCTTCCAGAAGACTTGAAATGCTTCCAGAAGACCTAAAACACTTCCACAAAACTTTAAATTCTTCCAGAAGACTTGACACAGCTTCCAAAACACTTGATACTGCTTCCAGAAGACTTGATAGTGCTTCCAGAAGACTTGAAACAGCTTCTAAATCACATGACATTGCATTCAAAAGACATTATACTTCTTCTAGAAGACCTTATCATACTTCTGGAAGATTTGAGATACTGTTTTCGGGCAACTTGAACTGCTTCTAGAAGATTTAAGTTGCTTCTAGAAGATTTAAGCTGCTTCTAGAAGATTCAATATTGCCTCTGGAAGTCTTGAAATGTATCATGACGGCTTGAAATGCTACTAAAAGATTAATCGATATTGATAACAAAAGTCCAGATATGGATGATAGAAAACTAGATATTGATGACTGAAGACTAAATACTGTTGACAAAATACAAATTATTGATGACAGAAGACTGAATATTGATGATAGAAGACTTGATATTGATGACAAGACTAGATATTGATGACAGAAAACCAGATATTGATGGCAATAGCTGGTTTAATGATAAAACATTTGATATTGACATCAAAACATAAAGTATTAATGACAAAAAACTAGATATTGATGACAAGACTAGATATTGATGACAGAAGACTAGATATTGATGATAGAATACTAAATATTGATGACAACAGCTGGTTTAATGATAAAACATTTGATATTGGCAGCAAAACATAAAGTATTGTTGACAGAAGTCTAGATATTGATGACAAAAAATTAAATATTGATGGCAACAGCTGGATTAACGATAATACATTTGATATTGACATCAAAACAAAAAGTATTGATGACAGAAGACTAGCTATTGATGACACATGACAAGATATTCTAGACAGAAGACTAGATATTGATGATAGAAGACTAGATATTGATGACAACTCTAGATGTTGATGACAGAAAACTAGATATTGATGGCAACAACTGGATTAATGATAAAACATTTGATATTGGCACCAAAACATAAAGTATTGATGACAGAGGACTAGATATTGATGACACATGACAAGATATTCAAGACATAAGACTAGATATTGATGACAAAAAACCAGATATTGATGACAAGACTAGATATTGATGACAAAAGACTAGATATTGATGACAGAAGACTAGATGTTGATGACAGAAGACTAGATATTGATGACAGAAAACTAGATATTGATGGCAACAGCTGGATTAATGATAAAACATTTGATATTGGCAGCAAAACATAAGGTATTGATGACAGAAGTCTAGATGTTGATGATAGAAGATAGATATTTATGACAAGACTGATCTAAATGCTTCCAAAAGACATGATATTGCTTCTAAAAGATTTAAAATGCTTCTAAAAGAGCACCAACACAAAATTCTTAATAATTTTATTTGGATTGAAGTTCAGACCAAACTCAAACTTAATTACATTGAGAACCAACCCAACCCATACGTATTTTCATTCTTATACAGGTGTTCATAAATATTATTTCCTCCAACCTTTTTTATTACGTACTAAATTATTAAAGTTTCCAACTGATTCTAAAATCCCTTTTCTTTCTAAAACTATTTTCCGTATTACAAATTTTTGATCATTTTCGAGTCATTCACAAAAAGTGTAATACCTTTATCGTCCTGTTTTTGGCAATTTTGTACCAACATAATAATATTTTATATTTTGGCAATAGAATTTAAATCGCAAAGCGCAGTTTATGCAACGACCCAAATATTATGTTAAACTAAGTGCTATTATTTCGTATTTTCAGGCAAATTTGACGCACTTAAGTCGAAACACCTTCGTACCTGGCATCGGTATGGGAATAGCAAAGTGTCCTTACGACCCGACTGACAATTCGACGGCCGTATGGGTCGAGAACGGAAATCCGGGCGATTTGCCGGGACTTTATTCCGGAACGAACGCCGAATTCACGAAAGCAGACACCGTCATCTTCAGGACGGACCTCCACAACCTCACCACCGGTCGCAAAGAATTCACCTTCAAGAGAACTTTGAAATACGACTCGAAGTGGTTGGATAGTAAGTAAATTATGATTAATTTAATCAAAACCGTTTTTCTAGTTCCCCTTTCAATTTCAAGTTTCATTCAATTTCAAGGGATTAGTCCTAAAACCCGAAATCGTCCTTGTTATCAAATTTGCATCCCTTCCTTCGTCACCACACTCACTTATTTAAACTCATCCAACTCTTATCACACATCAACATTTATCGTAAACCCTAAAACTTTCAAACTTTCAACATAAAGTGTTAATGTTGTCGTTAAAATGATAATGTTTGAAATTCTTCGGAGGTGTTTATTAAAAGGAAAGTTTTACTCAAAGGAGATAGAGGGGAAAAAGAGATTATTTAATGTGAACGAACATTTTCGGGGAGGGATTTAAAGATTTTAAAGCGGCCACCCCGCGTCGATTCGATTGCGCCACCCTACCAACCCTCGAATCGCGACTTTTCCGAGCCAAAGTAAGCTTTAATGCGTATTTAATATTGAAACGACGTAGTCCTATCTAATTTCCATACGATTACACTTTTCAAGAGGGTTTATCGATTTATTTTTGATCCAAACGTTTCTGTTATTAACGTTTATTCCTAACGACTCTTTTCTCTGTGATGTAGACTTATAACGCTTATGTTAATAATCAAGTATAATCCTTTAGATGTGGTCCTAAAGAAATTAGTTTGAAATTAGTTAAAAAATACCGTATTGCTGCAACCATCTAACACCGCATGACTACGCATGCGCGTTCTTTGCCGTCATGGTGGGGAGCGCATGCGCTCAATCAACAGAAAATGTTTATTTCCGAAGATTGTACCCTAAACGATCTTGACGGAGTTAGAACAAAATCGTCTTATAAGGAACTTTATATATTTACTAATACATAAAAGGAACAATTTCGCCTCAAATATAATTTTCAAATATCGATTTCTAACAGGAAGATTAACTTGCTTTTAATGTTAAATTAAAGTTAAAACTTCCTTGCTAATTAGGATTTTATTTTTAATGTAATCGCTTTGTTTTACACAAACGAGTTGGAAAAAGAAAATAAACTCCAGCTTACTTCGTCCGTTGAAGAAAAATATCCCTTGTTGCGAGCTATTAAAAACTTATCAATCACAATTACGCCCTACACCGCAACCACTACTTTAAAAACACCGCAACATTGAGTAGGAGTGTTTTCTTTGTAAAAAGCGCATTATTAAAGGGAACGTTTTTTATGTTAATAAAATGGTAATTCGAAAAATTTTAAAACTTTAAATTAATCCGAAACACCCATCCCCCCCATACATCGCAAATTCGAAACCCCTTTCTATTATAATTTTGGGAGAACAAAGTTTTAATACGTTTGCGGAAAAGGTTTCGGTCAAAGAGGGTGGGGATTAAAATTTTCAGATTAAAAGTTTTCACTACATATTACTATTATCATAAGGAGATTATTATTTTGCGTTACAATTTAAAATGAAATAAAAATTAGCCGAGTAATTAAGAGACAATGAGAAACAATCATCCAACTGTTTGTTACACTCGAGACGAGTCAACTCAACTTCTCCGCTTTAAGAGTTTCTTAATTGCGCCGAGCCATGAATCCGCCAAGACACACTGTTGTCTTCTTCATCCTCGGCTGTGGAAATATTATACGAACCCCGGATATTTGCCTACATAGTTTTAGATTTACATGCAACGGCGACACGACGTCGTAAAGTTTTGGTTGGTGGAGTTGAGTTTTCAGTCACCCCTCCCCTCCCCCATAATGGTGGGATATAAAGTTGGGTTTTGTGTTGGTAAAATATTATGGTAATAAGTATAAATAACAATTTGGTGGAATTAAATGCAATTCGTCTTAAGAATTCTATTAATTTAGGAGAATTTGATTATGGACCTTATGGATTTCGATTTATAACTCAAATTAACTTATAAAAGGAGATAACCCCAGTAAAGGTAGTACAGCCTATTAGTAAAGAGGAGAAGACATCGCCTAAAAGGTCATAAGCGAGAGGCGACTAAACGGCGTATTGGTGGAGGTAATCTTGCCTAGGAACAATCTTCTTTTTGCCTTCCAGCAAAAAGAAGATTGTTGGGTGTTACAGCTTCTTTTACAGTGACAACGAACCTTACACCCCACAACTGCGCGTGCGCTCCGCACCATCGCGGCAAATAATGCCGCATGCGCACGCACGTTCTTTGTATGCCTTAGTAAATAAATAAAATAGAGATAAATACAAGGGAGGAGGGGCTACAATCTTCCGAAATAATATAATCTCGGCGATTTGAGACCAAATCGTTTCTTGTATATCTTAGTAAATATATAAAGTTTTCTAAAAGACGATTTTATTCTTCGCCGTCAAGGTCGTTAACGAGCGAGGGGCTACAACCTTCCGAAATAAAGACTTTTCTGTTATATTTCAAATCCAGCGCCTCGCCCACAAGCGACTTCGGCGATTTGAATCGAAATCGTTCTTTGTATTTGATAGTAAATATATAGTCTCTTAAAAGACGACTTTATTTTGTCACTTGTCAAGGTCATATACGAGCGAGGGGCTATAATCTTCCAAAATGAGCACTTTTTTGTTAATATTTCAAATGCAACGCCTCGCCCGCAAGCGACCTCGGCGATTTGAGGCCAAAATCGTTCCCTGTATATCTTAGTAAACATACAGTCTTCTATAAGACGATTTTATTCTTCTCCGCCAGAGTCATTTACGAGCGAGGGGCTACAATCTTCCGAAATGAACACTTTTCTGTTAATATTTCAATTCCAGCGCCTCGCCCGCAAGCGATCTCGGCGATTTGAGGCCAAAATCGTTCCTTGTATATATTAGTAAACATACAGTTCTCCTATAAGACGATTTTATTCTCCTTCGTTAAAATCATTTACGAGCGAGGGGCTACAATCTTCCGAAATAAACACTTTTCTATTAATATTATAAATCGTTCCTTGTTCCTCGTATAATATATATAAATCGTTCCTTGTATATATTAGTAAACATACAGTCTCCTATAAGACGATTTTATTCTCCTCCGTCAAAGTCATTTACGTGCGAAGGGCTACAATCTTCCAAAATGAACACTTTTCTGTTAATATTTCAAATCCAGGGCCTCACCCGCAAGCGACCTCGGCGATTTGAGGCCAAAATCGTTCCCTGTATATATTAGTAAACATACAGTTCTCCTATAAGACGATTTTATTCTCCTTCGTTAAAATCATTTACGAGCGAGGGGCTACAATCTTCCGAAATGAACACTTTTCTGTTAATATTTCAATTCCAGCGCCTCGCCCGCAAGCGATCTCGGCGATTTGAAGCCAAAATCGTTCCTTGTATATATTAGTAAACATACAGTTCTCCTATAAGACGATTTTATTCTCCTTCGTTAAAATCATTTACGAGCGAGGGGCTACAATCTTCCGAAATAAACACTTTTCTATTAATATTTCAAATCCAGGGCCTCGCCCGCAAGCGACCTCGGCGATTTGAGGCCAAAATCGTTCCTTGTATATATTAGTAAACATACAGTCTCCTATAAGACGATTTTATTCTCCTCCGTCAAAGTCATTTACGTGCGAAGGGCTACAATTTTCCAAAATGAACACTTTTCTGTTAATATTTCAAATCCAGGGCCTCGCCCGCAAGCGACCTCGGCTATTTAAGGCCAAGATCGTTCCCTGTATATCTTATTAAACATACAGTCTCCTATAAGACAATTTTACTCTCCTCCGTCAAAGTCATTTACGAGCGAGGGGCTACAATCTTCCGAAATAAACACTTTTCTATTAATATTTCAAATCCAGGGCCTCGCCCGCAAGCGACCTCGGCTATTTAAGGCCAAGATCGTTCCCTGTATATCTTAGTAAACATACAGTCTCCTATAAGACAATTTTACTCTCCTCCGTCAAAGTCATTTACGAGCGAGTGGCTACAATCTTCCGAAATAAACACTTTTCTATTAATATTTCAAATCCAGGGCCTCGCCCGCAAGCGACCTCGGCTATTTAAGGCCAAGATCGTTCCCTGTATATCTTAGTAAACATACAGTCTCCTATAAGACGATTTTACTCTCCTCCGTCAAAGTCATTTACGTGCGAAGGGCTACAATCTTCCAAAATGAACACTTTTCTGTTAATATTTCAAATCCAGGGCCTCGCCCGCAAGCGACCTCGGCTATTTAAGGCCAAGATCGTTCCCTGTATATTTTAGTAAACATACAGTCTCCTATAAGACAATTTTACTCTCCTCCGTCAAAGTCATTTACGATCGAGGGGCTACAATCTTCCGAAATAAACACTTTTCTATTAATATTTAAAATCCTGGGCTTCGCCCGCAAGCTACCTCAGCTATTTAAGGCCAAAATCGTTCCCTGTATATCTTAGTAAACATACAGTCTCCTATAAGACGAATTTATTCTCACTCCGTCAAGATCGTAGACGAGCGAGGGGCTACAATCTTTCAAAATGAACACTTTTCTGTTATATTTCAAATCTAGCGTCTCGCCCGCAAGCGACCTCGGCGATTTGAGTCGAAATCGTTCCTTGTATATGATAGTAAATATGAAGGTCGTTTACGAGCGAGGGGCTACAATCCCTTTTTGAACTTTAATAATTATGAATATATTTACGGATTATTATTAATTTAGTCACAAATAAAGGTGATAATTTGAAGATTTTTTAACAAACTTTTTTACCATCAAATTTCGTAATAGAATCAATTTGATTGGATTCTCCCCTTCATTTTCGCAGACGGCTCTCTTTATCTGTGTTCTTTTGGCGTCGCGGAAATTGGAAATGGAAAACCGGCTATTTAGATTAATGTGGGGAAAGTCGGTCTCCCCGCGAAAATCCGTTTTCCGCCGAAGACGCGACCGTAGCCCAAGCATTAATAAGAATGGCAGCTTCGCTCGATCTTAAGCAGTAATTTTATGCCCTCTGCGTTTTGTTCGTCGACGTCGTCTTCGTCGTTTGGCCACCACCAACGCCAAGGCAGGCAGCCGGGCGAAGTAATATAAATTCAATTTGCGTCTAGAATTTAGATTTAATTTTCCGCAACGGCTACTTATAAATCGGACGAGCGAAAAAGGGTCGAGATGGAGAATGGGGGGTGAGGAATTTTTATTTATCCGTCGCGATATTATTTCTGAAGGGGTTAGGAAAATTGAACGAAATTAAATTGTGAAATCGGACAGATTACCTATCTCCTCGAAATCTCTTTACGAGAAATCTCTACTCTCTATTTCAGTTTAAATTAAATTTTAATCTGAATCTTTTTTTTAATTTAATTAATTCGGTTTTGCTAATTAAGCTAAAATTGCAGTGAAGTTGTTATACGATGAGTTATGCCTAACACTCCCAAAAAAATTAGGAATCCTTAAAGAATCCGGTTCAAACGATTAGCAAATGGCTTGGAAAAAGGTTATATTCGGAAAATTTAACGCTCCCCGATCCCATTTTGGCCCATTTTGAGAACATAAACCACCCTCCCTTTTAGTACAATATAAATCACAAAAACTGTGTGGCGTCGAAAACAAAAGAGCTCAAATTATGCGGGATCTCGTTAAATGTTTTTAATCCACTTCTCTTGAAGATATGCGAAGTTGGCACGCAACTTTTCTAACCCTCCCCCAATTAAATTAATTTTGACAAACATCACATTTATTATGAGAAGAAAGAAGGAAAATTAATAATTTTCCTGATTATTTCGGAAGATTGTAGCCCCTCGCTCGTAAACGACCTTGACAGAGTGACAATGAAATCGTCTTATAGGAAATTTTATTTATTTACTAATATATATTTGGAACAATTTCGTCTCAAATCACCGAGGTCGCTTGCGAACGAGGCGCTGGATTTGAAATATTAACAAAAAAACGTTTAATTTGAAAGATTGTAGCCCCTCGCTCGCAAATGACCTTGACAAGTGAGAATAAAATTGTCTTATAGGAGGCTTTAAATATTTAGGCCCCTCGCTCGTCAACGACTTTGACGGAGGAGGATAAGATCGTCTTATAAGAGACTGTATGTTTACTAAGATATGCAAGGAACGATTTTGCCTCAAATCGCCGAGGTCGCTTGCGGGCGAGGCGCTGGATTTGAAATATTAATAGAAAAGTGTTTATCTCGGAAGATAGTAGCCCCTCGCTCGTAGACGACCTTGACGAGTAGGAATAAAATCGTGTTTTAGGAGACTTTATATATTTACTAAGATATACAAAGAACGATTTAGCTTCAAATCGCCGAGGTCGCTTGCGGGCGAGGCCCTGGATTTGAAATATCAACGAAAAAGTATTCATTTCGGAAGATTATAACCCCTCGCTCGTAGACGACCTTGACGAGTAAGAATAAAATCATGTTTTAGGAGACTTTATATATTTACTAAGATATACAAAGAACGATTTTGCTTCAAATCGCCGAGGTCGCTTGCGGGCGAGGCCCTGGATTTGAAATATTAATAGAAAAGTGTTTATCTCGGAAGATAGTAGCCCCTCGCTCGTCAACGACTTTGACGAAGGAGAATAAGATCGTCTTATAAGAGACTGTATGTTTATTAAGATATACAAGGAACGATTTCGTCCTCAAATCGCCGAGGTCGCTTGCGGGCGAGGCGCCGGATTTGAAATATTAATAGAAAAGTGTTTATCTCGGAAGATAGTAGCCCTTCGCTCGTCAACGACTTTGACTGAGGAGAATAAGATCGTCTTATAAGAGACTGTATGTTTACTAAGATATACAAGGAACTATTTCGCCTCAAATCGCCGAGGTCGCTTGCGGGCGAGGCGCTGGATATGAAATATTAATAGAAAAGTGTTTATCTCTTAAGATAGTAGCCCCTCGCTCGTCAACGACTTTGCCGGAGGAGAATAAGATCTTCTTATAGGAGACTGTGTGTTTACTAAGATATACAAGGAACGATTTCGGCCTCAAATCGCCGAGGTCGCTTGCGAGCGAGGCGCTGGATTTGAAATATTAACAGAAAAGTGTTTATCTCGGAAGATAGTAGCCCCTCGCTCGTCAACGACTTTGACGGAGGAGAATAAGATCGTCTTATAAGAGACTGTATGTTTACTAAGATATACAAGGAACGATTTCGGCCTCAAATCGCCGAGGTCGCTTGCGGGCGAGGCCCTGGATTTGAAATATTAATAGAAAAGTGTTTATCTCGGAAGATAGTAGCCCCTCGCTCGTCAACGACTTTGACGGAGGAGAATAAGATCGTCTTATAAGAGACTGTATGTTTACTAAGATATACAAGGAACGATTTCGGCCTCAAATCGCCGAGGTCGCTTGCGGACGAAGCCCTGGATTTGAAATATCAACAGAAAAGTATTCATTTCGGAAGTTTATAGCCCCTTGCTCGTAGACGACCTTGACGAGTAAGAATAAAATAGTGTATTAGGAGACTTTATATATTTACTAAGATATACAAGGAACGATTTCGCCTCAAATCACCGAGGTCGCTTGCGGGCGAGGCGCCGGATTTGAAATATTGATAGAAAAGTGTTTATCTCGGAAGATAGTAGCCCCTCGCTCATCAACGACTTTGACGGAGGAGAATAAGATCGTCTTATAAGAGACTGTATGTTTACTAAGATATACAAGGAACGATTTCGGCCTCAAATCGCCGAGGTCGCTTGCGGGCGAGGCCCTGGATTTGAAATATTAATAGAAAAGTGTTTATCTCGGAAGATAGTAGCCCCTCGCTCGTCAACGACTTTGACGGAGGAGAATAAGATCGTCTTATAAGAGACTGTATGTTTACTAAGATATACAAGGAACGATTTCGGCCTCAAATCGCCGAGGTCGCTTGCGGACGAAGCCCTGGATTTGAAATATCAACAGAAAAGTATTCATTTCGGAAGTTTATAGCCCCTTGCTCGTAGACGACCTTGACGAGTAAGAATAAAATAGTGTATTAGGAGACTTTATATATTTACTAAGATATACAAGGAACGATTTCGCCTCAAATCACCGAGGTCGCTTGCGGGCGAGGCGCCGGATTTGAAATATTGATAGAAAAGTGTTTATCTCGGAAGATAGTAGCCCCTCGCTCATCAACGACTTTGACGGAGGAGAATAAGATCGTCTTATAAGAGACTATATGTTTACTAAGATATACAAGGAACGATTTCGGCTTCAAATCGCCGAGGTCACTTGCGAGCGAGGCGCCGGATTTGAAATATTAATAGAAAAGTGTTTATCTCGGAAGATAATAGCCTCCCGCTCGTCAACGACTTTGACGGAGGAGAATAAGATCGTCTTATAAGAGACTGTATGTTTACTAAGATATACAAGGAACGATTTCGGCCTCAAATCGCCGAGATCGTTTGCGGGCTAGGCGTCGGATTTGAAATATTAATAGAAAAGTGTTTATCTCGGAAGATAGTAGCCCCTCGCTCGTCAACGACTTTGACGGAGGAGAATAAGATCGTCTTATAAGAGACTGTATGTTTACTAAGATATACAAGGAACGATTTCGGCCTCAAATCGCCGAGGTCGCTTGCGGACGAAGCCCTGGATTTGAAATATCAACAGAAAAGTATTCATTTCGGAAGTTTATAGCCCCTTGCTCGTAGACGACCTTGACGAGTAAGAATAAAATAGTGTATTAGGAGACTTTATATATTTACTAAGATATACAAGGAACGATTTCGCCTCACATCACCGAGGTCGCTTGCGGGCGAGGCGCCGGATTTGAAATATTGATAGAAAAGTGTTTATCTCGGAAGATAGTAGCCCCTCGCTCGTCAACGACTTTGACGGAGGAGAATAAGATCGTCTTATAGGAGACTGTATGTTTACTAAGATATACAAGGAACGATTTCGCCTCAAATCGCCGAGGTCGCTTGCGGGCGAGGCCCTGGATTTGAAATATCAACAGAAAAGTATTCATTTCGGAAGATTATAACCCCTCGCTCGTAGACGACCTTGATTAGTAAGAATAAAGTCGTGTTTTAGGAGACTTTATATATTTACTAAGATATACAAGGAACGATTTCGCCTCAAATCGCCGAGGTCGTTTGCGGGCGAGGCGCTGGATTTGCAATATTAATAGAAAAGTGTTTATCTCGGAAGATAGTAGCCCCTCGCTCGGCAACGACATTGACGGAGGAGAATAAGATCGTCTTGTAAGAGACTGTATGTTTACTAAGATATACAAGGAACGATTTCGGCCTCAAATCGCCGAGGTCGCTTGCGGGCGAGGCCCTGGATTTGAAATATTAATAGAAAAGTGTTTATCTCGGAAGATAGTAGCCCCTCGCTCGTCAACGACTTTGACGGAGGAGAATAAGATCGTCTTATAAGAGACTGTATGTTTACTAAGATATACAAGGAACGATTTCGGCCTCAAATCGCCGAGGTCGCTTGCGGACGAAGCCCTGGATTTGAAATATCAACAGAAAAGTATTCATTTCGGAAGTTTATAGCCCCTTGCTCGTAGACGACCTTGACGAGTAAGAATAAAATAGTGTATTAGGAGACTTTATATATTTACTAAGATATACAAGGAACGATTTCGCCTCAAATCACCGAGGTCGCTTGCGGGCGAGGCGCCGGATTTGAAATATTGATAGAAAAGTGTTTATCTCGGAAGATAGTAGCCCCTCGCTCATCAACGACTTTGACGGAGGAGAATAAGATCGTCTTATAGGAGACTGTATGTTTACTAAGATATACAAGGAACGATTTTGCCTCAAATCGCCGAGGTCGCTTGCGGGCGAGGCCCTGGATTTGAAATATCAACAGAAAAGTATTCATTTCGGAAGATTATAACCCCTCGCTCGTAGACGACCTTGATTAGTAAGAATAAAGTCGTGTTTTAGGAGACTTTATATATTTACTAAGATATACAAGGAACGATTTCGCCTCAAATCGCCGAGGTCGTTTGCGGGCGAGGCGCTGGATTTGCAATATTAATAGAAAAGTGTTTATCTCGGAAGATAGTAGCCCCTCGCTCGGCAACGACATTGACGGAGGAGAATAAGATCGTCTTGTAAGAGACTGTATGTTTACTAAGATATACAAGGAACGATTTCGGCCTCAAATCGCCGAGGTCGCTTGCGGGCGAGGCCCTGGATTTGAAATATTAATAGAAAAGTGTTTATCTCGGAAGATAGTAGCCCCTCGCTCGTCAACGACTTTGACGGAGGAGAATAAGATCGTCTTATAAGAGACTGTATGTTTACTAAGATATACAAGGAACGATTTCGGCCTCAAATCGCCGAGGTCGCTTGCGGACGAAGCCCTGGATTTGAAATATCAACAGAAAAGTATTCATTTCGGAAGTTTATAGCCCCTTGCTCGTAGACGACCTTGACGAGTAAGAATAAAATAGTGTATTAGGAGACTTTATATATTTACTAAGATATACAAGGAACGATTTCGCCTCAAATCACCGAGGTCGCTTGCGGGCGAGGCGCCGGATTTGAAATATTGATAGAAAAGTGTTTATCTCGGAAGATAGTAGCCCCTCGCTCATCAACGACTTTGACGGAGGAGAATAAGATCGTCTTATAAGAGACTATATGTTTACTAAGATATACAAGGAACGATTTCGGCTTCAAATCGCCGAGGTCACTTGCGAGCGAGGCGCCGGATTTGAAATATTAATAGAAAAGTGTTTATCTCGGAAGATAATAGCCTCCCGCTCGTCAACGACTTTGACGGAGGAGAATAAGATCGTCTTATAAGAGACTGTATGTTTACTAAGATATACAAGGAACGATTTCGGCCTCAAATCGCCGAGATCGTTTGCGGGCTAGGCGTCGGATTTGAAATATTAATAGAAAAGTGTTTATCTCGGAAGATAGTAGCCCCTCGCTCGTCAACGACTTTGACGGAGGAGAATAAGATCGTCTTATAAGAGACTGTATGTTTACTAAGATATACAAGGAACGATTTCGGCCTCAAATCGCCGAGGTCGCTTGCGGACGAAGCCCTGGATTTGAAATATCAACAGAAAAGTATTCATTTCGGAAGTTTATAGCCCCTTGCTCGTAGACGACCTTGACGAGTAAGAATAAAATAGTGTATTAGGAGACTTTATATATTTACTAAGATATACAAGGAACGATTTCGCCTCAAATCACCGAGGTCGCTTGCGGGCGAGGCGCCGGATTTGAAATATTGATAGAAAAGTGTTTATCTCGGAAGATAGTAGCCCCTCGCTCGTCAACGACTTTGACGGAGGAGAATAAGATCGTCTTATAGGAGACTGTATGTTTACTAAGATATACAAGGAACGATTTCGGCCTCAAATCGCCGAGGTCGCTTGCGGGCGAGGCGCCGGATTTGAAATATTAATAGAAAAGTGTTTATCTCGGAAGATAGTAGCCCCTCGCTCGTCAACGACTTTGACGGAGGAGAATAAGATCGTCTTATAGGAGACTGTATGTTTACTAAGATATACAAGGAACGATTTCGGCCTCAAATCGCCGAGGTCGCTTGCGGGCGAGGGGCTGGATTTCAAATATTAATAGAAAAGTGTTTATCTCGGAAGATAGTAGCCCCTCGCTCGTCAACGACTTTGACGGAGGAGAATAAGATCGTCTTATAAGAGACTGTATGTTTACTAAGATATACAAGGAACGATTTCGGCCTCAAATCGCCGAGGTCGCTTGCGGACGAAGCCCTGGATTTGAAATATCAACAGAAAAGTATTCATTTCGGAAGTTTATAGCCCCTTGCTCGTAGACGACCTTGACGAGTAAGAATAAAATCATGTTTTAGGAGGCTTTATATATTTACTAAGATATACAAGGAACGATTTCGCCTCAAATCGCCGATGTCGCTTGCGGGCGAGGCCCTGGATTTGAAATATCAACAGAAAAGTATTCATTTCGGAAGATTATAACCCCTCGCTCGTAGACGACCTTGATTAGTAAGAATAAAGTCGTGTTTTAGGAGACTTTATATATTTACTAAGATATACAAGGAACGATTTCGCCTCAAATCGCCGAGGTCGTTTGCGGGCGAGGCGCTGGATTTGCAATATTAATAGAAAAGTGTTTATCTCGGAAGATAGTAGCCCCTCGCTCGGCAACGACATTGACGGAGGAGAATAAGATCGTCTTGTAAGAGACTGTATGTTTACTAAGATATACAAGGAACGATTTCGGCCTCAAATCCCCGAGGTCGCTTACGGGCGAGGCCCTGGATTTGAAATATCAACAGAAAAGTATTTATTTCGGAAAATTATAGCCCCTCGCTCGTAAACGACCTTGACGGAATGCTTAAAGTAGTTTTCGTTTTAATCTATGACTTATTTAGCGAATTTGACAAAACTTTGGCTTTTATAATAGTTATTTATGTACCAAGTCTGCAAAGTGAATTTTTATCGAACGAGGCTGAGTTTGAGTCGAGCGAGGCGAGTAAAAGGCGAGTTCGATAAAAACACTTTGCTAGTGTGGTGCATACAACATTTTATCGCCAACCGCAAAATTTAAGATATAATGATTTTATAACTTGCAGTATTTAAGACACATATTTTGACAGATGTCAAAATATATAACAAACGGTTGTTTCATTAATATAAATCGGCAAAGTCTTATTAAATATAGAAGGTCGGTAGTCCAGTGACAAGTCATTCAGCTGTCGTGTCAAAAGTACCGTGTTCGAATCCAGTTGTTTGCTAAAATTTTTTCAAGTTGACAGCAATTAGCGGCAGGTAAAATACTTTGTCTGACTCATTTGCGGCAGGTAAAGTACTTTGTCTGCCGCTAAATGCTGTCAAATTTGACTGTAACATAAAGCGTCACTTTACTGCCGCAAATGGATACAATAAAGTATAATTTTGCTGCCGGATGGCGATAAAAGATTTTATTTGAAAATTCGTAAAATTTTTACAGTTTAACATCTTTTAGACATTTGTCTAAAAGAAATTTTCTTTTGATTTGGATCTTAAGTACCAAATTTGATTTAATTTTTGCTTTTATTTAGAAGAATCAATTGAAGATGACTCATCTTTATGGTTATTTATGTAAAATTTTGAGAAAATGAGAAAACATTCAAAATACAATTAATTAAAATGTGCCGTCTTAACTAATTAGGAACTAGAAAAATTGTGTCAGTTACGTCATCATAACTAATTCCCAAGTAAAAATTTCCTTTGATACCCCAAGGAAAAAAGTTCAACATCTTCGGAAACTACCTGTTCGAACCGGAAACGTCGATTAGACGTCGAAGGAAACGCGTCGTTTCCATGACGATAGCCACCCTTCACAGTTACCTGATCCGTGACCACCTTAATTTAATTATCCTGACCTCTTCGTTCACCACATCTCATTACAGAACCAAAATTAATCTTTTTTTGTCTCGTTTCAGAACCAAATTTCGTGGGATCCTTCGAAATCGGCGAATACGTCTTCTTCTTTTTCCGAGAGACAGCCGTCGAGTACATAAATTGCGGAAAAAGCGTCTATTCAAGAGTGGCGAGAGTGTGCAAGAAAGATACGGGGGGAAAAAATATTTTATCGCAAAATTGGGCCACCTACCTCAAAGCGAGGTTGAATTGCTCGATTCCCGGGGAATTCCCGTTCTATTTCAACGAAATCCGTAAATAATAATTAATTAATTTAACTTAATTATAAATTTTTTTGATTTTTTTTTTAGAGAGTATTTATAAAGTCCCAGGGGATGATAACAAATTTTACGGAACCTTCACCACCTCGACCAACGGATTGATGGGCTCGGCGATTTGTTCGTTTACTTTAAACGATATCCAGGCGGCTTTCAACGGGAAATTTAAAGAGCAAGCTACTTCATCGTCTGCGTGGCTTCCGGTTTTGTCGAGTAGGGTGCCGGAACCGCGGCCGGGAACCTGCGTCAACGACACGGAAACTCTCCCAGATACCGTCCTTAATTTTATCAGGTCACATCCGCTAATGGATTCTGCGGTTAGCCACGAAAATGAAAAACCCGTCTATTTTAAACGCGATTTGTTCTTCACCCGCTTGGTTGTCGATAAGATCAAGGTTGATATTGGGGGTGCTATCTTGGATTATACCGTTTATTACGCAGGAACGAGTAAGTTAATACAAATTGAACCAATTAACCGAATTTCTGTCCCAATTAAGCGGATGTTCCCATTAACCGGAATGCACTATAATTTGATATCATATACAGGTGTTTCTAAATTAACGCGAAACATTTCAAGGCAGATTTTTCAACGAAAATTAATTTGGCCTTGAAATTTTTCGTATCAACTTAGAACCACCCTGTATACATACGTCACGACAATTTTGAATAATTTCAATAATAATATAATTATTTCATGATCGAATTAATTTTTATAGATGATGGTCGAGTTCATAAAATCGTGGAATGGTCAAGAGATAGTGAAGAATCCAACTCAATCCTTTTAGACGTCTTCGACGTAACCCCGGGCGAACCAATCCAAATCATGGAAATCTCCAAAGAACACAAAGCCCTTTACGTAGCAAGCGACCACCGCGTCAAACAAATCGACCTCGTCATGTGCAACAGACGTTACGACAATTGTCTCCGTTGCGTCCATGACCCATATTGCGGCTGGGACAAAGACTTAAACGTCTGCAAACCTTACGCACCAGGATTGCTTCAAGACGTCTCAAACAGCACGATCCACGTGTGCGATAGCAGCATAGTCAAAAAGAAAATGGTGGTTACTTGGGGGCAAAGTTTGCATTTGGGGTGCTTTTTGAAGATGCCGGCGGTTTTGGCCACTCAAACGATCACTTGGTATCATCATTCTAAAGAGAAGGGGCGTTATAAGATTGTGTTTAGGCCGGATAAATATATTGAGACTTCGGAGCATGGATTGGTGATTATTGCGGTGACGGAGGCGGATGCTGGGTTATACGATTGTTGGATGGGGGCCTCGTTGTTGTGTTCTTACAATGTTACTGTCGATGCTCATCGTTGTTCGCCTCCGTCCAAGAGTAACGAGTATCAAAAGATTTATTCGGATTGGTGCCATGAATTTGAAAAGTATAAGTCTGCAATGAAAACTTGGGAAAGAAAGCAATCGGTAAGAAAAATATTGATAATTTGAAACTGCCAAATTTGAGTTAAGTGTACTCATCGTGTTCCTCAGATCATTTTGAATATAATAAGATAACAAAATTGTCAAAAGATGCAAATTTAGAGCTAACCAAATCACCTTTTATAATAATGTAATTTTTTTTACTACCACCAAATTTAAAATGAGAGTACTCATCGTGTTCCTTGGCTTAATTTGAACATATTAGGATAAAAAAATTGTCAAAAAATGCAAATTTAGAGCTTATCAAATTACCATTTATGATGTTGTAATTTTTTTGGTACTGCCAAATTCAAAATGAGAGTGCTCATCGTGTTCCTTGGCTTAATTTGAACATAAATTTCGGAAATAAATAAATAACTTCTATGACGCTATAAAATTAATTTATTCAGTACCGATTTCGGCTAATAAGCCATCATCAGCTGAATCTACAAAGATATTAAACGATAACAAGAAATCATGAATAATTGATAAAAATAAAATTAAAAAATATAATATTTAAAAAGTTAAAAATAAAATAACTTATTGTCAGATGTATAAAAAATTCAAACATAAATTAATAAATGTTTAAAAAATGATAAAATATGATTAAATAGCACGATAAATACACCACAAAAAACAGACATAAAATAAATTATATCATAAGACTGGATTAAAAAGAAATGGAACGAGATCAACGAAGGAACGATTATTTATAATATTTATTTTAGGGTCTTTATGGTTTTTATCGATTTCTTGATATTCCAGTATTTTGTTTATAACACACAATATGGATTTCCAAAGATAATTTGAACATAGAATAAAAAATTGTCAAAAAATGGAAATTTGCAAATTTAGAGCTTATCAAATTACCATTTATGATGGTGTAATTTTTTTTGCTACTGCCAAATTCAAAATGAGAGTATTCATCGTGTTCCTTGGCTTAATTTGAACATATTAGGATAAAAGAATTTTCAATAAATGCAAATTTGCAAATTTAGAGCTTATCAAATTACCATTTATGATGGTATAATTTTTTTTGCTACTGCCAAATTTACAATGAGAGTACTCATCGTGTTCCTTGGCTTAATTTGAACATATTAGGATAAAAAAATTCTCAAAAAATGCAAATTTGCAAATTTAGAGCTTATCAAATTACCATTTATGATGGCTAGGGTTTTCTCCAGTATCATCGTTAAAGTATAAATTGTAAAATAGATAAGGTTCGACTTAAAAACGATGTTTATTAACAGAATATATCATATAAAATTGTTATCAAGTTATAAAAGGTGTGGTAAAAATGTAAAAAACTATTTAAGTACTGAGGAAAAATTAAAGCAGTTAACGGACGTATAAGTTCTTGCTCCCTGAGTGACTCAGATAAGCAAATTCTTAATCTGGGTCATAAATTTACTATAAAAAACAAAATCAACCCAACAGATACAGCCATAGAAATAGAAACACAAATTTACAAGCACCCAAATTTCAAAGATATTATCAGAGATATTATCACAACACCCACAATAATATTAACTTCAAAGATCTTAAAAAACTTAAGCAAAAAATCAAAGACCATAAACTTACAGTCACCTTAGGGGAGAAGAATGCTGGAATTGTCATTATTGAACAAGATTTATACATCAAAAAAACCTATGAATTCTTTGCACAAAATAATATTAAAGAAATTAACAAAGACTCCACCAATCACTTTAATAAGCAATTTAAAAAGCTTATAAAAACCTGTAAAGATAGTCTGCATAAATTCAACATTAACACCAATAACTTATTAGAAATGAACCCACTACCTCCAACACTGAAATCACTTATAAAACTTCATAAGAAGGACCAATCTATTAGACCCATTATAAGCAATAAGAACACTACCACAGAGAAAATTGCAAGAGACCTTCAAAAGTTTCTTTACAAAACATTCGATCCATTTATAAAATATAGAATTAAAAATACCAATGACCTAATACAAAAACTTAGAGAAGTACAAATCAATAACGATACTTCAATAGTTTCCTTTGACATAAAAAACCTGTACACGAATATCCCTGTAGATAAAACCTTAAAAATCATTAAAAAACACCTAATACAACATAGACTTGATTATGATGGCGTCACCGAAGAAGACATCAATAACCTTTGTTCAATAATTAAACTTGTATGCAAACAAAACTTTTTCATTTTTAACAACAAATTTTTTAACATGACTGACGGTCTGCCTATGGGTTCTCCCATTTCATGTATTCTCGCAGATATCTTTGTGAACAATCTCGAAAACAAAGTTTTTTCCAACAAATTCGATAAATTTATAGGAGAGATTATTTTTTACGGTAGATACGTTGATGACATCATCATAGTTCATACATACAAACCTGCAAAATTGATTGCTCTTTTTAACATCTTCAATATGATCAACAATTTACAGTTTACCATGGAAAAGGAAATTAACAACAGTATAAATTTTCTAGACCTTACTATAACAAAAAACATTAATAAAGGTAGCTTTGATTTCGACATCTTCCGAAAAGCAACCACTACCGACACCATCATACCCAATAATTCTTATAACTCCTCAACTCATAAGAACGCCTCTTTCTATTTTCTCTTTAATCGACTATACAACACTCCTCTAGATCTGAACAACTTCTATAAAGAACTTAACAACATTGTTGCAATTGGAATCAACAATGGTTACAACCTCAATAATATGCAATCTATCATCAATAAAATACACAGAAATAATATTAAAAAACTCGTTTATCCATGTTACAATTCTAGAAAACAATACATTTCACTTTCTTTTAACCATAATCTGGAAAAACTAAAGAACAACTTCAATTAATATAACCTTGTTCCAGCATTCATGTCTAGAGGTAAATTGGGCCAAATACTATGTAACAACGGACATAAATTTGAAGCCCATCAGAAAAGTGGGGTTTATCTGATAAAATGTAACGACTGTGATATGAGATATGTAGGGCAAACTGGAAGGAATCTGCTAACAAGATTCAAAGAACACAATACAAAACACACTTCCAATGTTTTCAAACACATAACAACACATAAACATTCCATAAACATTAATAACCTTTCACTTTTAAGAAATCTTAAAAAATCGAAAAATCTCGACCTATATGAAGAGTTCTTTATTCAAAAAATCAAAAAAGAAAACCCTGATTCATTAATGCATGACATTTTAGATAGTAACAACTTCAGATTTTTATGAAAATGATATAAATAAACTTCTCCAAATGATTTCACTTGTTGCGTTGTAACTTCAAAAAATTTAAATTACCTATTTTACCACCTTGTTGACTTTGAAAGAGAACACGACAATGAGATTCATCAGTCCTCTCAATAAAGCCAACAAAGTGCGACGAGACTCAAAGTTATTATTATTATTTTATTTATATACGTCCGTTAACACGTTGAGTGCCATATGAGATCGCGTTGGTCTCATGTTGTATTGGAACGTAGAGACTGCGCGAGTCCACCCTGGTCTCATATTAAACAATTTTACATTTGGCCGTGTGTGACCACGGTGGTATCACGTAATGCATTGAAATACATGTGGTAGCAGAGTAGACGGCCAGAAGAAACGATTTATGTCATTGGCCTGTTATTGTGAGACCAATATGTCACCACGTGGCATAGGGAACTGTAATATGTAAATAATGCAATAAAGTTTGAAAAAAACAAATAGAAATAGAAAAATAAATAGATCAACTAGGCTATCTATCTAGTCTATCTATTTATTTTACCTTTTATAATAATACAAAAAATATATAATTCTTAATACATTAATATAACATAGATATAACATAAATATCATTCGAAAACATGGATATAAATCTTAAAAAAAACAGAAAATATGGTGTGTGTATACTAAATTTTAGAAGCTGTATGTGCTTCAAAAAAACAGTTCAAACAAAAATATTGATCGCAAGCACTACATTTCAACGTGGTTTGGGGAGTTTTCCTCGATGCTTGTTCTCTTCCAGATTCGTTTGAAATTTTCTTGTAGCATATTACACACCGACGTCTTTTAGAACGACCAACATCTTCTAATTTATGCTCTATTTCGGTCATGTTTTCAGATATTTCTTCCTGTCTCGCTGTTTTCAACAGACCACTCATGACTTCTTCTTTGAACGCAGTTATTGATATTTTATTATTGGTTATTTCTTTATACGCAATGTAGGCATTTACTATTGCACTTCCAGTTAATAACTCGAACGCCAATTTCCTATACCATTTCATACTACGGCGAAGGCAGGTATTATAAGATTTTAACTGATCAGATATATCAATATATGATTTATATTTATTGTATTCAACCACATTTTTGGGCTTTTGTATTTCTTTACCTCTTTTGATTAAAGTAACCATTTCATTTCCATATCTAGTGCTCAATACTAATACGTCCCTTTTATCTCTCCATTTTTCAACTACTATTCCTTGCTTACATTCTTCAGCTATTACTTCTCCAACTTTCAACTTTTTATCTACAACCCTTTTGGGGTTATATTTTCTATTAGATCGTAATGTTCCAATAAGATGTGTTTTTCTATGTAATAGTGCATTAGCTAAACTCACTGATGTGTAATAGTTGTCAGTGCATAAAGTACGTCCTCTGTCTAAAAGATTTGTCATCAAATCCATTACAACTTTTGTAGGCACTGACACATGACCATCCTTCGATTTGCCGCAGTATACTTGGAAATCATATGTGTACCCATCTTTTAGGCACAGCTTAAATAATTTGATTCCGAACTTATGTCGCTTATTGGATATATATTGACGAAATTTCAGTCTTCCTCTAAAAGGTACAAGAGTCTCATCTATACAAACGTACTCGGAGGGTGTCATTTGGCACTGAAATGATGTCCGAAGCTTGTTCACAAGTGGTGTTATCTTGTGTAATTTATCATCACTAATTTCCTCATTATTACTAAAATGTATCATTTTCAGAAGTAACTGAAAACGATTTCTGGACATTACACTTGGGATTGCATTTTTGTACAATCGTTTCGTTGACCGGTATGAAGAAAGTTCTGGAAAAAAACACAACCCCATCCACAAAATAATACCAATTCTATTTCTGTAGGGTCTGTGGGAGTCCATTTCAGAATACCTGCGTTTGGTAGAATATTACTTCGTTTACACTGTTCAGCGTATCTGTTTGTTTCTTCTACCTAAAATATATATTATTATTATTATGTTATTTTAATAGAAGATTTTTTGACTCACGATTAAGCTTATGATGTCGTCATTCACAAAAACTTTGAAAAAATCATATGGCAGTTTATCGTATTGTTCATACAGAGCAATACTAAACCCAGAGTTTGGGACACTAAACTGTAAGTTTTTTAGATTTTTCCCAGTTGCATGAGCCCACTCAAACTCATTACTCTGGTTATTTGCTTCTTTTTCAATATCATTATTATTTTCTTCATCACCCAAGTCGTCATAACGCATGTTTCTTATAACTTCTTCTATTATTTCATCCATGTAATTGGGGCTTTCTATAATTTTTTGTGAGGTAGATGGTTCTGGTTTTTGCGAAGATGGTGTACAATTATTTTTTTTGAACCGTTTAGATTTAGACCGATAATCGTCCTCGGATTCAGAACTTTCTGTAACCGGTTCGTATATTTCGTCGCCGTCAAAAATATTTGCCTCACTTTCTTCATCAGAAAGCAACTCTTTCCATAACTTCTTCAAACGTGCTTGTTCTTTTTCGTATGACATTCACATTCACAATTACACTCACAACATCCAAACAAAGACTGCGAAAAGTAATACTCGATCGCCGTAAACACGTGTATGAGAGATTTTACAAGTTCAGACAGGAATTACGTGATGACACATTGGACTCACATGGCTACTCGAGATGTACGCGTCTATTGTAGGCCGCGCGAGACCAACGTGTCACCATAAAATAAAAGTTTAAAATAAATATCAAAAAAAAAATTATAATAATAATTTATGTTAATTCCTGAATCTGTAGAGCAATAATTACAAGATTCTAAAATAAAAAACTATTGGCCAGTGGGACCCCATTTGTCGAATATATGGTGGCATTCAACGTGTTAACTGTTTTAATTTTTCCTCAGTACTTAAATAGTTTTTTACATTTTGACCACACCTTTTATAACTTGATAACAATTTCGAAACATAAAAAATTTGACAAGAAGAAATGTTACACCTAGTTAAATATAAAATATCCTGTTTTGTACATCTATAGCCTTCTTGACGGTAAATGATATTCATTATATTTATTATATTAATAATTTTCTGTAATAGTTATCTTAAAAATCTTTATATACATCTTGTTTTTAGTCGTGCCTGTCGATGCCCTAAAAACTGGGCGAAACACGTGTAGCACCGATATATTCTGTTAATAAACATCGCTTTTAAGTCGAACCTTATCTATTTTACAATTTATACCATTTATGATGGTGTAATTTTTTTTGCTACAGCCAAATTTAAAATGAGAGTATTCATCGTGTTCCTTGGCTTAATTTGAACATATTAGGATAAAAAAATTGTCAAAAAATGCAAATTTGCAAATTTAAAACTTATCAAATTACGATTTATGATGGTGTAATTTTTTTTGCTACTGCCAAATTCAAAATGAGAGTACTCATCGTATTCCTAGGCTTAATTTGAACATATTAGGAAAAAAAATTGTCAAAAAATGTAAATTTAGAGCTTATCAAATTACCATTTATGATGGTGTAATTTTTTTTGCTACTGCCAAATTCAAAATGAGAGTACTCATCGTATTCCTAGGCTTAATTTGAACATATTAGGAAAAAAAATTGTCAAAAAATGTAAATTTAAAGCTTATCAAATTACCATTTATGATGGTGTAATTTTTTTTGCTACTGCCAAATTCAAAATGAGAGTACTCATCGTATTCCTAGGCTTAATTTGAACATATTAGGAAAAAAAATTGTCAAAAAATGTAAATTTAGAGCTTATCAAATTACCATTTATGATGGTGTAATTTTTTTTGCTACTGCTAAATTTAAAATGAGATGATAAATATCGTGTTCCTTGGCTTAATTTGAACATATTAGGATAAAAAAAAATGTCAAAAAATACAAATTTGCACATTTAGAGCTTATCAATTACCATTTATGATGGTGTAATTTTTTTTTTGCAACTGCCAAATTTAAAATGAAAGTACTCATCGTGTTCGTTGGCTTAATTTGAAAATATTAGGATAAAAAAAATTGGCAAAAAATGCAAATTTGCAAATTTAGAGCTTATCAAATTACTGTAATTTTTTTGTCATTACCAAATTTGAGTTAAGTGTACTCATGGTGTTCCTCAAGTCATTTTCAATATATTAAAATAACAAAATTGTCAAAAGATGCAAATTTAGAGTTAATCAAATCACCTTTTATTTAATTTGAACATATTAGGATAAAAAAATTGTTACAAAATGCAAATTTGCAAATTTAGAGCTTATCAAATTACCATTTATGATGGTGTAATTTTTTTGCTAGTGCCAAATTTAGAATGAGAGTACTCATCGTATTCCTTGGCTTAATTTGAACATATTAGGATAAAAAAATTGTCAAAAAATGTAAATTTGCAAACTTAGAGCTTATCAAATTACTATAATTTTTTTGCCACTGCCAAATTTGATTGAAGTGTCGATCAAGTGAAGATCAAGATATCGCCGGGATAAAATTAAGCTTAAGATGAAAGAAAGATCAGGCTTTCTCATGGTGTACTTAATATTCTACTATTTCTAAAGACGACACAGATCGGACGCACGGACGATTCTTTTAATCAAAACAGTAAGACATGCTCAACCGTCTCCTTGTCGACAATGCCTAGTAAAGACACTCATTAGAACTCAATGCTGCTGCCAGGAAATCCTAAAATATTGTCGAGTTTGACGGTTGTGATGTCAATAAATAGATAGATATATGAGAGGTGGAATGAGACTTCGCATGTCTCATTCCAGGAGAACTGACTAGTACACGAAATTTTTCCTCAGTCCACAGTTTAATCCTGTGTTTGGCTACCACAAGTAATACACCTACTAGTTTCTTGACCCCACAAACACAGCAACTCCAGAATAACCTAGGACTCAGTTCAGAGAAACTCTGTAATCATTACTCAGTGTGTTTAAACTTCTTCCTCTATGAGTGTATTTATCGCGTTCCTTAGGTTATTTTGAATATATTAGAATAACAAAATTGTCAAAAGATGTAAATTACAAATTTTGAGATAACCAAATCACCTTTTATAACAATATAAATTTATTTTGCTACTGCCAAATTTAAAATGAGAGTACTCATCGTGATCCTTGGCTTAATTTTAACATACTAGGTTTAATAATATTGTCAAAAAATGCAAATTTGCAAATTTAGAGCTTATCAAATTACTATAATTTTTTTGCCACTGCCAAATTTGAGTTAAGTGTACTCATCGTGTTCCTCAGGCCATTTTGAATGTATTAAAATAACAACATTGTCAA
The DNA here is from genome assembly GCA_036711965.1 of Onthophagus sagittarius. Taxonomy (NCBI): domain Eukaryota; kingdom Metazoa; phylum Arthropoda; class Insecta; order Coleoptera; family Scarabaeidae; genus Onthophagus; species Onthophagus sagittarius. The sequence continues at coordinate 19,882,658 of JASERS010000010.1, read as the reverse complement.
AAGATGCAAATTTACAAATTTAGAGCTAACTAAATCAACTTTTATGATAGTGTAATTTTTTTTTGTTACTGCCAAACTTACAATGAGAGTACTCATTGTATTCCTTGGCTTAAGGGGACCACTTTTCCCTGTCTTTGTCATTATAACTTATGTACCTTTTCCTCGGGTTCCAGGAAAGATATCAACTTGATTTTTTTTTATGTGAAAGACCTTGCTTTTCTATGTTAGTGGAACCTAAAATATTTATTATTTTCGCTTTACTTTACTGGTACTTAAAAATTTTAGTTATATTTTTGTTGGTTTTAATTTTTTTTATTGATATAAAATGGCTGTATGATAAGGCTTGTAGGTTCTAGTTTCGCGTATTTACAAGTAGTGTCTGCAAAATTTTAAATTCATAGCTGTTATACAATCTGAAATATTTACTCATTTATACTAAAAAACTAGTTTCTCGGCAAACAACAAAAACGTTTTCAAAAAAAAAACTGTATTTCTTGCTACAGACACATATGTTTTTAGTCACTTTAAATAAATTCAGTACATTCCAGATGCATATGACACATCTTCACCTTCTTGTTCTTCATATGAATCTTCACGTTTTCTTTTTAGTAAACATAAACGCATAAACGCTTTTCAGCAGCCTTTATGCGTCCGTCATCTAACGTCCGTAATCTATTTTCATTACTTTGATGAAATTTTGCCCTGGTTTTAATCCAATTCTGGTGAATAATTTGCATTTGCTTATATGGCCATCATTGAAGCTCGTAACTGCTTCATATGTACCAAATTTCAATGTAGGCAGTTTGACAAATATCTTTTTTGGTATATATGACCAAATTATATTATTCAACGATTAATTGACGTTTTGCGTCCTTCCCTTTAAGCATTTCTCTAGCAACTCTGGCTTGGACAAATCATGAAATATTGGTTTTATGAAGTCCATAATCTTTTCAGGGAAGTGAAAATGTTTTTGGTGTTGATAATTTTGTTTTACCTTTGCTGCATTATATTTACACCAACTGGATTTACCTTTTGGGCAGAGGTCGTGCGATGGTTTTACGTCACTTGAAAGCACATGATAGTACAAAGCCCATACAGCAGTCTGCATATTCACAACAGAATCTGTGTTTCTTCTGATTGCCAAACCATAGAAATTTTGCAGTTGTTTGATTGCGGATAACGACAAACCATTTTTGCCACTTAAGGCAGTTCCATCCGGTAACTTTTTATTTTTTTCTTTAAATTTTCTCAATCTGGTTCAATCATTCTTTTTTGGATATGACCAACGCACTCCACCTTTTTTATGTGTATATCATTACCATAAGGCTCCGCATTACATACAGCTTGGTAGGCCTTAGAGTCACCATCACCCAAATATTCGATATACCGGACATTATAACTTTCTTGGGATCGGTTGAAAATATTAATTGCTCCGGATACTTCCATTGCACCACTTGTCCCATAAAAATTTGCGTAGCAACCTTTTCCATGAGCAGTACGACAGTCACCAATATTTCTTTTACATGTACAATATTTGGAGAAAATGTCAATATCAATAATTTTGCCAGTTGTTAGGGAAGACGCTGAAAGAATGCAGTTTAGCGACGTATGGCCACGTTTTTGCCAAGAGCCATCAATTGCAATGGTAAGCTCTCTTGGATTAGATTCTTCGGAGTTTTGGTCTACAGCTTGCTCGATTGCTTCTTTCATCGACTCTTTGCAAATTTTTTCAGAGATAGACCCAAGGTAGGCTTCATGAGTGTGATAATTACTCAGAGGTGCCATAAGATTCAACATACCACAAAGTTTCTCAGCAGCAGCCTTACCTTTGCCTATGAATCGCATACCATAAACTAATCTAATGTTTAGATCATAAACCATACACTGAGCATCATTATATTCAGTTTAAAATGAATCACAATTGTTTGTAATAGTTTCTTCCTCACACTTACTACAAAAAAATTTTATCTCGCAAGCCAACCCAGAAAGATGTTTTCTAGTGATTTGTAGACAACCACGACATTTCTTGCACACAGCAATATTTCGCAAGGTTTGCTCAATCTTTTTCAAATCAATGTTGTATTTTACTAAAGAAGCACTTAGTTTACTTTTTGAAGAAGATGGCGCAGGCTTTGAACTTGTTTGTTGAGGCGTGATAGTAAGGTATGGCGTTTTTTCGCGGCAATTATCAATCTTCTAGGCATTGTAAGCTCAATTAGATTGTATAATAACTCAATAAGAAAACAAACAAGAAACGCAGCAAAGATAACACAATAAAGAGAGTCTAAAACGAAGCTGAACGTGAAAATGAGACAAAATATTATCAAGACATGTATTTATAAATTGTTTTTATACTCTGTTTGTAGGTCCTATATAAGCAAAACTAAACCGATGTGAGACCTTCAGTTCGTAAAGTGAACAAATCAAAAGAAGGTGTTTTTGAAAGGTAGAAATAGTCCCTATGCAAACAATCAAAATTTGAAACTTATTTAACAAAAAAGAATACTTACAATGTACATAAGATTATAAATGAGGTATCAAATTAAAGCTGAAATTCTACTTAATAAAAATCATCAATAAAAAAAAAACGATTTTTTTGCGATTTTTCATCAAGTGGTCCCCTTAATTTGAACATATTATGATAAAAATATTTTCAAAAAATGCAAATTTGCAAATATTGAGCTTATCAAATTACTACGGTTTTTTTGCCACTGCCAAATTTGAGTTAAGAGTACTCATCGTGTTCCTCAGGTGATTTTGAATATATTAAAATAACAAAATTGCCAAAAGATGCAAATTTACAAATTTAGAGATAACCAAATCACCTTTTATAGCAGTATAATATTTTTTTGGTACTGCCAAATTTGAAATGAGAGTATTCATCGTCTTCCTTGGATTAATTTGATCACATTAGGATAAAAAAATTGTCAAAAAATGCAAATTTGCAAATCTAAAGCTAACTAAATCATATTTTATAATAGTGTATTTTTTTTGTTACTGCTAAATTTGAAATGCGAGTACTTAACGTGTTCTTTGGCTTAATTTGAGCGTATTAGGATAAAAAAATTGTCAAACAATGCAAATTTGCAAACTTAGAGCTTATCAAATTACAATTTATGATGGTGTAATTTTTTTTGCTACTGCCAAATTCAAAATGAGAGTACTCATCGTATTCATTGGCTCAATTTGAACATATTAGGATAAAAAAATGGTCAAAAAATGCAAATTTAGAACTTATCAAATCACTATAATTGTTTTGCCATTACCAAATTTATGTTAAGTGTACTCATCGTGTTCCTCAGGTCATTTTGAATTTATTAAGATAACAATATTGTCAAAAGATAAAAATTTAAAGCTAACCAAATCACTTTTTATAATGGTGTAGTTGTTTTTGCTACTGCCAAATTTAAAATGAGAACACTCATCGTGTTCCTTGACTTAATTTTAACGTATTAGGTTCAATAATATTGTCAAGAAATGCAAATTTGCAAATTTAGAGCTTATCAAATTACGATAATTTTTTTGCAACTGCCAAGTTTGATTTAAGCGTCTATCAAATGAAGACAAGATATCACCAGGATAAAATTAGGCTTAAGATGACAGTAAGATCAGGCGTTTTCATGCTGTACTTAATATTTTACTATCTCTAAAGACGACACAGATCGCATGGACGATTCTGTTAATCAAAACAGTAAGACATTGGCATAAAACATGCTCAATCGTCTCCATGTCGACAATGTCCAGTACAGACACCCATTAGAACTCAATGCTGCTACGAGCAAGTCCTAAAATATTGTCGAGTTTGACAGTTGTGATGTCGATAAATAGATATAGATAGGTAGAATGAGGCTTCGCATGTCTCATTCCAGGAGAACTAACTAGTACACGAAGTCTTTCCTCAGTCCACAGTCCAATCCTGTGTTTGGCTACCGCAAACAATACAGCAACTACTGTCTCTTACCCCACAAACACATTAGTGCTACCTGATCGTGCTAGATCTTCTGCTACTTCATTGCTAACAACTCTAGAATAACCTGAGACTCAGTTCAAAGAAACTCTGCCATCATTACTTAGTGTGTTTAAACTACTTCCTCTTTGAGTGTACTCAACGTGTTCCTTAGGTCATTTTGAATATATTAGAATAACAAAATTGTCAAAAGATGCAAATTTACAAATTTAGAGCTTATCAAATTACCATTTATGATGGTGTAATTTTTTTTGCTACTGCCAAATTTAAAATGAGACTACTCATCGTGTTCCTTGGCTTAATTTTAACAAATAAGGATTAATAATATTGTCAAAAAATGCAAATTTGCAAATTTAGAGTTCATCAAATTACTATAATTTTTTTGCCACTGCCAAATTTGAGTTAAGTGTACTCATCGTGTTCCTCAGGCCATTTTGAATGTATTAAAATAACAACATTGTCAAAAGATGCAAATTTACAAATTTAAAGCTAACTAAATCAACTTTCATAATTGTGTAATTTTTTTTGTTACTGCCAAACTTACAATGAGAGTACTCATTGTGTTCCTTGGCTTAATTTGAACATATTATGATAAAAATATTTTCAAAAAATGCAAATTTGCAAATATTGAGCTTATCAAATTACTACAGTTTTTTTGCCACTGCCAAATTTGAGTTAAGTGTACTCATCGTGTTCCTCAGGTCATTTTAAATATATTAAAATAACAGAATTGTCAAATGATACAAATTTACAAATTTAGAGATAACCAAATCACCTTTAATAACAGTATAATATTTTTTTGCTACTGCCAAATTTGAAATGAGAGTATTCATCGTGTTCCTTGGATTAATTTGATCACATTAGGATAAAGAAATTGTCAAAAAATGTAAATTTGCAAATCTAGAGGTAACTAAATCACATTTTATAATGGTGTATGTTTTTTTGCTACTGCCAAATTAAAAATGAGAGTACTAATCGTGTTCCTTGGCTTAATTTTAACATGTTAGGTTTAATCAAGAAATGTAAATTTGCAAATTTAGAGCTAGTGTAATTTTTTTTGCTACTGCCAAATTTAAAATGAGAGTACTCATCGTATTCCTTGGCTTAATTTTATCAAATTAGGATTATTAATATTGTCAAAAAATGCAAATTTGCAAATTTAGAGCTTGTCAAATTACTATAATTTTTTTGCCACTTCCAAATTTGAGTTAAGTGTACTCATGGTGTTCCTCAGGCCATTTTGAATGTATTAAAATAACAAAATTGTCAAAAGATGCAAATTTACAAATTTAGAGGTTAGCAAATCACCTTTTATAACAGTATAATTCTTTTTGCTAATGCCAAATTTGAAATGAGAGTACTCATCGTCTTCCTTGGATTAATTTGATCATATTAGGATAAAAAAATTGTCAAAAAATGCATATTTGCAAACCTAAAGCTAACTAAATCATATTTTATAATAGTGTATTTTTTTTGTTACTGCCAAATTTGAAATGCGAGTACTTAACGTGTTCTTTGACTTAATTTGAACATATTAGAATAAAAGAATTGTCAAAAAAATGCAAATTTAAAGCTAGTGTAATTTTTTTTGCTACTGCCAAATTTAAAATGAGTGTATTCATCGTGTTCCTTGGATTAATTTGAAAATATTAGAATAAAAAAATGGTCAAAAAATGCAAATTTAGAGCTTATCAAATCACTATAATTTTTTTGCCATTACCAAATTTAAGTTAAGTGTACTCATCGTGTTCCTCAGGTCATTTTGAATATATTAAGATAACAAAATTGTCAAGAGATGAAAATTTAGAGCTAACCAAATCACCTTTTATGATGGTGTAATTTTTTTTGCTACTGCCAAATTTAAAATGAAAGTACTCATCGTGTTCGTTGGCTTAATTTTAACAAATAAGGATTAATAATATTGTTAAAAAATGCAAATTTGCAAATTTAGAGTTCATCAAATTACTATAATTTGTTGCCACTGCCAAATTTGAGTTAAGTGTACTCATCATGTTCCTCAGGCCATTTTGAATGTATTAAAATAACAACATTGTCAAAAGATGCAAATTTACAAATTTAAAGCTAACTAAATCAACTTTCATAATAGTGTAATTTTTTTTGTTACTGCCAAACTGACAATGAGAGTACTCATTGTGTTCCTTGGCTTAATTTGAACATATTATGATAAAAATATTTTCAAAAAATGCAAATTTGCAAATATTGAGCTTATCAAATTACTACAGTTTTTTTTGCCAGTGCCAAATTTGAGTTAAGTGTACTCATCGTGTTCCTCAGGTCATTTTGAATATATTAAAATAACAAAATTGTCAAAAGATACAAATTTACAAATTTAGAGATAACCAAATCACCTTTAATAACAGTATAATATTTTTTTGCTACTGCCAAATTTGAAATGAGAGTATTCATCGTGTTTCTTGGATTAATTTGATCACATTAGGATAAAGAAATTGTCAAAAAATGCAAATTTGCAAATCTAGAGGTAACTAAATCACATTTTATAAGTGTAATTTTTTTTGCTACTGCCAAATTTGAAATGCGAGTACTTAACGTGCTCGTTGCCTTAATTTGAACATATTTGGATAAAAGAATTGTCAAAAAATGCAAATTTAGAGCTAGTGTAATTTTTTTGCTACTACCAAATTTAAAATGAGTGTACTCATCGTGTTCCTTGGATTAATTTGAAAATATTAGAATAAAAAAATTGTCAAAAAATGCAAATTTAGAGCTTATCAAATCACTATAGTTTTTTTGCCATTACCAAATTTAAGTTAAGTGTACTCATCGTGTTCCTCAGGTCATTTTGAATATATTAAGATAACAAAATTGTCAAAAGATGAAAATTTAGAGCTAACCAAATCACCTTTTATGATGGTGTAATTTTTTTTGCTACTGCCAAATTTAAAATGAAAGTACTCATCGTGTTCCTTGGCTTAATTTTAACAAATTAGGATTAATAATATTGTCAAGAAATGCAAATTTGCAAATTTAGAGCTTATCAAATTACTATAATTTTTTTTGCCACTGCCAAATTTGAGTTAAGTGTACTCATCGTGTTCCTCAGGCCATTTTGAATGTATTAAAATAACAACATTGTCAAAAGATGCAAATTTACAAATTTAGAGCTAACTAAATCATTTTTTATGATAGTGTAATTTATTTTTGCTACTGCCAAATCTAAAATGAGAATACTCATTGTGTTCCTTGGCTTAATTTGAACATATTAGGACAAAAATATTTTCAAAAAATGTAAATTTACAAATTTTGAACCTGTCAAATTATTACATTTTTTTGTCACTGCCAAATTTGAGTTAAGTTTGCCTCATCTCATTAATTCATCGTGTTCCTCGGGTCATTTTGAATATATTAAAATAATAAAATTGTCAAAAGATGCAAATTTACAAATTTAGAGATAACCAAACCGCCCTTTATAACAGTATAATTTTTTTTGCTACTGCCAAATTTGAAATGAGAGTATTCATCGTGTTCCTTGGTTTAATTTGAACATATTAGGATAAAAAAATTTTCAAAAAATGCAAATTTACAAATTTAGAGATAACTAAATCACTTTTTATAGCAGTATATATTTTTTTGCTACTGCCAAATTTGAAATAAGAGTATTCATCGTGTTCCTTGGCTTAATTTGCACATATTAGGATAAAAAGTTATCAAAAAATGCAAAGTTGCCAAATTTGGGTTTATCAAATTACCATTTATGATGATGTAATTTTTTTTGCTACTGCCAAATTTGAAATGAGAGTACTCATCGTGTTCTTTGGTTTAATTTGAACATATTATTTTAAAAAAATTTTCAAAAAAAGCAAATTTAGGGATAAGCGAATCACCTTTTATAACAGTGTAATTTTTTTTGCTACTGCCAAATTTAAAATGCGAGTACTCATCGTGTTCCTTGGCTTAATTTGAACATATTAGGATAAAAAATGGTCAATATTTAGATTTTTTTAACTTACCTTTTTTGATTTTTTTGTAGCAATGCGCCTCAAGAACGAACGACAGCAACCAGAATAGCCATCCAAATGAAATCTTCAGACAATTAGTCTGATAGCTGATCCAGCACGGTCCTTTGTCTCTGACTCCATTGGGTATCCCTCTTTCATGGACGCAAGTGTTGTTTGTGTAAATAAATATCTGAAGAAAAAGAAAAAAACGTCGATGAAAATTTAAAAAAAAATCAACGAAAAAAAAGAAAAATGAGTCTTTTTTTATTAATAAAATAATTTAAGCTTCGTTTAATTTTCTTTTTAATATTAACGGTGGTTAATTAATAAAAAAAAGACTTTTTTGATAAAGACGATTTTAATTTTAATTTTAATCTTATTTTTTTTGAGTTAATTGAGTAAAATTAAGGAATGTAACAATTTTTTTTTGAGCTAAAATGTATATTAATATGAAAACAAAACAAAAAAAAATATTGTAGGTCTGTGATATCAATGTATTTTGAATATCTTTTCTTTTTTTAATTAAAAATTAAATTAAAAAAATTTTTTTTTGATTTAAAAAAAAAATCGATTTCATTTTAACGATTGGACCAAAAGAAGAATTTAAATTTAAAAAAATAAAAAATATAATTAATTTAATTTAATTAAAAAAAATAATTAATTTTTTTGATTGTGTATTTTTTTTAATTATTAGGAGCCATTATTGATTAGTTTTTAGTGGTATACTTATAGAATATAAAAAATATAAATATATTATAAAAATATAAATATAAGTAACGGTGTATCGAAGCAATAGATTATTCCGCTTGCAGAATTAAAAAAAAATCGATAAAAACAAATTAAAAAAATCCAAATCGTGGTCATTTTAAAATTATTATATAATGATGTAAATAACGTTTTTAATGATATAACGAATAATAATAATAAATATATATCTTAGCCCCCCAAATTAAAAAGTTTAAAAATTAAAAAAATTCTTTTTTTGATTAATTTCGTATAAAACGACTCATTAAGACCCAAATTTGAATTATTTTGTTGATTTAAATTTAAAAAAAAATTCGTTGGGGTCTCATTTCGAAAAAAAAATTATTTTTTTATTAGAATTACTCGACAATCATATAAAGAATGAGATTAATAATAAAATAATTAAAAAGACGATTTTAATTTTTTTTTCAAAAAAATAATTTCATCAAATCATTTTTTGCAATAACTAACCCTGTAAATACCTATGTATAGTTATTTATATAAAAAAAGTAATATTTAACATTTAACACCGAATAGAAAAAGAAATAGACTCAAATTTCGTTATAAATTAATTTTAAAACTTAGTACATATCTTCATATCGCAATAAAATTAATTAAATAATAATAAATTTGAATAAATTTGTTTAAATTTGTCGAAAAAAGAAGCGAAACGAATTTAACTCCCCCGAAACGAAAAAAAAAAATTAATAATAAATGATAAGATTAACTTACAATTAATAAATTAAAAAAAAATAAGCGAAAATTTCACTTCTATGAAGTGAAAAAAGCACTTTTCCTCTCAAATTAATTAACTGTAATTAACGATTAATTAGAACTTAATTAATTTAGTTTAATTTTATTTTAACAATTAATTTTAATTAAATTAATTTTAACAACATGTACATTAAAAATTAATTAATTATTTTTTTTAGTTTTAATTTTTTTTTTATTAATAATAATAATTTGATGTAATTTCGATTTTAAAAAATGATAACTCGTTCTGTGTAAATAGAATTATTACAGCTATTAGAAAGTAATTAAAAAAGTCGTAATTAAAAGGTGAATAAAAAAATCCGAGTACTACGTTTTTCCGTTTTAGCTCACACGCAGTGAAAATTATTAATTGAATGATTAAAATGTGAAGGAAGTTAGGAAGCAAATAAGTTGAATAAAAATGAATGCGGGATAAAATGAATTTGTAAAAAAATACTTAATTAATTAAAATAATACCAGATGACTTGTAACGATTATTGCTATTGCTCTCCAAGATTATTATTACAAATAAAAATTATATAATAAATTTTGGTGGTTATTTTTATTGTTACTATGATGAGGAGTTATTTTTTCAATGTGATTTTTGAAGACTTTGATTTTCGCGGTGACATTGAGGAATTAATTATTCGCGTTAATCAAGGGATGTCTGCATATATTTTATTAATGCCTGCGCTAGTTGGCAACAAGTTTGTTGGCAGCATGAGCTATTATATCTCTAAAGTCTTGTTCATCAGTTTGCACTCTGCCAACTTGTTGGCAGCATGAGCTTTTACTGTTCCACAAACTATATTATCCTAAAGACTGCCAACTTTTTGGCAGCATCAGCTATTGTGTCCCCAAAGTCCTGCTCATCAGTGTGAAGTCTGCCAACTTGTTGGCAGCATGAGCTATTTTGTCTCCAAAGTCCTGCTCATCAGTGTGCAGTCTGCCAACTTGTTGGCAGCATGAGCTATTATTGTTCCACAGACTATATATTATCTTAAAGACTGCCAACTTGTTGGCAGCATGAGCTTTTACTGTTCCACAAACTACATATTATCCTAAAGACTGCCAACTTTTTGGCAGCATCAGCTATTGTGTCCCCAAAGTCCTGCTCATCAGTGTGAAGTCTGCCAACTTGTTGGCAGCATGAGCTATCGTGTCCCCAAAGTCCTGCTTATCAGTGTGAAGTCTGCCAACTTGTTGGCAGCATGAGCTATTTTGTCTCCAAAGTCCTGCTCATCAGTGTGCAGTCTGCCAACTTGTTGGCAGCATGAGCTATTATTGTTCCACAGACTATATATTATCTTAAAGACTGCCAACTTGTTGGCAGCATGAGCTATTGTATCTCCAAAGTACTGCTCATCAGTGTGAAGCCTGCCAACTTGTTGGCAGCATGAGCTATTACTGTTCCACAGACTATATATTATCGTAAAGACTGCCAACTTGTTGGTAGCATGAGCTGTTTTATCTCCAAAGTCCTGCTCATCAGTGTGAAGTCTGCCAACTTGTTGGCAGCATGAGCTATTCAGTAATAACAACTTTTCCAGAACGGTTTCCACAGACTATATATCATCCTAAAGACTGCCAACTTGTTGGCAGCATGAGCTATTTTGTCTCCAAAGACCTGCTCATCAGTGTGAAGTCTGCCAACTTGTTGGCAGCATGAGCTATTACTGTTCCACAAACTATATATTATCCTAAAGACTGCAAACTTGTTGGCAGCATGACCTATATTGTCTCCAAAGTCCTGCTCACCAGTGTGAAGTCTGCCAACTTGTTGGCAGCATGAGCTATTACTGTTCCACAGACTATACATTATCCTAAAAACTGCCAACTTGTTGGCAGCATGAGCTATTACTGTTCCACAGACTATATATTACTTAAAGACTGCCAACTTGTTGGCAGCATGAGCTACTGTATCTCCAAAGTCCTGCTCATCAGTGTAAAGCCTGCCAACTTGTTGGCAGCATGAGCTATTACTGTTCCGCAGACTATATATTACTTAAAGACTGCCAACTTGTTGGCAGCATGAGCTACTGTATCTCCAAAGTCCTGCTCATCAGTGTAAAGCCTGCCAACTTGTTGGCAGCATGAGCTATTACTGTTTCACCGAGTATATATTACCATAAAGACCGCCAACTTGTTGGCATCATGAGCTATTACTGTTCCACACACTATATATTATCTTAAAGACTACCAACTTGTTGGCAGCATGAACTATTGTATTTCCAAAGTCCTGCTCATCGGTGTGAAGTCTGCCAACTTATTGGCAGCATGAATGAGCTATTACTGTTCCACAGAGTATATATTACTCTAAACACTGCCAACTTGTTGGCAGCATGAGCTATCTTGTCTCAAAAGTCCTGCTCATCAGTGTGAAGTCTGCCAACTTGTTGGCAGCATGAGCTATTATTGTTCCACAGACTATATATTATCTTAAAGACTGCCAACTTGTTGGCAGCATGAGCTATTGTATTTCCAAAGTCCTGCTCATTGGTGTAAAGTCTGCCAACTTGTTGGCAGCATGAGCTATTATTGTTCCATAGACTATATATTATCTTAAAGACTGCCAACTTGTTGGCAGCATGAGCTATTGTATTTCCAAAGTCCTGCTCAACAGTATAAAGTCTGCCAACTTGTTGGCAGCATGAACTATTACTGTTCCACAAAGTATATATTACCCTAAAGACTGCCAACTTATTGGCAGCATGAATGAGCTATTACTGTTCCACAGAGTATATATTACTCTAAACACTGCCAACTTGTTGGCAGCATGAGCTATCTTGTCTCAAAAGTCCTGCTCATCAGTGTGAAGTCTGCCAACTTGTTGGCAGCATGAGCTATTGTATTTCCAAAGTCCTGTTCATCGGTGTAAAGTCTGCCAACTTGTTGGCAGCATGAGCTATTATTGTTCCACAGACTATATATTATCTTAAAGACTGCCAACTTGTTGGCAGCATGAGCTATTGTATTTCCAAAGTCCTGCTCATCGGTGTGAAGTCTGCCAACTTGTTGGCAGCATGAGCTATTATTGTTCCACAGACTCTATATTATCTTAAAGACTGCCAACTTGTTGGCAGCAAGAGCTATTGTATTTCTAAAGTTCTACTCATCAGTGTGAAGTCTGCCAACTTGTTGGCAGCATGAGCTATTACTGTTCCACAGAGTATATATTACCCTAAAGACTGTCAACTTGTTGGCAGCATGAGCTATTACTGTTCCACAGACTATATATTATCCTAAAGACTGCCAACTTGTTGGCAGCACGAGCTATTTTATCTCCAAAGTCCTGTTCATCAGTGTGAAGTCTGCCAAATTGTTGACAGCATGAGCTATTATTGTTCCATAGACTATATATTATCCTAAAGACTGCCAACTTGTTGGTAGAAGGAGCTATAGTATCTCCAAAGTCCTACTCATCAGTCTGAAGTTGGCAGAATAAGCTATTACTGTTCCACAGACTGTATATTAGTTATTACTCTAAAGACTGCAAACTTGTTGGCAGCATGAGTTATTGCGTCTCCAAGGTTCTGCTCATCAATTTGAAATCTGCCAACTTGTTGGCAGAATGAGCTATTACTGTGCCATATAGTGCACATCACTTAAAAACAGCCAACTTGTTGGTAACATAAGCTATCATATCTGCAAAGTTTTATTCATCAGATTGAAGTCTGCCAACTTGTTAGCAGCATGAGTTATTATGAGATATAATATATCTCCAAAGTCCTGCTCATCAGTGTGAAGTCTGCCAACTTGTTGGCAGCATGAGCTATTGGTGTTCCACGAACTATATATTTTCTTAATAAGTGTCAACTTGTTGGCAGGATGAGCTATTGCGTCTCCAAAGTCCTGCTTATCAGTTGGAAGTCTGCCAACTTATTATAGGCAGGGTGTCTCAGATTTTTGTGGCAGGACTTTAACAGTCAATAGATCTGTAAAAGTTAACACAGAAACTTTAAATAAACATAGGTAACAGACACTTTAAATATACGTGATATCCAATATAAATATGTGATACCAATTTTTCTAATATTACACAACTACTTAAACCGACTTTATTCAAATTTGGTATCTGTATGTTTTTTGGCATGAGAAACACGACTATTGAGTCTGCTTTATTACAGCCGGCAGAGGGCGCTCAGTAACCAAAATAGCCGCAACAGTATTCTTTTTTAATAAAAATTCTTATTCTCAAGTTTCCAAGACAATTAACTATTCGAGAAACACCAATTTTTTTTATAGAATAATTTTTGTATAACAAAAATAAGTTGACGCTATGATTTATCATGTACAGGAACTATCATATCATATACAAGGTTGTATTCAATGTGCATATCACGTTACGATGGACAAAAATACAATCGATATGATTTTTTGAAAAAGTCGTTTCGTTTTAGAAAATTTCCAAAAGACTTTGAAAAAAGTTTATCATCTATCAATTCATATTAATTATCTCCATTATTTTAGCCATGAGAAATTTTTTAATTTTCCCATTTTTATTATTTTACCATTATTTAAGTTGAAACGCAATCTTACATACTTTAATTTTTATCTTTTTGTTTACACCTGTCAATCATCTATTGTAATACGAAAGAATGTTAAAATCTCCCAATAATCCTATAAAGTAACCTTTCCATTCTTTCATGTGTATTTCTGGTGAACCCATCCCTACACTTCTTTATCTTTTTGAGATACCTTCAGACCTTCCCTTCCCTTGTTATTCCTCTAATCTTTGCCCCCTCCTTCTCTATATCAATTCACTCCTATCTCCTCCCGTCTCCATTGCTTTAACCTCTTTCTCGACTCCCTCTTCACCTTCTTGCATGCGCCATTGTATTAGTCGTTCCTCCCCAGTCTACGTACACACTCTTTCAGCTTTTATTCTTTTCAGCTTTTCCAACTAATCAACTTGGCAATCTCTTGTACCCTCTGTTGTCAAGTCGTTGTCGACGTTTCCTCTGTAAAATGCTACTCCTTCTTCCGACCAGTCTTGCTTCACCCTTGTGGAAAAATCACCCTTTCTCATATTTCCTGATCCACCAATACAGTCAATTACAGATGTCCCCCTCACCCCAATGTAAGTATACTCTCCATCCTCTCCTTCCTCTTTATTCCCATTCAGTATCACCCATCCCTTCTCCTCCACCAATCTCAGCATTTTTATTCCTTCTCTTAACTATATCTAGTCTTCAACAATCAGCATCTAATTTTCTTCGTCACTGTCTAGCACTAAGAGTATCTAATCTTTCTGCAAGCAGTATCTAGTCTTTCATTTTAAATTACTTCCAGAAGACTTGATCTGCTTCAAAATTTGAGCTAATTAGCTAGTTGGGGTATGTTGCCTGCATTACCGTTTTTCCATTTTCAATTACGCAAAAGTCGAAAATTTTAATCAATAATTTGGCGTACATAGACAACCAATTTAATAGACATTTAAATCACCTTAGAAACAGTTTCATCGATCAATCAAATGAACTCAGACAACCATCAACAAGATTCCTTTAGCAATTTTTAAACCAAAACTATACCGTATCAATAACAACAAAAGAAGCAAAACCCAACAAGATGAGTGAGCGCATGCTTCAAGACGATTTCACATTAGTCCATTACGATCACCCAGTCTTACTTACAAGACATCCCGAACCCGAAAAGGTAATAATAATTTTAAATCAATTTATTAAAAAAATTAATTTCTTATTGATTTAAGAGTGGTGATGCTAGTGCAGGTGATGCAAAACCAAAAGTAGCCGCACCAACGGCAGATGTTCGCCGTGAAACCGAAGAAGTCCTCAACACGATCCTTCCCCCAAAAGAATGGGAAGAAGGCGGCCAAATATGGCGCCAACAAGTTTCAACAATCCCAGCAACCCGCTTAGACGTCGTAAACCTTCAAGAACAACTCGATATGAAACTCCAACAACGCCAAGCCCGCGAAACGGGGATTTGCCCGATCCGAAGAGAGCTTTACACGCAATGTTTCGACGAAATTATCCGACAAGTTACGATAAACTGCGCTGAAAGAGGGTTATTATTGTTAAGAATCCGAGACGAGATGCGAATGACGATCGAAGCTTACCAAGCTTTGTATTGTAGCAGTATCGCGTTCGGGATGAGGAAAGCTTTGCAATCAGAACAGGGGAAATCCGATTTAGAACATGATGTTGATATTTTAAAATCGGAAAAAGTTGATTTGGAGAAGCAATTAACCGATTTGAGACAAAAAGCTGAACAGGCTGATCGAAGAGCTAATGAGTTAAGATCGGCAGAAGAGAAAAAGCATGGTGAGGAAATTGGGTTTTTAAAGAAGACTAATCAACAGTTAAAGGCTCAATTAGAAGGAATTATTGCTCCGAAGAAGTGACGTATTATTATTATTTCTTTTATACAATAAATGTTGATATAACTCAATAAATTTTAACTAAAAAAGGTGTTAAATAAGTTGATTTAACTTATTTTTGAAGCAAAATTGGTTCAATTTTGATTAATTTAAGTAAAAAACTTTGACATTTTGCGTTGACGTTGAATCTTTTTACTACCAACTTCGAAAAAATAAAATTACTAATAATATTTAAGTAATTAATCGAAATTTTTAAAATTAAAAAATAAAATTATTATAAATTGAGATTAATTCTTGCTTAAATACGATTTTAAACCAAGTGTACTTTATCTAATTATGTATATTAAAGAGTTTGGAATGAAAGTACGAATTTTAATACGTTTCATTCATAACATTAATACGATTATATTTTGAACTAAATAAAGTTGTTAAATAAGTTGATTTAACTCACCTTTACGTATTTTTGCAGCAAAATCGGTTCAATTTTGATTATTTTCAATAAAAAAACTAATTTATAACTTTACAACAATCTTTGACATTTACACTTTTGACGTTGATTTTTTTTACTGCCAACCTCAATTAAATCAAAAATTTTATGTAATAAAATCGAATTATTTTATGTTTTTAATTAATTAATTACGATTTTAAGTAAATATTAATCGGATTTAATAATATTAATTATTATTATAATTCATTAAAATTATAAAATAAAAAGATAAAAATAAATTTTGATTATCCTCAAATACAGAAATCTGTAAATTCGCTTAAATTTTCGGTTAAATATTTTAATTAATAAGATTTTAATTAAAAAATCGTTTTTATATTAAAAATTTTATTAATCAGATCATAATAATTATTAGAATGTTAATAAATTCAATAAAATGATAATAATTTAATATAGATTGAATCATAACATAACCTAAAAATCATAAACGTCATAACGGTTTTTGCAATTTATTAAAAGAAGCTAGAAAAATGAGTTTAAAATAGTCTTTGAACGCAATTTCTTAGTTCTAGGTGTTGTGTTAGTTCCAGTTTTAGTTTCATACAAGTATACAACAATTTTAGACAAAATTTTGTGCCATCGAAACATTTATCGAAGCAAAATTAAGCACTAACATTATCAGATTTACCTGTAAGAACTGATAAGGAACGATTATCTATTAAAAAGACAAAAAGAAAAGTATTTAACAGCAAAATTTGTCTATTAATTGTCTCAAAGACTGCATTAGAAATTTAAAATCGGAAGGAACAATTAAGTTACGATTCTCAATCGAGTGGTGAAGATTAATAATAAATAGAAGTAAATGTAATGTAAATACTTTATTATTATTATCGTAAAGACTGCATTAATAGGATAAAAACGTTTTAATTGGTAAGCGATAAGGATAAGGTAACCTCAAATATTGTTTTGAGGGAATCTAAAATACTTAATCAAAATTATTTATGCTTTAGAAAGAAAGTTGTTATTAAATTTAAATATTTATTAACTTTATTAACTATTTATTAACTTTATTAACTATTTATTTATTAATTTAAAAAAATTATAATAATTTAATTCTCAACAAAACAAATAGATGGCGCTTTCGCCAAAAAAAAATTTATTTTTAAATCAAATCCAAATAATTTTGATTAATTCATCATTTTATTAACCAAATAAATAACAATTAAATTAATTTAATTAAAACGTTTTTATTAACATTTATTATTAATCAATAAAAAGCAGCTGATTGTCAAAATTTGACAGACCAACATAACCCAACTTTAATAATCACTTTAAACCAATTTTTAGATTAAAAATCGCTATTAAAATAAAATGGAAACGAAAATCGACGCTTTAGAAAAGCGATTAAGATCGTTAGAAATCCAAATTATCCCTCAAGATAAACCGGTCGATTCAAAATCCCAAACCGTGGTGGATTACCTATCGGAAGCCCACGAGATGATCACCATGTCTTTAAGTTGCCGCGACGCCGTCGCAAATATGCTCCAAAAGCTCCAATTAATCCACGAATACTTAAACCCATCGTTTTGTAGTTTTGAAGATCTCTCGGAAATGAGACAATACATTTTGGAGTTGTACCCGAATTTGAAGAAAGCCGTGGACCATTTGAAGCAATTAATCGCTTTAAAACCGATTCTTGATGCGGATTTTTGTGTTAATCAAGAGTTAAGTGGGAGGCTTAGCTCGTTGACTGTATCGGCTACTAATGGATGCGTTGAATCGGAGGGTACCAAAGATGAAGTTAAAGCCGTTTTAAAAGATTTACAAGAGATGACTTATTCGTATAAGATGTTGTTCGCACAACTTGAGTATAGTATGGTGCTTATTGAGGAGGGTTTAAACTCTAAATCGATTGTAAAGGATGAATAATTTTTTTTGTAATTACTTAATTATGATAATAAAATAAATTTTTTTGCGAGTGATGCTTAAATTAACTTTTATAACAGTGTAATTTTTTTAGCAATTGCCAAATTTAAAATGAGAGTACTCATCGTGTTCCTTGGCTTAATTTGAACATATTAGGATAAAAAAATTGTTAAAAAATGCAAATTTGCAAGTTCAGAGCTTATCAAATTACGGTTTGTGATGGTGTAATTTTTTTTGCTACTGCCAAATTTAAAATGAGACTACTCATTGTATTCTTTGGCTTAATTTGATCATATTAGAATAAAACGAATTGTCAAAAAACGCAAATTTGCAAATTTAGAGAGTATTTATCGTGTTCCTTGGCTTAATTGGAACATATTGGGATAAGAAAATTGTCAAAAAATGCAAATTTAGACTTTATTAAATTACCTTATATAACAATGTAATTTTTTTGCAAGAGATGACTTATTCGTATAAGATGTCATTATCATAATTACTTAATTATGATAATAAAACAAATTTTTTTGCGAGTGATGTTTATTTATTTTGATGGTATAACTCTAATTGGTAAGTACAAGATAACTAATTGACGCAGCAGTTGGCTTTTTCGATTATTTACACAGACTGATGGTGATTAGGTGATTTATCATCATACATATGTCGCTTCCGATTTTTTAATTCTCATATTTATTTTATCCGGAAACTCCCACGCAAACTAATTCGGGTTAATTTCAAGGTAAACACCGAAATTAAATTAAAGAGAGTCATCCATTTCAAAGAATTCAATTTTTAGTTAATTTTATTTTAATTTTTATCAAATTTCACTTTTCCGGGAATACTTTTTTGAGGATTGAGGGAAGCAACAAGTCATGATAAAGCTTGAATGCGATTGGTCCTAAAGTTCCTTTTGGATGGGGTGAAACCGCGCTCTACTACGAGTTGTAGTATAGAAACGCGGGTTTCAGCCGTTTCAGGTGTTCAGTTCAAAACGGAACCTCTTCCGAGATAGATCGCCCACAAACTTTTCAATTTCGACTTTTTCCAAGTTGAAAAAGTGCAAAATTAAGTGCTGAGCTGCTTTATAACCACTAAAGTAAGTTAAAATTTTGTAATAAATTTGCTTACAATTAATTTAGGCTGCAATTAGTTTAATTATAAAGCCGATAATTACATTATTTTGATTTATTGCGAAGAGTAATTAGTTTGAATTGTAATAATAATTAATAAATTCGATTCAATTTGGATTGAAATAATTATTTGATGATGTGAGAAAATTAATTAAAAAAATTAAAACGTCGCTTTTGATATTTTAAGTTTTAGAGTTAAAAATTGGTGTCAAAAAGCTTTTAGTAATTTTTTTTGGTACTGCCAAATTTAAAATGAGGGTACTCGTCGTGTTCTTTGGCTTAATTTGAACATATTAGGATAAAGAAAATTGTCAAAAAATGGAAATTTGCAAATTTAGACCCAACCGAATCACTTTTTACAATAATGTAATTTTTTTTTGTCACTGCCAAATTTAAAATGAGTGTATTCATCGTGTTCCTTGGATTAATTTCAACACATTAGGATAAAGAAATAGTCAAAGAATGCAAATTTGCAAATCTAGAGTTAACTAAATCACATTTTATAATAGTGTAATTTTTTTTGCTACTGCCAAATTAGAAATGAGAGTACTTATCGTGTTCCTTGGGTTAATTTGAACATATTAGGAAAAAAGAATTGTCAAAAAATGCAAATTTGTAAATTTAGGACTATTGTAATTTTTTTTGCTATTGCCAAATTTGAAATGAGAGTATTTATCGTGTTCCTTGGCTTAATTCGAAGATATTAGGGTCAAAAAATGCAAATTTGCAAATTTAAACTTTATTAAATTACCTTTTATAAGTGTGTAATTTTTTTGGCAATTGCCAAATTTAAAATGAGAGTATTCATTGTGTTCCTTGCATTAATTTGAACACATTAAGATAAAGAAATGATCAAAAAATACAAATTTGCAAATTTAGAGCTAACAGAATCACTTTTTATAACACTATAATTTTTTCGGTTACTACCAAATTTAAAATGAGAATACTCATCGTGTCCTTTGGCTTAATTTGATCACATTAGGAGAAAAAGAATTGTCAAAAAACGCAAATTTGTAAATTTAAGGCTAGTGTAATTTTTTTTGCTACTGCCAAATTTGAAATGAGAGTATTTATCGTATTCTTTGGCTTAAGCCGAACATATTGGAATAAGAAAATTGTGAAAAAATGCAAATTTGCAAATTTAGACTTTATTAAATTACCTTTTATAACAGTGTAATTTTCTTGGCAATAGCCAAATTTAAAATGAGAGTAGTCATCGTGTTCCTTGGCTCAATTTGAACATATTAGGATAAAGAAATGATCAAAAAATACAAATTTACAAATTTAGAACTAACCGAATCACTTTTTATAACATTGTAATTTTTTCTGCTTTTACCAAATTTAAAATGAGAATACTCATCGTGTTCTTTGGCTTAATTTGATCATATTAGGATAAAGAGAATTGTGAAAAAACGCAAATTTGCAAATTTAAGGCTATTGTAATTTTTTTTGCTACTGCAAAATTTGAAATGAGAGTATTTATCGCGTTCCTTGGCTTAATTCGAACATATTGGAATAAGGAAATTGTGAAAAAATGCAAATTGCAAATTTAGACTTTATTGAATTACATTTTATAACAGTGCAATTTTTTTGGCAATTGCCAAATTTAAAATGAGAGTAGTCATCGTGTTCCTTGGCTCAATTTGAACATATTAGGATAAAGAAATGATCAAAAAATATAAATTTACAAATTTAGAGCTAACCGAATCACTTTTTATAACACTGTAATTTTTTCTGCTTTTACCAAATTTAAAATGAGAATACTCATCGTGTTCTTTGGCTTAATTTGATCATATTAGGATAAAGAGAATTGTGAAAAAACGCAAATTTGCAAATTTAAGGCTATTGTAATTTTTTTTGCTACTGCCAAATTTGAAATGAGAGTATTTATCGTGTTCCTAGGCTTAATTCGAACATATTGGAATAAGGAAATTGTGAAAAAATGCTAATTTACAAATTTAGACTTTATTGAATTACCTTTTATAATAGTGCAATTTTTTTGGCAATTGCCAAATTTAAAATGAGAGTAGTCATCGTGTCCCTTGGCTTAATTTGAACATATGAAGATAAAAAAATGATCAGAAAATACAAATTTGTAAACTTAGAGCTAACCGAATCGCTTTTTATAACACTGTAATTTTTTCTGCTACTACCAAATTTAAATTGAGAATACTCATCGTGTTCTTTGGCTTAATTTGATCATATTAGGATAAAATGAATTGTCAAAAAATGCAAATTTGCAAATTTTGTGCTATTGTAATTTTGTTTGCTACTGCCAAATTTGAAATGAGAGTATTTATCGTGTTCCTTGGCTTAATCCGAACATATTGGAATAAGAAAATTGTGAAAAAATGCAAATTTGCAAATTTAGACTTTATTAAATTACCTTTTATAACAGTGCAATTTTTTTGGCAATTGCCAAATTTAAAATGAGAGTAGTCATCGTGTTCCTTGGGTTAATTTGAACATATTAGGATAAAAAAATGATCAAAAAATACAAATTTACAAATTTAGAGCTAACCGAATCACTTTTATAATACTGTAATTTTTTCTGCTACTACCAAATCTAAAATGAGAATACTCAACGTGTTCTTTGGCTTTGTTTGATCATATTAGGATAAAAAGAATTGTCAAGAAATGCAAATTTGCAAATTTAGGGCTATTGTAATATTTTTGCTACTGCCAAATTTGAAATGAGAGTATTTATCGTGTCCCTTGGCTTAATTCGAACATATTGGGATAACAAAATTGTTAAAAAATGCAATTTTTCAAATTCAGACTTTATTAAATTACCTTTTAGAACAGTGCAATTTTTTTTGGCAATTGCCAAATTTAAAATGAAAGTAGTCATCGTGTTCCTTGGCTTAATCCGAACATATTGGAATAAGGAATCTGCGAAAAAAATACAAATTTGCAAATTTAGACTATATTAAATTACCTTTTATAACAGTGCAATTTTTTTGGCAATTGCCAAATTTAAAATGAGAGTAATCATCGTGTTCCTTGGGTTAATTTGAACATATTAAGGTGAGAAAATGATCAAAAAATACAAATTTGCAAATTTAGAACTAACCGAATCACTTTTTATAACACTGTAATTTTTTCTGCTACTACCAAATTTAAAGTGAGAATACTCATCGTGTTCTTTGGTTTAATTTGATCATATTAGGATAAAAGGAATTGTCAAAAAATGCAAATTTGCAAATTTAGGGCTATTGTAATTTTTTTGCTACTGCCAAATTTGAAATTAGAGTATTTATCGTGTTCCTTGGCTTAATTCGAACATATTGGGATAAGAAAATTGTCAAGAAATGCAAATTTGCAAATTTAGACTTTATTAAATTACCTTTTATAACAGTGTATTTTTTTGGCAATTGCCAAATTTAAAATGAGAGTACTCATCGTGTTCCTTGGCTTAATTTGAACATATTAGGATAAAAAAATGGTCAAAAAATGCAAATTTGCAAATTTAGAGCTTATAGAATTACCATTTGTGACAAATTCTGTCATCAATCATTAATAACTCATTTAACTGGACCTCTTTAATGGGTATCTGTACTTTGTCGAAAATCTAACGTTCATAATTGACTCAGCTCCCATCTCAAATTCAGTTATTAACGGTACCGAGAAAATTAGATCATAAACGGCCCGTTTGATGTTAGAACAAATTAAAACAACTCAAAATTCCTTTGTCGATAGATTAGAAGTTATTTCATTTTAAAAGGATCGAATTAAATAAAAGGTTTCGAGGTAATACGGTCTTTGGGTTTATATATTTAACCGGAAGTGTTTTCTTTAATACTTAACGTTAATTGAAAAAGAATCGCTAAGCTGTGTATATTTAAAATGCAAGGTGTTATTCGAGCTTAACTCAATCTTCGGGGCAAGAAAAGAAATCTAAACTTTTTAATTTGCTCGGTTTTCTTGGAAAATATTTCTAAATCGTTCTTATCTTCATCTTTCGTCGTCATCTTTTATTATCAAAATCCCTACCATTCTAAATTGAATCCTTACCTTTCATCAGAAAGGGAATATTATACAAAAGATAAATCGTGTTATGTAATTTTAATTGGGGTAGAAGACATCTGGTGTTAACTCTTATTCAAGATGTTAAATAAATTAAAGTTTTTTTTAACAATCAAGAAATAAACTCGTTATTAAAGAATTAAATTATCTTTAATCCCGATTGCAACCTTCATAGAAATGGATTTATTCTCGAAACTCGCCACAACGATGCGTTCATTATTCGCTTTCGATAAGAACTTCATCATCGTCAGCGTTGACGATTCCATTAACCTTAATGAACTTCACACCTCTCCCAAACCAAAATTATCACGTTGTTAAACCCCATTTTGCATTGAGATTAAATTCGATTTGTATTCACATCAAATCGTTTTCTCGATAAAAAAGGAACTACCTTTAATGATTCTCTCGATTCTTTTTATTATGACTGAATAAAAATGACGTTATGGTTTTTATTGGTAATAAAATACAGGGATTGTTAACAGATGGTGGTAAAAATAAATGTCTATTGTAATAGAAGAAATAAATGAAATTGCTCGCGATGTGTGTAGGAGAATGTAATCAAGTTAATAACGTCGCAGTTTTGTGAAGGTTTTGTGTAAAACGTACATTATTATCATGTAAAGGTCTTTTCTAAAGGGCAAATGGTTAGTAATTGGATTTCCGTTTATGCCTACCTTGAGAAATTTTTATGCAACAATTTTTTATTATGTTTAAAACGTCATATATTGATGTTATAGATAAGCTCTAAATTTGCAAATTTACATTTTTTGAGAATTTTTTTATCCTAATATGTTCAAATTAAGCCAAGGAACACGATGAGTACTTTCATTTCAAATTTGGCAGTAACAAAAAAAATTACACTATTATAAAAGGAGATTTGGTTAGCTCTAATTTGTAAATTTGCATTTCTTGTCAATTTTGTTATGTTAATATGTTCAAAATTACCTGGGGAACACGATGAGTACACTTAATTCAAATTTGGCAGTGGTAAAAAAATTTTACTTGCACAAAAGGTAGTTTGATAAGCTATAAATTTGCATCTTCTGAGAATTTTTTATTCTAATATGTTTTAAGTTTGACAGTAGCAAGAAAAATTACACTATTATTAAAAGCGATTTGGCTAGCTCTAAATTTGTGAACTTGCATCTTTTGAAAATTTTAGTACAGTTAACTCTAATCTGGCTGTGGTAGAAAAATTTTACTGTCACAAAAGGTAGTTTGATAAGCTCTAAATTTGGAAATTTGCTTTTTTTGAGAATTTCTCTATCCTAATACGTTCAAATTAAGCCAAGGAACACGTTGAATGGTCTCATTTTAAATTTGGCAGTAGCAGAAAAAATTACACTATTATAAAAAGCGGTTTGGTTAGCTCTAAATATGTAAATTTGCATCTTTTGACGATTTTGTTATCTTAATATATTAAAAGTGACCTCAGGAATACAATGAGTACACTTAATTCAAATTTGGCTGTGGTAAAAAAATTTTATTGTCACAAAAGGTAGTTTGACAAGCTTGAATTTGCAAATTTGCGTTTTTTGAAAATACTTTTATCCTAATATATTCAAAATAAGCCATGAAACACGATAAATACTCTCATTTTAAATTTGGCAATTGCAAAAAAAATTACACTATTATAAGAAGTGATTAGGTTAGCTCTAAATTTGCAAATTTACATTTTTTGACCATTTTTTTATGCTAATATGTTCAAATTAAGCCAAGGAAGACGATGAGTACTTTCATTTTAAATTTTGCAGTTGCAAAAAAAAATTACACTATTATAAAAGGTGGTTTGGTTAGCTCTAAATTTGCAAATGTGCATTTTTTAAAAATTTTTTATCCTAATATGTTTAAATTAAGCCAAGGAATACGATGAATAGTCTCATTTTAAATTTGACAGTAGCAAAAAAAATACACTATTATAAAAAAGTGATTTGGTTAGCTCCAAATTTGTAAATTTGCATCTTTTGATGACTTTGTTATCTTAACATATTCAAAATGACCTGAAGAACACATTGAGTACACTTATCTCAAATTTGGCTGTGGTAAAAAATTTTACTGTCACAAAAGGTAGTTTGATAAGCGCTAAATTTGCAAATTTGCTTTTTTTTGAGAATCTTTTTATCCCAATACGTTCACATTAAGCCAAGGAACACGTTGAATGGTCTCATTTTAAATTTGGCAGTAGCAGAAAAAAATTACACTATTATAAAAAGCGGTTTGATTAGCTCTAAAATTGTAAATTTGCATTTTTTGACGATTTTGTTATCCTAATGTATTCAAAATGACATGATGGACACCATGAGTACACTTAAATCAAATTTGGCATTGGTAAAAAAAATTATACTGTCACAAAAGGTAGTTTGACAAGCTTAAATTTGCAAATTTGTATTTTTTGAAAAATTTTTTATCCTAATATATTCAAAATAAGCCGAGGAACACGATGAATACTCTCATTTTAAGTTTGGCAATAACAAAAAAAAATTACACTATTATAAAAGGAGATTTGGTTGGCTCTAATTTGTAAATTTGCATTTCTTGCCAATTTTGTTATGTTAATATTTTGCAAATTACCCGGGGAACACGATGAGTACACTTAATTCAAATTTGGCAGTGGTAAACAAAATTTACTGGCACAAAAGGTAGTTTGATAAGCTCTAAATTTGCAAATTTGCTGTTATTGAGCATTTTTTTATCCTAATATGTTAAAATTAAGCCAAGGAACATGATGAATTGTCTCATTTTAACTTTGGCAGTAGCCAGAAAAATTACACTATTATAAAAAGCGATTTGGTTAGCTCTAAATTTGTAAATTTGCATCTTTTGATGACTTTGTTATCTTAATGTATTCAAAATGACCTGAGGAACACAATGAGTACACTTAATTCAAATTTGGCGGTGGTAAAAAAATTTTACTGTCACAAAAGGTAGTTTGACAAGCTTAAATTTGCAAATTTGTATTTTTTGAAAATACTTTTATCCTAATATATTCAAAATAAGCCATGGAACACGATGAATACTCTCATTTTAAATTTGGCAATTGCAAAAAAATTACACTATTATAAGAAGTGATTAGGTTAGCTCTAAATTTGCAAATTTACATTTTTGACCATTTTTTTATGCTAATATGTTCAAATTAAGCCAAGGAAGACGATGAGTACTTTCATTTTAAATTTTGCAGTTGCAAAAAAAATTACACTATTATAAAAGGTGGTTTGGTTAGCTCTAAATCTAGCATCTTTTGACGATTTTGTTATCTTAATATATTCAAAATGACCTGAGGATCACAATGAGTCCACTTAATTCAAATTTGGTTGTAGTAAAAAAATTTTACTGTCACAAAAGGTAGTTTGATAAGGGCTAAATTTGCAAATTTGCTTTTTTTGAGATTTCTTTTATCCTAATACGTTCAAATTAAGCCAAGAAACACGTTGAATGGTCTCATTTTAAATTTGGCAGTAGCAGAAAAAATTACACTATTATAGAAAACGGTTTGGTTAGCTCTAAATTTGTAAATTTGCATCTATTGACAATTTTGTTACCTTAATATATTCAAAATGACCTGAGGAACAGGATGAGTACACTTAATTCAAATTTGGCAGTGGTAAAAAAATTTTACTGTCACAATAGGTAGTTTGGTAAGCTCTAAATTTGCAAATTTACATTTTTTGAGAATTTTTTTATCCTAATACGTTCAAATTAAGCCAAGGAACACGTTGAATGGTCTCATTTTAAATTTGGCAGTAGCAAAAAAATTATACTATTATAAAAAGCGGTTTGGTTAGCTCTAAATTTGTAAATTTGCATCTTTTGACGATTTTGTTATCTTAGTATATTTAAAATGACCTGAGTAACACGATGAGTACACTTAATTCAAATTTGGCAGTGATAAAAAAATTTGACTGTCACAAAACGAAGTTTGATAAGCTCTAAATTTGCAAATTTGCTTTTTTTGAGATTTTTTATCCTAATACGTTCAAATTAAGCCAAGGAACACATTGAATGGTCTCATTTTAAATTTGGCAGTAGCAGAAAAAATTACACTATTATAAAAAGTGGTTTGGTTAGCTCTAAATTTGTAAATTTACATCTTTTGATGACTTTGTTATCTTAATATATTCAAAATGACCTGAGGACCGCAATGAGTACACTTAATTCAAATTTGGCTGTGGTAAAAAAATTTGACTGTCACAAAACGAAGTTTGATAAGCTCTAAATTTGCAAATTTGCATTTTTTGAAAAATTTTTTATGCTAATATATTCAAGATAAGCCAAGGAACACGATGAATACTCTCATTTTAAATTTGGCAGTAGCAAAGAAAATTACACTATTATAAAAAGTGATTAGGTTAGCTCTAAATTTGCAAATTTGCATTTTTTGACCATTTTTTTATGCTAATATGTTCAAATTAAGCCATGGAAGACGATGAGTACTCTCATTTTAAATTTGGTAGTAACAAAAAAAATTACACTACTATAAAAGATGGTTTGGTTAGCTCTAAATTTGCAAATTTGCATTTTTTGAAAAAAAATTTTCCTGATATGTTCAAATTAATCCAAGGCACACGATCAATACCCTCATTTTAAATTCGGCAGTACCAAAAAAAAATTACACTATTATAAAAAGTGATTTTGTTAGCTAGAAAATGGGTGTTCTCAGCAATGGTAATGGAAGGATGTTTTTGTTGTCGATCGGAATCGTGATGTACAAATCTTAGCTGAAACGTTCGAGGATCTTGTATTTACACAAGTTTACAAATGCGAGGGGACTCAATTTCGAACACGAACTATTTGAACTGAAACCGCAAAAATCTACACAAAGACAAATAATCTTTAAAGAAATGGGTTAAAGAGAAAAATAGATGTGAAACCGAGTCGTAAACGAATCCGCGTTACAACTTGATTTGATTAAATTTTACATAACTTATCAGATTAAAATCCCTCCGGAGAGTGTATTTCATGAATAATTCATGGGGTAACCGAAAAAAAAAAAATAAAAAATAAAATAAAAACGTGTACGTGAGGGAATCTGTGACAATTTCTTACTTTTTATATTTACCTGGTTAATTAATTAAAATTAATACATTTAATTATTTATTATAGATGTGGAGGATTTTATTGGTCGTCTCAATATGGACCGTATCGAAAGGAACGGGGGTTGTAATCGCTGAAAACTACGATTTATCACCGATTTGGTCGATTTTCAGAAACATTCATGAAGAAAAACCAGAAATAAATAACGACGAGATCCACATTAAAGATTATTCTTTCATGATCCCAATAAATAAATTTAATACAGACGTAAAAGGTAAGTTCCTTTAATCTTAAATATTTACGTTTGGAACACCAACGAGATTAAATTCGACCTCTATAAAACTTGAAATTAAGATAAATTCACTCAAAATCAAAACACGTCCGTTTAATTTAACCGCACGTTACACTTTGACGCGTACGTTTATCAAATTTACACGGTATTTGTTCGAAACAAACATGGGGGGTTAGTTGGGTTGGATCTGATATTTTTTAAAAGCACGAATTTGTATTTGCATTTCTCCTGCGATCAAATATGTACGGTATACTTTTATGTTCAACTCTAAAAAAAATTTAAACCTGTCAAAAAAATTGTGTTGGGGAAAAGATTATGCATTAATAAACCCAAAAATTTTACCATTAAAGTTTCGATGGAACCAGAACCATCGCTATACGAAATAAACTTTTTGATATCTCGATTAGATCTTGAAAAATTAATCTTTGAAGTTAGTCTATAAAAAATAATCGTTTGATTTTGACGCGTTGTTAGTGTTAATTTCAACAAATGCTATCAGAGTAGTGATTAAAATCGAAATAACTAAATTATGAGCACCGATTCAGAATTCTTTGACAATTTTAATGATGAAAACCATTTTTTGATATCTCAATTGGTTCTTGAGGAATTAATTTTTGAAGTTACTCTATAAAAAATAATCGATTGATTTTGACGCGTTGTTAGTGTTAATTTCAACAAATGCTATCAGGGTAGTGATTAAAATCGAAATAATTAAATTATGAGCGCTGATTCAGAATTCTTTGACAATTTTAATGATGAAAACCGTTTTTTGATATCTCGATTGGTTTTTGAGGAATTAATTTTTGAAGTTACTCTATAAAAAATAATCGATTGATTTTGACGCGTTGTTAGTGTTAATTTCAACAAATGCTATCAGAGTAGTGATTAAAATCGAAATAACTAAATTATGAGTACCGATTCAGAATTCTTTGACAATTTTAATGATGAAAACCGTTTTTTGATATCTCGATTGGTTCTTGAGGAATTAATCTTTGAAGTTACTCTATAAAAAATAATCGATTGATTTTGACGCGTTGTTAGTGTTAATTTCAACAAATACTATAAGAGTAGTGATTAAAATCGAAATAACTAAATTATGAGTACCGATTCCGAATTCTTTGACAATCTTAATGATGAAGAGCGCTTTTTGATATCTCAATTGGTTCTTGAGGAATTAATCTTTGAAGTTACTCTATAAAAAATATCCGATTGATTTTGACGCGTTGTTAGTGTTAATTTCAACAAATGCTATCGGGGTAGTGATTAAAATCGAAATAACTAAATTATGAGTACCGATTCCGAATTCTTTGACAATTTTAATGATGAAAACCGTTTTTTGATATCTCGATTGGTTCTTGAGGAATTAATTTTTGAAGTTACTCTATAAAAAATAATCGATTGATTTTGTCGCGTTGTTAGTGTTAATTTCAACAAATGCTATCAGGGTAGTGATTAAAATCGAAATAACTAAATTATGAGTACCGATTCCGAATTCTTTGACAATTTTAATGATGAAAACCGTTTTTTGATATCTCGATTGGTTCTTGAGGAATTAATTTTTGAAGTTACTCTAGAAAAAATAATCGATTGATTTTGTCGCGTTGTTAGTGTTAATTTCAACAAATGCTATCAGGGTAGTGATTAAAATCGAAATAACTAAATTATGAGTACCGATTCCGAATTCTTTGACAATCTTAATGATGAAGAGCGCTTTTTGATATCTCAATTGGTTCTTGAGGAATTAATCTTTGAAGTTACTCTATAAAAAATATCCGATTGATTTTGACGCGTTGTTAGTGTTAATTTCAACAAATGCTATCGGGGTAGTGATTAAAATCGAAATAACTAAATTATGAGTACCGATTCCGAATTCTTTGACAATTTTAATGATGAAAACCGTTTTTTGATATCTCGATTGGTTCTTGAGGAATTAATTTTTGAAATTACTCTATAAAAAATAATCGATTGATTTTGTCGCGTTGTTAGTGTTAATTTCAACAAATGCTATCAGGGTAGTGATTAAAATCGAAATAACTAAATTATGAGTACCGATTCCGAATTCTTTGACAATTTTAATGATGAAAACCGTTTTTTGATATCTCGATTGGTTCTTGAGGAATTAATTTTTGAAGTTACTCTAGAAAAAATAATCGATTGATTTTGTCGCGTTGTTAGTGTTAATTTCAACAAATGCTATCAGGGTAGTGATTAAAATCGAAATAACTAAATTATGAGTACCGATTCCGAATTCTTTGACAATTTTAATGATGAAAACCGTTTTTTGATATCTCGATTGGTTCTTGAGGAATTAATCTTTGAAGTTACTCTATAAAAAATAATCGATTGATTTTGACGCGTTGTTAGTGTTAATTTCAACAAATACTATAAGAGTAGTGATTAAAATCGAAATAACTAAATTATGAGTACCGATTCCGAATTCTTTGACAATCTTAATGATGAAGAGCGCTTTTTGATATCTCAATTGGTTCTTGAGGAATTAATCTTTGAAGTTACTCTATAAAAAATATCCGATTGATTTTGACGCGTTGTTAGTGTTAATTTCAACAAATGCTATCGGGGTAGTGATTAAAATCGAAATAACTAAATTATGAGTACCGATTCCGAATTCTTTGACAATTTTAATGATGAAAACCGTTTTTTGGTATCTCGATTGGTTCTTGAGGAATTAATTTTTGAAGTTACTCTATAAAAAATAATCGATTGATTTTGTCGCGTTGTTAGTGTTAATTTCAACAAATGCTATCAGGGTAGTGATTAAAATCGAAATAACTAAATTATGAGTACCGATTCCGAATTCTTTGACAATTTTAATGATGAAAACCGTTTTTTGATATCTCGATTGGTTCTTGAGGAATTAATTTTTGAAGTTACTCTAGAAAAAATAATCGATTGATTTTGTCGCGTTGTTAGTGTTAATTTCAACAAATGCTATCAGGGTAGTGATTAAAATCGAAATAACTAAATTATGAGTACCGATTCCGAATTCTTTGACAATCTTAATGATGGAGAGCGCTTTTTGATATCTCAATTGGTTCTTGAGGAATTAATCTTTGAAGTTACTCTATAAAAAATATCCGATTGATTTTGACGCGTTGTTAGTGTTAATTTCAACAAATGCTATCGGGGTAGTGATTAAAATCGAAATAACTAAATTATGAGTACCGATTCCGAATTCTTTGACAATTTTAATGATGAAAACCGTTTTTTGATATCTCGATTGGTTCTTGAGGAATTAATTTTTGAAGTTACTCTAGAAAAAATAATCGAAAAATGTAGAATAACTCAATTGTGAGAGTATATTTTTTTTGCTAGTGCCAAATTTAAAATGAGAGGACTCATCGTGTTCCCTGGCTTAGTTTGAAAATTCTATCAAACTACCTTTTGTGATAGTAACATTTTTTTGCCACTGCCAAATTTGAATCAAGTGTACTAGTCGTATTTCTCTGGTCATTTTGAATATATTAAGATATCAAAATTGTCAAAAGATGCAAATTTACAAGTTTAGAACTAACCAAATCACGTTTTGTAATAGTGTAATTTCTTTTTGCTACTGCCAAATTTGAATTGAGAGTACTCATCGTGTTCCTTGGTTTAATTCATATGTTCGAATTGAAGGATAAAAAAATTGTCAAAAAATGTAAATTTGAGCTCATTAAATTACCTTTTGCGACAGTGTAATTTTTTTTGCTACTGCCAAATTTGAATTGGGAGTACTCATCGTACTGCTTAGCTCATTTTGAACACATCGGCAAGTAATTGCATGGCTGAACAAGTAATCTATTGTTGTATGTTTCGAATCAAGATCTTTGTCCATCTGGTATTGATATCCCATCTAACTTGTCGCTCTTGCAGCAACAATCGCCCTCTACATTCCGCGATTCTCTCTTTTCCTTTTTTATAAATTTCGCACCGCTCAGTCATTAAAAGATCCAAAGGAGGCATGACCTGTTATGACTTCCATTACCTCGGCCAATACTGTGTGATACAAAGTTATCCTTATTTCCAGCTTTCTGTTTGTCCTAGTAAGCAAGGCCCGGTATCTTTTATATTTTAAATATCTCTGCCTAAAATCACTGTTATCACCACCGATGACAATAATCTCCTGTCTCTATCCTTATGGCCTCCAAATTTGGGCATCAGTCTCATAATAAGATTTGTAATCGTAATAACTTTATTTGTATTCAACGTCAGAAATAAAAATAATAAAATAAATATTATTATTAATAAAAGAATTTTTTAATGAAATCAAGCGGAAATCAAAAATTAACATAACAATTAACGTAAAGGAAAAACACGAGAATGTTTCGATTCAGGAAGTGATTTATAAAAATATTTTTAGCCACAACCCAAACTATTCGTATAAAAAGGCCAAGGTTAAAATTGGAAGGTTTTCTTTAACGATCATTTAACACACCATCAAGAATTCGAACCAAAACTCCATTAAAACCCAATTAATTTTCTGATAGACTTTAATTTTTTTGAATCCGAATAAAATCAAACGAACTTTAGAGCAAACTTTGGAATAAATGCAAATAGCTCCGAGAGATGAACATTCGAAGTAAAACGATTTCACCTCGGATTAAATTTCGTTTGAACATCCTCTACATCTGGATACGTAGATATGCATATGTAAAACAACATTAATAACTATTTTTTTAAAATTTTATAATCAACGTTTATCGTCCTTGATTTTGTTATTAACGTTGTTACTTGTCGACGCCAAATTATGTAATTCCCCAGAAATACGTAGAAATCTAACTTAGGTTAAAGGTCACTTATGCAAGTAGCGAGCTTTTGAACACGAATCTCAAACGTTTCTACGAATATTCTTTTCGTAATTTCAAATTCTCGAATGTCTTCAAAAAACACTAAACCTAGAAATAAAAAGTTTCAGTTGAGCCATTTTCTCTTGATTTTTTGATGAAACTCAGAGGTGGTTAAAATCTGATTACGAATCTGGGGTCAGAATTAAGAATTTTTCAAAAATCAAGATGGCGGATATTACATAGAGATCTGAAATTGCAAGAAATAGGATAACTTACACAAAGCTTGATATCTATTGTTATATGTGGATAGTACAGAAAGCTTTGTTGAGCAGAATACCAAAGAGGCTAGAAGTCTAATTAAAAAGGAATTATCATTATAAGTAATTTGATACTCTCTAAATTTGGCGATATGCATTTTTTGAGAATTTTTTTATGCTAATATGTTCAAATTAATCCAAGGAATACAATGAATACTCTCATTTCAAATTTGGTAGTAGTAAAAAAAATTACACTATTCTAATAAGAGATTTGGTTAGCTACAAATTTATAAATTTGCATCTTTTGACAATTAATCTCAATCAATTAATAATCAATTAATGTTATCTTAATATGTTCAAAATTACCTGGGGAATACGTTAAGTACATTTAATTCAAATATGGCAGTGGCAAGAAAATTGCACTATCACAAATGTTGATTTGATAAGCTCAAAATTTGCAAATTTGCATTTTTTGACAATTTTTTTTATCTTAATATATTCAAAATGACCTGAGAAATACGACTAGTACACTTAATTCAAATTTGGCAGTGGCAAAAAAATGTTACTATCACAAAAGGTAGTTTGATGGGCTCTAAATTTGTAAATTTGCATTTTTTTGACAATTTTGTTATTTTTATATATCCAAAATGATCAAAGAAGTATGATGAGTACACTTCATTAAAATTTGGCAATGGAAAAAAAAATTACATAGTCATAAAAGGTAATTTGATAAGCACTAAATTTGCAAATTTGTATTTCTTGACGATTTATTTATCCTAGTATGTTCAAATTAAGCCAAGCAACACGATAAGTACCTTCATTTAAAATTTTGTAGTAGCAAAAAAATTACACTGTTATAGATGATTTGGTTAATTCTAAATTTGTAAATTTGCATTTTTCGACAATTTTTTTAACCTAATATATTCAAATTATGCCAAAGAACACCATGAGTACTCTCAACTTTAATTTGGCAGCAACAAAAAAATTACACTCTTACAAGAGGTGATTTGATTAGCTATTAATTTGGAAATTTGCTTTTTATGACCATTTTCTTATCCTAATATGATCATACTAAGAAAAGGAACACGTTGAGTACTCTCAATTCAAATTTGGAAATGGCAAGAAAGTTATAGTAATTTGATAAGCTCTAAATTTGTAAATTTACATTTTTTAAAAATTTATTTCTCATAATATGTTAAAACTAAGCCAAGGAATACGACCAGTACTCTCATTTCAGATTTGACAATAGCAAAAAAAATTACAATGTCAGAAAAGCTAATTTGAGAAGCCCTAAATTTGCAAAGGTAATTTAATGAGCTCTATGTTTGGAAATTTACATTTTTTGACAATTTTTTTATCCTAATATTTTCGAATTACGCCAAGGGGCACGATGAATATTCTCAATTTTAATTTGGCAGTAACAAAACAAAATTACACTGTCAAAACGTAATTTGATAAGCTCTAAATTTGCAAATTTGCATTTTTTGAAAATTTTGTTATTTTTATAGATCCAAAATGATTAAAGGAATACGATGAGTACACTTAATTAAAATTTGACAGTAGCAAAAAAATTACACTGTTATAGGAGATGATTTGATTAACTCTAAATTTGTAAATTTGCATTTCTCGACCATTTTTTTAACCTAATATGTTCAAACTATGCCAAGGAACACCATGAGTACTCTCAATTTTAATTTGGCAGTAGCAAAAAAATTACAGTCTTACAAGAGATGATTTGATTAGCTATAAATTTGGAAATTTGCTTTTTTTTGACCATTTTCTTATCCTAATATGATCATACTAAGCCAAGGAACACGTTGAGTACTCTCAATTCAAATTTGGAAATGGCAAGAAAGTTATAGTAATTTGATAATCTCTAAATTTGCAAATTTACATTTTTTGAAAATTTTTTTTATCATAATATGTTAAAATTAAGCCAAGGAATATGATGAGTACTCTCATTTCAGATTTGGCAATAGCAAAAAAAATTACAATGTCACAAAAGGTAATTTAAGAAGCCCTAAATTTGCAAAGGTAATTTAATGAGCTATAAGTTTGGAAATTTACATTTTTTGACAATTTCCTTATCCTAATATTTTCGAATTAAGCCAAAGGACACAATGAATACTTTCAATTTTAATTTGGCAGTAGCAAAAAAAATTACACTGTCACAAAATGTAATTTGATAAGCTATAAATTTGTAAATTTGCATTTTTTTTGACAATTTTGTTATTTTTATATATCCAAAATGATCAAAGGAATACGATGAGTACGCTTAATTAAAATTTGGCACTGGAAAAAAAATTACATTATCATAAAAGATAATTTGAGGAGCCCTAAATTTGCAAGTTTGCTTTTTTTGACGATTTATTTATCCTAGTATGTTCAAATTAAGCCAAGGAACACGATAAGTACTCTCATTTTAAATTTGGCAGTAGCAAAAAAATTACAATGTTATAAGAGATGATTTGGTTAGCTCTAAATTTGTAAATTTGCATTTTCGACAATTTTTTTAACCGAATATATTCAAATTATGCCAAAGAATACGATGAGCACTCTCAATTTTAATTTGGCAGTAGCAAAAAAATTACACTATTATCAAAGGTGATTTGGTTAGCTCTAAATTTGTAAATTTGCATCTTTTGATAATTTTGATATCTTAATATATTCAAAGTGACCTGAGGAATACGACTAGTACACTTAATTCAAATTTGGCAGTGGTAAAAAAATGTTACTATCACAAAAGTTAGTTTGATAAGCTCTAAATTTGCAAATTTGCATTTTTTGACAATCTTGTTATTTTTATAGATCCAAAATGATTAAAGGAATACGATGAGTACACTTAATTAAAATTTGGCAATGGAAAAAAAAATTACATTGTCATAAAAGATAATTTGATAAGCTCTAAATTTGTAGATTTGCTTTTTTTGACGATTTATTTATCATAGTATGTTCAAATTAAGCCAAGGAACACAATAAGTACTCTCATTTAAATTTGGCAATAGCAATAAAAATTACACTGTTATAAGAGATGATTTGGTTAACACTAAATCTGTAAATTTGCATTTTCGACAATTTTTTTAACCGAATATATTCAAATTATGCCAAGAAATACAATGAGTACTCTCAACTTTAATTTGGCAGTAGCAAAAAAAATTATACTCTTACAAGAAGTGATTTGATTAGGTATAAATTTAGAAATTTGCTTTTTTGACCATTCTCTTATCCTAATATGATCATACTAAGCCAAGGAACACGTTGAGTACTCCCAATTCAAATTTGGAAGTGGCAAGAAAGTTATAGTAATTTGATAAGCTCTAAATTTGCAAACTTACATTCTTTGAAAATTTTTTTATCATAATATGTTAAAATTAAGCCAAGGAATACGACGAGTACTCTCATTTCAGATTTGGCAATAGCAAAAGAAATTACAATGTCACAAAAGGTAATTTGAGAAGCCCTAAATTTGCAAAGGTAATTTAATGAACTATAAGTTTGGAAATTTACATTTTTTGACAATTCTTTTATCCTAATATTTTCGAATTAAGCCAAAGGACACGATGAATACTCTCAATTTTAATTTGGCAGTAGCAAAAAAAATTACACTGTCACAAAATGTAATTTGATAAGCTCTAAATTTGTAAATTTGCGTTTTCTTGACAACTTTGTTATTTTTATATATGCAAAATGATCAAAGGAATACGATGAGTACACTTAATTAAACTTTGGCACTGGAAAAAAAATTACATTGTCATAAAAGATAATTTGAGGAGCCCTAAATTTGCAAATTTGTTTTCTTTGACGATTTATTTATCCTAGTACGTTCAAATTAAGCCAAGGAACACGATAAGTACTCTCATTTTAAATTTTGCAGAAGCAAAAAAATTACAATGTTACAAGAGATGATTTGGTTAACTCTAAATTTGTAAATTTGCATTTTCGACAATTTTTTTAACCGAATATATTCAAATTATGCCAAGGAATACCATGAGTACTCTCAATTTTAATTTGGCAGTAGCAAAAAAAAATTACACTATTATCAAAGGTGATTTAGTTAACTCTAAAATTGTAAATTTGCATCTTTTGACAATTTTGATATCTTAATATATTCAAAATGACCTTAGGAATACGACTAGTACACTTAATTCAAATTTGGCAGTGGTAAAAAAATGTTACTATCACAAAAGTTAGTTTGATAGGCTCTAAATTTGTAATTTTACATTTTTTTGACAATTTTATTATTTTTATATATCCAAATTGATCAAAGCAATATGATGAATACACTTAATTAAAATTTGGCAATAGAAAAAAAATTACATTGTAATAAAAGATTATCTGATAAGCCCTAAGTTTGCAAATTTGCATTTTTTGATGATTTATTTATCCTAGTATGTTCAAATTAATCCAAGGAACACGATGAGTACTCTCATTTTAAATTTGACAGTAGCAAAAAAATTACACTGTTATAAGAGATGATTTGGTTAACTCTAAATTTGTAAATTTGCATTTTCGACAATTTTTTTAACCGAATATATTCAAATTATGCCAAGGAATGCGATGAGTACTCTCAATTTTAATTTGGCAGTAGCAAAAAAATTACACTATTATCAAAGGTGATTTGGTTAGCTCTAAATTTGTAAATTTGCATCTTTTGACAATTTTGATATCTTAATATATTCAAAGTGACCTGAGGAATACGACTAGTACACTGAATTCAGATTTGGCAGTGGTAAAAAAACGTTACTATCACAAAAGGTAGTTTGATGGGCTCTAAATTTGCAAATTTGCATTTTTTCACGATTTATTTATCTTAGTATGTTCAGATTATGCCAAGGAGCACCATGAGTACTCTCAATTTTAATTTGGCAGTAGCAAAAAAATTACACTCTTACAAGAAGTGATTTGATTAGCTATAAATTTGGAAATTTTCTTTTCTTTTACCATTTTCTTATCCTAATATGATCATACTAAGCCAAGGAACACGATGAGTACTCTCACTTCAAATTTAGCAATGGCAAAAAAGTTATAGTAATTTGATAAGCTCTAAATTTGGAAATTTACATTTTTTGAAAATTTTTTTATCATAATATGTTAAAATTAAGCCAAGGAACACGATGAGTACTCTCATTTCAAATTTGGCAATAGCAAAAAAAATTACAATGTCACAAAAGTTAATTTGAGAAGCCCTAAATTTACATTTTTTGATCTTAATATATTCAAAATGAACGGAGGAACACGATGAGTACACAATTTCATTTTCAATTTGATTAAAAATATATTTTAAAAATAATTTTACAAAACTAAATTTATGCATGATTTAGGAAATAATTTTTATCCTTTATTTAATTTCACGGTTAATTAAACCAGAAAGGAAGTGCATTTAAATGGAGTATTTATTTAACGATGTCCTTATATTAATTGAATAATTCTCCCCAAAGAATTTATTTTAATTAATTTTTTATTTAAACCTTTTTTGTATGTAATTAATTAGATTGGGCGAAACAATTATTTGATAGAAAGTGGGCGATTTTCCGCTCGATTTGTCGAAGAAGTCGCTAATAAATCGTTTTATTTGCGAGAAATTCTCGACGGGCGATTAATCTTTATCACTTTAAAGTTTCGAGGGGATTTTTTGTAATAATAAGTTATTTCGAGAAATTGAGGTTATATTTTTGACAATTACATCAATGTCAAAATTCATTTGTTAATAAGCATCGGTGGTTCAATGGTAGAATGCTCGCCTGCCACGCGGGCGATCCGGGTTCGATTCCCGGCCGATGCATTTTTTTTTAACTTTAACAAAAAAATAATGGAAAACACCTTTTACAAAACGCCATAAAAGACACGTTAATAACCGTGTTTTTTGCATAAACTTTACGTTTCCGCGTAAAACACCCCGACAAAGTCGAGATCGTAAAATACGAATCCCTTCAAAATTGCATTCGGGGGCTGGATTAAGTTTAACGATATTCACGCGGGGAATGAATACTTAAGACATGGTTGTTTTTATAAATGTTTTTTTCTTTTGCAGATCACGATTATTACGGCGTTTATCCGAAGCGTGGGTTTTCCTTGTTGGCCCGTTGGAAGCCGTTTAATAACCTCGGGAAGAATCGAGCTTCAATTCGAGAACATAACACCAAAATGAAGACTGACGTTGAAACTCGAGCCCATTCAAGACCGGCCGGTCAACCGTTAAGATGGGGAAAATAAACAATAATTAATTAATTAATTAATTAATACGATAGTCAAATATCATAATAATAATAATAATAATAATAAATGAATAAAAAAATAAGACTGCGTCGTCCGTAATTTAAATTAAACAACGTATTTCAAATTTATATCTTATTTATATCTTAATTAACGTAAAATTTAACTTCATATCTATGTTAAAGTTTCATTTCTTAATAAATCAATAAATAAGTGTATTTTCATTATCAATTTTTGTTTTTATTCGAAATCATATTTCTTTGTATTCGATGACATCGCATTTCCTGTTTTCGAGAACATCGACCTCCTCGATTTAAAAAGGGCTTCTCTTTCATCGTTTCATCATTCTACCCCCTATTCAAGCGTTTTCCATCCGCTTCTGTCAGCAGGTCTAATCAAATTCTTCACGACTCAATCGCTGCTCAATAACTTTTCCTATACAAGAAAAAATTATCTTTATTTCCTCTCAACATAAAGCTTATTTTGGCGTATTACGCGAAATAATAACGATTTTCATTAATTTTAATCAACAAAGATTGGCGTCAAAGTGAATTTTAATTGGGTAAGTGACCCTAAATTATCGGTAAAGTGGAACTTTATGGTTTAATTCAAGTACCGAACTGCAACAACTAGTAACTAGCTTGGATATTAACTGGGAGCGTATGTTATTCTTGTTTGGGTGATGTTCGTGGGGGTATTGAAATGTTTTGGTTAAAGTTTCTGAATTAATTACTCACTAATTGAACAATACATTTAAAATAATACAACAAATTTTAAAACGGCAAAATAAAATTAGAATTTTATAAATATTTTCAATAATTAATACAATTTAATAAATAATATGTTCAAATTAAGCTAAGGAACACGATGAGCACTCTCATTTCAAATTTGGCAGTAGCAAAAAAAATTACACCCTTATAAAAAGTGATTTGATTAACTCTGAATTTGTAAATTTACACCTTTTGACCATTTTTTTATCATAATATATTCAAAATGGGCTGAGGAATACGATGAGCCCACTTAATTCAAATTCGGCAGTAGCAAAAAAAATTACGCTATTATAAAGGGTGATAGCTTTTTAAAAAATGAAAACTAACAAAGCTCTGAATTTGCAAATTTGCAATTTTTGACAATTTCTTTATGATAATATGTTCAAATTAATCCAAGGAACATGATGAGTACTTTCATTTTAAATTTGGCAGAAGCACAAAAAAATTACACCATTATAAGAAATGATTTGGTTAGCCTTAAATTTGCAAATCTGCATTTTTTGACCATTTTTTATCTTAATATATCTAAATTAATCCAAGGAACACAATAAATACTCTCAATTCAAATTTAGTAGTAGCAAAAAAAATTACACTATTATAAAAAGTGATTTGGCTAACTCCAAATTTGCAAATTTGCATTTTTTGACAATTTTTATGTCTTAATATATTCAAAATGACCTGAGGAATACGATGAGTACACTTAATTCAAATTTGACACTGGCAAAAAAATTATACTATCACAAAAGGTAAGTCCATAAGCTCTAAATTGGCAAATTTGCATTTTTTGACAATTTCTTAATCCTAATATGTTCAAATTAATCCAAGGAATACGATGGGTACTCTCATTT
The DNA here is from genome assembly GCA_036711965.1 of Onthophagus sagittarius. Classification (NCBI taxonomy): domain Eukaryota; kingdom Metazoa; phylum Arthropoda; class Insecta; order Coleoptera; family Scarabaeidae; genus Onthophagus; species Onthophagus sagittarius. The sequence continues at coordinate 19,841,155 of JASERS010000010.1, read as the reverse complement.
CAAATTTGGCAGTAGCAAAGAAAATTACACTATTACAAAAAGTGATTTGGACAGCTCTAAATTTGCAAATCTGCATTTTTTGATTTTGTTTTATCCTAATATGTTCAAATTAAGTGAAGGAACACGATGAATACTCTCATTTTAAACTTGGCAGCGACAAAAAAAATTACACTATTATAAAAAGTGATTTGATTAACTCTGAATTTGTAAATTTACATCTTTTGACAATTTTTTCATCTTGATATATTCAAAATGGGCTGAGGAATACGATGAGTACACTTAATTCAAATTTGGCAGCAGCAAAAAAAATTACACTATTATAAAAAGTGATTTGATTTACTCTGAATTTGTAAATTTACATCTTTTGACAATTTTTTCATCTTGATATAATCAAAATGGGCTGAGGAATACAATGAGTACACTTAATTCAAATTTGGCAGTAGCAAAAAAAAATTACACTATTATAAAAAGTGATAGCTTTTTAAAAAGTGAAAGCTAACAAAGCTCTGAATTTGCAAATTTGCAATTTTTGACAATTTTTTTATGATGATATGTTCAATATAATCCAAGGAACATGATGAGTACTTTCATTTTAAATTTGGCAGTAGCAAAAAAAAATTACACCATTATAAAAAATGATTTGGCCCTAAATTTGTAAATCTGCATTTTTTGACCATTTTTTTGTCCTAATATCTTCAAATTAAGTCAAGGAACAAGATGAGTACTCTCAATTCAAATTTGGCAGTAGCAAAAAAAAGAATTTATGCCGGAGGGCGCGTTTATTATTCTTTCAGCTTTTTCTGCAGTTCGGCTTAGATGTGCAGTCATACGCAGGACTTGCCGCTTTGGATCACGCCATCATCCACCCTTATTTAGATTTTTTTGCATAACTACTTCAGTCTTTTCGGGTGCTAAAAGGAGCCTATATCATTTAATTTCTTTTCATCACTTTTGACAGTTTGTCCATGTTTCTCTATCAGTAATTTTTGTGTTTCTTTTATGGCAATTTTATTTTGGAGAGTACTGGTAAGCACCAGTACTTTTCCTTCCCGTGTTCTTCGAATTCTTTCAATCGTAACATTTCGCCATCTGTATAGCCCGTCTTCTTATTTTAGTCTTCTCTCTTTCCTGTTCTTGTCCATTCTCTTCTGTTTGCGTTTTTGTTCCATTGTTTTTAAATTCCGATACTAACTGGGAGCGTATTTTATTTTTGTTTGGGTGATGTTCGTGTGGGTATTGAAATGTTTTGGTTAAAGTTTCTGAATTAATTACTCAATAATTGAACAATACATTAAAAATAATATAATAAAATTTAAAACGTCAAAATAAAAACAGAATTTTATAAATATTTTCAAAGTAATTTTGATTCAAGAAGTGTTATTTTAATAAATAATATGTTCAAATTAAGGTAAGGAACACGATGAGCACTCTCATTTCAAATTTGGCAGTAGCAAAAAAAAATTACACCCTTATAAAAAGTGATTTGGCTAACTCAAAATTTGCAAATTAGCATTTTTTGACAATTTTGTTATCTTAATATATTCAAAATGACCTGAGGAATACGATGAGTACACTTAATTCAAATTTGGCACTGGCAAAAAAAATTATACTATCACAAAAGGTAAGTTCATAAGCTCTAAATTTGCAAATTTGCATTTTTTGACCATTTTTTTATCCTAATATGTTCAAATTAATCCAAGGAATACGATGAGTACTTTCATTTCAAATTTGGCAATAGGAAAGAAAAATTACACCATTATAAGAAATGAGTTGGTTAGCTCAAAATTTGCAAATCTGCATTTTTTGACCATCTTTTGTCCTAATATGTTCAAATTAGGTCAAGGAACAAGATGAGTACTATCAATTCCAATTTGGCAGTAGCAAAAAAAAGTACACTATTATAAAAAGCGATTTGGCTAACTCTAAATTTGCAAAATTGCATTTTTTGACAATTTTGTTATCTTAATATATTCAAAATGACCTAAGGAATACGATGAATACACTTAATTCAAATTTGGTAGTGGCAAAAAAATTATATTATCACAAAAGGTAATTCCATAAGCTCTAAATTTGCAAATTTGCATTTTTTGACAGTTTTTTTTATCCTAATATGTTCAAATTAATCCAAAGAACACGATGAGTACTCTCATTTCAAATTTGGCAGTAAAAAAAAAATTACACTATCACAAAGAGTGATTTGATTAGCTCTAAATTTGCAAATCTGCATTTCTTGGCCATTTTTTTATCCTAATATGTTCAAAATAAGTGAAGGAACACGATAAGTACTTTCATTTCCAATTTGGCAATAGCAAAATATATTACAGTCACAAAATGTAATTTGATAAGCAAATTTGCATTTTTCGACTTTTTTTTATCTTAATATATTTAAATTAATCCAAGGAACAAAATAAATACTCTCATTTAAAATTTGGCAGTAGCAAAAAAAATTATGCTATAACAAAAAGTTGTTTGGTTAGCCGTAGATTTGCAAATTTGCATTTTTTGAAAATATTTTTATCCTAATATATCCAAATTAAACCAAGGAACACGATGAGTACTCTTATTTTAAATTTGGCAGAAGCAAAAAAATTACACTGTCACGAAAAGTAAAGACACCCTTCATGGGAGATTCTAATTTTCTTCTTCTTCCCCTGATGAATTTTCTCTTTCATCACCCTCCTTCCTGAGTATGTTTCTATTTTTATTAATTTTAAGACACTTTCCCATGCAGGTGCTTCATACAAAGTGACATATGCCACAACTTTTGAAAACAGCTTACGTTTTGCTTGACTTGGTCCTACCACTTTAGGCATTATGCCGGAGAGCGCGTTTATTAATCTTTCAGCTTTTTCTGCAGTTCGGCTTAGGTGTGCAGTCATACGCAAGAACTTGCTGCTTTGGATCACGCCATCATCCACCCTTATTTCCATTATTTTGCATAACTACTTCAGTCTTTTCGGGTGCTAAAAGGAGCCTCTATCATTTAATTTCTTTTCATCACTTTTGACAGTTTGTCCATCTTCCTCCAGTTTGTTTCTTTTATGGCAATCTTATTTTGGAGAGTACTGGTGAGTACCAGTACTTTTCCTTCCCGTGTTCTTCGAATTCTTTCAATCGTAACGTTTTGCCATCTCTATCTTCTCTCTTTCCTGTGCTTGTCCTTTCTCTTCTGTTTGCATTTTTGTCCTATTGTTTTTAAATTCCGTCCGAAACTGTTCTCGCTAAACCATTGTGCCACCTCAGGCTTTTGTAGTTCTTTTGACTCTTCTTCTAGTTGTATTATCGCCCTGTTTAATTCCTTCTTTATGTTCTGCTCAGTATTCTTTTTTAACAATTCTGCTATAGCTGCTATTTTTTGATAAAAGTGAAAAAAAATATTGAACAACTTACTAAAGTTCAAAGAAGAGCCCTTATAAAAGTAGTAAAAGTATGTAAAAGCGTTTTCTGTTCCTTAGTGTAATTTTTTTTTGGTACAGCCAAATTTGAATTGAATGTACTCACCGTATTCCTTAGCTCATTTTGAATATATTAAGATAACAAAATTGTCAAAAGATGCACATTTACAAATTCAGAGCTAACCAAACACCTTTTATGATAGTGTAAATCTTTTTGTTACTGCCAAATTTGAAATGAGCGTATTCATCGTGTTCCTTGGATTAATCTGAACATATTAGGATAAAAAAAATTGTCAAAAATTGCAAATTTGCAAATTTAGAGCTTATTGAATTACCCTTTATGACAGTTTAATTTTCTTGCTACTGCCAAATTTAAATTAAGTGCACTCATCGCATTCCTCAAGTCATTTTGAATATATTAAGATAACAAAATAGTCAAAAGATGCAAATTTACAAATTCAGAGCTCACCAAATCACCTTTTATAATAGTGTACATTTTTTTGTTACTGCCAAATTTGAAATGAGCGTATTCATCGTGTTCCTTGGATTAATCTGAACATATTAGGATAAAAAATTGTCAAAAAATGCAAATTTGCAAATTTAGAGCTTATTGAATTACCCTTTATGACAGTTTAATTTTCTTGCTACTGCCAAATTTAAATTAAGTGCACTCATCGCATTCCTCAAGTCATTTTGAATGTATTAAGATAACAAACTAGTCAAAAGATGCAAATTTACAAATTTAGAGCTAACCAAATCACATTTTATGATGGTGTAATTTTTTTGTTGCAGCCAAATTTGAATTGAGAGTACTCATCGTATTCCTCGGATTAATTTGGATATATTAGGATAAAAACATTGTCAAAAAAAGCAAATTTGAAAATTTAGAGGTCATCAAATTACAATTTGCGACAGTGTAATTTTTTTGGCTACTGCCAAATTTAAAATGAGAGTATTCATCGTGTTTCTTGGCTTAGTTTGAACATATTACGATAAAAAAATTGTCAAAAAATGCAAATTTGAAAATTTTGTGCTTATCAAATTACTATTTGTGACAGTGTAATTTTTTTGTTGCTGCCAAATTTAAATTAAGTGTACTCATCGCATTCCTCAAGTCATTTTGAATATATTAAGATAAGAAAATAGTCAAAAGATGCAAATTTACAAATTTAGACCTAACCAAATCACATTGTATGATGGTGTAATTTTTTTTTGTTACTGCCAAATTTGAAATGAGCGTATTCGTCGTGTTCCTTGAATTAATTAGGACATATTAGGATAAAAACATTGCCAAAAGATGCAAATTTGCAAATTTAGAGCTTATTGAATTACCATTTATGACAATTTAATTTTATTGCTACTACCAAATTTAAATTAAGTGTACTCATCGCATTCCTCAAGTCATTTTGAATATATTAAGATAACTAAATAGTCAAAAGATGCAAATTTACAAATTTAGAGCTAACCAAATCACATTTTATGATGGTATAATTTTTCTTGTTACTGCCAAATTTGAATTGAGAGTACTCATCGTGTTCGTTGGATTAATTTGGACTTATTAGGATAAAAAATTTGTCAAAAAAAGTAAACCTGAAAATTTAGAGCTTATCAAATTACTATTTGTGACAGTGTATTTTTTTTCGCTACTGCCGAATTTAAAATGAGAGTATTCATCGTGTTTCTTGGCTTAGTTTGAACATATTAGGATAAAAAAATTGTGAAAAAATGCTAATTTGCAAATTTAGAGCTTATCAAATTACTATTTGTGACATTGTAATTTTTTTTGCTAATGCCAAATTTAAATTAAGTGTACTCATCGCATTCCTCAAGTGATTTTGAATATATTAAGATAAAAAAAATTATCAAAAGATGCAAATTTACAAATTCAGAGTTAACCAAATCACCTTTTATAATAATGTAAATTTTTTGCTACTGCCAAATTTAAATTAAGTATACTCATCTCATTCCTCAAGTCATTTTGAATATATTAAGATAACAAAATAGTCAAAAGATGCAAATTTACAAATTTAGAGCTAACTAAATCACGTTTTATGATGGTGTAATTTTTTTTGTTACTGCCAAATTTGAATTGAGAGTACTCATCGTGTTCCTGGGATTAATTTGGACATATTAGGATAAAAATATTGTCATAAAAAGCAAATTTGAAAATTTAGAGCTTATCAAACTGCTATTTATGACAGTGTAATCTTTTTTGCTACTGCCAAATTTAAAATGAGAGTATTCATCGTGTTTCTTTGCTTAGTTTGAACATATTAGGATAAACAAGTTGTGAAAAAATGCAAATTTGCAAATTTAGAGCTTATCAAATTACTATTTGTGACAGTGTAATTTTTTTTGCTACTGCCAAATTTACGATGAGAGTACTCATCATGTTCCTTGGCTTAATTTGGACATATTAGGATAAAAGAATGATTATAAAAGGAAAATTTGTAAATTTAGAGCTTTTATTCGGCGATTTCTAAAAGTATTTTATATAAAGTGGTCGTTTCTAAGCTTAAAATTTTAAGTATCCTTTTAATATTTTATAAGAAACGCTTTCTTATCCAAAATTGTAATTCGAAAAATAAATTATGTTGCAAATTTAGAGCTTATTTGAATTACCTTTTATGACAGTGTAATTTTTTTTTGCTAATGCCAAATTTAAATTAAGTGTACTCATCGCATTCCTCAAGTGATTTTGAATATATTAAGATAAAAAAAATTATCAAAAGATGCAAATTTACAAATTCAGAGTTAACCAAATCACCTTTTATAATAATGTAAATTTTTTTGCTACTGCCAAATTTGAAATGAGAGTATTCATCGTGTTCCTTGGATTAATCTGAACATATTAGTATAAAAAAATTGTCAAAAAATGCAAATTTGCAAATTTAGAGCTTATTGAATTACCTTTTATGACAGTGTAATTTTTTTGCTACTGCCAAATTTAAATTAAGTATACTCATCTCATTCCTCAAGTCATTTTGAATATATTAAGATAAAAAAAATTAACAAAAGATGCAAATTTACAAATTCACAGTTAACCAAATCACCTTTTATAATAATGTAAATTTTTTTGCTACTGCCAAATTTAAATTAAGTATACTCATCTCATTCCTCAAGTCATTTTGAATATATTAAGATAACAAAATAGTCAAAAGATGCAAATTTACAAATTTAGAGCTAACCAAATCACGTTTTATGATGGTGTAATTTTTTTTGTTACTGCCAAATTTGAATTGAGAGTACTCATCGTGTTCCTTGGATTAATTTGGACATATTAGGATAAAAAAATTGTCATAAAAAGCAAATTTGAAAATTTAGAGCTTATAATATTACTATTTATGACAGTGTAATTTTTTTTGCTACTGCCAAATTTAAAATGAGAGTACTCATCGTGTTCTTTGGCTTAATTTAAACGTATTAGGATAAAAGAGTGATTATAAAAAGAAAATTTGTAATTTTGGAGAAAGTATTTTATATAAAGTGGTCGTTTCTAAGCTTAAAATTATAAATATCCTTTAAATATTTAATAAGAAACGCTTTCTTATCCAAAATTCTAATTCGGAAAATAAATTATGTTGGTTTAATCTTCTTTCCATGAAATAACTCAAAATATAAGCGAATTAAAATTATAAATAAAGATTTTTATTTTTTCTAATTAATAATTTTTGGATGATAACAAAAACGACAGATAAATCAATTTTAATTGTGAATTTTACGATCATCATAAAATTTTATGACCCAATTCAAAATAAATTTTTTATTTAAGAAAAAAATATTTTTATTCCAAACGAAAAAGCGATTTATTTACGTTTAATTTTTCCTTCTAACAATGTCAACAAGGAAGAGAGAAAAAAAAATGATAACGATTTTGAGTATCTTATAAATCCCAACTTTTCGTCGCTTTCTCCCTTATGTTTATAATTAATAAGTTTACGTATTCTCGGAAAAGTCGGGGTAAAAAGCGCTCCCAACCCGAAAACTTATCTACTTAAAGGACGAATTTAAAGGTTGAAATATTTATTCCTTCTTTTCCCAACAAAAAAATAACTCAAGAAAAAAATTTAACAAATATAACGTAAAATTTTTACTTGAACGATTTTACAAAAAATTCTAAATTAACGAAAATACAAATCAATTTATTCTGAACCCATTTCCCAATATATACTCATTTACGAGGACTAAAACAATTATTATAGCAACAATAATACTAAATAATCACCAATTTTAATTGAAAATTATTACAAATTGATAATCAAACGTTTCATTTTAGCATTTCCGGATCGATCTCACAACATATCAAGCAGCTTCTTATACCACAGAACGTGATCGAGCGTGAAACTCGGGGTTTGTCGTCCAAAATTGGCAAAAGACCCCCATTTGAACGGCGAATTTGGTATTCGACAAGTGGAGGGGTTACTACTTGCTTTCAAAGGATATGGGGAAGTTCTCAAAGCTTTCCAAGGTACATATTAAGATAAAGGTTAAAGATATTTTTAGATCTCGACGATTTTCACTTTAATTAATGATCCCCTTTTTAACCCAACAGAAAGAAACGAATTGGTTGATTTACAACGAAGCGAACTTAAATAAACGCGAGGGTCTATTTAATTATACTCGCAATTAATCCCATTCAAGGAAGATGGAAAGAAAACGTGGGGTGTATCTTATAAATTAAGTTAGGAATTTCCTTTTACCTGAGCTGTACTATTACTTTTTATATTTTTTGAATTAAGATTTTTAACTAACAAATTAAAAAGGTGTTTAAACCCATTAATACCCTGACTTTATAACATCCAGACTTTAACTGCAAAAAATGCAATTTGAATTCAAAGATTTATCGTCAATTATACCTTATGGGGACACAATTTGGGAAGACACTATATACTAGAGTGAAAATGGTAATTGATGTAAAAGAAATTGGTCAATGACGATGTGGTCAGTGTACTTCTGACCAAAAAGGTTTTACTTAGAATTTCGAAAAATTATTAGCTTACCTACAAAAGTAAATAAGAACTAGCAACAAATAAGCGATCATTGGGGGTGATTTTAATGCCAGAACGCAAATAGCGGAAGATTAACCCGAGAGGAACCGTACCGAAGTGGTCCAATATTTTGAATAAATTTAAAAATTCTTGAATAATCGAATTCTTAGGAAAATTGTTACGAAATTGCTTTTAATTACTAATTGGAGCATCTACTTTCCGAAAATGAATTCAATTTTGAGATGTCTTACTTAGTTCTTGAGACAAAAGCTGCTGAACTTAATTAGAATTTTTTCAATATTTTGAATAAACTTAAAAATTCTAAAAAAATCGATTTCTTATGAAAATGGTTTCAAAATTACTTTCAATCACTAATTGGAGAACCTACTTTCCGAAAATGAAGTCCATTTTGAGATATCTCGCTTAGTGTTTGAGATACAGCTGCTAAACTTAATTGGGATGTTTCGAATATCTTGAGTAAATTTAAAAATTCTTCAAAAAATAATTGCTTCGGAAAATTATTACAAAATTACTTTCAATTACTAATTGGAGCATCTACTTTCCGAAAATGAAGTCAATCTTGAGATATCTCACTTAGTTCTTGAAATATAAGCTGTTGAACTTAATTAGGATTTTTGCAATATTTTGAGTACATTTAAAAATTCTTAAAAAATCGATTTTTTAGGAAAATTGATTGAAAATTACTTTCAATTACTAATTGGAGCATTTACTTTCCGAAAATGAAGTCAATCTTGAGATATCTCACTTAGTTCTTGAGATATAAGCTGCTGAACTTAATGGGGATTTTTCCAATATTTTGAGTAAATTTAAAAATTCTTAAAAAATCGATTTTTTAAGAAAATTGTTTCAAAATTATTTTCAATCACCAATTGGAGCATCTACTTTCGGAAAATGAAGTCCATTTTGAGATATCTCTCTTAGTTCTTGAGACATAAGCTGCTGAACTTAATTAGGATTTTTCCAATATTTTGGGTAAATTTAAAAATTCTTAAGAAATCGATGTTATAGGAAAATTGTTTCAAAATTACTTTCAATTACTAATTGGAGCATTTCATGTCCGCAAATGAAGTCACTCTTGAGATATCTCACTTAGTTCTTGAGATATAAGCTGTTGAACTTAATTAGGATTTTTGCAATATTTTAAGTACATTTAAAAATTCTTAAAAAATCGATTTTTTAGGAAAATTGATTGAAAATTACTTTCAATTACTAATTGGAGCATTTACTTTCCGCAAATGAAGTCACTCTTGAGATATCTCACTTAGTTCTTGAGATACAAGTTGCTAAACTTAATTAAGATTTTTCCAATATTTTGAGTAAATTTAAAGATTCTTAACAAATCGATTTTTTAGGAAAACTGTTTCAAAATTACTTTCAATTACTAATTGGAGCATTTACTTTCCGAAAATGAAGTCCATTTTGAGATATCTCACTTAGTTCTTGAGATATAAGTCCCTGAACTTAATTGGGCTTTTTCCAATATTTTGAGTGAACCTAAAAATTCTAGAAAAATCGATTTTTTAGAAAAATTGTTTTAAAATTACTTTCAAACACTAATTGGAGCATCTACTTTCCGAAAATGAAGTCCATTTTGAGATATCTCCCTTAGTTCTTGAGATATAAGCTGCTGAACTTAATTAGGATTTTTCCAATATTTTGAGTAAATTTAAAAATTCTTAAAAAATCGATTTTTTAGGAACATTGATTCAAAATTATTTTCAATTACAAATTGGAGCATTTACTTTCCGAAAATGAAGCCAATTTTGAGATATGTCGCTTAGTTTTTGAGATACAGCTGCTAAACTTAATTTGGATTTTTCGAATATCTTGAATAAATTTAAAAATTCTTAAAAAATTAATTTTTTAGGAAAATTGTTACGAAATTACTTTCAATTACTAATTGGGGCATCTACTTTCCGAAAATGAAGTTAATTTTGAGATATCTCTCTTAGTTCTTAAGATATAAGCTGCTGAACTTAATTAGGATTTTTCCAATATTTTGAGTAAACTTAAGAATTCTAAAAAAATCGATTTTTTAGGACAGTTGTTTCAAAATTATTTCTAATCACTAATTGGAACATCTACTTTCCGAAAATGAAGTCCATTTTGAGATATCTCACTTAGTTCTTGAGATATAAGCTGTTGAACTTAATTAGGATTTTTGCAATATTTTAAGTACATTTAAAAATTCTTAAAAAATCGATTTTTTAGGAAAATTGATTGAAAATTACTTTCAATTACTAATTGGAGCATTTACTTTCCGCAAATGAAGTCACTCTTGAGATATCTCACTTAGTTCTTGAGATATAAGTCCTTGAACTTAATTGGGCTTTTTCCAATATTTTGAGTGAAGCTAAAAATTCTAGAAAAATCGATTTTTTAGAAAAATTGTTTTAAAATTACTTTCAAACACTAATTGGAGCATCTACTTTCCGAAAATGAAGTCCATTTTGAGATATCTCCCTTAGTTCTTGAGATATAAGCTGCTGAACTTAATTAGGATTTTTCCAATATTTTGAGTAAATTTAAAAATTCTTAAAAAATCGATTTTTTAGGAACATTGATTCAAAATTACTTTCAATTACAAATTGGAGCATTTACTTTCCGAAAATGAAGCCAATTTTGAGATATGTCGCTTAGTTTTTGAGATACAGCTGCTAAACTTAATTTGGATTTTTCGAATATCTTGAGTAAATTTAAAAATTCTTAAAAAAATAATTTTTTAGGAAAATTGTTACGAAATTACTTTCAATTACTAATTGGAGCATTTACTTTCCGAAAATGAAGTTAATTTTGAGATATCTCTCTTAGTTCTTAAGATATAAGCTGCTGAACTTAATTAGGATTTTTCCAATATTTTGAGTAAACTTAAGAATTCTAAAAAAATCGATTTTTTAGGACAGTTGTTTCAAAATTATTTTTAATCACTAATTGGAGCATTTCATGTCCGCAAATGAAGTCACTCTTGAGATATCTCACTTAGTTCTTGAGATATAAGCTGTTGAACTTAATTAGGATTTTTGCAATATTTTAAGTACATTTAAAAATTCTTAAAAAATCGATTTTTTAGGAAAATTGATTGAAAATTACTTTCAATTACTAATTGGAGCATTTACTTTCCGAAAATGAAGTCACTCTTGAGATATCTCACTTAGTTCTTGAGATACAAGTTGCTAAACTTAATTAAGATTTTTCCAATATTTTGAGTAAATTTAAAGATTCTTAACAAATCGATTTTTTAGGAAAACTGTTTCAAAATTACTTTCAATTACTAATTGGAGCATTTACTTTCCGAAAATGAAGTCCATTTTGAGATATTTCACTTAGTTCTTGAGATATAAGTCCCTGAACTTAATTGGGCTTTTTCCAATATTTTGAGTGAACCTAAAAATTCTAGAAAAATCGATTTTTTAGAAAAATTGTTTTAAAATTACTTTCAAACACTAATTGGAGCATCTACTTTCCGAAAATGAAGTCCATTTTGAGATATCTCCCTTAGTTCTTGAGATATAAGCTGCTGAACTTAATTAGGATTTTTCCAATATTTTGAGTAAATTTAAAAATTCTTAAAAAATCGATTTTTTAGGAACATTGATTCAAAATTATTTTCAATTACAAATTGGAGCATTTACTTTCCGAAAATGAAGCCAATTTTGAGATATGTCGCTTAGTTTTTGAGATACAGCTGCTAAACTTAATTTGGATTTTTCGAATATCTTGAATAAATTTAAAAATTCTTAAAAAATTAATTTTTTAGGAAAATTGTTACGAAATTACTTTCAATTACTAATTGGGGCATCTACTTTCCGAAAATGAAGTTAATTTTGAGATATCTCTCTTAGTTCTTAAGATATAAGCTGCTGAACTTAATTAGGATTTTTCCAATATTTTGAGTAAACTTAAGAATTCTAAAAAAATCGATTTTTTAGGACAGTTGTTTCAAAATTATTTCTAATCACTAATTGGAACATCTACTTTCCGAAAATGAAGTCCATTTTGAGATATCTCACTTAGTTCTTGAGATATAAGCTGTTGAACTTAATTAGGATTTTTGCAATATTTTAAGTACATTTAAAAATTCTTAAAAAATCGATTTTTTAGGAAAATTGATTGAAAATTACTTTCAATTACTAATTGGAGCATTTACTTTCCGCAAATGAAGTCACTCTTGAGATATCTCACTTAGTTCTTGAGATATAAGTCCTTGAACTTAATTGGGCTTTTTCCAATATTTTGAGTGAAGCTAAAAATTCTAGAAAAATCGATTTTTTAGAAAAATTGTTTTAAAATTACTTTCAAACACTAATTGGAGCATCTACTTTCCGAAAATGAAGTCCATTTTGAGATATCTCCCTTAGTTCTTGAGATATAAGCTGCTGAACTTAATTAGGATTTTTCCAATATTTTGAGTAAATTTAAAAATTCTTAAAAAATCGATTTTTTAGGAACATTGATTCAAAATTACTTTCAATTACAAATTGGAGCATTTACTTTCCGAAAATGAAGCCAATTTTGAGATATGTCGCTTAGTTTTTGAGATACAGCTGCTAAACTTAATTTGGATTTTTCGAATATCTTGAGTAAATTTAAAAATTCTTAAAAAAATAATTTTTTAGGAAAATTGTTACGAAATTACTTTCAATTACTAATTGGAGCATTTACTTTCCGAAAATGAAGTTAATTTTGAGATATCTCTCTTAGTTCTTAAGATATAAGCTGCTGAACTTAATTAGGATTTTTCCAATATTTTGAGTAAACTTAAGAATTCTAAAAAAATCGATTTTTTAGGACAGTTGTTTCAAAATTATTTTTAATCACTAATTGGAACATCTACTTTCCGAAAATGAAGTCCATTTTGAGATATCTCACTTAGTTCTTGAGATATAAGCTGTTGAACTTAATTAGGATTTTTGCAATATTTTAAGTACATTTAAAAATTCTTAAAAAATCGATTTTTTAGGAAAATTGATTGAAAATTACTTTCAATTACTAATTGGAGCATTTACTTTCCGCAAATGAAGTCACTCTTGAGATATCTCACTTAGTTCTTGAGATACAAGTTGCTAAACTTAATTAAGATTTTTCCAATATTTTGAGTAAATTTAAAGATTCTTAACAAATCGATTTTTTAGGAAAACTGTTTCAAAATTACTTTCAATTACTAATTGGAGCATTTACTTTCCGAAAATGAAGTCCATTTTGAGATATTTCACTTAGTTCTTGAGATATAAGTCCCTGAACTTAATTGGGCTTTTTCCAATATTTTGAGTGAACCTAAAAATTCTAGAAAAATCGATTTTTTAGAAAAATTGTTTTAAAATTACTTTCAAACACTAATTGGAGCATCTACTTTCCGAAAATGAAGTATATTTTGAGATATCTCCCTTAGTTCTTGAGATATAAGCTGCTGAACTTAATTAGGATTTTTCCAATATTTTGAGTAAATTTAAAAATTCTTAAAAAATCGATTTTTTAGGAACATTGATTCAAAATTATTTTCAATTACAAATTGGAGCATTTACTTTCCGAAAATGAAGCCAATTTTGAGATATGTCGCTTAGTTTTTGAGATACAGCTGCTAAACTTAATTTGGATTTTTCGAATATCTTGAATAAATTTAAAAATTCTTAAAAAATTAATTTTTTAGGAAAATTGTTACGAAATTACTTTCAATTACTAATTGGGGCATCTACTTTCCGAAAATGAAGTTAATTTTGAGATATCTCTCTTAGTTCTTAAGATATAAGCTGCTGAACTTAATTAGGATTTTTCCAATATTTTGAGTAAACTTAAGAATTCTAAAAAAATCGATATTTTAGGCAAATTGTTTTAGAATTACTTTCAATTACTAATTGGAGCATCTACTTTCCGAAAATGAAGCCAATTTTGAGATATCTTACTTAGTTCTTGTGATACCAGGTTCTCTGAAATCTTTAAATTTGAATGCATTTAAGAGGAAACTGCGACAGATGTTGGATGAACAATCTTGCGTATAGCTGATTTCGCAATGTATCGTAATTAATATTTATTGCTTTTACTTTTATTTTATTTGTTTAATATGATTAATTTCGTAAACAGTGTTTTTTTTTTTCATTTTCATTTTTATTTTTATTTTTCTTTTGTTCTATTTTAATTTATTATTATATTTATTTGTAGGGTTGAGTGGTAGAGAGGAACTTGATTCCTAACTCCACCCTACATATTGCTTTTCTATAATTTTGTCATTATTTTTTTTTGATTAATAAAGCCATTTATTATTATTATCATTATATAAGCTGCTTAAATTGAGATTTTTCCAATATCTTAGATAAATTTAAAAATTCTTGAAAAATCGTTTTTTTTTTACTGTGACAAAGTTACTTTTAAGCACTAATTTTAACATCACTTTCCGAAAATGAAATCAATTTCGAGATATCTAAAAATCTTAAATCTCTTCGTCTTCATTTAATTTCTTTACTACAAAAAGTTATTCGTATTTCTCGTAGGAAATGTAAATGAATAAATCTAGAAGACGAAATGTGATATTTTTACGTAGTTAATAAAAAATATACTTGGTAAATTAGCCTCTTAATTAATTAATTCAAATTCAAATTTTATTTCTTGTGTGTATGCATCCCATTTAACATATCAACCTTACAAATAATTTTTGTTTAAATTTTTTAATTAAAACATAATTATCGACTAAATAAATTAAAAATAAATCTATTTAACAAATAAATTAAATATGAATAATAAAAATAAATAAATATAATAATAATTTAAATTAAAATTTTTTTTCTTGTGTTATGCAACCCATTTAACGCGTGAACCTTCAACACAATTTTTATTAAATCTTCCTAATTAAAAAATAATTATCGATCAAATAAACGAATTGAAATCAAAAACAAACCAATTTAAGAAATAAATTAAAATAAATGTCGATTTTAAATCTGCCACGTATCCCATTCTAATTGATACGTCAGTTGAAAGAGAGAGACGCAAATACGAAAACGATTGGGTTAGGAAAAGACGGAGATAGTAAATCTACAATATGCTTTCACTTCGATAACAGGGCTTTCCAATAAACGTTAAAGTGAGAAAACTACATTCTTTAGAGCCCGGATTTTTTTGTGAAATTTTCGGTCCTTTAAATGCGTCTTTATTATTGAAAAAATCGAGTTAAATTCCGTTTAGTTTAACGTGAAAATTCCCGTTCTTCGGCTTTAACCTTTAAAGGGCCGTTTCGATCTTTCCCCCGTTTAGTTAAAACGAAATTATGGATTTATCGTGGAAAATTTATGTTTTATAATCCATTTTGAGATACCTCTCTTAGTGCTTGAGATATAAGCTGCTGAACTTAATTAGAATTTTTTCAATATTTTGAGTAAATTTAAAAATTCTTAATAAATCGACTTCTTAGGAAAATTGTTTCAAAATTACTTTCAATCACTAATTGGAGCATCTACTTTCCGAAAATGAAGTTAATTTTGAGATACATCTCTTAGTTCTTGAGATATAAGCTACTGAACTTAATTAGAATTTTTCCAATATTTTGAGTAAATTAAAAAATTCTTAAAAAATCCATTTTATTAGGAAAATTGTTTCAAAATTACTTTCAATTACTAATTGGAGCATCTACATTCCGAAAACAAAGTCCATTTTGAGATATCTCTCTTAGTTCTTGAGATATAAGCTGCTGAAGTTAACTGGGATTTTTTCAATATTTTGAGTAAACTTAAAAATTCTTAAAAATCCAATTTTTAAGGAAAATTGTTCCAAAATTACTTTCAATTATTAATTGGAGCATCTATTTTCCGAAAATGAAGTCAATTTTGAGATATCTCTCTTAGTTCTTGAGATATAAGCTGCTGAGTTTAACTGGGATTTTTTCCAATATTTTGAATAAATTTAAAGATTCTTAACAAATCGATTTTTTAGGAAAACTGTTTCAAAGTTACTTTCAATTACTAATTGGAGCATCTATTTTCCGAAAATGAAGTCAATTTTGAGATATCTCTCTTAATTCTTGAGATATAAGCTGCTGAAGTTAACTGGGATTTTTTCCAATATTTTGAATAAATTTAAAAATTCTTAAAAAATCGATTTTTTAGGAAAATTGTTTCAAAATTACTTTCAATTACTAATTGGAGCATTTACATTCCGAAAACAAAGTCCATTTTGAGATACCTCTCTTAGTTGTTGAGATATAAGCTGCTAAAGTTAACTGGGATTTTTTCAATATTTTGAGTAAACTTAAAAATTCTTAAAAATCCAATTTTTAAGGAAAACTGTTTCAAAATTACTTTCAAGTACTAATTGGAGCATCTGTTTTCCGAAAATGAAGTCAATTTTGAGATGTCTCTCTTAGTTCTTGAGATATAAGCTGCTGAAGTTAACTGGGATTTTTTCAATATTTTGAGTAAACTTAAAAATTCTTAAAAATCCAATTTTTAAGGAAAATTGTTTCAAAATTACTTTCAATTACTAATTGGAGCATCTATTTTCCGAAAATGAAGTCAATTTTGAGATATCTATTTTAGTTCTTGAGATATAAGCTGCTGAGGTTAACTGGGATTTTTTCCAATATTTTGAGTAAACTTAAGAATTCTTAAAAATCCAATTTTTAAGGAAAATTGTTTCAAAATTACTTTCAAGTACTAATTGGAGCATCTACTTTCCGAAAATGAAGTCAATTTTGAGATGTCTCTCTTAGTTCTTGAGATATAAGCTGCTGAAGTTAACTGGGATTTTTTCAATATTTTGAGTAAACTTAAAAATTCTTAAAAATCCAATTTTTAAGGAAAATTGTTTCAAAATTACTTTCAATTACTAATTGGAGCATCTACTTTCCGAAAATGCAGTCAATTTTGAGATATATCACTTAGTTCTTGAGATACAGGCTGCTGAACTTAATTAGAATTTTTCCAATATTTTGAGTAAATTTAAAAACTCTTAAAAAATCGATTTTTTAGGAAAATTGTTTCCAAATTAGCTTCAATTACTAGTTGGAGCATCTACTTATCTATTCCATTTTGAGATATCTCTCTTAGTTCTTGAGATATAAGCTGCTGAAGTTAACTGGGATTTTTTCAATATTTTGAGTAAACTTAAAAATTCTTAAAAATCCAATTTTTAAGGAAAATTGTTTCAAAATTACTTTCAATTACTAATTGGAGCATCTACTTTCCGAAAATGCAGTCAATTTTGAGATATATCACTTAGTTCTTGAGATACAGGCTGCTGAACTTAATTAGAATTTTTCCAATATTTTGAGTAAATTTAAAAACTCTTAAAAAATCGATTTTTTAGGAAAATTGTTTCCAAATTAGCTTCAATTACTAGTTGGAGCATCTACTTATCTATTCCATTTTGAGATATCTCTCTTAGTTCTTGAGATATAAGCTGCTGAAGTTAACTGGGATTTTTTCAATATTTTGAGTAAACTTAAAAATTCTTAAAAATCCAATTTTTAAGGCAAATTGTTTCAAAATTACTTTCAATTACTAATTGGAGCATCTACTTTCCGAAAATGCAGTCAATTTTGAGATATATCAGTTAGTTCTTGAGATACAGGCTGCTGAACTTAATTAGAATTTTTCCAATATTTTGAGTAAATTTAAAAACTCTTAAAAAATCGATTTTTTAGGAAAATTGTTTCCAAATTAGCTTCAATTACTAGTTGGAGCATCTACTTATCTATTCCATTTTGAGATATCTCTCTTAGTTCTTGAGATATAAGCTGCTGAAGTTAACTGGGATTTTTTCAATATTTTGAGTAAACTTAAAAATTCTTAAAAATCCAATTTTTAAGGAAAATTGTTTCAAAATTACTTTCAATTACTAATTGGAGCATCTACTTTCCGAAAATGCAGTCAATTTTGAGATATATCACTTAGTTCTTGAGATACAGGCTGCTGAACTTAATTAGAATTTTTCCAATATTTTGAGTAAATTTAAAAACTCTTAAAAAATCGATTTTTTAGGAAAATTGTTTCCAAATTAGCTTCAATTACTAGTTGGAGCATCTACTTATCTATTCCATTTTGAGATATCTCTCTTAGTTCTTGAGATATAAGCTGCTGAAGTTAACTGGGATTTTTTCAATATTTTGAGTAAACTTAAAAATTCTTAAAAATCCAATTTTTAAGGAAAATTGTTTCAAAATTACTTTCAAGTACTAATTGGAGCATCTACTTTCCGAAAATGCAGTCAATTTTGAGATATATCACTTAGTTCTTGAGATACAGGCTGCTGAACTTAATTAGAATTTTTCCAATATTTTGAGTAAATTTAAAAACTCTTAAAAAATCGATTTTTTAGGAAAATTGTTTCCAAATTAGCTTCAATTACTAGTTGGAGCATCTACTTATCTATTCCATTTTGAGATATCTCTCTTAGTTCTTGAGATATAAGCTGCTGAAGTTAACTGGGATTTTTTCAATATTTTGAGTAAACTTAAAAATTCTTAAAAATCCAATTTTTAAGGAAAATTGTTTCAAAATTACTTTCAAGTACTAATTGGAGCATCTACTTTCCGAAAATGAAGTCAATTTTGAGATGTCTCTCTTAGTTCTTGAGATATAAGCTGCTGAAGTTAACTGGGATTTTTTCAATATTTTGAGTAAACTTAAAAATTCTTAAAAATCCAATTTTTAAGGAAAATTGTTTCAAAATTACTTTCAATTACTAATTGGAGCATCTACTTTCCGAAAATGCAGTCAATTTTGAGATATATCACTTAGTTCTTGAGATACAGGCTGCTGAACTTAATTAGATTTTTTCCAATATTTTGAGTAAATTTAAAAACTCTTAAAAAATCGATTTTTTAGGAAAATTGTTTCCAAATTAGCTTCAATTACTAGTTGGAGCATCTACTTATCTATTCCATTTTGAGATATCTCTCTTAGTTCTTGAGATATAAGCTGCTGAAGTTAACTGGGATTTTTTCAATATTTTGAGTAAACTTAAAAATTCTTAAAAATGCAATTTTTAAGGAAAATTGTTTCAAAATTACTTTCAAGTACTAATTGGAGCATCTACTTTCCGAAAATGAAGTCAATTTTGAGATGTCTCTCTTAGTTCTTGAGATATAAGCTGCTGAAGTTAACTGGGATTTTTTCAATATTTTGAGTAAACTTAAAAATTCTTAAAATTCCAATTTTTAAGGAAAATTGTTTCAAAATTACTTTCAATTACTAATTGGAGCATCTACTTTCCGAAAATGCAGTCAATTTTGAGATATATCACTTAGTTCTTGAGATACAGGCTGCTGAACTTAATTAGAATTTTTCCAATATTTTGAGTAAATTTAAAAACTCTTAAAAAATCGATTTTTTAGGAAAATTGTTTCCAAATTAGCTTCAATTACTAGTTGGAGCATCTACTTATCTATTCCATTTTGAGATATCTCTCTTAGTTCTTGAGATATAAGCTGCTGAAGTTAACTGGGATTTTTTCAATATTTTGAGTAAACTTAAAAATTCTTAAAAATCCAATTTTTAAGGAAAATTGTTTCAAAATTACTTTCAAGTACTAATTGGAGCATCTACTTTCCGAAAATGAAGTCAATTTTGAGATGTCTCTCTTAGTTCTTGAGATATAAGCTGCTGAAGTTAACTGGGATTTTTTCAATATTTTGAGTAAACTTAAAAATTCTTAAAAATCCAATTTTTAAGGAAAATTGTTTCAAAATTACTTTCAATTACTAATTGGAGCATCTACTTTCCGAAAATGCAGTCAATTTTGAGATATATCACTTAGTTCTTGAGATACAGGCTGCTGAACTTAATTAGAATTTTTCCAATATTTTGAGTAAATTTAAAAACTCTTAAAAAATCGATTTTTTAGGAAAATTGTTTCCAAATTAGCTTCAATTACTAGTTGGAGCATCTACTTATCTATTCCATTTTGAGATATCTCTCTTAGTTCTTGAGATATAAGCTGCTGAAGTTAACTGGGATTTTTTCAATATTTTGAGTAAACTTAAAAATTCTTAAAAATCCAATTTTTAAGGAAAATTGTTTCAAAATTACTTTCAATTACTAATTGGAGCATCTATTTTCCGAAAATGAAGTCAATTTTGAGATATATCACTTAGTTCTTGAGATACAGGCTGCTGAACTTAATTAGAATTTTTCCAATATTTTGAGTAAATTTAAAAATTTTTAAAAAATCGATTTTTTAGGAAAATTGTTTCAAAATTACTTTCAATTACTAATTTGAGCATCTACTTTCCGAAAATGAAGTCAATTTTGAGATATCTATCTTAGTTCTTGAGATATAAGCTGCTGAGGTTAACTGGGATTTATTCCAATATTTTGAATAAATTTAAAGATTCTTAACAAATCGATTTTTTAGGAAAACTGTTTCAAAGTTACTTTCAATTACTAATTGGAGCATCTACTTTCCGAAAATGCAGTCAATTTTGAGATATATCACTTAGTTCTTGAGATACAGGCTGCTGAACTTAATTAGAATTTTTCCAATGTTTTGAGTAAATTTAAAAATTCTTTAAAAAATCGATTTTTTAGGAAAATTGTTTCAAAATTACTTTCAATTACTAATTGGAGCATCTACATTCCCAAAACAAAGTCCATTTTGAGATATCTCTCTTAGTTCTTGAGATATAAGCTGCTGAAGTTAACTGGGAATTTTTCAATATTTTGAGTAAACTTAAAAATTCTTAAAAATCCAATTTTTAAGGAAAACTGTTTCAAAATTACTTTCAATTACTAATTGGAGCATCTACTTTCCCAAAACAAAGTCCATTTTGAGATATCTCTCTTAGTTCTTGAGATATAAGCTGCTGAAGTTAACTGGGAATTTTTCAATATTTTGAGTAAACTTAAAAATTCTTAAAAATCCAATTTTTAAGGAAAACTGTTTCAAAATTACTTTCAATTACTAATTGGAGCATCTACTTTCCGAAAATGAAGTCAATTTTAAGATATCTCTCTTAGTTCTTGAGATATAAGCTGCTGAACTTAATTAAGATTTTTCCAATATTTAGTGTAAATTTCAAAATTCTTAATAAATCGATTATTTAGGAAAATTGATTCAAAATTACTATCAATTACTAATTGGAGCATCTACTTTCCGAAAATGAAGTCCATTCTGAGATATCTCTCTTAGTTCTTGAGATATAAGCTGCTGAAGTTAACTGGGATTTTTCAATATTTTGAGTAAACTTAAAAATTCTTAAAAATCCAATTTTTAAGGAAAATTGTTTCACAATTACTTTCAATTACTAATTGGAGCATCTATTTTCCGAAAATGAAGTCAATTTGGAAATATCTCTCTTAGTTCTTGAGATACAGGCTGCTGAACTTAATTAGAATTTTTCCAATATTTTGAGTAAATTTAAACATTCTTTATAAATTGACTTTTTATGAAAATTGTTAGAAATTGCTTTTAATTACTAATTGAAGCATCTGCTTTCCGAAAATGAAGATCAATTTTGAGATATCTCACTTAGTTCTTGTGATATAAGTTGCTGAACTTAATTGGGATTTTTTTAATATTTTGAGTAAATTTAAAAATTCTTAAAAAAATTGATTTTTTAAGAAAATTGTTTCAAAATTACTTACAATTACTAATTGGAGCGTCTATTTTCCGAAAATGAAGTCCATTTTGAGATATCTCTCTTAGTTCTTGAGATATAAGTTGCTGAAGTTAACTGGGATTTTTCCAATATTTTGAATAAATTTAAAAATTCTTAATAAATCGACTTTTTAGGAAAATTGTTACGGAATTGCTTGTAATTAGTAATTGAAGCATTTACTTTTCGAAAATGATGTTAATTTTGAGATATCTCTCTTAGTTCTTGAGATATAAGCTGCTGAACTTAACTGGGATTTTCCAATATTTTGAGTAATGTTAAAAATTCTTAACAAATCGATGTTTTAGGAAAATTGTTTCAAAATTTCTTTCAATTACTAATTGGAGCATCTACTTTCCGAAAATGCAGTCAATTTTGAGATATATCACTTAGTTCTTGAGATACAGGCTGCTGAACTTAATTAGAATTTTTCCAATATTTTGAGTAAATTTAAAAATTCTTAATAAATCGACTTTTTCGGAAAATTGTTACGAAATTGCTTTTTATTACTAATTGTAGCATCTGCTTTCCGAAAATGAAGATCAATTTTGAAATATCTCACTTAGTTCTTAAGATATAAGCTGCTGAACTTAATTGGGATTTTTTCAATATTTTGAGTAAATTTAAAAATTCATAAAATATCGATTTTTCATGAAAATTGTTGCGAAATTACTTTCAATTATTAATTGGCGCATCTATTTTCCAAATATGAAGTCAATTTTGAGATATCTCTCTTAGTTCTTGAGATATAAGCTGCTGAACTTAACTGGGATTTTACAATATTTTGAGTAAAGTTAAAAATTCTTAACAAAATTTCAAATTTACTTTCAATTACTAATTGGAGCATCTACTTTCCGAAAATGAAGCCAATTTTGAGATATCTCACTTAATTCTTGTGATATAAGCTGCTTAAATTGAGATTTTTCCATTATCTTGAATAAATTTAGAAATTCTTGAAAAAGCGTTTTTTTAATTTCTTTGCTACAAAAAATTATTCGTATTTCTCGTAGGATATGTAAATAAACACATCTAGAAGACGAAATTTGATATTTTTTACGTGGGAAGGGTCGGATTTAATAAAAAATATACTTGGTAAAGCAGCCTCTTTATTAATTAATTAATTAATTCAAACTCAAATTTTATTTCTTGTGTGTATGCAACCCATTTAACATGTCAACCTTCAACATAATTTTTATCAAATCTTCCTAATTAAAAAATAATTATCGATCGAATAAACGAATTGAAATCAAAAACAAACCAATTTAAGAAATAAATTAAAATAAATGTCGATTTTAAATCTGCCACGTATCCCATTCTAATTGATACGTCAGTTGAAAGAGAGAGACGCAAATACGAAAACGATTGGGTTAGAAAAAGACGGAGATAGTAAATCTACAATATGCTTTCACTTCGATAACGGGGCTTTCCAATAAACGTTAAAGTGAGAAAACTACATTCTTTAGAGCCCGGATTTTTTTGCGAAATTTTCGGTCCTTTAAATGCGTCTTTATTATTGAAAAAATCGAGTTAAATTCCGTTTAGTTTAACGTGAAAATTCCCGTTCTTCGGCTTTAACCTTTAAAGGGCCGTTTCGATCCTTCCCCCGTTTAGTTAAAACGAAATTATGGATTTATTGTGGAAAATTTATGTTTTATAATCGTTTGATAATACGAGAATTACTTGGTGAGTTATTTTTGCAATAAAAAATTAAGAAATAATTTGCTTAAACAATGACGTGACATTTTGTTGATATAACAATTAAATAAAGAATTGATTATTATTTTAATTTAATTTAATTAATAATGTAATAATTAATAATATTAATAATAATAATAATAATAATATTTTTTTGTAAAAATCGATTAAATTTTTTTGACAGTTCTAAAAAGTGAGGTTAGGATTGGCACTTTGACATATTGTTTGGAATAATTTTGGTTTTGACGGTGTTTTTATGAAAATATCGATATTTTTTTATAATTTGAGTCGTGTTTTAATGCTATGTTATCATTTTTAAGTTAAAAAATGTCTTGGATGAAGCGAAGGAGTCATGTCAACCCGAATACCGTCCCCGGATCTCATGTTCCAATTTATAACCCAAATCAACATTCGAACCAAGAGGTGAGACTAATAATAACGTAATAATGCTTTGTTAATGCAAAATGCGGTGTAATTTCGTTGCGGTAATGTTTCGATACACACCCAATTTGTTTCCGTAATGAAAAGGAATCATAACCTAAAAATTTTTTGTTTTATAACTTATAAAAGATTTTGTGATATTTGGGTAAAGAAATCGATTTTAATCGAGTTAATTTTAATTCTTTTTAATTTTTAGAATCAATGGTCAATGTCGCAGGATGTAACATCAACCCCCCCGAATAATTGGTACTCAAATCAACCGCAACAACAACAAACACAAAAACCGTACGGTTATAATCAACAAAATTCTTCTCAACAACCCGAACAACAACAAAATTATTGGCAACAGCAACAACAACAACACGATCATTATTCCGGACCTCAATATCAACAATACCAGCAACAAAGCTACAATTACTACCAAAATCCAATCCAACAATCGCAGCAACAAAATTTATCATTAAACGATCAATACAACCAACAATATCCTGCGTACTCAAACAATGAAGTACAAAATAATCCTTACAACAACATGCAAAGTACCCAAAATCCGCAACAAACGGATACTTGGGGAAATAATTGGGGTTGGGGGGACGAAGATAACTCGAACGTCCAACAAATCCCCCCTCCGAGTGATAACTCAAACCAAGCGGCTATGATAAGCGATTCATTTAACACGGAGGAATCATGGAATTGGAACGTTGAGGACTCAACTTCGACATCGAAAAACGACGAGTCAAGTTCCGTTTCCCAAGCGAGCTTGGACGTATTCCCAAAAATGAAATTATCCGATAAAAAAAATTACGAAGATAACGAAAAAATTAACCCAAATTTAACAAAAATAAAAAAATTAGATCATTTAACCCCGCAATGGTCGACCGAATCACAAATGTCTCAAGAATCATCCGATGATATCCTCCAAACTTCGGAAAGTGATAAAATGTTGTCAAGAAGCTCAACTATAAGCCAATCCCCCATCTCCGGGCAAGAAATAACCGGGGTGGATGGTTTGGCGCAAATCGGAGAGGAATCGTATGCTTCTAAACCAGAAATTGAAGAAAACGTCGAAATCATTTCGACGGAAAATAAAGCACCATCTCCTGTAATTAATTTAAGGAATTCTCCACCTCCTTCGAAAATTAACGAAGCTAAAACGCCCCCTCCACCTCCATCCAATTTTCCAATTCAATCTCAGAGTTTGTCGATGAGTGGGGGTGCTTTTAAACGTCTCGGAAATGTTTCGGTGAAAAGTGATGGAAGGAAGTCTCCGAAATATCTTAGGAATAAATCCCCGGTTTATAATCAGATTAATTTGGAGACTGTTCCCGATAATTCCGAACAACCCGATAATGTGCAGGTGCCGTTGGTGAGGAAAGTTAGCTCAGATGGGTTTAAAGGATCGGGTCAAAATCAAATGCCGGATAATAACGAAATGATCAGCGAAAGGTAAATTTTATTGTTTATTATTATTATTAGAAATGAAATTGAATTAAATTTTTGAAAGGTTTAAAAAAAAAAATTTGTGATCTACAAGGGTGGTCAAAAAATTGTTTCATTGTACAGGGTGGTTAAAATCGGAATTTCGCTGTATTAAGAAAACACAAAAATATTTTTTCTTTTTAAAGTTAAGATCAATTTGCTCAATAAAGATAAGATCAATAATTTCAAAATGGCTAAATAGAATTTAATATGGTTGGTATTGTTGAAAAAAGATGTTTTTTTAGGATACCAATCCTTTCTTATTTGTGATGTTACATTCATGTTACATTACATTCATTTGTTGTCGCCATAATAACAATAAAAATTGTGAATGTGCTTAGAAAATGTATACAGTGTGTTACACAGAAAACGCCTATGCTATTTACGTCTTGCTCATCAGTTTGAAGTATACCAACTTGTTGGCAGAATAAGCTATCACTGTCTGATCGACTATATATTGTCCTAAAGACTGCCAACATGTTGGCAGCATGAGCTATTGCTGTCCCATCGACTATTTACTATCCTAAAGACTGCCAACTTGTTGGTACCATAAGCTATTGTATCTCTAAAGTCCTGCTCATCAGTTTGAAGTCTGCCAACTTGTTGGCAGCATGAGCTATTGTGTCTCTAAAGTCCTGCTCATCAGTTTGAAGTCTGCCAACTTATTGGCAGCATGAGCTATTGTATCTCCAAAGTCGTGCTCATCAGTTGGAAGTCTGCCAACTTATTGGCAGCGTGAGCTATTACTGTCCCATCGACTATATATATTATCCTAAACACTGCCAACTTGTTGGCAGTATGAGCTATTGCTGTCCCATCGACTATATATTATCCTAAAAACTGCCAACTTGTTGGCAGCATGAGCTATTGTATCTCCAAAGTCGTGCTCGTCAGTTTTAAGTCTGCCAACTTGTTGGCAGCATGAGCTATTGTGTCTCCAAGGTCCTGCTCATCAGTTTGAAGTCTGCCAACTGGTTGGCAGCATGAGCTATTTCTGTCCCATCGACTATATATTATCCTAAACACTGCCAACTTTTTGGCAGCATGAGCTATTGTATCTCCATAGTCCTGCTCATCAGTTTTAAGTCTGCAAACTTGTTGGCAGCATGAGCTATTGCTGTCCCATCGACTATATATTATCCTAAAGACTGCCAACTTGTTGACAGCATGAGCTATTGTATCTCTAAAGTCGTGCTCATCAGTTTTAAGTCTGCCAACTTGTTGGCAGCATGAGCTATTGTGTCTCCAAGGTCCTGCTCATCAGTTTGAAGTCTACCAACTGGTTGGCAGCATAAGCTATTACTGTCCCATCGACTATACATTATCCTAAACACTGCCAACTTGTTGGCAGTATGAGCTATTGTGTCTCCAAAGTCCTGCTCATCAGTTTTAAGTCTGCCAACTTGTTGGCAGCATGAGCTATTGCTTTCCCATCGGCTATATATTATCCTAAAGACTGCCAACTTGTTGGCAGCATGAGCTATTGTGTCTCCAAAGTCCTGCTCATTAGTTTGAACTCTGCCAACCTGTTGGCAGCATGAGCTATTGCTGTCCCATCGACTATATATTATCCTAAAGACTGCCAACTTGTTGGCAGCATCAGCTATTGTGTCTCCAAAGTCCTGCTCATCAGTTTGAAGTCTGCCAACTTATTGGCAGCGTGCGCTATTACTGTCCCATCGACTATATATTATCCTCAACATTGCCAACTTGTTGGCAGTAGGAGCTATTATGTCTCCAAAGTCCTGCTCATTAGTTTGAAGTCTGCCAACCTGGTGGCAGCATGAGCTATTGCTGTCCCATCGACTATATATTATCGTAAAGACTGCCAACTTGTTGGCAGCATGAGCTATTGTGTCTCCAAAGTCGTGCTCATCAGTTTTAAATCTGTCAACTTGTTGGCAGCATGAGCTATTGTGTCTCCTAGGTCCTGCTCATCAGTTTGAAGTCTGCCAACTGGTTGGCAGCATGAGCTATTACTGTCCCATCGACTATATATTATCCTAAACACTACCAACTTGTTGGCAGTAGGAGTTATTATGTCTCCAAAGTCCTGCTCATTAGTTTAAAGTCTGCCAACCTGGTGGCAGCATGAGCTATTGCTGTCCCATCGACTATATATTATCCTAAAGACTGCCAACTTGTTGGCAGCATGAGCTATTGTGTCTCTAAAGTCCTGCTCATCACTTTTAAGTCTGCCAACTGGTTGGCAGCATGACCTATTATTGCCCCATCGACTATATATTATCCTAAACACTGCCAACTTGTTGGCAGCATGAGCTATTGTATCTTCAAAGCCCTGCTCATCAGTTTGAAGTCTGCCTACGTGTTGGCAGCACGAGCTATTGTGTCTGCAAAGTCCTGCTCATCACTTTTAAGTCTGCCAACTGATTGGTAGAATGAGCTATTAGTGTCTCACGTAACTGGTTCTTAGAACTTTTTTTGGTTCCACTACTCGTAGAGGCTTGAAATTTTGGGAGCACCGGTTGTTCATTCCGATTTATTAATCTAAAATATTTTCAAGATGACCACCACTTCCGGTCTACCGGAAGTAGACCTCAACTTCGTTATTATAAATGGAATGCTATAGTTTTTATTACACCATTCAATTATACGTAAGAAAATATGTTGACTTTGATAATAGTTGTTGGTACCTAGCGTTTATTGTTTTCCAGTTATTTTGGTTTTAAGTATTTTTTGGCAAATATCACTATGCTCTTTAAAAGCACATATCTCAGCCAATGTTAATTCAAAACCGTTTTGCATTGGCACGATAACTCTTCAGATGCTGTCAAATAGATTGTCACTTGTTATATAAGTGTACCTTACACAGCGTGGTCAAAAATTGAATTACCGTTTTGCTGTATTCAATTGAGAGAAAGTCGAAAATTTTAAATGGAACGCCCCATATCTTTTTAGCCTATCCGAAAGGGAATTTAATTCTCTACAATTTATCTATAAACATTGCTATCCCTATTTATTATAGTTTTCCGGCTATTGAGGAATTTATCAAAATCATACGTAAAATGTTAGAAACCGTTTGTGTTTTTGTTAGAAGGCTATGACATTTTAACAGTATATCGTTTAATTTATTTAAATTATTATTGGTATTGTTTTTACAATGATCTGCGATTGAAAAAACTTTAGTTTGTTAGCTTTTATTTACCAAAAAATAACCAGCAGAAGAACACGTAAATGAAACAATGAAAAACAATAATATGGCGTAACATTCAACGTAATGATGGGCGAGATATTCCTAGAGAGTTCACTTTATTTATTACCGGTGCTTTCTTGGAAAATATTATTCATCTAAATCGATCGAAGCACCTCTTACCGAAGAATTTGGTAAAGCAATAAAATAAAAATATGGTAAAGCATTTATACCATTATCTTAATTTACTGGTGATAGAAATTTATGGTTTCTTGTTGTTCTGATCTTTCCAAAACTAATTTGTGCAGCTATTGTGTCTCCGAGGTCCTGCTCATCAGTTTGAAGTCTGCCAACTTGTTGACACCATTAGCTATTACTGTCCCATCGACTATATATTATTCTAAAGACTGCCAACTTGTTGGCAGCATGAGCTGTTGTGTCTCCAAAGTCTTGGTCATCAATTTGAAGTCTGCCAACTTGTTGGCAGCATGAGCTATTACTGTCCCATCGACTATATATTATCACAAAGACTGCCAACTTGTTAGCAGCATGAAATGTTATATCTCCAAAGTCTTGCTCATCAGTTTTAAGTTTGCCAACTTGTTGGCAGCATGAGCTATTGTATCTCCAAAGTCCTGCCCATCAGTTTGAAGTCTGCCAACTTGTTGGCAGCATGAGCTGTTATATCTCCAAAGTCTTGCTCATCAGTTTTAAGTCTGCCAACTTGTTGATAGCATGAGCTATTGCTGTCCCATTAACTATATATCATCCTAAAGACTGCCAACTTGTTGGCAGCATGAGCTATTACTGTCCCATCGACTATATAAATACATCGTTTGGGATTGGTGTAGGAAGCCCACCTTTTTATGTCGTTTTATTAACTTTTTTTCTTGCCATACTATTCACATCAAGGTTAACACCGTCAATGACATGAAAAACAAGGTAATTCGCATACCTGACCATGAGTTCAGAGAAAAGAGTCTTAGGTTTCTAGAGGATGTCTTCTGCAATAACGATTGTGATGATGAGGAGCCTCCAACACCCTCTAAGATTGGCAAGGTCCCCTTTATTCCTGGGTTTACTGGTAATCTGGTAAAAATCTTTAGTAACTGCTGTGTTTGCAATGTTAGGTTATCTCTTAAAATTATCTTAGGTTATCTCGAAAACTATAAGAGATAGACAAAAAGTAGCTGATTTTTGGGTGAATCGTTCATCACTAATGGAGTGGTTACATCACAAAATTGTCTAAAACCCTGATCAAAGATTAATCCACATTATCATATAGATTGTAACCGCCAATATTTCCAGAAAATGAATGTGTGGTGTGCTGTTTCTATATTTGAAATTTTTTAAAATTTGCTTATTTAGTTCCACATTCCACCATTTTAATTAGAAATTATTTTAATAAGTTATTTGGAAAAAAGTGAATTGGTAAGCTACCTTTAGTGCGACGGATATTTTCAAGTTTCGGAGATAGATAGATAGATACAGATTCGTTCGGATTGGCTAATGGCGTCACGTGATCGCTAACAGTTATAACATCCAGACTTTAATTGCAAAAGATGAAATTTGAATTCAAAATTTTTTTTCGTCAATTATACCTTACGGAGACACAATTCGGGGACACTCTGTACATCATCTTAAAAACTGCCAACTTGTTATTTGCCGAAAACTCGGATTTCGTCTTTTTCTCGGTCACTTTTTTGGGACAGCCTGTATTATCATAAACAAAACAAATGAATACGTGAGGTAGTGGTGGTATTTCATTGATACAACGTCTAATTTCGGCTTTCAATGCTTCGATGGTTGCAGGCTTATTCAGATATAATATAGTCAGATAGATCGTCAGATTCGTCAAAAAAGATCGTAAACATACAAAAAATAAAATTACATTGCATCATAATTGCATATTTTATAACATAATTTTTTAAAATATAAGTAAGTAAACTTTATGAACACGTTGTATATTGTGTCTAATATCTTTGGATACAGTCATATATTTATTGGCTTTGATTTTTATCTGACATAGTTTTAAGACAAAATCGAATAAAATGTCGTTTTTACAACGTTTTTAAGAAGGTCCTGTAATGGGCACATTATAAATATACAGGATGTTCTATTTAAAAAATGACGTACTCTTTGTTACACGTAAATAACACCCTATATAAGGGGAAATAATTTTAATAATTATTATATTAAATATTGATTTCAAAAATTGATATATAATTATACTAAAGTTCGTGCCAAAAGTCAAGGCAATGAATTTTTTTGCAAATTTTGAAGTCCGGAATTCCGTCGAAACGAAGCAATTGTGTCAATAATAATAAAATCATTCTTTTTATTTAGAAATCAATATTTAGAAACAGGAAAACTCTCCGATGAAAAAAAGCAAGAACCGGTCGACACCCCTCCCCCACCCGGATTACGCCGAATGGTTCTAGGCCAAATGGAAACCAACGAAGCCAGACCTCCATCAAACGACGAACCCCCACCGGGATTAAGCAGAATGGTTCTTGGCCAAACCGAAAGCGCTCCAAACATAAAATTAGGTTTCTCAAGAATGATTCCGGGCGAGTCAAGCTCCCCAGAAACATCCAGACAATACCCACCCCCAATTTCCTCTTACAATGACGAACCACAAGATTCAGAAGGCGAAATAAATCAAGCCCCACAACAACGATCCGCCACAATCGGGGCCGACACCCCCCCAACCATAATAAACTCAAACAGATCAGAAATAATAATCGGACAGGACTCAATTTCCCAAGAAAACGACAAGGAGCGCCCAGAAAGCATAGAAGGCCAACCAACCGCAACATCAATCACCTCAGGGTTACGCGATCTCACAATCGACTCAAACATCTCGATTAACGACGATCCATCAATTCGAAGATCCACCTCCGATAGCGAAGCGGAAGAAGAATCATCGAGAGATAAACAACGAGATCGGCGGTACACCCGGCAATCCGAAAAACAACGGTATTCCCCGATGGAAAATTACGATCATACAAAACGAGGATATGATCGTAGAAGAAGAGATCAACGCCATTACGACGACGACACCGATTATTACAGCGATCGCGAACAAAAAGATCGCGAGGATTACGAAATTAACCGAAAATCGAGCAATTTAAGGCGTGGTGATAAAGATTTAGATAGGGATAGGAGACGAAGAGATGGGTATGATCGGCGACGCGAACGAGATCAAAAAGATTATAATCGGAAAAATGATCGAAATAAAGAGGGTTATGAAAGTAGGAAAGATTACGATAGGGATCGAAAGGATGGAAGGGATTATGGAAAAGGGAAGGATTATGAAAGGGATCGGAGAGATTATGAAAGAAATCGAAATAAGGGTGATTATTATGAGAGATATGGGAGATATGAAGATCGATATGATGATCGATCGAGACCTTCGAGTCGATCGGATTCGATGAGGGAGGGATTTAGGGATCGAGATGAAGAAAGGAGATATCGGGAGAGAGATTCGAGAGGGTCAAGGAGGCATAATCGAGATTTTAATCCTTATATGCAAGTAAGAAAAAAAATTTTAATATCTTGAGATTAATTTAATTATAAAAATATTTTTGTTTTATTTTAGGGTTTTGGTTATGACCCTTACAACCCTTATTACCAACAATATCAAATGTATTACGAAAATATGCGACGAACTAACCCCCAAGCTTACGCCGAATGGTATCGGAAATATTATCAACAAGCGACGGGCGCAGCCCCATCTAGCGGTTATGGCGCGGAAGATAGAGCTTCCGTTCATTCAGGGCGCAGCTCGGCTAATGAAGAAATGAAAGAAAGGTAAGTTAAAAAAAATTTGTTTGAGTGTGATCTGTGTTTTTTTTTTATTATTTTTTTTCTCTATTACAAACCGCAACCATCGCGCACAAATCATTTTTTTTTACACGGAAATAATACGTTATTACACATGGTCATAAACTTTTTGGAATTTTAGAATTTTTCGTGTTTCATTCTTTAGGTATTTGCGTCAAACTTATTATGGTCACACCGCGCTTCCGCACTTAGGCGGATACTACAGAGATGCGCACAGTGTTTCGGGCCAATACGGCCTTGACGAGTCTAGGTGAGGTTAAGAATTTACGTAAAATTATCTATTTTACCTCTTTAAAATTTTATCTATTACTTCTAAATTTTATTTGTTACCTTTAAATTTATTTAATTTGGGTAATTATTTATAAAATGTGGTGTAGGGGTTCAGGTATTTTAAAATTTTAAGACCGGTGTGAAGGTAGCAGTAAAAATTTCCGATGATACCCGAACGCCCATAGACGTCCCTAATACCAGACACACGGGGACTAATTATTTTCAACCAAACAAACGTTTTTTTCTACGTCACTGCGAACCCATGTAGAAACCTGTCGGCGGTTTTTTGAGTCACCCTATATAAACGATACATTGATAAAACTATTATTTTTATTACCTTTTTACTTCATTACTTATTATCATTGCGATACAAATAAAAGAATAGTATATCCTGATTAATTTGATACCAAATTCTGTAATTCTGTCAAATCTGTACATACGGTAATAATCCGCCATCTTTGATAATAACTGTGTTAAAATAATTATTATCTCGGGAAATAAATGAGATAAAATCATCGAATTTTGATCTTTCCAAAGAAAAATTGTTTTTGCTTTGCTTAAAATCAATTTTATTTCATTGCAAAAATATTACTATCTATATTACTATGTGATTTTCTATTAATTTTAATCATTATTACTAAAATTATTATTTTTATTACCTTTTTTCTCCATCACTTATTACCATTGAGGATGTAAATCAATAAGATTTTAAATCCTGAATAATTTGGTACCGAACTCTGCGTAATTTTATCACAAATCATAATGTTGCAATAAAAAATTAATAATGTGGTAATAATCCGCCATCTTTGATAATAATAATAATTATTATTAATTTATTACCTTTTTGAGAGTACCTTAATATAAAAAATATCACTACCTATACCGAACAAATCGGTTTAATGCGTGATTTTGCATTAATTTTAATCGTTATTACTAAGATTATTATTTTTATTACCTTTTTTCTTCATCAATTATTACCATTGAGAATGTAAATCAATAAGATTTTAAATTTTAAATAATTTGGTACCGAACTCTGCGTAATTTTATCACAAATCATAATATTGCAATAAAAAATTAATAAAGTGGTAATAATCCGTTATCTTTGATAATAATAATAATTATTATTAATTTATTACCTTTTTGAGAGTACCTTAAAATAAAAAATATCACTACTTATACCGAACAAATCGACTTAATGCGTGATTTTGCATTAATTTTAATCATTATTACTAAAATTATTATTTTTATTACCTTTTTTCTCCATCAATTATTACCATTGAGGATGTAAATCAATAAGATTTTAAATCCTGAATAATTTGGTACCGAACTCTGCGTAATTTTATCACAAATCATAATGTTGCAATAAAAAATTAATAAAGTGGTAATAATCCGCCATCTTTGATAATAATAATTATTATTAATTTATTATCTTTTTGAGAATGCAGTAAAATAAAAAATATCACTACCTATACCGAACAAATCGATTTAATGCGTGATTTTGCATTAATTTTAATCATTATTACTAAAATTATTATTTTTATTACCTTTTTTCTCCATCAATTATTACCATTGAGGATGTAAATCAATAAGATTTTAAATCCTGAATAATTTGGTACCGAACTCTGCGTAATTTTATCACAAATCATAATGTTGCACTAAAAAATTAATAAAGTGGTAATAATCCGCCATCTTTGATAATAATAATAATTATTATTAATTTATTATCTTTTTGAGAATGCAGTAAAACAAAAAATATCACTACCTATACCGAACAAATCGATTTAATGCGTGATTTTGCATTAATTTTAATCATTATTACTAAAATTATTATTTTTATTACCTTTTTTCTCCATCAATTATTACCATTGAGGATGTAAATCAATAAGATTTTAAATCCTGAATAATTTGGTACCGAACTCTGCGTAATTTTATCACAAATCATAATGTTGCAATAAAAAATTAATAAAGTGGTAATAATCCGTCATCTTTGATAATAATAATAATTATTATTAATTTATTATCTTTTTGAGAATGCAGTAAAATAAAAAATATCTCTACCTATACCGAACAAATCGATTTAATGCGTGATTTTGCATTAATTTTAATCATTATTACTAAAATTATTATTTTTATTACCTTTTTTCTCCATCAATTATTACCATTGAGAATGTAAATCAATAAGATTTTAAATCCTGAATAATTTGGTACCGAACTCTGCGTAATTTTATCACAAATCATAATGTTGCAATAAAAAATTAATAAAGTGGTAATACTCCGCATCTTTGATAATAATAATTATTATTATTAATTTACTACCTTTTTGAGAATGCAGTAAAATAAAAAAATATCACTACCTATACCGAACAAATCGATTTAATGCGTGATTTTGCATTAATGTTAATCATTATTACTAAAATTATTATTTTTATTACCTTTTTTCTCCATCAATTATTACCATTGAGGATGTAAATCAATAAGATTTTAAATCCTGAATAATTTGGTACCGAACTCTGCGTAATTTTATCACAAATCATAATGTTGCAATAAAAAATTAATAAAGTGGTAATAATCCGCCATCTTTGATAATAATAATAATTATTATTAATTTATTATCTTTTTGAGAATGCAGTAAAATAAAAAATATCACTACCTATACCGAACAAATCGATTTAATGCGTGATTTTGCATTAATTTTAATCATTATTACTAAAATTATTGTTTTTATTACCTTTTTGCCCTATCACTTATTACCATTGAGGATGTAAATCGATAAGATTTTAAATCCTGAATGATTTGGTACCGAACTCTGCGTAATTTTATCACAAATCATAATGTTGCAATAAAAATTAATAAAGTGTTAATAATCCGCCATCTTTGATAATAATAACTATTATAATTAATTTATTATCTTTTTGAGAATGCAGTAAAATAAAAAATATCACTACCTATACCGAACAAATCGATTTAATGCGTGATTTTGCATTAATTTTAATCATTATTACTAAAATTATTATTTTTATTACCTTTTTTCTCCATCAATTATTACCATTGAGAATGTAAATCAATAAGATTTTAAATCCTGAATAATTTGGTACCGAACTCTGCGTAATTTTATCACAAATCATAATGTTGCAATAAAAAATTAATAAAGTGGTAATACTCCGCATCTTTGATAATAATAATAATTATTATTAATTTATTACCTTTTTGAGAATGCAGTAAAATAAAAAATATCACTACCTATACCGAACAAATCGATTTAATGCGTGATTTTGCATTAATTTTAATCATTATTACTAAAATTATTATTTTTATTACCTTTTTTCTCCATCAATTATTACCATTGAGGATGTAAATCAATAAGATTTTAAATCCTGAATAATTTGGTACCGAACTCTGCGTAATTTTATCACAAATCATAATGTTGCACTAAAAAATTAATAAAGTGGTAATAATCCGCCATCTTTGATAATAATAATAATTATTATTAATTTATTACCTTTTTGAGAGTGCCTTAAAATAAAAAATATCACTACCTATACCGAACAAATCGATTTAATGCGTGATTTTGTATTAATTTTAATCATTATTACTAAAATTATTATTTTTATTACCTTTTTTCTCCATCACTTATTACCATTGAGGATGTAAATCAATAAGATTTTAAATCCTGAATAATTTGGTACCGAACTCTGCGTAATTTTATTACAAATCATAATGTTGCAATAAAAAATTAATAAAGTGGTAATAATCCGCCATCTTTGATAATAATAATTATTATTATTAATTTATTACCTTTTTGAGAGTGCCTTAAATTAAAAAATATCACTACCTATACCGAACAAATCGATTTAATGCGTGATTTTGCATTAATTTTAATCATTATTACTAAAATTATTGTTTTTATTACCTTTTTGCCCCATCACTTATTACCATTGAGGATGTAAATCAATAAGATTTTAAATCCTGAATAATTTGGTACCGAACTCTGCGTAATTTTAATACAAATCATAATGTTGCAATAAAAAATTAATAAAGTGGTAATAATCCGCCATCTTTGATAATAATAATTATTATTATTAATTTATTATCTTTTTGAGAATGCAGTAAAATAAAAAATATCACTACCTATACCGAACAAATCGATTTAATGCGTGATTTTGCATTAATTTTAATCATTATTACTAAAATTATTATTTATTTTTATTACCTTTTTTCTCCATCAATTATTACCATTGAGGATGTAAATCAATAAGATTTTAAATCCTGAATAATTTGGTGCCAAACTCTGCGTAATTTTATCACAAGTCATAATGTTGTAATAAAAAATTAATAAAGTGGTAATAATCCGCCATCTTTGATAATAATAATTATTATTATTAATTTATTACCTTTTTGAGAGTGCCTTAAAATAAAAAATATCACTACCTATACCGAACAAATCGATTTAATGCGTGATTTTGCATTAATTTTAATCACTATTACTAAAATTATTATTTTTATTACCTTTTTGCCCCATCACTTATTACCATTGAGGATGTAAATCAATAAGATTTTAAATCCTGAATAACTTGGTACTGAACTCTGCGTAATTTTATCACAAATCATAATGTTGCAATAAAAAATTAATAAAGTGGTAATAATCCGCCATCTTTGATAATAATAATTATTATTATTAATTTACTATCTTTTTGAGAATGCAGTAAAATAAAAAATATCACTACCTATACCGAACAAATCGATTTAATGCGTGATTTTGCATTAATTTTAATCATTATTACTAAAATTATTGTTTTTATTACCTTTTTGCCCCATCACTTATTACCATTGAGGATGTAAATCAATAAGATTTTAAATCCTGAATAATTTGGTACCGAATTCTGCGTAATTTTATCACAAATCATAATGTCGCAATAAAAAATTAATAAAGTGGTAATAATCCGCCATCTTTGATAATAACTCTGTTAAAATAATTATTATCTCGGGAAATAAATGAAATAAAATCATCAAATTTTTGATCTTTTCAAAGAAAATTCATTTTTGCTTTACTTAAAATCAATTTTTTAAATGCTAAATTATTATTATCAAAATTATTATTTTTATTACACTTTTACCCCATCACTTATTACCATTGAGGATATAAATTAATAAGATATAGAATTCTAATTAATTTAATGCCGAATTATGAATCAAATTATTTTTGTTTGTTAATATCTACATAGGAGTGTGTTTAGATATTATCAAAGTCATTATTATTATTATTATTACCTCTTTTTTCTTCAATCTCATTCTTATTACTATGTTAAATCAAAAAGATTTTAGGCTTATTTTAATTTTATGATAAGGTTAATATGTTTACAATACAAATTGGTGAAATTATTGTTTTTATTACCTTTTCCCTTTATCACTTATTATCATTGTGCGTAAACGAGATAAAAAAAATTATATCCGGATTAATTTAATACCAACCTCAACCCAATCTTATCACAAATCATAACGTTGCAATAAAAAATTAATAATGTGGTAATAATCCGCCATCTTTGATAATAACTCTGTTAAAATAATTACTACCTCGGAAAATAAATGAGATAAAATCATCGAATTTTGATCTTTTCAAAGAAAATTCATCTTTGCTTCGCTTAAAATCAGTTTTATTTCAACGCGAAATTTTATTATTATTATTACCTTTTGGAGGATGCCTTAAAATAAAAAATATTACTATCTATACTGAATAAATCGATTTAATACGTAATTTTGTATTAATTTTAATCATTATTACTAAAATTATTATTTTTATTACCCTTGTGCCCCATCATTTATTACCATTGAGGATATAAATCAATAAGATTTTAAATCCTGAATAATTTGGTACCGAATATTTTGATCAAAAATCGTAAATGTTGCAAAATAAGGTAATAATCTACCATCTTTAATAATAATTTGATTAAAATAATTATTATATCCGAAAATAAACGAGATAAAATCAATGGACGTTCGGGTATCTTCGGAAATTTGTTATTAAATAATGTTATTAAAAAAATTTTTAATTAATATCCGGAGCGAAACGGAGAAGCGCACAGATCGGATCATCGGTTGGGATTATCGAAACGTTCGGGAATGATCGGCGAGTATTCCGATAATTACCGAACATTCCCGATTTAATTTTTTTACGATTATTTCAATTTATGATGAATAATTTTAATAAATAATGAGAAATTTTTAAAAAATATGACTAATAAAATAATATTATTCACTCATTTTCATTAATCATTAAAAAATTCATCCAAGCTTTTCTTCCTTTCTTATTTCAATTTATTTTAACGATTTAAATTAACACTTTGAGTGCATACCCTTTTAATAAATTAATCTTATTACGTTTAAATCAATCGAAAGTAAGTAAAATTACTAATTACTAACTTTTCCACCCAAAATAATAATTAAATTTTTTTTACGATTTAATCAAAACCTAATTTTATTATTTTCCCATAGTTATAGTCGTCCTTACGACGCAACAGATTCCTCAATACTCGACGATACCCAAACTCAAAGATTAACCCCGGCGAAATTTGCAACAGCTCATACAAAAGCTTCGATTTCATCAGGAAAATGCATAAGAATTTTGCCGCATTACCCATTAGATGGGCAAAACGCCGTGGTTGAATTCATAAATATGCAAAAATTGTTGATAAACGACGACGAAATGGACGAATTAATCAATTTTCCGGGACCCTTAATAAAAGGGGTAACCCCGAAAAAAACCGTAATCGCATATTGCGAGAATAAAATAAAAAAAGCTGCGTTTGATGATATAATCGATGTGGATTCGTATGTTTTGTTATGGGAGTTGATGATTTTATTGATTAGACAAAATGGGGTAATAATAATATTAATTTAATTTTGATTTAATTTAATTAATTTGTAATAATTTAGATGGTTGTTGGTACGGATATAGCAGAACTTTTAATGAAAAATAAACCACCCTCAGCAAATTCCGATCAGATTTTCCCTAACGATGGGAGTTTATCCGAAAATAGTAGCATAACCACCGAACAAATTTATAATAACCCATCAAAATCGGAAGAATTAATTACAAGCAAATTCCGCGAATATTTAATGTACGGCTCGGGAAAAGAAGCTTTAGAATGGGCGATGAACCACGGATTATGGGGACACGCTTTATTTTTAGCCAGCAAATTGGACAAACGAACTTACGCGAATGTTATGATGCGATTCGCGAATGGTTTAACGATGAACGATCCGCTTCAAACTTTGTATCAATTATTATCCGGTCGACTTCCCGCTTCCGTAACTTGCGTGGCGGATGAGAAATGGGGCGATTGGAGGCCTCATTTAGCTATGATTTTGTCGAACACGACGTCGCACCCCGATTTAGACAGAAAAGCCATCACCACGATGGCGGATACTTTGATGAATCGGGGAAGTTTGTACGCGGCGCAATTTTGTTATTTAATGGCGGAAGTTGGGTTTAGTAAATATGGGGCTGAAGGGGCGAAATTGGTTTTGTTGGGTTCGAATCATCATAAACCCCAGATGCAATTCGCAACGAATGAGGCGATCCATTTAACGGAAGTTTATGAGTATGCTTGTAGCTTGAATGATTCCGACTTTTTAATAATTGAGTTTCAAGTAAATTTTTAAAAAATTATTTATAATTATTTATAATAATCTTTTTGGATTTTAGGTGTACAAATTTACAATTGCAACTCGTTTAGCCGATCGAGGTCTTTTAGAGAAAGCCCTTTCTTATTTAGAACGAGTCGCAATGGCGATTATCCGCCACACTTCCGCGATTCAACCGTTTTTAATCGACAAAGTGAGCGATTTAGCCGACCGGTTGAAACACGTCGATCCCATGGGGGACGCCGATGACGTCGCTGGATCAGTTACGAGTTGGTTAAAAGAATTAAAAAGTGTTCAACAAGATTATAATGTAAAAAAAATTGGTTGAGTTGATTCAAAAATTTAATTTAAAATTTAATTCGTTTTATAGAGTGGATTATTGTAT
The DNA here is from genome assembly GCA_036711965.1 of Onthophagus sagittarius. Taxonomy (NCBI): domain Eukaryota; kingdom Metazoa; phylum Arthropoda; class Insecta; order Coleoptera; family Scarabaeidae; genus Onthophagus; species Onthophagus sagittarius. The sequence goes on along the minus strand of JASERS010000010.1, from coordinate 19,800,267 downwards.
CAAGATAGCAATAATAGCCGAATTCCATCAGATTACGATCTAACATATCCGAGTAATCCGGGTAACACGTTCGAGCAAGAACAATCTCAACCGGAAGTTTGGCACCAAGATCAATTTCAACAGGGTTCTGGGCAATGGTCTACGGATCAAAGTTATGATCGTCGGCAAGAAACTCAACAAGATCAACCACAACAAGAAGGTAATTAATTAATTTTATTAATTTTTTTTATCCTAATTAAGTCAAAGAACACGATGAGTACTCTCATTTCAAATTTGGCAGTAGCAAAAAAAAATACACCATTATAAAATGTGATTTGGTTTGCTCTAAATTTGTAAATTTGACAATGCTTTTATCCTAATATGTTTAAATTAAGTCAAGGAACACAATGAGTGCTTTCATTTTAAATTTGGCAGGAGCAAAAAAAATTACACTATTTATAATAGTTTCATTCAGGGTTAGAAAACATTTCACCCAGACACCACCCCTCCACACTTTATACCCACTTTTCAACCCAACCCAACTTGTTGGTAGCATGATCTATTATGCCTTCAAAGTCCTGCATACCATTTGAAGTCTGCCAACACTTCACAAAAATTAAAACTGTCACAAAAGGTAATTTGGTAAGCTCTGAATTTGCAAATGTGCATTTTTTGACAATTTTGTTATCTTAATATATTCAAAATGATCTAAGGAATACGATGAGTGCACTTAATTCAAATTTGGAAATAGCAAAAAAAATTACAGTGTCACAAATGGGAATTTGATCAGATCAAAATCTAAAAAGTCGCATCTTTTGATAATTTTCTTATCCTAATATGTTCAAATTAAGCCAAGGAACACGATGAGTACTCTCATTTTAAATTTGGCAGTAGCAAAGAAAATTACATTGTCATAAATGGTAATTTGATAAAGTCTAAATTTGCAAATTTGCATTTTTTCGACAATTTTGTTATCTTAATATGTTCAAAATGACCTAAGGAATACGATGAGTGCACAAATTTGAATTAAAATTTGGCAATGTCAAAAAAAATTACACTGTCACAAATGGTAATTCGATAACCTCTAAATCTGTAAATTTGCATTTTTTGACAATTTTGTTATCTTAATATGTTCAAAATGACCTAAGGAATACGATGAGTACCCTTAACTCAAATTTGGAAATGGCAAAAAAAAATTAGTGTCACAAATGGGAATTTGATAAGCTCAAAATCTAAAAAGTTGCATTTTTTGATAATTTTCTTATCCTAATATATTCAAATTAAGCCAATGAACACGATGAGTACTCTCATTTTAAATTTGGCAGTAGCAAAGAAAATTACACTGTTATAAATGGTAATTTGATAAAGTCTAAATTTGCAAATTTGCATTTTTTGACAATTTTGTTGTCTTAATATGTTCAAAATTACCTGAGGAATACGATGAGTGCACTTAATTCAAATTTGGCAATGTCAAAAAAAATTACACTGTCACAAATGGTAATTCGATAACCTCTAAGTCTGAAAATTTGCATTTTTTAACAATTTTTTTTTCTAATATGTTCAAATTAAGCCAGAGAACTCGATGAATACTCTTATTTTAAATTTGGCAATAGCAAACAAATTACACCATCCGGTTACCATCAGTATCAGTATTAGTACTTCCTCATCTCTTCTACAACTTTGTTCTATCTTGTCGTTCCAAATGCGTTTCTTACGTTTATGGTGGTCAATGAGCACTTCTTCTTTTTATTCCTGTTAAATTTCTCTGTTTCTTGTAAATCCATATTGGTGTGTGGAGATTTCATCAACTTTCTCCAGTTCCTCCAGCACTTTTGCCTTAATAATGCCCTCGTATAGCTTACTGAAGTTTAACAGACATAATGGTCTAAACATCTATTTTTTTTTTGGTTCGCCCTTCTCGATTAAAACCAAATTTTGGGAAATCTGTTCTTCATCAGCAGCTTATTGCACATCTTGGTCATTTCTTTGGTTTCGATTCCAACCACATCTTTCAAATTTTTTCTCTTGTGGTGTAATCTCTCGAGTTTTCCTTCAGTTTATGTAGAGTATTTCTTCGAATTTTTTTATTTTTCTTTTGCCGTATCTATATACCCTCTACCATCTATCCATCATATCCCACTTTGCCATCCAGTCCCCAAGCATTCTGCTTCTCCTCGATCCCTAATGGTTGTGTTTGGCGTTGAAATCTCCTGCTATGATTATTTCTCATCCCCTGAATCTATCAACTTCTTTTGCCAAATTATACAATTTCTTATAGATATCTGTTATGCTTTCATTCAGGGTTAGATAACATTCCACCCAGACCCCCCTCCACACTTTATACCCATTTTTCAACACAACCCAACTTGTCGATAGCATGATCTATTGCGCCTCCAAAGTCTTGCATATCATTTTGAAGTCTGCCAACACTTCACAAAAATTAAAAATGTCACAAAAGGTAATTTGGTAAGCTCTGAATTTGCAAATTTGCATTTTTTGACTATTTCTTTATCTTAATATATTCAAAATGATCTAAGGACTACGATGAGTGCACTTAATTCAAATTTGGCAATGTCAAAAAAAATTACACTGTCACAAATGGTAATTCGATAACCTCTAAATCTGAAAATTTGCATTTTTTAACCATTTTTTTTTCCTAATATGTTCAAATTAAGCCAGAGAACTCGATGAATACTCTCATTTTAAATTTGGCAATAGCAAACAAATTACACCATCCGGTTATCATCAGTATTAGTACTTCCTCATCTCTTCTACAATTTTGTTCTATCTTGCCGTTCCAAATGCGTTTCTTACGTTTATGGTGGTCAATGAGCACTTCTTCTTTTTCTCCCTGTTAAATTTCTCTGTTTCTTGTAAATCCATATTGGTGTGTTGAGATTTCATCAACTTTCTCCAGTTCCTCCAGCACTCTTGCCTTAATAATGCCCTCGTATAGCTTACTGAAGTTTAACAGACATAATGGTCTAAGCATCTATTTTTTTTGGTCCGCCCTTCTCGATTAAACAAAATTTTGAGAAATCTGTTCTCCATCAGCAGTTTATTGCACATCTAGGTCATTTCTTTGGTTTCGATTCGAACCATATCTTTCATAATTTTTTCTCTTGTGGTGTATTCTCTCGAGTTTTCCTTCAGTTTATGTAGAGTATTTCTTCGAACATTTTTATTTCTCTTTTGCCCTATCTATATACTCTATCATCTATCCATCATATCCCTCTTTGCCATCTAGTCCCCAAGCATTCTGCTTCTCCTCGATCCCCAATGGTTGTGTTTGGCGTTGAAATCTCCTACTATGATTATTTCTCATCCCCTGAAACAATCAACTTCTTTTGCCAAATTATACAATTTCTTATAGATATCTGTTATGCTTTTATACAGGGTTAGATAGCATTCCATCCAGACCCCCCTCCACACTTTATACCCACTTTTCAACCCAACCCAACTTGTTGGTAGTATGATCTATTATGCCTCCAAAGTCCTGCATACCATTTTGAAGTCTGCTAACACTTCACAAAAATTAAAACTGTCACAAAAGGTAACTTGGTAAGCTCTGAATTTGCAAATTTGCATTTTTTGACAGTTTTGTTATCTTAATATATTCAAAATGATCTAAGGAATACGATTAGTACACTTAACTCAAATTTGGAAATGACAAAAAAAATACAGTGTCACAAATGGGAATTTGATAAGCTCAAAATCTAAAAAGTTGCATTTTTTGATTATTTTCTTATCCTAATATATTCAAATTAAGCCAAGGAACACGAAGAGTACTCTCATTTTAAATTTGGCAGTAGCAAAGAAAATTACGCTGTCATAAATGGTAATTTGATAAAGTCTAAATTTGCAAATTTGCATTTTTTGACAATTTTGTTATCTTAATATGTTTAAAATGATCTAAGGAATACGATGAGTACATTTAACTCAAATTTGGAAATGACAAAAAAAATTACAGTGTCACAAATGGGAATTTGATCGGCTCAAAATCTAAAAAGTTGCATTTTTGATTATTTTCTTATCCTAATATATTCAAATTAAGCCAAGGAACACGAAGAGTACTCTCATTTTAAATTTGGCAGTAGCAAAGAAAATTACGCTGTCATAAATGGTAATTTGATAAAGTCTAAATTTGCAAATTTGCATTTTTTGACAATTTTGTTATCTTAATATGTTTAAAATGACCTAAGGAATACGATGAGTACACTTAATTCAAATTTGGCAATGTCAAAAAAAATTACACTGTCACAAATGGAAATTTGATAACCTCTAAATCTGAAAATTTGCATTTTTTAACCATTTTTTTTCCTAATATGTTCAAATTAAGCCAGAGAACTCGCTGAATACTCTCATTTTAAATTTGGCAATAGCAAACAAATTACACCATCCGGTTATCATCAGTATTAGTATTAGTACTTCCTCATCTCTTCTAAAATTTTGTTTTATCTTGCCGTTTCAAATGTGTTTCTTACGTTTATGGTGGTCAATGGGTACTTCTTCTTTTCCCCCTGTTAAATTTCTCTGTTTCTTGTAAATCCATATTGGTGTGTTGAGATTTCATCAACTTTCTCCAATTCCTCCAGCACTCTTGCCTTAATAATGCCCTCGTATAGCTTACTGAAGTTTAACAGACATAATGGTCTAAACATCTATTTTTTTTTTTTGGTTCGCCTTTCTCGATTAAAACCAAATTTTTGGAAATCTGTTCTCCATCAGCAGCTTATTGCACATCTTGGTCATTTCTTTGGTTTCGATTCCAACCACATCTTTCAAATTTTTTCTCTTGTGGTGTAATCTCTCGAGTTTTCCTTCAATTTATGTAGAGTATTTCTTCGAACTTTTTTATTTTTCTTTTGCCGTATCTATATACCCTCTACCATCTATCCATCATATCCCACTTTGCCATCCAGTCCCCAAGCATTCTGCTTCTCCTCGATCCCCAATGGTTGTGTTTGGCGTTGAAATCTCCTACTATGATTATTTCTCATCCCCTGAAACAATCAACTTCTTTTGCCAAATTATACAATTTCTTATAGATATCTGTTATGCTTTCATTCAGGGTTAGATAACATTCCACCTAGACTCCCCTCCACATTTTATTCTCACTTTTCAACCCAACCCAACTTGTTGGTAGCATGATCTATTATGCCTCCAAAGTCCTGCATACCATTTGAAGTCTGCCAACACTTCACAAAAATTTAAACTGTCACAAAAGGTAACTTGGTAAGCTCTGAATTTGCAAATTTGCATTTTTTGACAGTTTTGTTATCTTAATATATTTAAAATGATCTAAGGAATACGATGAGTACATTTAACTCAAATTTGGAAATGACAAAAAAAATTACAGTGTCACAAATGGGAATTTGATCGGCTCAAAATCTAAAAAGTTGCATTTTTGATTATTTTCTTATCCTAATATATTCAAATTAAGCCAAGGAACACGAAGAGTACTCTCATTTTAAATTTGGCAGTAGCAAAGAAAATTACGCTGTCATAAATGGTAATTTGATAAAGTCTAAATTTGCAAATTTGCATATTTTGACAATTTTGTTATCTTAATATGTTTAAAATGACCTAAGGAATACGATGAGTACACTTAATTCAAATTTGGCAATATCAAAAAAAGTTACACTGTCACAAATGGTAATTTGATAACCCGTAAATCTGAAAATTTGCATTTTTTGATAGTTTTCTTATCCTAATATGTTCAAATTAAACCAAGGAACACGGTGAGTACTCTCATTTTAAATTTGGCAGCAACAAAAAAAATTACACTGTCACAAATGGTAATTTGATAAACTCAAAATTTGCAAATTTGCATTTTTTGACAATTTTTTTATCCAAATATGTTCAAATTAAGCCAAGGAACACGATGAGTACTCTCATTTTAAATTTGGCGGTAGCAAAGAAAATTACACTGTCATAAATGGTAATTTGATAAAGTCTAAATTTGCAAATTTGCATTTTTTGACCATTTTTTTATCCAAATATGTTCAAATTGAGCCAAGGAACACGATGAGTACTCTCATTTTCAATTTGGCGGTAGCAAAAAAAATTACACTCTTATAAAATGTGATTCGATTAGCTTTAAATTTGCAAATTTGCATTTTTTAACAATTTTTTTATCCAAATATGTTCATATTAAGTGAAGGAACACGATCAGTACTCTCATTTTAAATTTGGCGGTAGCAAAGAAAATTACACTGTCATAAATGGTAATTTGATAAAGTCTAAATTTGCAAATTTGCATTTTTTGACCATTTTTTTATCCAAATATGTTCAAATTGAGCCAAGGAACACGATGAGTACTCTCATTTTTAATTTGGCAGTAACAAAAAAATTACACTCTTATAAAATGTGATTCGGTTAGCTTTAAATTTGCAAATTTGCATTTTTTGACAATTCTTTATCCAAATATGTTCAAATTGAGCCAAGGAACACGATGACTACTCTCATTTTCAATTTGGCAGTAGCAAAAAAATTACACTCTTATAAAATGTGATTCCGTTAGGTCTAAATTTGCATTTTTTGACAATTTTTTATCTTAATATGTTCAAATTAAGCCAAGGAACACGATGAGTACTCTCATTTTAAATTTGGCAGTAGCAATAAAAATTACACTGTTTCTTTAATTCTATATTTGAACATAAACTTTTCTATAAATAAACCTATAATCTTATCAACGTCATAAATCCATTCTAAAAATAGAATTTGTTCTTAACACGTCCAAGTGGGGCAAAATCGACTTTTAATGTTTGTATTCACGCCGAGCATCGATTTATGTTGGTCCAACCCCAATTTGCATTAACAAACGTTTATTTCCATTCCAAGTTCGGTTCCAAAATCAATATAAGAACGCATCGACCTCAATTCGAGGACATTCGACGAAGAGTTTTTAAAAGGAGAGAACCGAAAAATTTCTTGATGCATATCGTATCATTTTTTTCAGTTATATCCGGTTATAACCAATATCAGGAGAATCAATCGTCCCAGCAGCAATTTTGGGTGAATCAACAACAACAACAGCCATGGAATGAGTCATCTTTGAGTTCTTTAGATCAATTCCAACAGCATCAAATCCCCGAGCAACAAGATTCAACCGGGAATGATTATTGGAGTACTCAACAAGCTCAAAATGAGGTAAGAAAAAAAATTTTTTTGAGGCGCTTAAATTTTTCGTTTTGGGGTTGATTAATTTTTGTAACCAAATGGTTTTTCTTATGGTTTTCGTTACTAATTAGCCAACTGATGAGGTGGAAAAGCCCAAAGAAAATGTAAGTAACAAGCATGTTCTGCCTCAATGTGATGAGAGTAATTTTGGAGCTTCCTCGACGAGCGTACGAAAAAGAGCGGTGACGTTGCAAAAAAAATCTCGTTCTAATTCGCTAAAACCCGACAATTATAACGAAAAAATGCCCCCGATCGATTGTTTAAACAATCTAAAACAACCAAAATCGTTAATTAAGCGCTCCCCAAAATCGAAAATCTTCCCAATTTTTAAAAATAAAAGCGCCGAAGAATTTTACACCAAAACCGACAGCTCCGATGATTGCGAATTCGACGGCTTATTAAAAACCAAAAACATCGCGGAGAAATCCCAATTAATTTGTTACAAAGACAACAACAAAACAATAACAATTAAAAACGATTCTAAATTAACCAAATACAACACTTTCGATATGAAATATCCATACCCCGGTAATAATAGTAACAACGAAAACAACAAAAACATCATCAAATATAAATCTTTGGATGGCTCGGATCATCCAAAAACGATCGTGAAATATTTCGACTCACAAAGTAACGTTTCAATAAACGCCAAAGATTTCGATTCGGATTTTAGAATGATCAAAAACTCGAAAAAATTAACGAAACACGATATTATTTGTGACACAGTCGACGCTTGGTCGAAAAAGCCGGGTAATAAAAACGTTTTTTCGAACATACGAAGTTCCATTTTTAAAGGGACGCCCCCCGATAAAGAGATCGTAAGGTATAAACCGCTGATTTTCGGCGGGACTTACCCGATTGATGCGCCCTTAAAAAGTTCTACCAAGAATTTTGATGAGAAATTGATCGATTTTGAGAGGAATGAGCCGAAAAAAATTGTTAATTTGGGGAGTAACCATTTGTATCGGATTCCGAAAGTGCGCGAATACGGGCCTGCTAAAAGTTTTGATATTGATGTTCCGATTTAAATTGAATTTTGATTGTAATTTCGTATCTACTTTAGAAGTCGATATATTCGTTGTTTTTTATCTTTTTATCAAATTTGCATTTTTTGATAACGTTTTAATTATAATATGTTCAAATTAACTCAATGAACATGATGATTACTCTTATTTTAAGTTTGGCAGTAACAAAACAAATTACACTGTCATAAATGGTAATTTGATAAACTCTAAATTTGCAAATTTAGATTTTTTGTCAATTTTTTTATCCTAATATGTTCAAATTAAGGAACACGATGAGTACCCTCATTTTTGATTTGGCAGTAGCAAAAAAAAATACACTGTCACGAATGAGAATTTGATAAACTCTAAATTTGCATTTTTTGATAACGTTTTAATTATAATATGTTCAAATTAACTCAATGAACATGATGATTACTCTTATTTTAAGTTTGGCAGTAACAAAACAAATTACACTGTCATAAATGGTAATTTGATAAACTCTAAATTTGCAAATTTAGATTTTTTGTCAATTTTTTTATCCTAATATGTTCAAATTAAGGAACACGATGAGTACCCTCATTTTTGATTTGGCAGTAGCAAAAAAAAATACACTGTCACGAATGAGAATTTGATAAACTCTAAATTTGCATTTTTTGACAATTTTTTTTATCCTAATATTGTTCATATTAAGGCAAGGAACACGATGAGTATTCTCATTTTAAATTTGGCAGTAGCAAAGAAAATTACACTGTCATAAATGGTAATTTGATAAAGTCTAAATTTGCAAATTTACATTTTTTGGCAATTTTGTTATCTTAATATGTTCAAAATGACCTAAGGAATACGATGAGTACACTTTATTCAAATTTAGAAATGCCAACAAAAATTACACTGTCACAAATGAGAATTTGATAAGCTCTAAATTTGCAAATTTGTATTTTTTGATAATATTTTTATCCTAATATGTTCAAATTAAGACAAGGAACACGGTAGTACTCTCATTTTAAATTTGGCAGTAACAAAAAAAATTACACTGTCGCAAATGGTAATTTGATAAGCTCTGAATTTGCAAATTTGCATTTTTTGACAATTTTTTTATCGTAATATGTTCAAATTAAGGCAAGGAACAGGATGAGTACTTTTAGTTTAAATTTGGCAGTGGCAAAAAAATTACATCATTATAAAAAGTGATTTGGTTAGCGCTAAATTTGCAAATTTGCATTTTTTGATAATTTTCTTTTCCTAATATGTTCAAATTAAGCCAAGGAACACGGTATATTATAATATTATAAAAAGTGACTTGGCTAGCTCTAAATTTGTAAAGTTGCATTATAATGATAATTACACTTAACTTAAATTTGGCAATGGCAAAATGCTTTCAAATCATCAAACATTTATCAGAACCATCAGAAATATTGCAAAGATATTTGCATCATGTCCAAATTAGGTGTAACATCTCAATCAGTATCAGTCTCAATCAATATCAGAATAATATCATATAAGTCAGAAATCCATCTGATTTTAGTGTCAAAACTATCAGAAATGTGTCAAAAGTGTGCAAAATCTTAAAAATTGTTAATATTATGTAAGATGTGATTTAGAAAAGATTTAACATAAGTAAAAATCCATCAAAATTATCAGATTTGGATCAAAATTGTCAAAAAATGTAAGAATTATGTCAGGCATGTGTCAAAATTATCAGATATATCTTCAAATTGTTGCAAACTTTAATAATTTCTAATTTTGTTTTAAATAAGAGTTAGAAAGAAACGAGATCAAAGCAAAATGCTTTTAATTCATCAAATATTTATCAGAACCATCAGAAATGTTTCAAAAATGTTTACATCATGTCCAAATTAGGTGTGACATCTCAATATACCCAATTATATTAAGTATACGCCTTAAGGTCATCAGAATAATGTCATATAAGTCAGAAAACCATCTGATTTTAGTCAAAATTATCAGAAATGTGTCAAAAGTGAGAAAAATCTTAGAAATTGTTAATATTATGCAAGATATGATTTAGAAATGAATTAACTTAAGTAAAAATGAATCAAAATTATCAGATATATATCAAAATTGTTGCAACATAATTTCTAATTTTGTAACAAATAAGAGTTAGAAACAAACGAGATCAAAGCAAAATACTTTTAATTCATCAGATATTTATCAGAACCATCAGAAATATTTCAAAAGTATTTGCATCATGTCTAAATTAGGTGAGACATCTCAATATACTACAATTATATTAAATATACGTCTTAAGGATATCAGAATATTGTCGTATAACTCAGGAAACCATCTGATTTTAGTCAAAATTATCAGAAATGGATCAAAATTGTCAAAAAATGTAAGAATTATGTCAGACAGGTGTCAAAATTATCAAAATATCTCAAAATTGTTCCAAACCTTAATAATTTCTAATACTGTACTAAATAAGAGTTGGAAATAAACGAGATCCAAGCAAAATGCTTTCAATTCATCAGATATTTATCAGAACCATCAGAAATATTTCAAAAATATTTGCATCATGTCCAAATTAGGTATGACATCTCAATATACTACAATTATATTAAATATACATCTTAAGGATGTCAGAATAATGTCATATAAGTCAGAAACCCATCAGATTTTTGTCAAAATTATCACAAATGTGTCAAAAGTGCGCAAAATCTTAGAAATTATCAATATTATGAAAGATATGATTTAGAAAAGAATGAATTTAAGTAAAAATGCATCAAAATTATCAGATATGGATCAAAATTGTCAAAATATGTAAGAATTATGTTAGGCATGTCTCAAGATTATCAGATATATCTCAAAATTGTTACAAATCTTAATAATTTCTAATATTGTACTAAATATGAATTAGAAATAAACGAGATCAAAGCAAAATACTTTCAATTCATCACATATTTATCAGAACCATCAGAAATATTTCAAAAATATTTGCATCATGTCCAAATTAGGTATGACATCTCAATAAACCGAATTATATTAAGTATACGTCTTAAGGACATCAGAATAATGTCATATAAGTCAGAAAACCATCTGATTTTAATCAAAATTATCAGAAATGTGTCAAAAGTGAGAAAAATCTTAGAAATTGTTAATATTATGCAAGATATGATTTAGAAATGAATTCATTTAAGTAAAAATACATCAAAATTATCTGATATGAATCAAAATTGTCAAAAAATTTAAGAATTATATCAGCCATGTGTGAAACTTATCAGATATATCTTAAAACTGTTGCAAACTTTAATATCTTCTAATTTTGTGCTGAATAATAGTTAGAAACAAACGAGATTAAAGCAAAATTCTTTCAATTCATCAGATATTTATAAAAACTATCAGAAATATTTCAAAAATATTTGCATCATGTCCAAATTAGGTGTGACATCTCAATATACTACAATTATATTAAATATACGTCTTAAGGATATTGGAATAATGTAGTATAAGTCAGAAAACCATCTGATTTTTGTCAAAATTATCAGAAATGTGTCAAAAGCGTGCAAAATTTTAGAGATTGTTAATATTATGCAAGATATGGTTTAGAAAAGAAAGAACTTAGGTAAAAAATACATCAAAATTATCAGATATGGATTAAAAATGTCAAAATATATAAGAATTACGTGAAGGAAACGTAAAAATTATCAGATATATCTCAAAATTGTTCCAAACCTTAATAATTTCTAATATTGTACTAAATATGAGTTAGAAACAAACGAGATCAAAGCAAAATGCTTTTAATTCATCAGATATTTTTCAGAACCATCAGAAATATTTCAAAAATATTTGCATCATGTCCAAATTGTGTGTGACATCTCAATATACACAATTATATTAAGTGTACGTCTTAAGGATATCAGAATACTGTTATATAAGTCAGAAAACCATCTGATTTTAGTCTAACTTATCAGAAATGTTTCAAAAGTGAGCAAAATCTTAGAAATTATTAATATTATGCAATATATGATTTAGAAATGTATTAACTTAAGTAAAAATACATCAAAATTATCTGATATGGATAAAAATTGTAAAAAAATGTAAGAATTATGTCAGGCATGTGTCAAAATTATCAGATATATATCAAAATTGTTACAAACCTTAATAATTTCTAATTTTGCGCTAAATAAGAGTTACAAATAAACGAGATCAAAGCAAAATGCTTTTAATTCATCAGATATTTTTCAGAACCATCAGAAATAATTCAAAAATATTTCTATCATGTCCAAATTAGGTGTAACATCTCAATATACTACATTGATATTAAGTATACGTCTTAAGAACATCAGAATAATGTCATATAAGTCAGAAACCCATCAGATTTTAGTCGAAATTATCAGAAATGTGTCAAAAGTGAGAAAAATCTTAGAAATTGTTAATATTATGCAAGATATGATTTAGAAATGAATTAACTTAAGTAAAAATGAATCAAAATTATCAGATATATATCAAAATTGTTGCAACATAATTTCTAATTTTGTAACAAATAAGAGTTAGAAACAAACGAGATCAAAGCAAAATACTTTTAATTCATCAGATATTTATCAGAACCATCAGAAATATTTCAAAAGTATTTGCATCATGTCTAAATTAGGTGAGACATCTCAATATACTACAATTATATTAAATATACGTCTTAAGGATATCAGAATAATGTCGTATAACTCAGGAAACCATCTGATTTTAGTCAAAATTATCAGAAATGGATCAAAATTGTCAAAAAATGTAAGAATTATGTCAGACAGGTGTCAAAATTATCAAAATATCTCAAAATTGTTCCAAACCTTAATAATTTCTAATACTGTACTAAATAAGAGTTGGAAATAAACGAGATCCAAGCAAAATGCTTTCAATTCATCAGATATTTATCAGAACCATCAGAAATATTTCAAAAATATTTGCATCATGTCCAAATTAGGTGTGACATCTCAATATACTACAATTATATTAAATATACATCTTAAGGATGTTAGAATAATGTCATATAAGTCAGAAACCCATCAGATTTTTGTCAAAATTATCACAAATGTGTCAAAAGTGCGCAAAATCTTAGAAATTATCAATATTATGAAAGATATGATTTAGAAAAGAATGAATTTAAGTAAAAATGCATCAAAATTATCAGATATGGATCAAAATTGTCAAAATATGTAAGAATTATGTTAGGCATGTCTCAAGATTATCAGATATATCTCAAAATTGTTACAAATCTTAATAATTTCTAATATTGTACTAAATATGAATTAGAAATAAACGAGATCAAAGCAAAATACTTTCAATTCATCACATATTTATCAGAACCATCAGAAATATTTCAAAAATATTTGCATCATGTCCAAATTAGGTATGACATCTCAATAAACCGAATTATATTAAGTATACGTCTTAAGGACATCAGAATAATGTCATATAAGTCAGAAAACCATCTGATTTTAATCAAAATTATCAGAAATGTGTCAAAAGTGAGAAAAATCTTAGAAATTGTTAATATTATGCAAGATATGATTTAGAAATGAATTCATTTAAGTAAAAATACATCAAAATTATCTGATATGAATCAAAATTGTCAAAAAATTTAAGAATTATATCAGCCATGTGTGAAACTTATCAGATATATCTTAAAACTGTTGCAAACTTTAATATCTTCTAATTTTGTGCTGAATAATAGTTAGAAACAAACGAGATTAAAGCAAAATTCTTTCAATTCATCAGATATTTATAAAAACTATCAGAAATATTTCAAAAATATTTGCATCATGTCCAAATTAGGTGTGACATCTCAATATACTACAATTATATTAAATATACGTCTTAAGGATATTGGAATAATGTAGTATAAGTCAGAAAACCATCTGATTTTTGTCAAAATTATCAGAAATGTGTCAAAAGCGTGCAAAATTTTAGAGATTGTTAATATTATGCAAGATATGGTTTAGAAAAGAAAGAACTTAGGTAAAAAATACATCAAAATTATCAGATATGGATTAAAAATGTCAAAATATATAAGAATTACGTGAAGGAAACGTAAAAATTATCAGATATATCTCAAAATTGTTCCAAACCTTAATAATTTCTAATATTGTACTAAATATGAGTTAGAAACAAACGAGATCAAAGCAAAATGCTTTTAATTCATCAGATATTTTTCAGAACCATCAGAAATATTTCAAAAATATTTGCATCATGTCCAAATTGTGTGTGACATCTCAATATACACAATTATATTAAGTGTACGTCTTAAGGATATCAGAATACTGTTATATAAGTCAGAAAACCATCTGATTTTAGTCTAACTTATCAGAAATGTTTCAAAAGTGAGCAAAATCTTAGAAATTATTAATATTATGCAATATATGATTTAGAAATGTATTAACTTAAGTAAAAATACATCAAAATTATCTGATATGGATAAAAATTGTAAAAAAATGTAAGAATTATGTCAGGCATGTGTCAAAATTATCAGATATATATCAAAATTGTTACAAACCTTAATAATTTCTAATTTTGCGCTAAATAAGAGTTACAAATAAACGAGATCAAAGCAAAATGCTTTTAATTCATCAGATATTTTTCAGAACCATCAGAAATAATTCAAAAATATTTCTATCATGTCCAAATTAGGTGTAACATCTCAATATACTACATTGATATTAAGTATACGTCTTAAGAACATCAGAATAATGTCATATAAGTCAGAAACCCATCAGATTTTAGTCGAAATTATCAGAAATGTGACAAAAGTGAGTAAAATCTTAGAAATTGTTAATATTATGCAAGATATGATTTAGAAATGGATTAACTTACGTAAAAATACATCAAAATTATCTGATATGGATAAAAATTGTCAAAAAATGTACGAATTATGTCAGGCATGTGTCAAAATTATCAGATATATATCAAAATTGTTGCAAAACTTAATAATTTCTAATTTTGTGCTAAATAAGAGTTAGAAATAAACGAAATCAAAGATTTTTGGCAATTGTAACAAACACAAATACTCAGTGCAATTCTCAATTTATTAAAAATCAAAAATTTGATAAAAATTTTCTAACGTATCGAGCTTATAAATAGCTTATTATCAAGGAATCTAAAAATTTAAACATTAAAAACAATAGCAGTACATTCAAGAGCAGTACAATCATAAAAAAATCAATTTAAAACGTAATAACAAAATAATAAATAAAAAAAAATAATAACAAAATGAAAGAATATTTAACTAACATGAAGGATAAAACAAAAATAAAAGAATAAATACAGTATACCAACTAAATTGTAACAATTGTGATAAATTATACATTGGCGAATCGAAACAACATTTGAAGAAAAGGTTACAACAACATGAACACGACACAAAACAAATAAAAAACATACATCAAAACAAAACAACATAAATTCAACCTTGAAAAACCGAAAGTATTTTCTACTAGTCAAAATACACTGCACAGAAAAAATTTAGAATCCATTTTTATAACGAAAAACACAGAAAATGCAGTTAATAACAAAACAGGCGCGGGAAAAATTGGTACGCATTATGCAGCAATAATCCGAGAATTAATGATATAAAATGAATTTTTAATTATTGATATTTAGCTTATTATTTATAGCAAAATGCTTTTAATTCATCAGATATTTATCAGAACCATCAGAAATATTTCAAAAATATTTGCATCATGTCCAAATTATGTGTGACATCTCAATATACTACAATTATATTAAACATACATCTTAAGGATGTCAGAATAATATCATATAAGTCAGAAACCCATCTGATTTTTGTCAAAATTATCAGAAATGTGTCAAAAGTGTGCAAAATCTTAGAAATTGTCAATATTATGCAAGATATGAATTAGAAACGAATTAATTTAAGTAAAAATACATCAAAATTATCAGATATGGATCAAAATTGTTGCAAACTTTAATAATTTCTAGTTTTGTGCTAAATAAGAGTTAGAAACGAACGAGATCAAAGCAAAATTCTTTCAGTTCATCAGATATTTATCAAAACTACCAGAAATGTTTGAAAAATATTTGCATCATGTCCAAATTAGGTGAAACATCTTAATATACTACAATTATATTAAATATACGTCTTAAGGATATCAGAATAATGTCGTATTAGTCAGAAAACCATCTGATTTTAGTCAAAATTATCGGAAATGGATCAAAATCGTTAAAAAATCTAAGAATTATGTCAGGCATGTGTCAAAATTATCAGATATATATCAAAATTGTTGCAAACCTTAATAATTTCTAATTTTGTACTAAATAAGAGTTAGAAACAAACAAGATCATTGCAAAATGCTTCCAATTCATCAGATATTTATCAGAACTATCAGAAATATTGCAAAAATATTTGCATCATGTTCAAATTGGGTGTGACATCTCAATATACTACAATGATATTAAGTATACGTCTTAAGGACATCAGAATAATATCATATAAGTCAGAAACCCATCTGATTTTAGTCAAAATTATCAGAAATGTGTCAAAACTGTGTAAAGTCTTAGAAATTGACAATATTATGACAGATATGATTTAGAAAAGAATGAATTAACGTAGAAATGCATCAAGATTATCAGATATGGATCAAAATTGTCAAAATATGTAAGAATTATGTCAGGCATGTGTCAAAATTATCAGATATATCTTAAAATTGTTGCAAATAATTAATAATTTCTAATTTTGTGCTAAATAGGAGTTAGAAACAAACGAGATCAAATCAATTTTTTTTAATTCATTAGATATTTATCAGAATCATCAGAAATATTTCAAATATATTTGCATCATGACCAAATTAGGTGAGACATCTCAATATACTATAATTATATTAAATATACGCCTTAAGGATATCAGAATAATGTCGTATAAGTCAGGAAGCTATCTGATTTTAATAAAAATTATCAGAAATGGATCAAAATGGTCAAAAAATGTAAGAATTATGTCAGGCATGTGTCATCAAAAATATTTCAAAAATATTTGTATCATGTCCATATTAGGTGTGACATTGCAATATACTACAATTATATTAAATATACATCTTAAGGATGTCAGAATAATGTCATATAAGTCAGAAACCCATCTGATTTTTGTCAAAATTATCAGAAATGTGTCAAAAGTGAGCAATATCTTAGAAATTGTCAATATTATGAAAGATATGATTTAGAAAAGAATGAATTTAAGTGAACATGCATCAAAATTATCAGATATAGATCAAAATTGTCAAAATATGTAAGAATTATGTCAGGCATGTCTCAAGATTATCAGGTATATCCCCAAATTGTTACAAACCTTAATAATTTCTAATATTGTACTAAATATGAATTAGAAATAAACGAGATCAAAGCAAAATGCTTTCGATTCATCAGATATTTATCAGAAACATCAGCAATAATTCAAAAATATTTGCATCATGTTCAAATTGGGTGTGACATCTCAATATACTACAATGATATTAAGTATACGTCTTAAGGACATCAGAATAATATCATATAAATCAGAAACCCATCTGATTTTAGTCAAAATTATCAGAAATGTGTCAAAACTGTGTAAAGTCTTAGAAATTGACAATATTATGACAGATATGATTTAGAAAAGAATGAATTAACGTAGAAATGCATCAAGATTATCAGATATGGATCAAAATTGTCAAAATATGTAAGAATTATGTCAGGCATGTCTCAAGATTATCAGATATGTCTCAAGATTGTTCCAAACCTTAATAATTTTTAATATTGTACTAAATATGAGTCAAAAATAAACGAGATCAAAGCAGAATCTTTCAATTCATCAGATATTTATCAGAACCATCCGAAATAATTCAGAAATATTTGAATCATGTCCATATTAGGTGTGACATCTCAATTACTACAAATATATTAAATACACATCTTAAGGATATCAGAATAATGTCATATAAGTCAGAAATCCATCTGATTTTGGTCAAAATTATCAGAAATGTGTCAAAAGTATGCAAAATCTTAGAAATTGTCAATATTATGCAAGATATGAATTAGAAACGAATTAATTTAAGTAAAAATACATCAAAATTATCAGATATGGATCAAAATTGTTCCAAACCTTAATAATGTCTAATTTTGTACTAAATAAAAGTTACAAATAAACGAGATCCAAGCAAACTGCTTTGAATTCATCAGATATTTATCAGAATTGTTAGAAAAATGTCAAAAATATTTGCATCATCTCCAAATTAGGTGTAACATCTCAATTTACTACAATTATATAAAATATACGTCTTATGGATATCAGAATAGTGTCATATAAGTCAGAAATCGATCTGATTTTGGTCAAAATTATCAGAAATGTGTCAAAAATGGAAATGTGGGGAAATCTTAGAAATTGTTAATATTATGCAAGATATGATTTATAAAAGAATTAATTTAAGTAAAAATACATCAAAATTGTCAGATATGGATCAAAATTGTCAAAAAATGTAAGAATTGTGTCAGGTATGTGTCAAAATTATCAGATATATATCAAAATTGTTGCAAACCTTGATAATTTCTAATTTTGTGCTAAATAAGAGTTAGAAATAAGCGAGATCAAAGATATTTATCAGAACCATCAGAAATAATTCAAAAATCCCAATAACATAAGTATTTGAAGTATATATATTTGTATTTCTTTCATTAAAGACGATAAAAGAGATCGGCTTATAAAGTAGATATTAAATTGTGAATAAAATTTTGTTATCTTTTTATTTAAAAAAATAAAGTATCGTATTGACAAATATTGAATCGTTGAGGCGTCATCTTTCGGGGTCGATTCAATTTATTACAAAGATATTTATTTCTCGATGTGCATCGATGTTTAACGCTTTTTAGTCGATGATATGATGTGCTATCTAGAAATAAAACGACACAATGTATACTAATTAATTAAATGTTTAGGAAAAAAATTGTTGTCATAAGCTTCGTTCCGACTCATCGTGATACCTCATTTAACGAGTACGATGAGTTCACGATGAGTCGGAAAAATGAAAAAATAATTAAATACGTAAAAAAATGGTGTAAATTGATGTTTCAAACTGTTAATAATGTCTGTTAAACGCAAAATAATGTATATTATATGTTTGTTACACGCTTTTTACGGTATTTTCTATTTTCTACATAGTTGTTGAGTTGATTGAAAAAATGATTATTTAGATGCATTAAGAAAGTGAATAAATGATATTAAGAAATAAAGAATGTTTTTGCTTAAATTTCGCTTTTAAATTTTTTTAAATATAGTAAATTGGCGATGTGTTTTGTTATTTAGGAGGCTCGTCCCAAAATTTCGATGCCGAATCAACAATCGAAAGGAAAAAGCATTTTCGATGAAAATCTCGAAGAGGATAAAGTTAAAGAAACCAAAAATAAATCGGTGAAAGCTGCGGAAATTACTTCAAAACAAGCAAGTTCCGGATGGTTCGGGGGAATTTTTAGCAAATTAGCTTTAAGATCTAAAAATCAAATGAAATTACCTGATGATAAGAACCCATCGGTACGTTAAATTAATTTAATTTAATTTAAATTTAATGATTTTGATTGAAATTTAAATAGATCGTTTGGGATCCCGAGAAGAAAAAGTGGGTTAATTTGGAAGAAGATCAAAACGAGACGGCGAATGAGTTAAAACCACCCCCGAAAATGGCGGATTTAATCCCGAAAATGAGTGCCCCGACGATTTCTCCACCTCCAGGTAGTGATTTTTCGAGGCATGATCCAAATTTCCAAAATTCTAACCAACCAGATAGTTTAACAATGATTAATAACCAAGCGATGAATTATCAACCCGTTTTGTATGATCCATCAGGTCCTCAAGTTACCGGGAATTCAAATCATTCTCAGTCCCAAACTACTTTTGGAGGAGTTAATGCAAAACCTAATCCTTTAAGTGTTGGCGTTCCGGGAAATGGGGAAGAATTAAAAAATAATCAACCGAATATGTTTAAGTTACAAAGAGGTCGAAGTGAGTTAATTTTAATTAATAATTAAGTTCAAATTATAATTAATTTTTGTGTAGATTTAAAAAAGTCTTACGTTGATGTGTTCAACCCGGGGGGAAAACCGAGTGTTCCTACGATGATGCAACCGCCCCTTGGAAATTCAATCCCCGGGGATTCCCAAATGAATTATTTCATCCCAACCCCGGTGAACGACCCAAACGCTCCGACTGATTTTTTAACACACACGGAACCTCAGGTATGATTAAAAAATCATCTCATCACAAACAATTTTTCCTCATTAATAACTCCTTGGCTTTCTTTTAAATCTTATCTGTTTTATTTTATTGGATATGTTATAGAGGAAGGGAGTGAAATCTTAAAGAAGTTAAAAAATAAATAAATAAATGGTATGGGGCATGCTTTTAACTTAAATACTAATTATTTAATTAAGTTTTTTTGTATCTTGTACCTAATAATTAATTTAAAGTATGAAAGTGGCTTAATTGGTTTGATTTATTTTATTTATTTAATTTATGATTAAATTAACGCTGTAAAATATTTTTTGGGGCTACGGCTTTGGTATTTTATTGTTGGTACTGGTTAGATGTCTAGATGGAGTTCGGCTAGTTCACTTTCTAGAGAAGTTCAACATTACATGTTGCCAAATTCAAAGAAACCACCCCATAATTCTCATTCTATCCTCAAACCTTTGGTATGTACCCGATTATTTTAAATTAAACCTTCAATCTATTCTCATTATTATTATTTTTTTATCCATCTCATACAAACATCTTATTATGAAAATTAAAAAAAAAATTGTTTTGTTTCAGCCCCAAATTCCTCAACAAACGATTAATTAATAAAATATTCAAAAAAAAAACGGAATGAAAAATGTTTGTATAAAAAAATATTACTTGATAATAATAATAATAATAATAATAAGCTTTGTGGGAGAAATCGTAGAAATTCAAACCGAAAAAATTTTAAATGTTGTTAATACTTAAATTGTACACAATCCTGTGATGATTGATTTTTAACTTATGTATCGTATGCTACGTTTAGGGTGAAGTGTTGTTATTTTTTGTGTTGAATTCACCGATAAAGACAATGTTTGATTAAAATAAGAAAAATGAATAAACCCTGAAAATGTTCGATTAAAATTGAGTTCAGAAAATCAATAAATTACGAAAACAAATTGGGAATATTGTATGATATATTTGAAAAAGGGTGCACTTGAACATATTATATTAAAAATCTTTAATTATTAAGGATGTTTTTGTTTTGATTTTATTAATCCTTACAATTTCCTGTAGATTTTTTTGATTTTCTAAACAAAATCGTTCCTTATATATCCTCACTTCGCCGAGGTCGCTTGCGGGCGCGCCTCGCATTTTTTCAAAATGAACGATTTCGTATTAACAATTCAAATCCAGTCCTCGCGCGCAAGCGACCTCGGCGATTTGAGACAAAATCGTTCCTTGGATATCTTAGTAAATATATAGACTCCTATAAAGACGATTAAATTCTCACTTCGCTGAGGTCGCGTAGCGGGCGAGGCGCTACATTTTTCCAAATCGAACGATTTCGTATTAATATTTCAAATCCAGGCCTCGCCCGCAAGCGACCTTGGTGATTTGAGACAAAATCGTCCCTTGCATATCTTAGTAAATATAAATAAACTCCTAAATAGTTAAATAGACTTCTATAAAGACGATTAAATTCTCACTTCGCCGAGGTCGCTTGCGGGCGAGGCGCTACATTTTTCCAAAATGAACAATTTCGTATTGATATTTCAAATCCAGTGCCTCGGCGATTTAAAGCAAAATCGTTTCTTGTATATCTTAACAAATATATAAACTCTTCTTAAGACGATTTTATTCTCATATCGCCGAGGTCGCTTGCGGGCGAGGCGCTACATTTTTCCAAAATGAACGATTTCGTATTAATATATCAAATCCAGGGCTTCGCGCGCAAGCGACCTCGGCGAAGTGAGAATGAAATCGTCTAATAGGAGATTTTATATATTTGTCAAGATATACAAGAAACGATTTTGCTTTAAATCGCCGAGGCCCTGGATTTGAAATATCAATACGAAATCGTTCATTTTAGAAAAATGTAGCGCCTCGCCCGCAAGCGACCTCGGCGAATTGAGACAAAATCCTTCCTTGCATATCTTAGTAAATATATAAACTCCTATAAGACGATCAAAATCTCACTTTGCCGAGTTCGCTTGCGGGCGAGGCGCTACATTTTTCCAAAACGAACGATTTCGTATTAATATATCAAATCCAGGACCTCGCGCGCAAACAACCTCAGCGATTTGAGACAAAATCGTTCCTTGCATATCTTAGTGAATATATATACTCCTATAAGACGATTAAAGTCTCACTTCGCTGAGGTCGCTTGCGAGCGAGGCGCTACATTTTTCTAAAATGAACGATTTCGTATTGATATTTCAAATCCAGGGCCTCGGTGATTTAAAGCAAAATCGTTTCTTGTATATCTTAACAAATATATAAAATCTCCTATTAGACGATTTTATTTTCACTTCGCCGAGGTCGCGAGCCTGCGAATTGTGGAGAGAGTTGAGAGATAGGGGCTGTCTAGACACTTGGTATTGGGATGAGATGAAGAAAGGAAGAAATGTATGGCTCTGATGTGGAAACGAAGAGAAACCTGATAGATAAATTGAAAAAGCAATTTCCATGTACTCGTTACTGCTTTTGAAGGATTTCAAGTCTTCTAGATGCAGTATCAAGTATACTGGAAATAATTTAAGTCTTCTGGAAACATATCAGTCTTCCAGAGGCAATATCAAGGATTTTTGAAGCATTTCAAGTCTTCTAGATGCAGTATCAAGTATTTTGGGAATATTGCAAGTTTTCTGTAAACATATCAAAGTCTTCCAAAGGTAATATCAAGGATTTTGAAGTATTTCAAGTCTTCTAGATGCAGCATCAAGTCTTCTGGAAACATATCAAACTCTTCTAGAGGCAATATCAAGGATTTTTGAAGCATTTCAAGTCTTCTAGATGCAGTATCAAGTATTCTGGAAACATTGCAAGTGTTCTGGAAACATATCAAAGTCTTCCAGAGGCAACATCAAGGATTTTTGAAGCATTTCAAATCTTCTAGATGCAGTATCAAGTCTTTTGGAAACATTATAAGTTTTCTGTAAACATATCAAAGTCTTCCAAAGGTAACATCAAGGATTTTGAAGTATTTCAAGTCTTCTAGATGCAGTATCCAGTCTTCTGGAAACATTGCAAGTTTTCTGTAAACATATCAAAGTCTTCCAAAGGTAACATCAAGGATAATGAAGTATTTCAAGTCTTCTAGATGCAGTATCAAGTCCTCTGGAAACATATCAAAGTCTTCTAGAGGCAATATAAAGGATTTTTGAAGCATTTCTACTCTTCTAGATGCAATATCAAGTACTCTGGAAACGTTGCAAGTCTTCTGGAAACATATCAAACTTTTTCAGAGGCAACATCAAGGATTTTTGAAGGATTTCAAGTCTTCCAGATGCAGTATCAAGTCTTTTGGAAACACTGCAGATTTTCTGTAAATATATCAAAGTCTTCCAAAGGTAATATCAAGGATTTTGAAGTATTTGAAGTCTTCTAGATGCAGTATCAAGTATTCTGGAAACATTGCAAATCCTCTGGAAACATATCAAACTTTTCCAGAGGCAATGTCAAGGATTTTTGAAGCATTTCAAGTCTTTTAAATGCAGTATCAAGTATTCTGGAAATATTGCAAGTCTTTTGGAAGCAGATCAAAGTCTTCCAGAGGCAATATCAAGGATTTTTGAAGCATTTCAAGTCTTCTAGATACAGTATCAAGTCTTTTGGAAACAGTGCAAGTTTTCTGTAAACATATCAAAGTCTTCCAAAGGTAACATCAAGGATTTTGAAGTATCTCAAGTCTTCTAGACGCAATATCAAGCCTTCTGAAAACATATCAAAGTCCTCTGAAAACATATCAAAGTCTTCTGGAAACATATCAAAGTCTTCCAGAGGCAATATCAAGGATTTTTGAAGCATTTTATGTCTTCTAGATGCAGCATCAAGTCTTTTTGAAACATTGCAAGTCTTCTAAAGACATATCAAAGTCTTCCAAAGGCACTATCAAGGCTTTTTGAAGTATTTCAAGTCTTCTAGATGCAGTATCCAGTCTTCTGGAAACATTGCAAGTTCTCTGAAAACATATCAAAGTCTTCTGGAGGCAATACAAAGGATTTTTGAAGCATTTCAAGACTTCTAGATGCAGTATCAAGTATTCTGGAAATATTGCAAGTCTTTTGGAAACATATCAAAGTCTTCCAGAGGCAGTATCAAGGATTTTTGAAGCATTTCAAGACTTCTAGATGCAGTATCAAGTATGTTGGAAACATTGCAAGCCTTCTAAAAACATATCAAAGTCTTCCAGAGGCAATATCAATTCTTTTTAAAGTATTTCAGTCTTCTAGATGCAGTATCAAGTCTTCTAGAAACATTGTAAGTTTTCTGGAAACATTGCAAGTGTTCTCGAAACATATCAAAGTCTTCCAAAGGTAATATCAAGGCTTATTGAAGTACTTTAAGTCTTCTGGAAAGATTGCAAATCTTCTGGAAACATATGAAAGTCTTCCAAAGGTAATATCAAGGATTTTGAAGTATCGCAAATCTTCTAAATGCAATATCAAGTCCTCTGGATACATATCAAAGTCTTCTAGAGGCAATATAAAGGATTTTTGAAGCATTTCAAATTTTCTAGATGCAGTATCAAGTATTCTGGAAATATTGCAAGTCTTCTGGATACAGATCAAAGTCTTCCAAAGGCAATATCAAGGATTTTTGAAGCATTTTAAGTCTTCTAGATGCAGTATCAAGTCTTTTGGAAACATTGCAAGTCTTCTAAAAACATATCAAAGTCTTCCAGAGGCAATATAAATTCTTTTGGAAGTATTTCAGTCTTCTAGATGCAGTATCAAGTCTTCTAGAAACATTGTAAGTCTTCTGGAAACATTGCAAGTCTTCTCGAAACATATCAAAGTCTTCCAAAGGTAATATCAAGGATTTTGATGTATCTCAAGTCTTCTAGATGCAATATCAAGTCCTCTGGAAACATATTAAATTCTTCTAGAGGCAATATAAAGGAGTTTTGAAGCATTTCAAGTCTTCTAGATGCAGTATCAAGTATTCTGGAAATATTGCAAGTTTTTTGGAAACATATCAAAGTCTTCCAGAGGCAATATCAAGGATTTTTGAAGCATTTCAAGTCTTCTAGATGTAGTATCAAGTATTCTGGAAATATTGCAAGTTTTTTAGAAACATATCAAAGTCTTCCAGAGGCAATATGAAGGATTTTTGAACCATTTCAAGTCTTCTAGATGCAGTATCAAGTATTCTGGAAATATTGCAAGTTTTTTGGAAACATATCAAAGTCTTCCAGAGGCAATATCAAGGATTTTTGAAGCATTTCAAGTCTTCTAGATGCAGTATCAAGTATTCTGGAAACATTGCAGATCTTCTGGAAACATATCAAAGTCTTCCAAAGGCAATATCAACTCTTTTTGAAGCATTTCAAATCTTCTAGATACAGTATCAGGTCTTCTGTAAACATCGCAAGTCTTATGGAAACATGCCAAACTCTTCCAGAGGCAATATCAAGTCTTTTTGAAGTATTTCAAGTCTTCTGGAAGCATTAAAAGTCTCCCAGAGGTAATATCAAGTCTTCTAGAAGCATTTCAAGTCTTCTACAACCTTTTCAAGTTTAGAGTAGTTTAAAAAGTAGGATTCACGCTAATTTGGTCATCATGCTGATATATTTATGCCAATACCAAAAATTTTAGCAATGGAGTGCATTTTTCTTGTGCCATTTTCTAAATAGCGCCATTGATAATTTCTTGTTGTTATTTTATCCACAAGTACCAAGAAGATATTTTTGAAGATCTTGATCTTTGTTCCACTCGATGTTGGGATGATAATCTTGTACTTGCGAACTTTTAATTTTTGTAATATTTTTGCGATACTGATCTCATCATTAATTCGTTAATCCTTGAAAATTCTTAGTTTCGATTAATTCGAAAAGATGAATTTCCATTATTCGTTTGAAAGCTGCTGAGTCTGCTTTCGATTTCTAATTGGGACTCAAAATTGTTTAAGATTATTGTTATAAACAAGATCATTCGTTGTAACTCAAAGCTACTTGGTGAAGATGTTACAACCAGATTATGAGCCGTAAAAGGGTTTTACGCATAAATTATTTACAAAAATATCCGTTACCATGTTGCCGTTTGTAAAGAAACCAGTTTGCGCGGATAAATCTATTATAATTCACCCACATGGTGTGAGTAAGCAACCTAACTTTGGATGAAAAAACATCGTTTAAAAAAATCGACTTGAAATGAAAAATATTTGCTTAATCATATCTAATTGAACTTTCTCACTTAAATTTATTAATCCGTTTTAGACATTCCAATAAAACGGCATATCGCCCCGAAAAATGTAATCTCTTATTATTATTATAAGAAACGACCTTGCCGAGATTAAATTGAGATTAATTTAAGTAGGTTTTCTTATCTTTACTTTATAATTTACGATAAAAATTTAAATCTCGCGATTAATTATTTAAAATAAACGTTTCAAATGAAAGTGCTATTTACAAACATATTTGATTAAAATCTTATTGCTTATTTAAGTAAACAATAAAAAAAAACCGTTGCGTCGCTAACCTTGAGAAGATATTTATTAACGATGATACAACAACGTCAACCCACAAATCCCAACACCTTTTCATTTTCATTTTCATTTTCTAAATGATAATTCCAATAAAACGTTGTTTAATATTAATTGAAGTAATAAAATTTAATTGCACCCTTGAGTTAGTTCCATTTCAATTTTTAACAAAATAAACTTAACGAAGCCAAGTAAATTGAGTTCCGGCATATTTTGGGTTATTTTGAAAATAGAGACCAGGTCAACAACAACTGTGTCGGGATAAATTTGAAACACCTCGGAATAAATCCGGTGACTAATCAAAGTATTATCTTCATTTTCGACGTTTTCTTTTGAAACCGATTGTATAAAAAGGCTATGTGTATGTGAAGAGCGCGAGTCTCGTGAATTAGCGATCGACCAAGACCAAGACAGAGAAGTTTGCGTCATAAAGTTATTAAACCAGATGTGCTCTTAACGGGGATTTTGGGACGATTGGTCGGCCGAAATAATTCCGGGTTTGTACCCAAAATTTCGGTGAGGGTTAAAAAAACGATTTTGATTAATTTCCGGTTGATAAAACGGCGCGGTGCGTCGCGACGCTTACTCTTTTTATGCTGGTAAGGTTGCGGCCTTGCGTAGAATGTTGTGTCACTTTCGATTCGGCCCGATTTTCAATGAAATCGAAATTTAAAAAAATAATTATATTAAAAGTGATCATAAATTATTATAATTTTAAATTATTGATAAATAATGAGTTTTTGAATGTTCAATACTGAAAATTTAAATGAGGAAAAAGGATTGTCCGTATTGTGACGTCACGCTCTAATGTTGTAAGTATAGGGAGGATGACCAACTTAAATCTATGATAAAAAAGTAACTAGATTTCGGTTGGTACTAAAATGATTTTTCATACACTGTTGGAAATAATTCACGAGCACACTCTGTATAATCTTAACACGAATCTCTAGCGCAATGAAATTCGACATGAAAGTAGTATTACTGCTTTACTGCTTTACTTCTGGATGCAATATCAAGTCCTCTGACAACATATCAAAGTCTTCTGGAGGCAATACAAAGGATTTTTGAAGCATTTCAAGTCTTCTAGATGCAGTATCAAGTATTCTGCAAATATTGCAAGTCTTTTGGAAACATATCAAAGTCTTCCAGAGGCAATATCAAGGATTTTTGAAGCATTTCAAGTCTTCTAGATGCAGTATCAAGTCTGTTGGAAATATTGCAAGCCTTCTAAAAACATATCAAAGTCTTCCAGAGGCAATATTAAGGCTTATTGAAGCACTTCAAGTTTTCTGGAAAGATTACAAGTCTTCTAGAAACATATCAAAGTCTTCCAAAGGTAATATCAAGGATTTTGAAGTATTTCAAGTCTTCTAGATGCAATATTAAGTCCTCTGGAAACATATCAAAGTCTTCTAGAGGCAATATAAAGGATTTTTGAAGCATTTCAAGTTTTCTAGATGCAGTATCAAGTATTCTGGAAATATTGCAAGTCTTCTGGAAACAGATCATAGTCCTCCAGAGGCAATATCAAGAGCTTTTGAAGCATTTCAAGTCTTCTAGAGGCAATATCAAGGACTTTTGAAGCATTTCAAGTCTTCTAGAGGCAATATCAAGGACTTTTGAAGCATTTCAAGTCTTCTAGATGCAGTAGCAAGTCTTTTGAAAACATTGCAAGTCTTCTAAAAACATCAAAGTCTTCCAGAGGCAATATCAATTCTTTTTGAAGTATTTCAGTCTTCTAGATACAGTATTAAGTCTTCTAGAGACATTGTAAGTCTTCTCGAAACATATCAAAATCTTCCAAAGGTAATATCAAGGCTTATTGAAATATTTTAAGTCTTCTGGAAACATATCAAAGTCTCCCAGAGGCAATATCAAAGTCTTCCAGAGGCAATATTAAGGATTTTTGAAGCATTTTAAGTCTTCTAGATGAAGTATCAAGTCTTTTGGAAACATTGCAAGTCTTCTAAAATCATATCAAAGTCTTCCAGAGGCAATATCAATTCTTTTTGAAGTATTTCAGTCTTCTAAATGCAGTATCAAGTGTTCTAGAAACATTGTAAGTCTTCTGGAAACATATCAAAGTCTTCCAAAGGTAATATCAAGGATTTTGATGTATCTCAAGTCTTCTAGATGCAATATCAAGTCCTCTGGAAACATATTAAATTCTTCTAGAGGCAATATAAAGGAGTTTTGAAGCATTTCAAGTCTTCTAGATGCAGTATCAAGTATTCTGGAAATATTGCAAGTTTTTTGGAAACATATCAAAGTCTTCCAGAGGCAATATCAAGGATTTTTGAAGCATTTCAAGTTTTCTAGATGCAGTATCAAGTATTCTGGAAATATTGCAAGTCTTCTGGAAACAGATCATAGTCCTCCAGAGGCAATATTAAGAACTTTTGAAGCATTTCAAGTCTTCTAGAGGCAATATCAAGGACTTTTGAAGCATTTCAAGTCTTCTAGATGCAGTATCAAGTCTTTTGGAAACATTGCAAGTCTTCTAAAAACATCAAAGTCTTCCAGAGGCAATATCAATTCTTTTTGAAGTATTTCAGTCTTCTAGATACAGTATTAAGTCTTCTAGAAACATTGTAAGTCTTCTGAAAACATTGCAAGTCTTCTGGAAACATTGCAAGTCTTCTCGAAACATATCAAAATCTTCCAAAGGTAATATCAAGGCTTATTGAAATATTTTAAGTCTTCTGGAAAGATTGCAAGTCTTCTGGAAACATATCAAAGTCTCCCAGAGGTAATATCAAAGTCTTCCAGAGGCAATATTAAGGATTTTTGAAGCATTTTAAGTCTTCTAGGTGAAGTATCAAGTCTTTTGGAAACATTGCAAGTCTTCTAAAATCATATCAAAGTCTTCCAGAGGCAATATCAATTCTTTTTGAAGTATTTCAGTCTTCTAAATGCAGTATCAAGTCTTCTAGAAACATTGTAAGTCTTCTCGAAACATATCAAAGTCTTCCAAAGGTAATATCAAGGATTTTGATGTATCTGAAGTCTTCTAGATGCAATATCAAGTCCTCTGGAAACATATTAAATTCTTCTAGAGGCAATATAAAGGAGTTTTGAAGCATTTCAAGTCTTCTAGATGCAGTATCAAGTATTCTGGAAATATTGCAAGTTTTTTGGAAACATATCAAAGTCTTCCAGAGGCAATATCAAGGATTTTTGAAGCATTTCAAATCTTTTAAATGCAGTATCAAGTATTCTGGAAACATTGCAGATCTTTTGGAAACATATCAAAGTCTTCCAGAAGCAATATCAACGATTTTTGAAGCATTTCAAATCTTTTAGATGCAGTATCAAGTATTCTGGAAACATTGCAGATCTTTTGGAAACATATCAAACTCTTCCAGAGGCAATATCAAGTCTTTTTGAAGTATTTCAAGTCTTCTGGAAGCATTAAAAGTCTCCCAGAGGTAATATCAAGTCTTCTAGAAGCATTTCAAGTCTTCTACAACCTTTTCAAGTTTAGAGTAGTTTAAAAAGTAGGATTCACGCTAATTTGATCATGCTGATATATTTATGGCAATATTTAATACAAATTCCCTCATTGTTGGGACGTTTAAGTCTTTATGGAGCTCTCCTCATTTCTTACGAACCACGGCGCGTTCACTGAGATCCGGAAGAGCTTGTTTTGTAGGGTTTGAATTTTTCTCATACTTGAAGTAATGAATTGCTCTAAACTGGGCAGGCGTAAGTTACTAGTGGCCTTATGAGAGCTTTGTAAAGAAGTAGGGTGATTTTCCACTCAGTTCGCAGTGGTGATTTTCGATACAATTGTCGAAGCCTGGCATAACCTTGGTTGACCTTCGAATTTATGTGGAGTTTCCAAGTGAGGCGGTGGTCAAGGAGGACTCCGGGTATTTCATAGCAGCTTTTCTTTCCACTGTATTTCCTGGTCGTTTATAATAATGTAAGGTGCATTTCGATAAGGTCTTAGCGAAAAGATCTTAGACTGGCATTTACTGGCATTGAGCATAATGGCCCATTTTGACAGCCATTTTTGAATTTTGTCCACTGATCTTTGAAGTATCTCAATAGCATCGATGAGTATGTCGTTTTGTCTCATAATTAACATGTCATCCGCAAACATGGCCACTTCGAAGCTTATATATCGGGATATCGTGCAAGGATTCTTCGAGTGCTGGAAGAGTATCCACTGATGGTGACAGAAAAGGTTCTTTCCTCCAGGAAAGAGAACAGTACAGCAAGTACAGTACACCTAGGCCCCAACGGGCCCCTTGTACATTCTCCTACACTCTCTCTGGCTACATCAACCAGCCTAAGGATTTTCCGAAGGCTAGGATACAGCTCAGAGGTGTGTTCCTGATGCCATCTGTGCTCGGCCATTCCTCTCCAAAGTCTCTCATTCTGAGGTCTTGTAGAGTGGGGCATTCACACCAGATGTGTCGAACAGTATCCTTGCTCTCCTGACAAAAGCGACAGAAGAGATTAGTAGCAAGCTTAAGGTTGTAGAGATTCTTGTTTACCTTACAGTGACCCGTGATGAGTCCCGTTAAAATACGTAGGGCGCTTCTACCGAGTCTTACGAAAGATAAGGCCGTCTTAGCTGAAGGATAACACAACAGTTCTTTAGACAGATAGCAACCCTTTGTCCTATCCCACCAGTCTGTGAATTTCCTGTGGGTGAAATCTTTAATAAGCTCAATTTGAGTTGATTAACGGTTCAGTTGAACAGATAGCTCGCTTGGCAGATCTTTTGGCAAGCCTATCAGCGTGCTTATTACCTGAACAGACCGAGTGTCCTTTTATCCATTGAAGTGAAACACAGTTGTGTGCTGCGGCCTTCTCCAATGTTAGGTGACAGTCCATGACAAGTCCTGAGGTAATAGTTATTCTACTCAGGGCTGAAATGGATTCTCTACTATCAGTATAAATTGTGAAAGACTTACCTTGCAAGTTGGATCTGGCAATAAAGTCAGCGGCAAGTAAAATGGCGATTAATTCTGCCTGTATGACGGTGGTACCTTTACCTAAAGGAGTAGATATGTGGAGTTGGAGATCGTACGAGAAAACTCCAGCTCCAACTCCTTTCCGACTAACCGAACCATCATTGTAGATTTTGTTACTTTTATTTACTTCTACTTCTGTGGAACTTGGGTAGGTGAGATAACTTTTAGTAAAAATGTGTTGTAGTTGTGTGAAGTCCGTCTTACGTTCCAGAATTGGCGAGTAACCGACCATTTCATTCCAGAGTACGGCATTTTTACTGTTTCTCTCACCCATAAAGATTCCTGCTGTACGCAGTCGAAACATGGTCACCAGTGCCACTTCTTGTATGAAGAAATGAAGAGGCGGTAGGTTCAACATGTTTTCCATGGCTGCGGTGGGGGTAGATCGCATACAAACACGCAAGTCTCTGTACCCTATTTAGTGCAGCAGTGGAAATAAATTTTAAGGTTTTTGGCCACCACACTACTGCACCATATGTAAGCATAGGTCGAATTACAGCTGTGTAGATCCAAAGGGCAGTTTTAGGTGACAGCCCCCATGTCTTACCTATAGTCCTCCGGCACTGGCTGAATGTGTGAGCCTTCCATGTCATTTTGTTGTCAAGTATAATGCCCAGATATTTGACTTCTTTTGACAAAACTAATGGAGTATTAGCAAGGGATGGCAAACTGGGCTTGCCAACCTTCCTCAATCGTGTGAAAAGAATCAACTCTGTCTTCCGAGGATTCGGTCACACCAAGACTCAATCAATTTGAGAGCCACCTGCATCCTATCAAAAAGTACATTTATGTGCTTACCTTTGACAAGGATGGTTAGATCATCTGCATAACCTACTGTTGTGAAGTTGGCTTCAGCGAGGGATTTCAAGAGGCTATCCAGGGTGAGATTCCACAACAATGGGGAAAGTACACCTCCTTGTGGACAGCCTCGAGTAACTCCTCCATGAAGACTGACATCGCCGGCCCTAATCTTAACTATCCTATGTTTGAGAGCGTTCTGAATCCAACCGCAAAGAGTCGGTGGAACTTTATGCTCAAGCAAGGCATCGTTAATACCAGAGAAAGTTGTTTTATCAAAAACTCCCTCTATATCTATGAACACACCAAGGGCGGACTCCTTTGAGTCCAGCGCCCCACCAACAAAGTTGGTCACCGAGTGAAGAGCTGTTAGTGTGGACTTGCCCTGAGTGTAGGCATGCTGATTAGGATTTACTGGTGCATTTGGAAGACAGAAATCCCTAATATAGCGATCACACAGCCTCTCCAAGGTTTTCAAAAGAAAAGAGGAGAGGCTGATAGGTCTAAACGATTTCGGTGTGAAATAATCTAACTTACCCGGTTTAGGTATGAAGTTCACAGTAACCTCACGCCACCGCTTGGGTATATAGTGTAGCGCCAGGCAGGCCTGGAAAATTCTCACCAGGTGAGGTACAAGATCTTCCAAGCCCCATTGCAGAAGGGCTGGTATAATACCATCTGGTCCTGGTGTTTTGAACGGCGAAAAACTATTAATTGCCCACCGTAACTTTTCCTCCCTGCAAATTTCTTCGGCTAAGATCCAATCATCTGCAGTGGGTTCATGGTTGGTGCCCTGAAGCGAACACATGGGACTTCTGGAACCTGAAAAATGCACCTCCATTAATAGATGAAGACTCTCTAAAAGGTTTTCGGTAAAAGAACAGTCAGCTTTATTTAATAAGCCAATTCGTCGTTCAGGGTCAGATGAAAATACCCGATTTAGGCGAGACATTCCGCTGCGGGAAGAAACTTCTTCACAGAATTTCCTCCACGTTTCTCGCTTCCTATGACGAACGATTTTTTTAAATTCCGCTAACTTACCTCTGTAAAGTTTCCAGTCGGAATCTAATTTTGAGTTTTTAGCTCTATTAAAGGCTATCCTTGCTTCATGTTTGAGCTTGCCGAGTTCGGGGCACCACCAAACGGTAGCACGCCCCGAAACGGCCTCAGGTCGAAGAGGACAGCCTTTCTGTAAGCTTTAATTAAGGAGTCGCAAATGGTATTTAAGTAGTCCTCAACCTCAAAGCTTTTTATATCACTATTTACTATTTATATTAAAGCTTTTTAATAATTGGCTGGGTCCGTATTGTTTTTGTGTGGCTTCCTGAACATTAGGATTTGCGCTTTTTTCTATACTACCGGAAAATAACCAATTTCCAGACAACGATTAAAAATTCCTGTGATGTGGATCAGTAATTTCTCTGGAAGGTGTTTTATGACTTTATTAGGTATCTGATCTAGGCCAGGAGATTTTTTGGTGGTGAGGTTTGCTATTTCTGCCTTTAGTTCTTGTAGTGAGATTCTGTCGTTTTCTGTTAGTGTTGACGTTAGTAGATGGGGTTCATTATACTGTTGGATTGTGGTAATGTGACGAATATTCTCTTTATTGATATTTGGTTGAAAACATTCATCCAGATATTCCGCAAAGGTGTTTGCTTTGTCTTCGTCCGAGTATAAACACCAGTATACTCATTGACTATTAGGGTAGGTATTTCTTCAAATGTTCGTGTTATTTTCCTCTTCCACAATCCGGGGTCACTTCCTTCAAAACCTTCGATGAGTTTTCTATGATTGTTGATTCTATAGGCATCTAATTCCTGAGTAATGATGTGAGTTAGTCTGTTCAGAGTAGTTTTTATTTCTGGGTTACGCGTCTGTTGCCATACACGTCGAACCTTTCATTTTTCCTTGATTAGGTCCAATATGCTTTAGGGGGGAGGTTGTAATTATTTGAAGTATTCTTTTTGAAGGGTTTCGTTGATGATACAGCTGCTTCTTTAATCTTTGAAGTCAGCAAACGGATTTTTGTATCTAACTCATTCGAATTAGCTGAAATTGGTAAGTTAAAATCGGGATTATTCGGTGAGTCTCCAAACTCTGCTCAGTTGATGAACCCATTGATCAGTTTTGGAATTTTGAGTCTGTGTTCAGGTTGCTTTGCAAGGGTGATGATTACTGGCAAATGATCCGAGTTTAACTCGCTTATTACACACTAATTTAGTTGGATGGTGATATTTTTAGCTAATACTATATCTAGTATATCCGGCTGATAGTCGCTTCTATAAGGATAGTAGGTAAAATCCATTGGGCAGTGCACTTGAAAACCGTACTTGGTTGCTAATAGTTCCAGATTTAATCCCGATGGATTGTCTGCTCTGCATCCCCAGAGTTTATTCTTGCTGTTAAAAGGTAACAGCAATAAGTAGGGTAGGTATAGAGCTACATAACATTGAACAGTTTCTAGTAGTTTTTTGTTAGGTTGTTTGTATCCGCAAATGATATTAATGGTAGGTTCATGCAACGTGTTTTATTTAGTCTTAGTCGTAGTTATAGTCATAAGAGTGAAAAGTTTTTCTAAATAACGTTATTTAATAGTTTTTAATACTTTTATATTTTGTATCATTACCAAAAACGTTATTTTTCACCAAAGACAGACTTTAATTACTTAAAAAAAAGATTATTCTATTTGATTCAATACAATAAACAAATTTATTTATTATTCATAATCCAAAATGAAACCGGTGGTTAGACGTGTTGTGTTTGCCGTTTGTACTCTTAGCCGTATTGCTTAAAATCAAACATCGGTTTTGAGTGATATTCAATTTTTGAAGGGAAAGAAGGGCAAACTTAATATAATTGTTAGATAGAACAAATCGTAAACATTCCAATTAATGAAAAACGCATCAGCGCCTCAATTATAATAATAATTTAAAAAAATAAAAATTAGAATGTTTTCATTTCCTTTTACGTATGTTTATCGCCAAACTTACATTACAACTAAAAAATAAAAAATAATAAAACGAGTAATAAAAAAGCATTACTCGTTTCTGCTAGATGCACTATTTACTCCATTTTACTCTTGGAATATGCAGACTGTTTTTGCTGCTTTATCAATTCCTAATCTATTACTTAAAGTAAATCGTGTTAAATCTTAGGAAAAAAACGTTGCTAAAACGTTAGCTATTAAAATAATTTTTATGTAATAGTATCCAAAGAGTTAAAAAAATCCACAGTTCAAAATTGCCTAGATCAATCTGCCAGTCAAGATAATTCAAATAGTTTATCAACAATATCGTGTTGTTTTTGCAATGAAAATGTTTTTTTGCCAGAAGTTTTAAAAACAACATCAAGTCTTTTGGAAGCATTTCAATTCTTCTAAAAGCAGCAACAATGCTTTCAGAAGCTATATAGACTTTTCTGGAAGAAGTTCAAGCATTCTAGAAACATATCAAGTTTTTTCATCAAGCATTTCAAGTCTTCCAAAAGCAATATCAAGTTTTCTGGAAGAACTTCAAGTCTTCTAGAAGCAGTATTAAATCTTTTAAAGCATTACAAGTATTTTGAACATTTCTTCTTTCTATTTTGACAAGTCTTTTGGAAGCAATATCAGGTTCTTTAGAAACAATATTACGTCTGCTATGGGCCTATCAAATCTTTTGGAAGCAGTGTAAGTCTTTTGTAAGCAAAAGAAAAACAGTATTAAGTCTTCAAAGAGCAGTATCAAGCCTTCTAGAAGCAATCCATGGCTGCTGGAAGCGACATCAAATCTCTTGAATGCAGTATCAAGTCTTCTGGAATCATTTCAAGTCGTCTAGGAGCAGTATTAAGTCGTTTCGAGGCAATATCAAGTCTTTTGAAAGTCTTCGAAAATCAGTATGAAATTTTCTGGAAACATTTCTAGTCTTCTAAAGGCAATGTCAAGTTTTCTGGAAGCATTTCTTTGAAGTATTCTGGACATATTTCAAATCTTTTTTAAGCAGTATCAGGTCCTCTATAAGCAGCATTAAGTTTTCTATGGACAGTATCTAGTCTTTTGGAAGCAATACCTGCTTTATTAAGATTTATGTCTCGATGACAAATAAGACCCGATCTAAAAGTCAAACTAACTTCTCATAATTTGAAACTCATTGTCATTAATTATGACATTAATGAACTTCGTTTTTTGTTGGAGATTTTTTTTATTTTCTGACCATCATTGATCAACAATATATTAATCCCAGATTCGGAAAAATGGGTTATTATAGGAACAATCCCGGGATGCAAGGATCCCGACATCCCGAGATTGTAATCCCTAATTTAAACGCATTACGCGAGCAGCGACAACAATTTTATTTTTATTCATATTAAATAATGTTAGAATGTGTTAGAAACAAAATGTTTGTAATAAACAAAACGGTTTCACTCAGTTTTCTCCTCTTCCTTTTTTTAACTCAGATTTTTTTGTATTTCAATTTGGTACGACTTTATATGTCCAAATTATACTTGAATGTACTTGCTTAAATATTGCATGACCAATACCTTTCCTTACAACTAAAACTAATGCACACGGTGTAAATAAAAACTTACTGTAGGGTTATTATCAACCTCTCAGATGGTGAAATTGCACTTTTATTTGGTGTTTTTGATAACAAAGGTGTAACCAGTTTTAACAGTTGTTTGAACTCTTCGAATGACATGCGGACATATTTAAAAAATTGTAATTCGTCCTCTTTCTTTTGTAACATATTTCTAATAAGAGTAGCATAATTCCCCTCTAATTCTCGATTCTTATTGACGGTACTTTCCTCTATAAACCATGTATAATTCATTAAGATATCTTAAGAATTCGATTTCTCGTTATTTTTTAAAACAAGATTATTAATTTCAAAAAATCATAAAAAACTAGGTTAACTTAAATAATCTTTATCTCAAAAACGAATAAAGATTTTCTAATTTGGTTCTCACCATGACAAAATAGACACATGCCTCTATAAATTTTGAATGTTTCATTAAAATATCTCAAAAATTCGATTTTTGGTGATTTTTAATTAACTTGAGATAGCCATAAATGTTCATGTTGTATTTAATGATTTATATCTCAAAAACGAATAAATATTTTCAAGATCTGGTTTCATCATGAGAAAGTAGATACTTTCCTCTATAAACCATGTATAATTCATTAAGATATCTCAAGAATTCGATTTTTGGTGATTTTTAATTAACTTGATATAGCCATAAATGTTCATGTTGAATTTAATAATTTATATCTCAAAAACGAATAAATATTTTCAAGATCCGGTTTAATCATTAGAAAGTAGATACTTTCCTCTATAGATCATGAATAATTCATTAAGATATCTTAAGGATTCGATTTTTCATGATGTTTTAAAACAAAATTATTAATTTCAAAAAATCATTAAAAAAACTAGCTTAACTTAAATAATCTTTATCTCAAAAACGAAAAACGATTTTCTAATTTCGTTCTCACCATGACAAAATAAACACTTGCCTCTATAAATTTTGAAAGTTTCATTAAAATATCTCAAGAATTCGATTTTTGGTGATTTTTAATTAACTTGAGATAGCCATAAATGTTCACGTTGAATTTAATGATTTATATCTCAAAACCGAATAAATATTTTCAAGATCCGGTTTCATCATGAGAAAGTAGATACTTTCCTCTATAGATCATGAATAATTCATTAAGATATCTTAAGAATTCGATTTTTCGTGATTTTTTTTAACAAGATTATTAATTTCAAAAAATCATAAAAAATAGGTTAACTTAAATAATCTTTATCTCAAAAACGAATAAAGATATTCTAATTTGGTTCTCACCATGACAAAATAGACACTTACCTCTATAAATTTTGAATGTTTTATTAAAATATCTCAAGAATTCGATTGTTGGTGATTTTTAATTAACTTGAGATAGCCATAAATGTTCACGTTGAATTTAATGATTTATATCTCAAAAACGAATAAATATTTTCATCATGCGAAAGTAGATACTTTCCTCTATAGATCATGAATAATTCATTAAGATATCTTAAGAATTCGATTTTTCGTGATTTTTTAAAACAAGGTTATTAATTTCAAAAAATCATAAGAAATAGGTTAACTTAAATAATCTTTATCTCAAAATCGAATAACGAGTTTCTAATTTGGTTTTCACCATGACAAAATAGACACTTGCCTCTATAAATTTTGAATGTTTCATTAAAATATCTCAAAAATTCGATTTTTGGTGATTTTTAATAAACTTGAGATAGCCATAAATGTTCATGTTGAATTTAATGATTTATATCTCAAAAACGAATAAATATTTTCAAGATCCGATTTCATCATGAGAAAGTAGATACTTTCCTCTATAGATCATGAATAATTCATTAAGATATCTTAAGAATTCGATTTTTCGTGATTTTTTAAAACAAGATTATTAATTTCAAAAAATCATAAAAAATAGGTTAACTTAAATAATCTTTATCTCAGAAACGAATAAAGATTTTCTAATTTGATTCTCACCATGACAAAATAGACACTTGCCTCTATACATTTTGAATTTTCATTAAAATATCTCAAGAATTTGATTTTTCGTGATTTTTAATTAACTTGAGATAGCCATAAATGTTCACGTTAAATTTAGTGATTTATATCTCAATAACGAATAAATATTTTCAAGATCCGGTTTCATCATGAGAAAGTAGACACTTTCCTCTATAGATCATGAATAATTCATTAAGATATCTTAAGAATTCGATTTTTCGTGATTTTTTAAAGCAAGATTATTAATTTCAAAAAGTCATAAAAAATAGGTTAACTTAAATAATTTTTATCTCAAAAACGAATAAAGATTTTCTAATTTGGTTCTTACCATGACAAAAATAGACACTTGCCTGTATAAATTTTGAATGTTTCATTAAAATATCTCAAGAATTCAATTTTTGGTGATTTTTAATTAACTTGAGATGGCCATAAATGTTCATGTTGAATTTAATGATTTATATCTCAAAAACGAATAAATATTTTCAAGATCCGGTTTCATCATGAGAAAGTAGATACTTTTCTCTATAGAAAATTAATAATTCATTAAGATATCTTAAGAATTCGATTTTTCGTGATTTTTTAAAACAAGATTATTAATTTCAAAAAATCATAAAAAATAGGTTAACTTAAATAATCTTTATCTCAAAAACGAATAAAGATTTTCTAATTTGGTTCTCACCATGACAAAATAGACACTAGCTTTTATAAATTTTGAATGTTTCATGAAAATATCTCAAGAATTCGATTTTTGGTGATTTTTAATTAGCTTAAGACAGCCATAAATGTTCGCGTTGAATTTAATGATTCATATCTCGAAAACGAATAAATATTTTCAAGATCCGGTTTCATCATGAGAAAGTAGATACTTTCCTCTATAGATCATGAATAATTCATTAAGATATCTTAAGAATTCGATTTTTCATGATGTTTTAAAACAAAATTATTAATTTCAAAAAATCATTAAAAAAACTAGCTTAACTTAAATAATCTTTATCTCAAAAACGAATAACGATTTTCTAATTTCGTTCTCACCATGACAAAATAAATACTTGCCTCTATAAATTTTGAAAGTTTCATTAAAATATCTCAAGAATTCGATTTTTGGTGATTTTTAATTAACTTGAAATAGCATTATATGTTCACGTTGAATTTAATGATTTATATCTCAAAAACGAATAAATATTTTCAAGATCCGATTTCATCATGAGAAAGTAGATACTTTCCTCTATAGATCATGAATAACTCATTAAGATATCTTAAGAATTCAATTTTTCGTGATTTTTTAAAACAAGATTATTAATTTCAAAAAATCATAAAAAATAGGTTAACTTAAATAATCTTTATCTCAAAAACGAATAAAAATTTTCTAATTTGGTTCTCACCATGACAAAATAGACACTTGCCTCTATAAATTTTGAAAGTTTCATTAAAATATCTCAAGAATTCGATTTTTGGTGATTTTTAATTAACTTGAGATAGCCATAAATGTTCACGTTGAATTTAATGATTTATATCTCAAAACCGAATAAATATTTTCAAGATCCGGTTTCATCATGAGAAAGTAGATACTTTCCTCTATAGATCATGAATAATTCATTAAGATATCTTAAGAATTCGATTTTTCGTGATTTTTTTTGACAAGGTTATTAATTTCAAAAAATCATAAGAAATAGGTTAACTTAAATAATCTTTATTTCAAAATCGAATAACGATTTTCTAATTTGGTTCTCACCATGACAAAATAGACACTTGCCTCTATAAATTTTGAATGTTTCATTAAAATATCTCAAGAATTCGATTTTTGGTGATTTTTAATTAACTTGAGATAGCCATAAATGTTCACGTTGAATTTAATGATTTATATCTCAAAACCGAATAAATATTTTCAAGATCCGGTTTCATCATGAGAAAGTAGATACTTTCCTCTATAGATCATGAATAATTCATTAAGATATCTTAAGAATTCGATTTTTCGTGATTTTTTTTTGACAAGGTTATTAATTTCAAAAAATCATAAGAAATAGGTTAACTTAAATAATCTTTATCTCAAAATCGAATAACGATTTTCTAATTTGGTTCTCACCATGACAAAATAGACACTTGCCTCTATAAATTTTGAATGTTTCATTAAAATATCTCAAGAATTCGATTTTTGGTGATTTTTAATTAACTTGAGATAGCCATAAATGTTCGCGTTGAATTTAATGATTTATATCTCAAAAACGAATAAATATTTTCAAGATCCGGTTTTATCATGAGAAAGTAGATACTTTCCTCTATAAACCATGTATAACTCATTAAGATATCTCAAGAATTCGATTTCTCGTGATTTTTTAGAACAAGATTATTAATTTCAAAAAATCATTAAAAGTAGGTTAACTTAAATAATCTTTATCTCAAAAACGAATAAAGATTTTCTAATTTGGTTCTCACCATGACAAAATAGGCACTTGCCTCTATAAATTTTGAATGTTTCATTAAAATATCTCAAAAATTCGATTTTTGGTGATTTTTAATTAACTTGAGATAGCCATAAATGTTCACGTTGAATTTAATGATTTATATCTCAAAAACGAATAAATATTTTCAAGATCTGGTTTCATCATGAAAAAGTAGACACTTTCCTCTATAGATCATGAATAATTCATTAAGATATCTTAAGAATTCGATTATTCGTGATTTTTTTTTAACAAGATTATTAATTTCAAAAAATCATAAAAAACTAGGTTAACATAAATAATGTAATGTTTTTGTAATTCGGTGCTCAACATGATAAAATGTTATCATTACAATGAATCATCATAGGGGAGTTTGGTTAATGTCTAGAATTTTTAAAATATGAGTGTTTGGATGAACTTGAAATTGATAA
Source organism: Onthophagus sagittarius (assembly GCA_036711965.1). Lineage (NCBI taxonomy): Eukaryota > Metazoa > Arthropoda > Insecta > Coleoptera > Scarabaeidae > Onthophagus > Onthophagus sagittarius. The sequence continues at coordinate 19,758,246 of JASERS010000010.1, read as the reverse complement.
AATCGACCTGAATTCTTTGGAGATACAATTCTGTGAGAAGATGTTTGAATTTTACCTAATACATGTAATTATATTTTTGCCAAATTTTATGTTCCTTCCAGGATCTTTTTGTTTCTTTCTGTGTTAGGAAGCAATCAAAACGCAGAAGTCCTAAAATGCCCATGAATTTATCAAGAAACATTTCCTCCCACAGATAGTTCTTGTTTTCGAGTAATAATACCCGGAAACGTCCGGTAATTAGTAAAGTCCCAAACAATTCCTTCATTTTAAAAAGATTCAAAGGGATTTAATAAGGGATTCATTAATATTTTCCTCAATTCTTTCTTGAAATATGACAACATTTCCCATGCAGATATTGTATAAAACTGCACATGCAGAAATTGAAAGTAATGTCGTTCTACGTGATTCAGTTATGATTTTCACGTGAGTGGTATGCGTGACCCGCGTGAACTTTACTAACTATACTAGCTTTACTTAGCTTTTGCAAATACCATACAGGTCTAAGTAAGCATCATTTTCTGTCAGGAATATATGGTATTTTAGAGTCTTTCTCTAATCTTGTGCAGTCAAACCAAGATTACGTATTTAACAATAATGTTATTGACTTCTCCATAACAGATCAACCTCCAACTTATCACTCGCCCTTTTTACATTCAACAACTATAACACGAAGAATGAAACTCTTGAGACTCTTAATAAGATTAAGAGTCTTTTAAGTTAAGGGTCCATTATTGGTAATAACACGGAAGATTACTTAATGATAAATCTAAAATTCTAGTATTTTAAACTAAACCATTAATATTGATGCAAAAAAGTACAGTCACTTTTGATTTGTAATGTATATTGAGTAGGTTTAGCGTGTCAGGGTCCGAGAGTTTGAGCACTGAGTAAGGTGGCGCTCGGGTTCTCCTCCACAACAGTCAGGTGCAGTGTTGCCGGCGACTTCGAACGAAAACGACGCGCGTTCTTTTCAAAATTTGAATCGTTCCGGACCGCGCCGATTCCAACTCAGATAATACGAAGCTTTTTTTGCTAAAATCCATTAAAAAAAGCTTGTGTGTTCTCAAACTGTGTGAGTGAATTTTTTGTGTTATTACGATTTTTTTGGGAGATTTTTTTTGATCGAGAGAGAGGGTGAGTTATCTATATAATTAATTATTAATACATTAATTAGTACATAATTAAAAATATCCTTCGATGTCATTTTTAATTTTAAATAGAAGATTTAAACTGACAATTTTCTAGATAATCGCCTCAACCTAAATGACTAATCACCACAAATTCCCAAACTACCATTTATAACGATTTATCTGGAACGAGAATCGCGTTTGTGTCCTCGATTCCCGATTATTTCTTAATTTTTTACACAACTCATCATTTTTTAGTAAAGAATTTCGATTAAGTTTAATTCGCAATAAATTAATGTTAGAACCATAAAAATGAGTTAGTTAAAAAATTACCGTTAAAATGAGTGGGCGGAATTGTTTTATTGCTACCGCGAACAATTATCTATCTTGTAAAACCGATTTATGCGATTATATAATAAACATTATCTCCTCTAATCGTGTACCTCAACTTCAGGTGTGCACCTACATAAATAAATAAATAAATAAAAGAATTTTGTATTTAAATTAACAATTTTAGAAAAAAACTAATTTGTAAATTGAAAGTGTATAACATAAACACGAGTCAATCAAAGTCCAAAACCATCTCAAAGTTATGTACGCGATTCTACATTTATTTATAAATGAGAAAACACCTGGTCAATTGAGGATAATTGTTGTAATAAGTTAATTGAAGTGTCGGTATGGAGATTTATGCAACTTTTTATGTGTTTATCGCATTTTTCTTGTCACCAGGTGTGTTTACACAAAGAATACGGTTTCTAATTTATTGGACACACAAATATTTCGAAAATTAACTCATCGAACTAAGTTTACAAATGGTTCAAAACTTGATTAAATCGGGTCATTGAGTTTAATTTAATAAATAACTTCTCAACTTAATTACGATGTTTAAAAATACGAATTTGACTAAAAATTAATAATATGTATATTATATTTCGTTTCATAACGTTATGAAAAAATACTCAACCAAACCTGAACTAATTTAACCCAAATTGAATCAACTTTACTCAATTTGAATCAACTCAATTCAATTTGAATCAACTCAAATCAATTTGAATCATCTCAATTCAATTTGAATCAACTCAATTCAATTTGAATCAACTCAATTCAATTTGAATCGACTCAATTCAATTTGAATCAGCTCAACCCAATCTGAGTCAACTCAACCCAATATGAATTATCTCAATCCAACCTGAGTCAACTCAATTCAAGTTGAATCAACTCAATTCAAGTTGAATCAACTCAATTCAATTTGAATCAACTCAACCCAATTTGAATCAACTCAACCCAATTTGAATCAACTCAACCCAATATGATTCAACTCAATCCAGCCTGAATCAACTCAATTTAAGTTGAATCAACTCAATTTAAGTTGAATCAACTCAATTTAAGTTGAATCAACTCAATTTAAGTTGAATCAACTCAATCCAATCTAAATCAACTTAACCTAATTTGAATGAACTCAATGCAACCTGAATCAACTCAACCCTTTTTTTATCGAGTTTGAGGAAAAATCTGTAAGCACATATCCGGCCTGTTTTGATAGACGACCGGATAATGTGGGGTTGTGGCAGAAAACACTCCGACCCTAAACACTAAAAAACCCTTTCCTCATTTCTTTGGAACCACCAGTTAGCATTTCTTCAGAGTAGCTAAAACCTGTTCTTTCTTCTTCTAACAACTCCCTGACCTCTCCAGTTTTGCTTTAACTTCCGTGTCGGAATGGAAATTCCACGATGCAACAGAAAGTGAAAAAAAAATTATAATAAAGTTAATAATCCATTAATTCTATTTACTTCTCCTTCCATCACTATATTCCGGATCTTCTTGACCTTTCTCGAGATTCGCGAAAAGAACCAATAAACAATAAATAAAAAATAGAATTACTTCTTGCAACAAAACTCCTCGTCTTGTTCCTGCGTCATGCCCTTGCCTCTCTTACTTTCCTGGATTTGGCTCGGTTTCAGACTCTTTTGTTCATCTCCTATTGTCCGTGCCAAATGTCAAGGCCCCTCAATTTAGAGATTGATATCTTCAAAATCGCTTAATGAAAAATATTGCGGTAAAGTTTATTGTAATCAGTGAACATTTTTGTATATCATAGATTAATTTGGAAATGTTCGGATCCGTGATTTCTCTTTTATCATGAGTTAATAAAAACGTACCTGATTTTTGAAAGTGCTGGCAACTTTTTTTTTTCTCTAAAACTGTTTAACGAAAAATTTTTAAATCTGAATTGGTGATAACCAGATATGTTCTTACCGTTGAAGATATCGAAAGATTGAAGATATCTTTTGTTCTTCTCGTATTGTCCGTGCCAAATGTCAAGGCCCCTCAATTTGGAGATCGATATCTTCAAAATCGCTTGACGAAAAATATTGCGGTAAAGTTTATTGTAATCAGTGAACATTTCTGTATATCATAGATTAATTTGGAAATGTTCGGATTCGCGATTTTTCTTTTATCGCGAGTTAATAAAAAAGTACCCGATTTTTGAAAGTGCTGGCAACTTTTTTTTTTTTTCTCAAAAACTGTCTAACGAAAAATTTTCAAATCTGAATTGGTGGTAACCAGATATGTTCTTAATGTTGAAGATATCGAAAGATTGAAGATATCTTTTGTTCTTCTCGTATTGTCCGTGCCAAATGTCAAGGCCCCTCAATTTGGAGATCGATATCTTCAAAATCGCTTGAAGAAAAATATTGCGGTAAAGTTTATTGTAATCAGTGAACATTTTTGTATATCATAGATTAATTTGCAAATGTTCGGATGCGCGATTTCTCTTTTATCGCAAGTTAATAAAAAAGTACCTGATTTCTGAAAGTGCAGGCAACTTTTTTTTTCTCAAAAACTGTTTAACGAAAAATTTTTAAATCTGAATTGGTGATAACCAGATATGTTCTTACAGTTAAAGATATCGAAAGATTGAAGATATCTTTTGTTCTTCTCCTACTGTCCGTGGCAAATGTCAAGGCCCCTCAATTTAGAGATCGATATCTTCAAAATCGCTTGATGAAAAATATTGCGGTAAAGTTTATTGTAATCGGTGAACATTTCTGTATATCATAGATTAATTTGGAAATATTCGGATCCGCGATTTTTCTTTTATCGCGAGTTAATAAAAAATTACCCGATTTTTGAAAGTGCTGGCAACTTTATTTTTTTTTCTCAAAAACTGTTTAACGAAAAGTTTTCAAATCTGAATTGGTGGTAACCAGATATGTTCTTAATGTTGAAGATATCAAAAGATTGAAGATATCTTTTGTTCTTCTCGTATTGTCCGTGCCAAATGTCAAGGCCCCTCAATTTGGAGATTGATATCTTCAAAATCGCTTGATGAAAAATGTTGCGGTAAAGATTATTGTAATCAGTGAACATTTCTGTGTATCATAGATTAATTTGGAAATGTTCGGATCCGCGATTTCTCTTTTATCGCGAGTTAATAAAAAAGTACCCGATTTTTGAAAGTGATGGCAACTTTATTTTTTTTTCTCAAAAACTTTTTAACGAAAAATTTTCAAATCTGAATTGGTGATAACCAGATATGTTCTTACCGTTGAAGATATCGAAAGATTGAAGATATCTTTTGTTCTTCTCCTATTGTCCGTGGCAAATGTCAAGGCCCCTCAATTTAGAGATTGATATCTTCAAAATCTCTTGATGAAAAATATTGCGGTAAAGTTTATTGTAATCAGTGAACATTTCTGTATATCATAGATTAATTTGAAAATGTTCGGATCCGCGACTTTTTTTTTATCGCGAGTTAATAAAAAAGTACCCGATTTTTGAAAGTGCTGGCAACTTTTTTTTTTCTCAAAAACTGTTTAACGAAAATTTTTCAAATTTGAATTGGTGGTAACCAGATATGTTCTTAACGTTGAAGATATCGAATGATTGAAGATATCACTCTATAAAGTGATCGGCCTTGACTTCTGGCGCGGACAATAGATCCTTGGCTCGGAAACCACAAACAAAAAAACGGGAATGACGGACTACTGCCCCTTTCTCTTTTTCTCCTTTCTTCATCCGCTATCATTGCCTTGATTTTCCAGCTCCCTTTCGTATCTTTCTTTTTCTTGCATCATTTCTTTAACAGCAACTCATTTTTCTTTCGTTTCTAGCATCCTTCCTTGCCTATTTCTCTGTACACGTTGAAGTTTTTGTATTCGAAAAATATCTGCGATTTCCACAGATTTTCAGAACCAGCAGATTTCCGTTTCAGATTTCCTTATCTTGTATAATCACGTTCTAAAGATTCCATAACCCGTCAGGAACTGCGTTAGGAAATGATCTGATTCTGCCTATTTCTTATCCATGTCGAGATATCTGGAATTAGTCCATCCCGTCTTTTGGTTCTATCTTTTTTACCACAAATGCATTAAAACCTCTTTATTTGTACTTTTGCTTTCCTTTCTATACCTGTACGTCTCGCTCCTCTCTTTCAAGTGTCTAGTCATTTTGGTATCTATCAAGTGTACCACAAAGTTATCGTGGTGTATTTATCCAGATCAATATATAAGTTTTCTACTTTGCGATGTCTTTGTAGGTACCTTTCTATTAAGGACCCATCTTTTCTATCCTGCGGATTACCATTTGGAACGCGTAGGTTGTTTTATTTTCCAAAATTACTTTGTTCTTTGCTAGGACCACCATCCCTAGATCCTCTGCGAAAATGATTACATCTACCTTCGTTTTCATTACCTCGTCATAAAACAGGTTTCAAAGAAAAGGTTTGATCCCCGCACCTGACCCTGTATGCCTTATCATTTGGTGCATTTATGCTTCTATTTGACAAATAGATTATGATCCTCAATAGATACGGACTAACTTCCCCTTTCTCCAACGTTTTTATCGCTCCTTTCCATCAGGACGAGTTGAAGACATTTTGGATGTCGACCAACTCCATTATGCATAGTTCTCCGTGCAATAAAGACATTTTCTTTATATTCTTCATATTTCTCTGCGCTTTAGTTAGCGTCTATCGTGGATCTGCCTTTCCTATATCCGAACTGCATATCGTGTATAAATTTCTTTTCTTCCGCCTCCTCATCAAACACCATGAGATTCTATCTTCTCCGTGATAGTCTCTAGCCAAGTGTATTGGTAAGCAGTATATAGATTTAGAACCTGAATCAACTCGACTTATTTAGAAATAACTCAACCCAACCTGAATCAGCTCAACTTACTCTGGACTAACTCAACTCAGCCTGAGCTAACTCAATTTGATCTTTTTCTTCATCCATTCAGGTTTACTTTGTAGCCACCATCTCAGTTGAATCAACACGATCCAACACCAATTCAGGTTGAACAACACATCTCCTGAATCAACTCAATTCAAGTTGAATCTACTCAACCCAATTTGAATCAACTCAATTCAAGTTGAATCAACTCAACCCAATTAGAATCAACTCAACCCAACATGATTCAACTCAATCCAGCCTGAATCAACTCAATTCAAGTTGAATCAACTCAATCCAATCTAAATCAACTCAACCTAATCTAAATCAACTCAATGCAACCTCAATCAACTCAACCCTTTTTTTATCGAATTTGGGGAAAAATCTGTAAGCACATATCCGGCCTGTTTTGATAGACGACCGGATAATGTGGGGTTGAGGCAGAAAACACTCCGACCCTAAACACTAAAAAACCCTTTCCTCATTTCTTTGGAACCACCTGTTAGCATTTCTTCAGCGTAGCTAAAACCTATTCTTTCTTCTTCTAACAATTCCCTGACCTCTCCGGTTTTACTTTAATTTCCTTGTCGGAATGGAAATTCCACGGTTCAGCAAAAAGTGAAAAAAATATATAATACTGTTAATAATCCATTAATTCACTCATCCAACTCTTGCCTATCTATCTCACCTTCCGTCACTATACTCCGGATTTTCTTGACCTTTCTCGAGATTCACGAAAAGAACCAATAATAAATAAAGAACTTCTTGCAATAAAATTCCTCGTCTTGTTCCTGCGTCATGCCCTTGCCTCTCTTACTCTCCTGGATTTGGTTCGGCTTCAGACTCTTTTGTTCATCTCCTATTGTCCGTGCCAAATGTCAAGGCCCCTCCATTTAGAGATCGATATCTTCAAAATCGCTTGATGAAAAATATTACGGTAAAGTTTATTGTAATCAGTGAACATTTCTGTATATCATAGATTAATTTGGAAATGTTCGGATTCGCAATTTTTCTTTTATCGCGAGTTAATAAAAAAGTACCCGATTTTTGAAAGTGCTGGCAACTTTATTTTTTTTTTCTCAAAAACTGTTTAACGAAAAGTTTTCAAATCTAAATTGGTGGTAACCAGATATGTTCTTAATGTTGAATATATCGAAAGATTGAAGATATCTTTTGTTCTTCTCCTAGTGTCCGTGCCAAATGTCAAGGCTCCTCAATTTAGAGATCGATATTTTTAAAATCGCTTGATGAAAAATATTGCGGTAAAGTTTATTGTAATCGGTGAACATTTCTGTATATCATAGATTAATTTGGAAATGTTCGGATTCGCGATTTTTCTTTTATCGCGAGTTAATAAAAAAGTACCCGATTTTTGAAAGTCCTGGCAACTTTTTTTTTTTTCTCAAAAACTGTTTAACGAAAAGTTTTCAAATCTGAATTGGTGGTAACCAGATATGTTCTTAATGTTGAAGATATCGAATGATTGAAGATATCTTTTGTTCTTCTCGTATTGTCCATGCCAAATGTCAAGGCCCCTCAATTTGGAGATCCATATCTTCAAAATCGCTTGATGAAAAATATTGCGGTAAAGTTTATTGTAATCAGTGAACATTTCTGTATATCATAAATTAATTTGGAAATGTTCGGATTCGCGATTTTTCTTTTATCGCGAGTTAATAAAAAAGTACCCGATTTTTGAAAGTGCTGGCAACTTTTTTTTTTCTCAAAAACTGTTTAACGAAAAATTTTCAAATTTGAATTGGTGTTAACCAGATATGTTCTTAACGTTGAAGATATCGAATGATTGAAGATATCACTCTATAAAGTGATCGGCCTTGACTTCTGGCACGGACAATAGATCCTTGGCTCGGAAAACCACAAACAAAAAAACGGGAATGACGGACTCCTGCCCCTTTTTCTTTTTTCTCTTGTCTTCATCCGCTATCATTGCCTTGATTTTCTAGCTCCCTTTCGTATCTATCTTTTTCTTGCATCATTTCTTTAATAGCAACCCATTTTTCTTTCGTTTCTAGCATCCTTCCTCGCCTATTTCTCTGTACACGTTGAAGTTTTTGTATTCGAAAAATATTTGCGATTTCCACAGATTTTCAGAACCAGCAGATTTCCGTTTCAGATTTTCTTATCTTGCATAATTACGTTCTAAAGATTCCATGACGCGTCAGAAACTGCGTTAGGAAATGATCTGATTCTGCCCATTTCTTATCCATCTCGAGATATCTGGAATTAGTCCATGCCGTCTTTTGGTTCCATCTTTCTTACCACAAATGCATTAAAACCTCTTTATTTGTACTTTTACTTTCTGTTCTATTCCTGTACGTCTCGCTCCTCTCTTTCAAGTGTCGAGTCATTTTGGTATCTTTATCAAGTGTACCACAAGCTTATCGTGGTGTATTTATCCAGATCAATACATAAGTTTTCTACTTTGCGATGTCCTTGTAAGTACCTATCTATTAAGTATCCATCTTTTTTATCCTTCAGATTACCATTTGGAACGCGTAAGGTTGTTTAATTTTCCAAAATTACTCTGTCCTTTGCTAGGACCACCACCCCTAGATCGTCTGCGAAAACGATTAAATCTAGCTTCGTTTTCATTACCTCGTCATAAAACAGGTTTCATAGGAAAGGTTGGAACCCCGCACCTGACCCTGTATGCCTTATCATTTGGTGCATTTACGCTTCTATTTGACAAATAGATTATGATCCTCAATAGATACGGATTAACTTCCCCTTTCTCCAACGTTTTTATCACTCCTTTCCATGAGGACGAGTTGAAGACATTTTTGATGTCGATCAACTCCATTACGCATAGTTCTCCGTGTATTAAACACATTTTCTTTATATTCTTCATAATTCTCTACGCTTTAGTTAGCGTCTATCGTGGATCTGCCTTTTCTATATCCGAACTGCATATCGTGTATAAATTTCTTTTCTTCCGCCTCCTCATCAAACACCATGAGATTCTATCTTCTCCGTGATAGTCTCTAGCTAAGTGTATTGGTAAGCAGCATATAGATTTAGAACTTGAATCAACTCGACTTATTTAGAATTAACTCAACCCAACCTGAATCAGCTCAACTTACCCTGGACTAACTCAACTCAGCCTGAGCTAACTCAATTTGATCTTTTTTTAACGAAATCCGAGAAAATCTTGATCAACCTATTAAAAATCCCTTTCGTTGTCTTCTCCGGAAACATCCTCGCGGGTTTTATTTTTTACCCACCATCTCAGTTGACTACGCGCTATCATCTTTCGCTTATGCATGGCTTAAGATCTGATCTATTGTATTTAAGCTTCTATTGCAATAAGCAATCGTGTGTTATCAATGTTATCAATGTCTAGTCTACTGCTAACAGAATGTACTTTCTGCATGAAATGCCTAGTCTTCCAGAAGCAGATTCTACTCTTCCAAAACTTTATCTACTCTTCTCTTATAATCTTTAATCTCTGGCAAACAATATCCAGTTTTCAAAATGCAGTATCTAGTCATCAATATAGTCATCTGCAACAGCATGTAGCATTCTGGAAAATATTATTTAGTCTTTTGTAAGCAGTGTTCAGTCTTTCAAAAGCAATATTTAGACTTCCAGAAGCAATATCATAAGAGCAACATGATTTCTTATAACCAGTATACTGTTTGTTGTTACCATTATTGAGCCATCCACCAGTAATATAGTCTACTCCAATAGTCTTTAATCTATTACAGGCAGTTTTTAATTCTCCAAATGCAGTATTTAATCCTCCAAACACAACATTCAATCTTTTACCACCAATATACATAATATCAGTATCTAGTCTTTATCAAACAGCTTGCAGTCTTTTGGAAGATAATTAGTCTTTTTTAAACTGCATGTAGTCTTCTGACAATCAATATTTAATCTTTTCCAAGCAAAATTTAGTGTTTTGCAGGTTTAATTTAATCTTCTACAAGCAGAATTCAGTTTTCCAGGAGCAACATCTTACCTTCCAGAGGAGTAATATCAAAATCGCCAATTTTAAAGTTGTTTCTATTTGAACTTAATTAATCCTATATTTTGTAATTTAACGAAAGCGTTTTAAAACGCGAGAAACGTGCACAACCCGACAAAATTTGCATAAATCGAGCACACAAATACGGAAAACAAACCTGCAATAAGTCACACACTTTGACGTCTAACCTACCACTTAATGATTTAAAAAGGAAAACGTCGGCTGAGTCGCCGCGAGCCTGAAACGTTCACGTTTTATTCGCATTCAAATTAAAGCTTTCAATAAATTGCAAAATTACAAGGATTAAATGATGCTTTCAAACCGCGTTATTTCTATATATTTAAATTAAAAGATTAAGTAATTAAGTTGAAATTGAGTTTTAAAATTGACAGCTGTCTAATAGATAAAAAAATTTCTTCGTCTATTAAGATTAAATTGATCCCGATCTCGAAGTAATTCAATAGCACCAAGAATTGCTCAACTTCGTTTTGTTCTCTTAAACAAAATAATACAATAAATATAACATCTGTTCATTTTCAAAGTATTTATTTTCTTATTATCTCGATTGCACACTCAAAATTGGTATACATTTTAATGAATTAATTGCAAATCGATGTTAGATAATTAATTAGGAGCTGATTGCGGTTTTGGTTTAGTAAATCGATAGGCATTTTCCTTTGTGGTTAGATTGCGATTCTTTTGTGTCTCTAAAAAGGGTTTAAAACGCTTTGTACGTTTTAGAAATGCAACACAAAGATATCGCGCAGCTGCGAATAAAAAAAATAATTTACGATTTGGAATTAAAAATTTAAATTCGATTCGCAGAATTTTTTTTAATACATCCCACGCGCACAGGAAATTTCTACCGCACCTTTAATTATAATTATTATTTTCCACCAGAGGTAATAAAAAAAAAGATTTCGATTTATCTATTTAAACGCTTAATCCGAGTTGAGATTGAAACAATAAATTATAATACATTGTTCTTAATTCTTAATTGAGTAGAGTGCAAAAATAAAATTTATTGTCTAAGTACCTTTCAGAGATAGTCGAGGTCTCAAAAATCACTCGCAACCATAAATCACGTTTTTAATTACATCGATATAGATTTTAATTTGCATCGAAATGAGTGGTGTCGACAGGAAGTTTGTTACAATAGAAAATTAATTGTTTATTTAAAAATTATATCAATTCTATATTATTACATAAATCTTGTTTTTAAACGAAACAGAATGTCTCAACTAATAACATAAGATGATAAATTTGATTAAATGACCAGGGATGAGGTCATCATCAAAAATAGATTGCGTTTCTATAATTTGTGATGAAGGAGGTTGATGACATCATCGTCACAGTTCAAATTTCCCGCCAAAAGAGCATTTTAAAAGATGCTGCGAAAGGAGGTAGTGGTGGGGATTAATAGTGGCGGACCCCTATGTTGAACCTTATGGGATTTTGGTCCAAAACTCGCATAGTTATACTACTAACGAGAAATTGAATAAGGTAGCGCCCCAATACTACGGAATGTCTTCTTTGATCACTTTTTTGCATATGGGGACGATTTGGTCATAGTAATCAGTAGATGCAGAAAGAGATTAAATAATCTCATGACCAAAAAATAAACAGAAGCTATGCTGCTCAAAAACAGAAGCTGCTAAAGATAAAGAACACACCGTTAACTAAAAAACCACAGTGAAATATCTTGGAGTAATGATAGGAAAATACTTAAAATGATATGAGTAAGTTAACTACATCATAAGCAAAATACAAAAAAACTGGATGCTTTGAACAGAATGATGGGATCAACCATTATGGACGAGATATGGTACCAACTGAATTTGTTTTCCCCCAGATATAGGTTGGCCCACTATACTTATAACATTAAGTGATGACGTCACACAGAGATAACTTATACTACTTTGGAAGATAGCCAAGACGATGTTGATGAATGATTGGAGAAGATGTTGAAGAAAGCTTGAAAGATTCTCAGGATGTTGCTGAGAGATATCAAGAGAGAAAAACCAAGCTGTAAACGAACTAAGAAAAATCAAGTGTTTGAATAACAGAGTAAATGTTGAGGAAAACCAGGATTGTAATGCAATATATGATATTGAGTAATTTTAACGACGATGTTGGAGATAGTTAATAATGGAGAGAAATATCAAGCATCAGTGATGCTATTAAGAAAAGATGATAGAGATTTTGAGAGTACTCGATATCAGGATGTATTTAGGGACGTGAAATATGATTTTAATGGATAGATGTTGGAGACGACGTCCTTCAACAATCTCCAACAACGACGATGTTGAAGATTGTTAACAACGGAGAAAGTTATCAAGTATCAGTGATGATATAGAAAAAAGATGATAGAGATTTTGACAGTACTCGATATCACTGGAGACCACGTCCTCCAACAACGACGATGTTGAAGATTGTTAACAAAGAAGAAAAATATCAAGTATCAGTGATGATATTGAGAAAAGATGATAGAGATTTTGACTGTACATGATATCAGGGTGTATTTAGAGACGTGAAATAGGATTCTAATGGAAGGATGTTGGAGACGATATCCTCCAACAATCTCCATCGATGACGATGTTGAAGATTGTTAACAATGGAGAAATATATCAAGTATTAGAGAAAAGATGATAGAGGTTTTAATACTACTCGATATCAGGGTGTATTTAGAGACGTGAAATAGGATTCTAATGAAAGGATGTTGGAGGCGACCTCCTCCAACAATCTCCAATAATGACGATGTTGAAGATTGTTAACAATGGAGAAAAATATTAAGTATTAGAGAAAAGATGATAGAGATTTTAAAAGTACTCGATATCAGGGTGTATTTAGAGACGTGAAATAGGATTCTAATGGAAGAATGTTGGAGGCGACCTCCTCCAACAATCTCCAATAATGACGATGTTGAAGATTGTTAACAATGGAGAAAAATATCAAGTATTAGAGAAAAGATGATAGAGATTTTAAAAGTACTCGATATTAGGATGTATTAAGAGACGTGAAATAGGATTTTAATGGAAGGATGTTGGAGGCGACATCCTCCAACAATCTCCAACAATGACGATGTTGAAGATTGTTAAGAATGGAGAAAGATATCAAGTATCAGTGATGATATTGAAAAAAGATGATAGAGATTTTGACAGTACTCGATATCAATGGAGACGACGTCCTCCAACAATATCCAACAACGACGATGTTAAAGATTGTTAACAAAGAAGAAAAATATCAAGTATCAGTGATGATATTGAGAAAAGATGATAGAGATTTTGACTGTACTTGATATCAGGGTGTATTTAGAGACGTGAAATAGGATTCTAATGGAAGGATGTTGGAAGCGACATCCTCCAACAATCTCCAACAATGACGATGTTGAAGATTGTTAACAATGGAGAAAGATATCAAGTATTAGTGATGATATTGAAAAAAGATGATAAAGGTTTTGACAATACTCGATATCAATGGAGACGACGTCCTCCAACAATCTCCAACAACGACGATGTTGAGGATTGTTAACAAAGAAGAAAAATATCATATATCAGTGATGATATTGAGAAAAGATGGTAGAGATTTTGACTGTACATGATATCAGGGTGTATTTAGAGACGTGAAATAGGATTCTAATGGAAGGATGTTGGAGGCGATATCCTCCAACAATCTCCATCAATGACGATGTTGAAGATTGTTAACAATGGAGAAAAATATCAAGTATTAGAGAAAAGATGATAGAGATTTTAATAGTACTCGATATCAGGGTGTATTTAGAGACGTGAAATAGGATTCTAATGGAAGGATGTTGGAGGCGACCTCCTCCAACAATCTCCAATAAGGACGATGTTGAAGATTGTTAACAATGGAGAAAAATATCAAGTATTAGAGAAAAGATGATAGAGATTTTAGAAGTACTCGATATTAGGATGTATTAAGAGACGTGAAATAGGATTTTAATGGAAGGATGTTGGAGGCGACATCCTCCAACAATCTCCAACAATGACGATGTTGAAGATTGTTAACAATGGAGAAAGATATCAAGTATCAGTGATGATATTGAAAAAAGATGATAGAGATTTTGACAGTACTCGATATCAATGGAGACGACGTCCTCCAACTATCTCCAACAACGATGATGTTGAAGATTGTTCACAAAGAAGAAAAATATCAAGTATCAGTGATGATATAGAAAAAAGATGATAGAGATTTTGACAGTACTCGATATCACTGGAGACCACGTCCTCCAACAATCTCCAACAACGACGATGTTGAAGATTGTTAACAATGGAGAAAGATATCAAGTATTAGTGATGATATTGAAAAAAGATGATAGAGATTTTGACAGTACTCGATATCAATGGAGACGACGTCCTCCAACAATCTCTAACAACGATGATGTTGAAGATTGTTCACAAAGAAGAAAAATATCAAGTATCAGTGATGATATTGCGAAAAGATGATAGAGATTTTGACTGTACTTGATGTCAGGGTGTATTTAGAGATGTGAAATAGGATTCTAATGGAAGGATGTTGGAGGCGACATCCTCCAACAATCTCCAACAATGACGATGTTGAAGATTGTTAACAATGGAGAAAAATATCAAGTATTAGAGAAAAGATGATAGAGATTTTAATAGTACTCGATATCAGAGTGTATTTAGAGACGTGAAATAGGATTTTAATGGAAGGATGTTGAAGGCGACATCCTCCAACAATCTCCAACAATGACGATGTTGAAGATTGTTAACAATGGAGAAAGATATCAAGTATCAGTGATGATACTGAAAAAAGATGATAGAGATTTTGATTGTACATGATATCAGGGTGTATTTAGAGACGTGAAATAGGATTCTAATGGAAGGATGTTGGAGGCGACATCCTTCAACAATCTCCAACAATGACGATGTTGAAGATTGTTAACAATGGAGAAAGATATCAAGTATCAGTGATGATATTGAAAAAAGATGATAGAGATTTTGACAGTACTCGATATCAATGGAGACGACGTCCTCCAACAATATCCAACAACGACGATGTTAAAGATTGTTAACAAAGAAGAAAAATATCAAGTATCAGTGATGATATTGAGAAAAGATGATAGAGATTTTGACTGTACTTGATATCAGGGTGTATTTAGAGACGTGAAATAGGATTCTAATGGAAGGATGTTGGAAGCGACATCCTCCAACAATCTCCAACAATGACGATGTTGAAGATTGTTAACAATGGAGAACGATATCAAGTATTAGTGATGATATTGAAAAAAGATGATAAAGGTTTTGACAATACTCGATATCAATAGAGACGACGTCCTCCAACAATCTCCAACAACGATGATGTTGAAGATTGTTAACAATGGAGAAAAATATCAAGTATCAGAGAAAGGATGATAGAGATTTTAATAGCACTCGATATCAGGGTGTATTTAGAGACGTGAAATAGGATTCTGATATAAGGATGTTGGAGGTGACATCCTCCAACAATCTCCAACAACGACGATGTTGAAGATTGTTAACAATGGAGAAAAATATCAAGTATCAGAGAAAGGATAATAGAGATTTTAATAGCACTCGATATCAGGGTGTATTTAGAGACGTGAAATAGGATTCTGATATAAGGATGTTGGAGGCGACATCCTCCAACAATCTCTAACAATGACGATATTGAAGATTATTAACAATGGAGAAAAATATCAAGTATTAGAGAAAAGATGATAGAGATTTTAATAGTACTCGATATCAGGGTGTATTTAGAGACGTGAAATAGGATTCTAATGGAAGGATGTTGGAGGCGACCTCCTCCAACAATCTCCAATAAGGACGATGTTGAAGATTGTTAACAATGGAGAAAAATATCAAGTATTAGAGAAAAGATGATAGAGATTTTAGAAGTACTCGATATTAGGATGTATTAAGAGACGTGAAATAGGATTTTAATGGAAGGATGTTGGAGGCGACATCCTCCAACAATCTCCAACAATGACGATGTTGAAGATTGTTAACAATGGAGAAAAATATCAAGTATTAGAGAAAAGATGATAGAGATTTTGACAGTACTCGATATCAATGGAGACGACGTCCTCCAACTATCTCCAACAACGATGATGTTGAAGATTGTTCACAAAGAAGAAAAATATCAAGTATCAGTGATGATATAGAAAAAAGATGATAGAGATTTTGACAGTACTCGATATCACTGGAGACCACGTCCTCCAACAATCTCCAACAACGACGATGTTGAAGATTGTTAACAATGGAGAAAGATATCAAGTATTAGTGATGATATTGAAAAAAGATGATAGAGATTTTGACAGTACTCGATATCAATGGAGACGACGTCCTCCAACAATCTCCAACAACGATGATGTTGAAGATTGTTCACAAAGAAGAAAAATATCAAGTATCAGTGATGATATTGCGAAAAGATGATAGAGATTTTGACTGTACTTGATGTCAGGGTGTATTTAGAGATGTGAAATAGGATTCTAATGGAAGGATGTTGGAGGCGACATCCTCCAACAATCTCCAACAATGACGATGTTGAAGATTGTTAACAATGGAGAAAAATATCAAGTATTAGAGAAAAGATGATAGAGATTTTAATAGTACTCGATATCAGAGTGTATTTAGAGACGTGAAATAGGATTTTAATGGAAGGATGTTGAAGGCGACATCCTCCAACAATCTCCAACAATGACGATGTTGAAGATTGTTAACAATGGAGAAAGATATCAAGTATCAGTGATGATATTGAAAAAAGATGATAGAGATTTTGACAGTACTCGATATCAATGGAGACGACGTCCTCCAACAATATCCAACAACGACGATGTTAAAGATTGTTAACAAAGAAGAAAAATATCAAGTATCAGTGATGATATTGAGAAAAGATGATAGAGATTTTGACTGTACTTGATATCAGGGTGTATTTAGAGACGTAAAATAGGATTCTAATGGAAGGATGTTGGAAGCGACATCCTCCAACAATCTCCAACAATGACGATGTTGAAGATTGTTAACAATGGAGAAAGATATCAAGTATCAGTGATGATACTGAAAAAAGATGATAGAGATTTTGATTGTACATGATATCAGGGTGTATTTAGAGACGTGAAATAGGATTCTAATGGAAGGATGTTGGAGGCGACATCCTTCAACAATCTCCAACAATGACGATGTTGAAGATTGTTAACAATGGAGAAAGATATCAAGTATCAGTGATGATATTGAAAAAAGATGATAGAGATTTTGACAGTACTCGATATCAATGGAGACGACGTCCTCCAACAATATCCAACAACGACGATGTTAAAGATTGTTAACAAAGAAGAAAAATATCAAGTATCAGTGATGATATTGAGAAAAGATGATAGAGATTTTGACTGTACTTGATATCAGGGTGTATTTAGAGACGTGAAATAGGATTCTAATGGAAGGATGTTGGAAGCGACATCCTCCAACAATCTCCAACAATGACGATGTTGAAGATTGTTAACAATGGAGAAAGATATCAAGTATTAGTGATGATATTGAAAAAAGATGATAAAGGTTTTGACAATACTCGATATCAATAGAGACGACGTCCTCCAACAATCTCCAACAACGATGATGTTGAAGATTGTTAACAATGGAGAAAAATATCAAGTATCAGAGAAAGGATGATAGAGATTTTAATAGCACTCGATATCAGGGTGTATTTAAAGACGTGAAATAGGATTCTGATATAAGGATGTTGGAGGCGACATCCTCCAACAATCTCTAACAATGACGATATTGAAGATTATTAACAATGGAGAAAAATATCAAGTATTAGAGAAAAGATGATAGAGACTTTAATAGTACTCGATATCAGGGTCTATTTAGAAACGTGAAATTGAATTCTAATGGAAGGATGTTGGAGGCGACATCCTCCAACAATCTCCAACAATGACGATGTTGAAGATTGTTAACAATGGAGAAATATATCAAGTATCAGAGAAAAGATGATAGAGATTTTAATCGTACTCGATATCAGGGTGTATTTGGAGACGTGAAATTGGATTCTAATGCAAGGATGTTGGAGACGAGGTCCTCCAACAATCTCCAACAACGATGATGTTGAAGATTGTTAACAATGGAGAAGAATATCAAGTATTAGAGAAAAGATGATAGAGACTTTAATAGTACGCGATATTAGGGTGTATTTAGAGACGTGAAATTGAATTCTAATGGAAGGATGTTGGAGGCGACATCCTCCAACAATCTCCAACAACGATGATGTTGAAGATTGTTAACAATGGAGAAAAATATTAAGTATCAGAGAAAAGATGATAGAGATTTTAATCGTACTCGATATCAGGGTGTATTTAGAGACGTGAAATATGATTCTAATGCAAGGATGTTGGAGACGACGTCCTCCAACTATCTCCAACAACGATGATGTTGATAATTGTAAACAATGGAGAAAAATATTAAGTATCACAGAAAAGATGATAGAGATTTTAATAGTACTCGATATCAGGGGGTATTTACAGACGTGGAATAGGATTGTAATGCAAAGATGTTGGAGACGATATCCTCCAACAATTTCCAACAATGACGATGTTGAAGATTGCTAACAATGGAGAAAAATATCAAGTATTAGAGAAAAGATGATTGAGATTTTAATAGTACTCGATGTCAGGGTGTATTTAGAGACGTGAAATAGGATTCTAATGCAAGGATGTTGGAGACGATATCCTCCAACAATCTCCAACAACGATGATGTTGAAGATTGTTAATAATGGAGAAAAATATCAAGTATCAGAGAAAAGATGATAAAGATTGTAATAGTACTCGATATCAAGGAGTATTTAGAGACGTGAAATAGGATTCTAATGCAAGGATGTTGGAGACGACGTCCTCCAACAATCTCCAACAACGATGATGTTGAAGATTGTTAACAATGGAGAAACATATCAAGTATCAGAGAAAAGATGATAGAGATTTTAATCGTACTCGATATCAGGGTGTATTTAGAGACGTGAAATAGGATTCTACTGCAAGGATGTTGGAGACGCGGTCCTCCAACAATCTCCAACAACGACGATGTTCAAGATTGTTAAGAATGAAGAAAAATATCAAGTATCAGTGATGATATTGAGAAAAGATGATAGAGATTTTGACAGTACTCGATATCAATGGAGACATTGTCCTCCAACAATCTCCAACAACGACGATGTTGAAGATCGTTAACGATGGAGAAAAATATAAAGCATCAGTGATGATATTGAGGTGTATTTAGAAACGTGAAAAGACGATTCTAATTTTTAGGTAATTAATTGGATCTAACATAGGCGATGTTAAGGGACAGTTAGGAAAATTTTGAAAAATAAATAACCAATTGTGGATGATTATACTGCTTCAAAAGAATTTACAATAATCAAGGTGAAAATTTCTTCACCAAAAACGATTATTATTGATAACAAATAAAAAAATTAAATAATCAAATCGTTATCTAATGATATGTTAATGTTGAAACGAAGTTTTAGCTTTCTAACGGCGCGGGTGTCCACAACCCAGCGCGAAATTACGCAACATTTTGACAAAATGGCAGGTGTTTACCGGATTTTACGTGGCATTTCACGAATTAGTCGCATAATCGGGCGAGATATGATCGCTTCGGTGCTTTATTTTCCGCTCAATCCCATTCAGAAAATAGAAAATAACATTTTAAGAAATCCTCTTTCAATTCAATTTTAGCTATCAACGATCGGGTTTTTCCCCTTCGAAAATGTAAAGAAGGGAGCGAACAACTAAGAATTAAGAGTGTACATTGTTTCATGGTACAAAGAAAACTACGTGGAAGCGTATAAAGAAGTGGAATAAGTGGTTCTTTAAGCATACTCAACCACGTTTAGCATTATCCTTTGGAATTGTGACCTACATCTCGGTGAATATCTTTTCTGCTCGATTTGCAAATACTACGTTTTATTTATTTATTTATTTAAAAAGGTTCATTTTTTAAATAAATTTTATAATCGTGTCCATCTTAATTACATCTTGTACTTACATACAAGTGAAAGAGAAACTTGAAATAACAACGTC
Organism: Onthophagus sagittarius; assembly: GCA_036711965.1. Classification (NCBI taxonomy): domain Eukaryota; kingdom Metazoa; phylum Arthropoda; class Insecta; order Coleoptera; family Scarabaeidae; genus Onthophagus; species Onthophagus sagittarius. The sequence continues at coordinate 19,737,884 of JASERS010000010.1, read as the reverse complement.
GACGTTTAGTTTTCGTCGTAACGTTTCAAGACATTAATTACAATAAATAATCAAGCTTCGTCGTGTTCAAACGGTAGAATTCATTAATGAAGAAAACGAGCCGTCCTTATCCGGTGTTGACGGTTAGTTGCCTGGCTGATGACTTTATCTTATAAGATTATAAGGCGTGTTCAAAGAGATTGTAACCACTCAATGGTGATTAATTGTTTTTTGGGAATTCGCATAACAAAAAAAATAAATTGGTTCAATCCGTTTCGTTTGATTGTTTTTAAGGAGTTAAAATGAATGTTAAAGGAACGTCCGGCGCTAATTCGCTAGATGGGCAGTAATCGTTTTCGATTTAATAAATACTTCCTTTTTCTTAAACCAATTCAATTAAAATTGATTCAATTCCATCTTAAAACGTTAAAGAAAAAAGTGGAAAACGTTTTGAATCGAGCTAAGATGTAATTTTAAGATTTACGGCAATTTTCTTATTACAAACCAGCCTTCAATTACCATTCCAAGTTCTTCTTAACCTCTTTCGACCAACCTTTCAAGAAAACTGCACGCAAACTGGTATTATCTTCCATGACATTTTATCTATCCACACGATCCAACTCTGGGAAGTTATCAATTATGAGAAAACTATAATAATAATAATAAAGATTTATTTTAAAACGATTTTTTTTGTTGAGGAAATCACGAAATTGCAATAAACTTTCTTGCTTGAAATATTTCAAATCTTTCCCAATGGTATGAACAGTGCTGTTAAATACCCACTAGAAATAATCGTCATCAACAGATCGAGTGTCCCATTAACGAAGGAAGAAAAAATTTGCGAAGTAGAAGCAGCGATTCGAGGGATGCCTGCACTAAAATCCGAAGAGATCCGACGAGAAGTTGCTAGGGTGTTAAAATCAGCAACACCAATGAAATCCAACTTAACAGTTAGTGAAAAGAATGCACTCTGATCTATTAATGAAAAATCAGAAATCGATTCTAACCTAGGTCTACCCTAGAAGGTGTTGGAAAGTTGTTAAACAAATTATTCCTTTCAAACCCGTACATTTATGGACCGATTTAATCTTATTTACACATACACAATTAAAGGATCAACGTCATAGGCTCTAATTCCTGAAAAACAACCTGGGCAATCTGGGAAATCAGGTCTCCCGTTTGTCGGACGGCCATAAACGACGCATTGCAGAAGAAAATAGTCGAACATCAACAAAACGCCATCATGAAAGGGGGACACCATCATCAAATTTTACTAAAAGTGCCCTTTATGCCTCTAGAAGCACCAAACGAGAGGAAGATCAAAAAGCTAAACCTGGGCAATCTAGGAAATCAGCTCTCCCGTTTGCCGGACGGCAATAAACGACGCATTGCAGAAGAAAATAGTCGAACATCAACAAAACGTCATCATGAAAGGGGGACACCATCATCAAACTTTATTAAAAGTGCCCTTTATGACTCTAGAAGTATCAAACGAGAGGAAGATCAAAAAGATAAACCTGGGCAATCTGGGAAATCAGGCCTCCAGTTTGCCGGACGGCAATAAACGAAGCATTGCAGAAGAAAATAGTCGAATATCAACAAAACGCCATCATGAAAGGGGGACACCATCATCAAATTTTACTAAAAGTGCCCTTTATGCCTCTAGAAGCACCAAACGAGAGGAAGATCAAAAAGATAAACCTGGGCAATCTGGGAAATCAGCTCTCCCGTTTGTCGGACGGCAATAAACGACGCATTGCAGAAGAAAATAGTCAAACATCAACAAAACGCCATCATGAAAGGGGAACACCATCATCAAACTTTACTAAAAGTGCCCTTTATGCCTCTAGAAGCGCCAAACGAGAGGAAGATCAAAAAGATAAACCTGGGCAATCTGGGAAATCAGGTCTCCCGTTTTCCGGACGGCAATAAACGACGCATTGCAGAAGAAAATAGTCAAACATCAACAAAACGCCATCATGAAAGGGGAACACCATCATCAAACTTTACTAAAAGTGCCCTTTATGCCTCTAGAAGCGCCAAACGAGAGGAAGATCAAAAAGATAAACCTGGGCAATCTGGGAAATCAGGTCTCCCGTTTGCCGGACGGCAATAAACGACGCATTGCAGAAGAAAATAGTCGAACATCAACAAAACGCCATCATGAAAGGGGATACCATCATCAAACTTTACTAAAAGTGCCCTTTATGCCTCTAGAAGCACCAAACGAGAAGAAGATCAAAAAGATAAACTTGAGCAATCTGGGAAATCAGATCTCCCGTTTGCCGGACAGCAATAAACGACGCATTGCAGAAGAAAAAAGTCGAACATCAACAAAACGCCATCATGAAAGGGGATACCATCATCAAACTTTACTAAAAGTGTCCTTTATGCCTCTAGAAGCACCAAACGAGAAGAAGATCAAAAAGATAAACTTGAGCAATCTGGGAAATCAGATCTCCCGTTTGCCGGACAGCAATAAACGACGCATTGCAGAAGAAAATAGTCGAACATCAACAAAACGCCATCATGAAAGGGGGACACCATCATCAAACTTTACTAAAAGTGCCCTTTATGCCTCTACAAGCACCAAACGAGAGGATGATCAAAAAGATAAACCTGGGCAATCTGGGAAATCAGGCCTCCCGTTTTCCGGACGGCAATAAACGACGCACTGCAGAAGAAAATAGTCGAACATCAACAAAACGCCATCATGAAAGGGGGACACCATCATCAAACTTTACTAAAAGTGCCCTTTATGCCTCTAGAAGCACCAAACGAGAGGAAGATCAAAAAGATAAACCTGGGCAATCTGGGAAATCAGGTCTCCCGTTTGCCGGACGGCAATAAACGACGCATTGCAGAAGAAAATAGTCGAACATCAACAAAACACCATCATCAAACTTTACTAAAAGTGCCCTTTATGCCTCTAGAAGCACCAAACGTGAGGAGGATCAAAAAGATAAACCTGGACAATCTGGGAAATCAGGCCTCCCGTTTGCCGGACGGCAATACACGACGCATTGCAGAAGAAAATAGTCGAATATCAACAAAACGCCATCATGAAAGGGGGACACCATCATCAAACTTTACTAAAAGTGCCCTTTATGCCTCTACAAGCACCAAACGAGAGGAAGATCAAAAAGATAAACCTGGGCAATCTGGAAAATCAGGCCTCCCGTTTTCCGGACGCCAATAAACGACGCATTACAGAAGAAAATAGTCGAACATCAACAAAACGCCATCATGAAAGGGGGACACCATCATCAAACTTTACTAAAAGTGCCCTTTATGCCTCTAGAAGCACCAAACGTGAGGAGGATCAAAAAGATAAACCTGGACAATCTGGGAAATCAGGCCTCCCGTTTGCCGGACGGCAATACACGACGCATTGCAGAAGAAAATAGTCGAATATCAACAAAACGCCATCATGAAAGGGGGACACCATCATCAAACTTTACTAAAAGTGCCCTTTATGCCTCTACAAGCACCAAACGAGAGGAAGATCAAAAAGATAAACCTGGGCAATCTGGGAAATCAGGCCTCCCGTTTTCCGGACGCCAATAAACGACGCATTACAGAAGAAAATAGTCGAACATCAACAAAACGCCATCATGAAAGGGGGACACCATCATCAAACTTTACTAAAAGTGCCCTTTATGCCTCTAGAAGCACCAAACGAGAGGAAGATCAAAAAGATAAACCTGGGCAATCTGGGAAATCAGGTCTCCCGTTTGCCGGACGGCAATAAACGACGCATTGCAGAAGAAAATAGTCGAACATCAACAAAACACCATCATCAAACTTTACTAAAAGTGCCCTTTATGCCTCTAGAAGCACCAAACGTGAGGAGGATCAAAAAGATAAACCTGGACAATCTGGGAAATCAGGCCTCCCGTTTGCCGGACGGCAATACACGACGCATTGCAGAAGAAAATAGTCGAATATCAACAAAACGCCATCATGAAAGGGGGACACCATCATCAAACTTTACTAAAAGTGCCCTTTATGCCTCTACAAGCACCAAACGAGAGGAAGATCAAAAAGATAAACCTGGGCAATCTGGGAAATCAGGCCTCCCGTTTTCCGGACGCCAATAAACGACGCATTACAGAAGAAAATAGTCGAACATCAACAAAACGCCATCATGAAAGGGGGACACCATCATCAAACTTTACTAAAAGTGCCCTTTATGCCTCTAGAAGCACCAAACGAGAGGAAGATCAAAAAGATAAACCTGGGCAATCTGGGAAATCAGGTCTCCCGTTTGCCGGACGGCAATAAACGACGCATTGCAGAAGAAAATAGTCGAACATCAACAAAACACCATCATCAAACTTTACTAAAAGTGCCCTTTATGCCTCTAGAAGCACCAAACGTGAGGAGGATCAAAAAGATAAACCTGGACAATCTGGGAAATCAGGCCTCCCGTTTGCCGGACGGCAATACACGACGCATTGCAGAAGAAAATAGTCGAATATCAACAAAACGCCATCATGAAAGGGGGACACCATCATCAAACTTTACTAAAAGTGCCCTTTATGCCTCTACAAGCACCAAACGAGAGGAAGATCAAAAAGATAAACCTGGGCAATCTGGGAAATCAGGCCTCCCGTTTTCCGGACGCCAATAAACGACGCATTACAGAAGAAAATAGTCGAACATCAACAAAACGCCATCATGAAAGGGGGACACCATCATCAAACTTTACTAAAAGTGCCCTTTATGCCTCTAGAAGCACCAAACGTGAGGAGGATCAAAAAGATAAACCTGGACAATCTGGGAAATCAGGCCTCCCGTTTGCCGGACGGCAATACACGACGCATTGCAGAAGAAAATAGTCGAATATCAACAAAACGCCATCATGAAAGGGGGACACCATCATCAAACTTTACTAAAAGTGCCCTTTATGCCTCTACAAGCACCAAACGAGAGGAAGATCAAAAAGATAAACCTGGGCAATCTGGGAAATCAGGCCTCCCGTTTTCCGGACGCCAATAAACGACGCATTACAGAAGAAAATAGTCGAACATCAACAAAACGCCATCATGAAAGGGGGACACCATCATCAAACTTTACTAAAAGTGCCCTTTATGCCTCTAGAAGCACCAAACGAGAGGAAGATCAAAAAGATAAACCTGGGCAATCTGGGAAATCAGGTCTCCCGTTTGCCGGACGGCAATAAACGACGCATTGCAGAAGAAAATAGTCGAACATCAACAAAACACCATCATCAAACTTTACTAAAAGTGCCCTTTATGCCTCTAGAAGCACCAAACGTGAGGAGGATCAAAAAGATAAACCTGGACAATCTGGGAAATCAGGCCTCCCGTTTGCCGGACGGCAATACACGACGCATTGCAGAAGAAAATAGTCGAATATCAACAAAACGCCATCATGAAAGGGGGACACCATCATCAAACTTTACTAAAAGTGCCCTTTATGCCTCTACAAGCACCAAACGAGAGGAAGATCAAAAAGATAAACCTGGGCAATCTGGGAAATCAGGCCTCCCGTTTTCCGGACGCCAATAAACGACGCATTACAGAAGAAAATAGTCGAACATCAACAAAACACCATCATGAAAGGGGGATACCGTCATCAAACTTTACTAAAAGTGCTCTTTATGCCTCTAGAAGCACCAAACGAGAGGAAGATCAAAAAGATAAACCTGGGCAATCTGGGAAATCAGGTCTCCCGTTTGCCGGACGGCAATAAACGACGCATTGCAGAAGAAAATAGTCGAACATCAACAAAACACCATCATCAAACTTTACTAAAAGTGCCCTTTATGCCTCTAGAAGCACCAAACGAGAGGAATATCAAAAAGATAAACCTGGGCAATCTGGGAAATCAGGTCTCCCGTTTGCCGGACGGCAATAAACGACGCATTGCAGAAGAAAATAGTCGAACATCAACAAAACACCATCATCAAACTTTACTAAAAGTGCCCTTTATGCCTCTACAAGCATCAAACGAGAGGAAGATCAAAAAGATAAACCTGGGCAATCTGGGAAATCAGGCCTCCCGTTTTCCGGACGCCAATAAACGACGCATTACAGAAGAAAATAGTCGAACATCAACAAAACGCCATCATGAAAGGGGGACACCATCATCAAACTTTACTAAAAGTGCCCTTTATGCCTCTAGAAGCACCAAACGAGAGGAAGATCAAAAAGATAAACCTGGGCAATCTGGGAAATCAGGTCTCTCGTTTGCCGGACGGCAATAAACGACGCATTGCAGAAGAAAATAGTCGAACATCAACAAAACGCCATCATGAAAGGGGGACACCATCATCAAACTTTACTAAAAGTGCCCTTTATGCCTCTACAAGCACCAAACGAGAGGATGATCAAAAAGATAAACCTGGGCAATCTGGGAAATCAGGCCTCCCGTTTTCCGGACGGCAATAAACGACGCACTGCAGAAGAAAATAGTCGAACATCAACAAAACGCCATCATGAAAGGGGGACACCATCATCAAACTTTACTAAAAGTGCCCTTTATGCCTCTACAAGCACCAAACGAGAGGATGATCAAAAAGATAAACCTGGGCAATCTGGGAAATCAGGCCTCCCGTTTTCCGGACGGCAATAAACGACGCACTGCAGAAGAAAATAGTCGAACATCAACAAAACGCCATCATGAAAGGGGGACACCATCATCAAACTTTACTAAAAGTGCCCTTTATGCCTCTACAAGCACCAAACGAGAGGATGATCAAAAAGATAAACCTGGGCAATCTGGGAAATCAGGCCTCCCGTTTTCCGGACGGCAATAAACGACGCACTGCAGAAGAAAATAGTCGAACATCAACAAAACGCCATCATGAAAGGGGGACACCATCATCAAACTTTACTAAAAGTGCCCTTTATGCCTCTAGAAGCCCCAAACGAGAGGAAGATCAAAAAGATAAACCTGGGAAATTTGGGTATTGAACAGCAAGAACGTGACACCAAACGGAGTTACAAAGTGGTATCCGATAAGATCCAAGAGAAGACCTGAAAGATATTAAAATCCGGACCAACATCTTTTCAGAAACGGAAACTATATAATTCTTGTATCATCTCGACGGCGTCTTACATCTTAGGAAACTTGGCACCGAAGGAGTCTGCTGTTGCGAGATACCGACAATTGGATTTAGAAATGAGAAAATTCAACAATCAATGCTAGAACTACATCAAACCAACCATCTCTAGAAGACATAGGATTTAGACTAATCGAGTATGAAGATCTAGAATTGGTAAGAGCGAAATATGGGAGGTTGGACGCTGGAGGATGCAGAACCCCGCTTGGAGACTGTAGAGTGGTTAGATTATAAGATTGGCGACAGAGTGTGGATTATAGACATGAAAGAACGATCAGAGAAGAACAAAATAAGAAAAAGATGCTTAAACCTATTACATGATGGACATTTTGGGATGGGAAAATGCAAAACCAGAGCGAAAGAAAGCTTATGATGGCCTGGAATTTATCAACAGATAAATGAAATGATTCAAAACTGCGAAATATGTCTACAAACAAAACCAACAGGAACGGAACCAATGATATCTACGGAGATTCCTGGAAGATCTTGGAGCGTAGTTGGAGTAGACTTGGCTGATTACAAAAATCGCACGCATATAGTAATTCAGGATAATTACTCAAAACACCCTGAGGTGAGAAAACTAACATCGACAAAAAGTAAAGATGTAATTGAAAAGATGAAGGATCTGTTTGCCCGACATGGCGTACCAGACGTTGTAAGATCCGATAATGGTCAACAATTTGACTGTCTTGAATTCAGATAATTCGCAGAAAAGTACGGATTCAAATGGACATCATCCAGTCCAGAATATCAACAGTCCAATGGATTAGCTGAGAGCGCTGTCAAAACATTAAAAACAATTTTAAAAAGAAACCCAAAAGATCCTTATTTAGGTTTGCTGGCGTATCGCAACTTAACATTGACATGTGGCGCTTCTCCAACACAGCTGTTATTTGGACGAAACCTCCGCGACAGAATACCAATATCGAAAAACAAATTAAATCCGAAATTATCTAATCATGACCAAATAAGAAGAAACCTGGAAGAGTAGAAAAGAAAACAAAAATTGTATATATATCAATTCAAAGAAAAGGGAATGTAGAGAGGTTATGTATAAGAACGGTAACGGTTCGCGCGTAAGAGCAAAAACGCTCCCTTGTAAACATTAAGAAAAAGACAAATAAACGATTGAACTAATTAATGGTATATTACTTGTGTCCACGAATACGAAACAGAGACTTTAAACACGTCTGCAAAAAGTTCAACATTGTAGATAGGGATAACGCCAAACAAAGGTGATCCGATGGTAACGCGAGGTTGACTTGAAAAGATTTAAAATATGTCATATCCTAAGCAAATGATGAAGCATAATAAGAATATCAAGTTTTCGGAAAATTGGCCTTCCTAAATACAGCTGCCGAAGAACAAATATATGCACTGAGTATAAAATAAAAGTGCAAGTTCATGACCATGACGCCTGGACAATTTTAATGTCCACTGAGACCCTGGAAGGGACACATAAACTGCACTTCGGCAACGCTGCAGTCAACTCAGAATACTTCTCGGGGCAGAAGAATATCAAGATCCGTAGCACAATATGCCAGATGTGCTCATTATAGTTGAGGAGCCTAGAAAGGTCGTGGAGGTGTCAATCTCATATATTAGAACTTAGAGACTCAGGAAACCATCAAAAGGAAACCATCAAATTAAGAAAAGACTTGAAAGCGGATCTAATTCCGGAAAAGACCGGTATCGCCGAATTCGAACCCAGATCTCCCGTTTGCCGGACAATTGCAATAACTTCTACAGACTGCACGCGGCCGACCTGCGGATAGATGCATTAGCAATAGCTGGGCGACCGTAAGTGGGCGGAGCTTGCGCTCTCAGATATCGAAACCTTTAATGCTTTGAGAACGGGTGGTTTTTATTAAAGTTAGTTATCAATTGTTTTTACTAACCACAATTTGTAAAATTATGTAAAATAAGAAGGATTTGTTAAAATTAAAAAGAAATAAATCCCTGGTACACAGTACTAGTAATTTTCTTAGTTATGAAGCATCAGATCATTTTAGTGCAAAAATATTACAGCAACAAATTTTCATCATAACTTCATACCAATAAAAAAAAAAATATAAAACAAATAAAATGAAACATAATTCTCCTCATTTATTTAATAAATGTTCAAATAAACCACCCTCTTGAGCTGAACAATAACCCAACCGGTTGTACAAATTTATGTTATTTAAATTTAATTTACCGGTATTTATGCTTATGCAAAATTTTTAGCACTGTTGTTGCTCCAATACCAATTTCACGGGCAATTTCGCGAGAAGATTTGTGCGGATTCAATTCTGCTAATGCACATATTGCAATCTCCAAAGTGCTGATGTTATCTTCTGCTTCATTTTTGTTTTTATTATTTATTAATGTGAAATTTGATTCGAAATATTTCACTGTATTTCGTATGGTATTTGCAGAAGGAAACTAACCCAACCACAATCGCTAAACAAATACAGTAAATGAGTAAAAACCAGTCTTTATCGTTCTTCTGGGATGATTTGACGCCTGTCTAGGAATGATGTCATAGCTCTGTGCGAAAAAGTAAGAGAATTTCGATTTTTTGTTAAAATAAAAATCAATTTTTTAGAACCTCTAAAGATTCCATTTTTAATAAAATTAAAAAGATAAATTCCCAATTTGTATAAAATCGCATTGTACCGCCCTCCGTACGAGTATCACGGCTAGAACGGTGCGGTTGATTACGTCTGTCTCCGTCGCACTACGAGTTTCGTGCGGTTGCAGCAACCTGCGGATAGGGCTTTTCAATGTGTTAGACAAGGCATAGGACTTTAATGAGTTAGATAAAGAAATACATATCAACTCCAATCGGCCTGAGAAGTAAACATAGTATATCTGTTCTGTGTTAACTAATAGAAACCTTATGCCGTTCTTTTCCCACTTACGTTAAGCCTATCCGCAGCTCGAGCGCGAGCAATCTGTATATTACGTTAGAAGCTGTTGGATAGTTGTTAAACGAAGAAGAATATGACGGAGGTCACTTACAGGCAAGATCGTAAGAAAAATGACGAATCTTGCAAACCAAAGGAATTCTATCGGAACACCAGAAAAGTTTGTGTATGAACTACCGAAGATTCATAAACCAAAATCGTCAGTGCCATAAACTCCCCAACATTTTGTTGGAGAGTTGCATGTAGGGGTGAAAAGTATCATAGAACTTAGGCCTCAGCGGACCCTTTTACATCCCCACAGTTAATCATTCATTCAAGGGTCAGAAAACCAGCCCAATGTTTTTATGAATGTTAAGATGGAACAGAGGGACATGTTCCTTATATCCGAGATTTGAGGCCATGGTATTCCGAAAATGGATTCCCTTAGGTACGCGAGTTTGGGATAGTCACAAACAATATGACTTACCGTCTCATTTTCCATTTCACACCCTCTACAGAGAGATGTATTTGCCATATTCATGTAGAACATGTGCTTACGTAACCTGCAGTGTCCGGTGAGAAAGTCTGCGAGAAGCCTCAAATCACATTTTGATTTTCCAAGAAATTGGGTTGGGTTGGGACCCTTCCGGTTAGGATAGAGCAGAGTTTTCTTAGCAAAAGCACCTGCTGGCGACTCATCCCATCTATCGCAAAAAGCCTGATGGGAGATGGAGTTTATCAGCTTTGATACTGTATTAATGCGTTTCGGCCGACTTTTTTAGAGCCTAAAGTCGCATTGGCTGCTATATTTATAGCAATTATTTCTGCTTGGGCCGTCGTGCAAGAAAGGTACGGCTGAAGATCGTGCGAGAAAATTCCCGCTCCAGAACCTCCAGGCTTTTTTGACCCATCAGTATAGATGGTTAGTGTTTTGCCCAAGCTTATTTTGCTCTGGGATATTGTCTCAATGCCAAAGTGTGGCTTGGTTAAGAAAGTAGGTGTTGTATAGTCTGTGTGAGCTTCAAGGAGGGATTGTTTACGAACAGCCTCACTCCATATCTCGCTCCGGACTATTCCCATTTTAATAGCCCCTAATCGCAATCGAAGCAGTACCGTCACGGCCACCTCCCTGATAAAAATATCTAGGGGCGGCACGTTCAGCATAATCTCCATCGCAATTGTAGGTGTAGATCTCATGGCGCTCGTGATTAGCAGGCAGGCTAGTCGTTGCAATTCATGCAGCAATTTAGCTTTATATGCATGTTTCATTGCTATGGCTCCGTGAGCTACCATTGGCCTTATCACAGCGGTGTAAATCCACCCTCGGATTCAACCCAAATCTGTTCCCAATAGCCCTTCAGCACTGGGCTAGTACCATCGTTGCTTTTTTTGGTTTTGCAACTGATGTGTGATGTCCAAGTCAAACCTTTATCCAAGATAACACCAAGATATTTCACTCCTGGAGCAAAGGTTAATGGATTATTACAGAAACTGGGTGGTGTCAAGTGTTCCAGTTTCTTCTGTTTACACAGTTTGTGGAATCAGTAAAAAATCTTAGATGTTGAGGATATTTTGGTTAGTTTCGATGTAGAATCTCTTTTCATTAGGGTACCAATTAAAGATGCTGTAAACGGTCTTCACTTGAAGCTCATTTCGGAGGGATTACCAGAATGTGTGTTAGATGTAGTTGTACGTGCAATTTGAAGAGGTAGCCATGGGATCTCCTTGTTTGGTTATAGCAAATTTTTACATGGAATTATTCGAAAAAGATGCTTTGATGCTCTTTGTAAGTGGAAACCAAAGCTATGGCTGCGATATAAGGATAATTTTTAGATTACTTAAACGCTCAATGTCCCATGATGACGTATCATGAAAACGGAATCTGCAAAGCAGTTGCCTTTCTTAGATGTATTGAAGTTGAAATCCGCACTTTGTTCCAAAGAGTACAAAGAATATGTGAAGGAGACAACCTAAAGAAGGAGGAACGGTTTGTATGGGACGTATTGCAGAAGAATGGATATAGCTTGAGGGATATCAACTAAGTTACCAAGAAGCGAAAGATGCAATAAGTACAAAACTAGCTGAATTTATTTATCTTCTGAGTCTAACACTTCAAATAGTTACTATTAGTACACGACATTATCAGTTTAATAGAATGAGTTTTGGGTTATGCAATGCCCCAGCAAGGTTCCAAAGATTAATGGGAATGCAATTTTATGAATTAAGCAATTGTCGGATGAGGCAGCTGAAATACGAATTAAGCACTTCGGAGAATATCGACTAAAGTATCCAAGAAAATTCTGCCACAAATCATGTAACAATGTCGAATTGGAAAAATAATTATATATTATATTCATATATTATATTCTATTATGAACCATGGGCGAGTATCTCAATTTATTTTTGAGATATCAAGTTCTGAAGTCAACTTAAATTTATGGCATTTCATAAAATATCCTTAATCATTTTTAAAAAATCGTAAATAATCGAATTCTTAAGATATCTTGATGAATTTTTTTGTGATTCATAAAGCAAAGTATGCACTTTTCCGAGAACACAACCGTGGTCGAGTATCTCAATTTATTTTTGAGATATCAAGTTCTAAACTCAACCCAAATTTGTGACATTTCATAAAATTTTTGAAAAATCATAAAAAAACGAATTCTTAAGATACCTTGATGAATTTTTTTACAGCTTATAAAAGAAAGTATGCACATTTTCGAGAACAGAACCATGGGTGAGTATCTCAATTTATTTTTGAGATATTAAGTTTTGAACTCAACCTAAATTTGTGGTATTTCATAAAATTTCCGTAATCATTTTTGCAAAATCGTAAAAATCGAATTCTTAATATATCTTGATGAATTTTTCTATAGTTTATAAAAGAAAGTACGCACATTTCCGAGAACAGAGCCATGGGCAAGTATCTCAATTTATTTTTGAGATATCAAGTTCTAAAGTCAACTTAAATTTATGGCATTTCATAAAATATCCTTAATCATTTTTAAAAAATCGTAAATAATCGAATTCTTAAGATATTTTGATGAATTTTTTTGTGATTCATAAAGGAAAGTATGCACTTTTCCGAGAACACAACCGTTGTCGAGTATCTAAATTCATTTTTGAGATATCAAGTTCTAAACTCAACCCAAATTTGTGACATTTCATAAAATTTTTGAAAAATCGTAAAAAATCGAATTCTTAAGATATCTTGATGAATTTTTTTACAGCTTATAAAAGAAAGTATGCAAACTTTCGAGAACAGAACCATGGGTGAGTATCTCAATTTATTTTTGAGATATTAAGTTTTGAACTCAATCTAAATTTGTGGCATTTCATAAAATATCCTTAATCATTTTTAAAAAATCGTAAATAATCGAATTCTTAAGATATCTTGATGAATTTTTTTGTGATTCATAAATGAAAGTATGCACTTTTGCGAGAATACAACCGTGGTCGAGTATCTCAATTTATTTTTGAGATATCAAGTTTTGAACTCAACCTAAATTTGTGGCATTTCATAAAATTTCCTTAATCATTTTTGCAAAATCGTAAAAATCGAATTCTTAAGATATCTTGATGAATTTTTTTACAGCTTATAAAAGAAAGTATGCAAATTTTCGAGAACAGAACCATGGGTGAGTATCTCAATTTATTTTTGAGATATTAAGTTTTGAACTCAACCTAAATTTGTGGCATTTCATAAAATATCCTTAATCATTTTTAAAAAATCGTAAATAATCGAATTCTTAAGATATCTTGATGAATTTTTTTGTGATTCATAAATGAAAGTATGCACTTTTGCGAGAATACAACCGTGGTCGAGTATCTCAATTTATTTTTGAGATATCAAGTTCTAAACTCAACCCAAATTTGTGACATTTCATAAAATTTTTGAAAAATCATAAAAAAACGAATTCTTAAGATACCTTGATGAATTTTTTTACAGCTTATAAAAGAAAGTATGCACATTTTCGAGAACAGAACCATGGGTGAGTATCTCAATTTATTTTTGAGATATTAAGTTTTGAACTCAACTTAAATTTGTGGTATTTCATAAAATTTCCGTAATCATTTTTGCAAAATCGTAAAAATCGAATTCTTAAGATATCTTGATGAATTTTTTTATAGTTTATAAAAGAAAGTATGCACATTTCCGAGAACAGAGCCATGGGCGAGTATCTCAATTTATTTTTGAGATATCAAGTTCTAAAGTCAACTTAAATTTATGGCATTTCATAAAATATCCTTAATCATTTTTAAAAAATCGTAAATAATCGAATTCTTAAGATATCTTGATGATTTTTTTTGTGATTCATAAATGAAAGTATGCACTTTTCCGAGAATACAACCGTGGTCGAGTTTCTCAATTTATTTTTGAGATATCAAGTTCTAAACTCAACCTAAATTTGTGACATTTCATTAAATTTTTGAAAAATCGTAAAAAATCGAATTCTTAAGATATCTTGATGAATTTTTTTACAGTTTATAAAAGAAAGTATGCACATTTCCTCGAACAGAACCATGGGTGAGTATCTCAATTTATTTTTGAGATATTAAGTTTTGAACTCAACCTAAATTTGTGGCATTTCATAAAATATCCTTAATCATTTTTAAAAAATCGTAAATAATCGAATTCTTAAGATATCTTGATGAATTTTTTTATAGTTTATAAAAGAAAGTATGCACATTTAAGAGAACAGAACCATGGGCGAGTATCTCAATTTATTTTTGAGATATCAAGTTCTGAAGTCAACTTAAATTTATGGCATTTCATAAAATATCCTTAATCATTTTTAAAAAATCGTAAATAATCGAATTCTTAAGATATCTTGATGAATTTTTTTGTGATTCATAAAGGAAAGTATGCACTTTTCCGAGAACACAACCGTGGTCGAATATAATTATATTCATATCAATGACTTTGATAGAGGACGAATTATCGATATGAAAGAGACTGGTGTCTTATTTCGGGATATTAGAAGGCTGAATCGGTACCACCATACTATAATTGCTCGGATATGGTCTTTATGGTCCGAAGAAGGTATTTAGAGCTACCGTTCTGTTAGGAACCCGCTCCAAAAAGCAACGCACGTGAAGATCTTCTCCTTAGACGGATAGCTACCAGGGATTGATTTCAGACAACAGGATTCCTGTGGATTGGACGAAAGCTTTAAACCAATCCTTGTCGATAGCAACTGTTTACAGAAAAAATCTTCCTTTGGGCTTCATTCATACCGCCCTTACCTTCCATTAACATCGAGTCAATCAACAGAATAACTTTGTCTTCAGTGATGAATCAAAGTTTTATGTAAGAATGATGGCTGTAAAAAGATGCGACGACATCGAGAGAAAAGGCGGAATTTTGAGTTCGTTCAAAGACGACATACCGTTTTAACACCTGAGGTTATAATTTGGGAATATTTGGACGATATCAATGTACCATCCACCACCATGGAAGAATGAATGCATAAGCTGGAAAAATGCTATTTCTTCATGAGGAAGATAGAATTGAATTGAAGTGAGCTAAATTTGAATGGAGAAGAACCTCAAGATAACGCATTTTTTAAAATTAAAAAAATCGATATTATTAATCTACGATATAAAGGCTTGGACGGAAGTTCACATAAATGCTGAGAACGTTCTAAGAATAGCTGGGGTATTTTCCAGATACAATCAGTTCGTATTTTAGCAGGAAGATGACCAAAGACGAATCATGGTACTTTCAAGTTGGAATTAGATTATAGTTTGTAGACGAAATATATTAGTACGATTCGAATCGAGTTATGTTAGGTTCGGCTATTAATAATAATACATAATAATAAACTAGTTGAAGGTAGCTCAATTCCATTCAGATTCGAAATTTATGGACGCCCTCGTCTCTCTCTTTACCTGCTAAATTATTCTTAACGCCCACGATGTTTCTACTTACTACCTTAGAAAATAACCTTCAACGTCTCAATACAAGAAACATTTTATTAACTTTAATTTTATTTTTACTTTCTCACATATTTAGGAGCTATTAAAGAGAAAGTCGAAACAATTAATGTCACATTTTGACACAAAATAACGTTTTAAATCAAATTTGATACAAAGTAAACGTTTTAATTTCAAATTTAACGTATTCTGTATAAAAATAAAAATAATTTATAGCAAATAATTTATATTCTAAATAAATTTTTGTTTAAACATCAATTTTAGAGATGCCGATATTAATAAGTGCCAATTAATGACGTTTAATCTCAAATTATCTTAATTAACTCAATTTTATTACCTGAATTATATTCGAGTTAACAAAACGTTTCAACGAATAACGTTTCCATCGGTATTCACAAGCTATTATCCTTGGATTTTTCAAAGAATCCCGGCGAAAACCTAATGGACCGAACGGTGTTCGTATCAACAAGCACGATCTCGTTACGCGTTGTCGTTAATTGGAGCTGGAATGTACGGGTTGTTTGTCGTTCAATTGCCCTGTCAAGTTTTCAAATGGTGAAATACGGTTTTATTGATATTACTTAATCAAAACTACCAAGAATAACACAAAATTTTGACCACACATGTCGATTTTTACAAAACCAAACAGTGCGTTAAATCGTAATGCTTAATCCTTCTTGAGCCGTCACGAAATTCAAACTCGTTTCAAAAGAACTTTGCCGACACGAAACGAAACGAAATGAAACACATGGAACGAAGAAAAAAAATTTTTTTTTTTAAACGAAAAGGATCGTTAATTTGAGACCACTTGTTTGTTGTCTGAATGAGATGAAATAAAATAAGTTAAAAAATTAAATTTAAACGATTACACGAAGAAAATGATTTGCCTGCGAAATATTCGTGTGGGTTTGAAATGTCCCATTGTGGGTTTCGTTTCGTTTCGTACCATCTTGCATAATTTATACGAGTTTAGAAGGTTGTAGTGACAGGTTCCCACTTGAAAATTAATCGCCACCTCAACTAATTATTTGGCGCCAAGGAAAATTCTAATCGATAATGATGTTTAATGATACGACAAACATCTTAACCAAGCTTCGACTTAATTTGCTTAATTAACCAGGAGATCCTTTTTTTCTTCTTCTTCAAACAAGCTTGATTAAACATTCGGCTCGTTTTAAGTCCATCTCTATTTGTTTTATTCGATTTCGTTGTTTACGTTCTCATTCTGTGGGTTATAAAAAATTGTAAGAAATAATTTTAAATTTTTATTCAACTGTGATAAAGAAAAGGGAATTCTGTGATAAAATGTGATAGGAATATAATAATAACTGTGATAATTAGTAATACATTTAATAAATTTTGTATTTATAGCTTTTTGAGAACATACAATGCATCATTGTGATGTATTGGAATATTGTTCCAAAATAGATGAACAATACAGATAGAGATAGGAAGAATACTGTGATAACTGTATGATTTCACAAGTAATTACTCCCGATCTCAAACACATGTACCTTAATCCTTTATCACCAACATGAATCCGAGGGCCTCCCAAAATACCCATAAGTCGAGTCACTAGACCTCTGGCTCGCAGAAGAGTAACTCATATATGTCTGTCTTGTATTTTAGTGTATTTTAAAATTTTCTTATAAATTGACCCACGGGGCATAAAGGAGCTGAAGAAGCAATCGGAATTTAGAAGAGAATAATCAACACAATAAACCTGGATACTGGAGTATGATATGAACAAGAGTTCGAACTCCAACGCCCAACGTGGAAATCAACAACAACAATTAACCTATAATTTTAATAATATTATTTTTGCAATCATACAGAAAAAATCGTAGAAGAAAAACAAACCAGCGACATGGAAGAACTAAAACTAATGATGAAGTCTCTATTAACACAGTTAGGTACAGTTATGAACTACATACTCTTACTACATTAGTCTCTAAGCTATCATAACCTTCCAAACGCTGAATATAGCCTTATGGAATGCCAACGGATTCAACAAACATGTTGAAGAGCTAAAATCATTCATCTTGAATAACAAGATCGACATCATGCTGATTACTGAAACACACATAACCAGTAAAAGATGTGCAAAAATTCCGGGATTTCTTATCTATACTACAAATCATCCGGATGGTAAGGTCCACGGTGGAACAGCAATTCTTGTAAGGAGTAATATTAAACACCACCAACTTGATGGTTACCAAAAAGACTTTCTCCAAGCTACCACAATTAAGCTCGAAAATCACACTGGAGGAATCAATATCTCATCCGTTTATTGTCCACCAAAACATAATATTAAGAGGCACCACTATGAAGAATTCATAAAAACTATTGGTAACAGATTTATCGCCGGAGGAGATAAATATAATGCAAAACATACAGAATGGGGGTCAAAATTAATAACATCGAAAGGAAAAGAATTATTGTCCGCAATAAAAAATAACAAACTGGAATGCGCTACGACAGGAGAACCAACATATTGGCCGGCTGAAAGGAATTAACCGCAAACTACTCAAAGCATCATCTTCCTTGGACTTATCCTCGGATCATACACCGATAATTTTGCAATTATTCACTGAAAACCCTATTGTAGAAAAAGGGCCTAGACTAAGCAATAAAAAAACGAAATGGGACGTTTTTCAACAAGAGCTTCTGGATGAAATTGAACTTCAAGTACCTCTTAAAACTGGAGAGAACATAGAGAGGGAAACCATGAATCTTACTCGAGCTATACAAAAAGCAGCGTGGAGCGCAACTACCCAAGGCGAGAGCAGAGCATCGTACCAGGACAGGATCCCTGTGATTATCAAGGACAAAATTGAAGAAAAGCGTTGAAAAGATGGCAGCGAACGAGAACGGAAAGGGATAAACAAATGTATAACAAAGCAACAAAAACGTTAAAAAACCTACCACGAACGTTAAAAAACCAGTCCTTGCAAACATACCTGGAAGGATTATCTGCAACTGGTGATACTGAATACTCGCTTTGGAGAGCAACTATTTAAAAAAAACGCAACAACATATACCACCACTAAAGCTAAGCGCTGGAACATGGGCTAGAAATGACATAGAGAAAGCACAAGCATTTGCTGATCATCTAGCTATGGTATTAACACCGTATCAAATACTGGAAACAATAGAAGATAAACATGAAATAGAAAATGGCCTGGCGGAACCGTTTCAGATGGAATTTCCAATTAAACCGTTTACCTTTAAGAAAGTTAGCATGGTCATAACAAAGGAAATCAACTTCAAAAGCTACCGAGAAAAGCGTTACTATCAGTACTGCAGATTTTCAATGCTGTGTTAAGACTAAAATATTTTCCATGTCAATGGAAGGTGGCACAGGTAACCATGGTACCAAAGGCGGGAAGAAATCTGAGCTGTTATCCTCCTACAGACCAATTAGCCTTTTACCAGTACTTTCAAAAGTACTGGAAAAACTACTGTTAAAAAGACTACGACCGGTGTTAGAAGAAAAGGAACTCATACCACACCATCAATTTGGCTTCAGAAAAGAACACGGAACTATCAAAGTTAAGCAGATTGAAATTGTAAAGCAGATTGAAGATGACTTGGAAAATAAACGTTATGGCAATGCGGAATTCTTGGACATCAGTGCAGCATTTGACAAGGTATGGCATACTGGAATAAAATACAAACTGAAAAAAACACTACCATACAATTTGTACGAACTATTAAGCTCGTACATAGATGATCGATTCGGCTTTGTCAAGTATGGCAACGAATATACAGATCTTTTCCCCATCAAATCAGGCGTACCACAGGGTAGTGTCCTGGGACCCGTGCTCTATTCCCTCTACACTGCAGATCTACCAACTACAAGTAAAACAAAAACTGCGACCTTTGCAGATGATACAGCAATAATAGCATCTCATGCAAACCCGAAAATAGCGGCCATATGTATAGACGCATCTAAACAAAATCGACAGTTGGTTAAAAAAATGGAAATTGAAAGCGAACAATGATAAATCTGTTAACGTCATCTTCACAACAAGAAAAGAACATTCTCCTCCAGTTGAGCTGAATGGATGCCAAATCGTTCAATCAGACACCGTGAAATATCTAGGTATACATTTAGATAAACGTTTTACGTGGTAGAAACATATATTTACTAAAAGAAAACAGCTGGGAATAAAACAGCGAGAAATGTATTGGCTCATAGGAAAAGATTCAAAACTAAGTATTGAGAATAAAAAATTGCTTTATAAAACCATTCTGAAACCAATATGGACGTATGGCATACAGTTATGGGGAACAGCAAGCAATTCAAATTTGGAAATACTGCAAAGATTTCAAAACAAGGTGTTACGAATAATAACTAATGCACCATGGTATGTCACTAATAGTATACTTGGAAATGATCTACAAATACCTACAGTGAAAATGGAAGCTAAAAAATATTCTGTAAGGTACAAAGGGAAAATAACTAACCATTCAAACACGGTGGTGCGAGAGTTATATAATACCGAAAACGAAGTGCGACGGCTGAAACGCTACAAACCTACAGATCTCACCACAAGATTTAACTGAAGACATATAATAAGATAAAATAATTAAATTGTAAATTAAATGACAAAAAAATGATATAGGCGGGAAACTCTCATTGGAGAATTTCCTACATGAGACGGAATTGTAAATATGTATATATGTATATATATATATAACACTTACTTATTGTCAATATAGACAGATTGTACAGTTTAACACATTCCGGACCGTGTGTGCCACATGGTGGTACACGAATGTTGGTCGCTCTATGGCCGCGTGTACCACAAGGTGGCACACGAATTATTTTGCATAATATTATTTATTAAATTATAATTTCTATTATATTTACTAAACAATCATGAATTTATTTATTAATTTTGTAAGAAAAAATTAATTTTATCATATAATTTATTTTTTCAAGGTTTAGGGCCCTCGCCCACGATGAGTTTTTGTAGCGATGCTGTCGCGCGTTTATAAAATGCGCGTTAGTCGCGTCAAATTTGTTGCGGCTGTCGCGTGTTTATGAAACGCGCGTTATAATTTCCTTGTCGTATCTTTCTTGCCCAATCGCTGCTGTCATGTATTGTTGAATCTGAGCTCTTTCCATAGCATCCAACATCTATATCTATGAAATTATAATTATCGTCACATATTGCTAGCAACACAATAAAAAAAAGTGTTTATAACTGTAATATTTCGAGCCGGTATGACATGGTTTTATAATTCTTATGTTTTCCATCAATTGCTCCAATTATGTTAGGAAAATTAGCATATTTCTTAAATGCTTCGGCGGTTTTTAAATGTGACTTCTGTTGGTTCTGGCATGGAGATGTCTTTTAACTTATTCCATATTACTTCCACAGTTTCTTTAACAATTCTACGTGTAGTAGTATGTCCACATTTAAAATCTAAATGAAGATCTGTGAAATTACATCTAGTTGCCACTTTACAGTTTTTTAGTTGTTTAAACGTTGTTACATAATGTCCAGTAAGTAATCTTCGTTTATTAAATGATTGCATCCAATATTGACGCTGCTTTCGTTGCCCACGTTTCGGCTGCTTACGTAAAAGTAGCACCAAAGATAATGTGACTAATGTAGTCTCAACGGAATCCATCTTACAACTGTACTGATCGCACGCATTATTTTTGTCGTTAATGAATCGCGTTTTCAGCGCGACCAAATCGCAAACACGCAACAATATCGCTACTGCATCGCTACAAAAAGTCGCCGTGGGTGCGGGCCCTTACATATAAAAAATCAAAAAATTACAAAACTATAGTAACGACAAAAGGTTTTTTAGCATAATTTATGCTTTGTTTGAAAACATTCGAAGCAATAGAACGCGCTGCAGTTTGAACATTTTGTATTTACTCTTTTGTATGAATATCTTGCGTGCGCTGTGTTGGGACGTTTTACTAATGTTTTATAACATAGGACACAACGGCGGCGTGTTGTACGCTTGGGACCTATAATAATTATAATATACATATATTATTAGAGCTGTATGTAATAATATGTAATTCTTCTACCTGGCACTTCAACAAGTTTGTGATTACCACCCATGATAATCGAAGTCGACGCTCTTCTAATAAAAATGCTTCAATTATTTGGCATTTGAATTCGGTAATAGAAATATGACCTTTCACTTTACAATACAACTTCCACGCATTCACTAATGTTGTTTGAGTGATGAGATGGAAGAATAAGCGTAGATACCATTTTGTCGTCTTTCGCACAAATGGAGTATATGCACTCATCTGATACGATACATCAACATACCCTTTGATTTTGTTATAATCACAAATAACTTCAGGTTTTTATGAAGATAAAATAGCATCAGTATGCATTGTCGAAAGCATCAGTACATCTCTTTTATTTTTATATTTCATAACTGTGATACCTGACCTATTTTGGCGCGCAATTAGTTCTTTCAAACATAAGTTTTTGGTAATGACTTCTTTGGGTAGTCCAACCTTATTTTTTCTCAAAGTGCCCAACAGATGAGTTCTTTTTTCGAGCAATTTGTTGGCTAATGGAAGGGATATGTAGAAATTGTCCGTACATAATTTCCTTCCAGATAAAAGAAAATCTTCCATTAGCCCTAAAACGATTTCCATAGTTGATACGCTCTTATTACGGTTCTTTCCGGCATATACAATAAATTTATTTGAATATCCCCCTTCACAACATAATTTATATAATTTGATTCCATATTTGTGGCGCTTTCCTTTGATATATTGTCGAAATACAACTCTACCTCGGAAAGGCACCACACTTTCGCCTATGCAGACGTACTCTCCAGGTTTGTATACTTCCGAAAATATTTTGTTCAAAATTTTGATAACGGGATCGATTTTATATAATCTATTTGAGCGATCTGCTGTGTTATTATCAGCAAAGTGTAAGTTGTTCAAGATTTGAACAAATCTATTTCTGCTGATGTAATTCGCAGCAAATCATTTGCTAAATACAACTCGACTTGACCAGTAGTCTTTGAGATGAGGTCTCTTTTCAATCCCCATATGAAAGCAGATGCCAAAAACTAGAAAAAGAAATTCAGTTTCATCAACTTCAATCCATGATGACTGTTTGCACCCACCATACTTGTTTGTTTCGCACAAAATTAAATTTAGCAGATCATCGCTCAAAAATC
Source organism: Onthophagus sagittarius (assembly GCA_036711965.1). Lineage (NCBI taxonomy): Eukaryota > Metazoa > Arthropoda > Insecta > Coleoptera > Scarabaeidae > Onthophagus > Onthophagus sagittarius. Next base: position 19,714,808 of record JASERS010000010.1, on the reverse strand, counting down.
TGCAGTAGAACTGCGCCGGGGTTGTAAATGCATAGACACGATTGTCTTGTATACCATAATTATCATCAAAAACAAAATGTTTTTGTATCGACGCCCTCACATGGCCAGACCATTCGAATTCAGCAGTTTCTTCTAAATACACTCAGCAGCAGAAGTCTGCGTACAAAAAACTTGTAATACTTTAATTGAAAAAATAAGTCATAATCTAATGTGATAAACTTGATTTTTTTTATTTTGTATATTAACTACATATAATTCTATTAACAAAATATGCTTCAACAAAACAGAAACAGTAGTTACAGAAAAAAATCAAAACTAAAAATTCTACAAATAACGGGTATGCAAAAATCTGCGTACAAGTCAGGACAGTATTTCTAAAAAATTCATAAATGAGATAATTGTTTCTATATTAATATGAGGTCGGAAAACCTTTACGTTTAATGACCTCCCTTAAACGTTTAGGCATGGAGTGCACTAATTTCTTCGTTTCGTCCGAACTGATTTTGGCCCATTCCTCAATCATAACATTTTTTAACGTTTCCTTCGACGTTAGGTTGTGTTGCCGAATCCTGCGTTCCAGTAAATCTCAGAGGTGTTCGATGGGATTCAAATCCGGCGATTGTGGAGGTGTTTTAAGTTGCTTTGGGGTATTGTATAGTAGCCAAGGCTTAGTGTTGTGGACGCAATGTTTGGGGTCATTATCTTGTTGAAAAAAGTATTCGGGCCCCAAGCCCAAGTTTTCGATGCTAGGCTTCAAATTTTCTTTTAAAATGTCTATATACATTTTATGGTCCATTGTCGATGTTATGAAAACCAACCTTCCCACCCCTTTGGTGCACATACACCCCCAAACCATAACTCCACCACCTCCGTGTTTTACAGTCACTTTCAAATTTTCGGGATTAACAGTTGGTACACGCACCGGACTCTCACTCCGGATTCTGCACCCTCTATTGTTTAACATAAAAGGCAACTTTTTTACCGACATAATTATGTCATTTTTGTGTCAAAAATTTCTTAGTGTATGACACAGTAAAATACGAATATGAATACGATAGCGAAGAAAAGTACTGTTTGAAGGTGAAGACTGAAGCTTTTCAAAAATTTTGCAGACGGTAAGATGTTTTTTTTCCGTTCAAAATGGCTTCTTATCTAATTAGAAGAAACGAAGAAGATAATGAAAGCTGTAGAACATAAATGCCCCGAAAATGTGCAGCGTATTCAACGCGGGCATTTATTTGCCTATAGCAAATTTTAAGATAATAAAAATTTTTTTAAAATTATTGTCTTAAAAAGAATAATAAATAATTAAAGTCCCTAAATTTATAAAGTACCGCGGCTTCCAGAAGACTGTTACTGCTTCTAGAGGATTTAAAATACTTCCAGACGGCTTACAATGCTTTCAGATAACTTGATATAGCATCTAGAAAACTTAAAATGTTTCCAGAACACTTGATGTTGTTACCTCTAGATGATTTGATACTGTCTTAAGAAAACTTTATATTGCTTTCAGAAGACTTGAATTTCTAGACTGATATTTCTAGAAGACTTAAAATGATGAATTTACAGATGTCTTACAATGCATCCAGACGACTTACAATGCTTACAGATGACTTACAACGCTTTTGGAAGCCTTGATATTGCATCTAGAGGACTTGAAGTGTGTCCAGACGACCTACAATGCTTCCAAAGTACTTTATGTCGCTGTTAGAAGACTTAAGATGCTTCCAGAAGACTTGATATTGTATCTAAGAAACTTGATATGGTTTCCAGAATACTTGGAATGTTTCCAGAAGACTGATACTGCTTCTAGAAGATTTAAAATATTTCCAGATGACTTACAATACTTCCAGACGACTTACAATGTTTCCAGAAGACCTTATACTTACTTTTAGAATACTTCAAAATTACTTGAAGTGCTTCCAAAAGACTGGATACTACTTCCAGAAGACTTGATACTGCTTCTAGATGTTTTAAAATGCTTCCTAAAGCTTTGATACTGCCCCTATAAGACTTTATACTGCTTCTAGACGATTTCAAATGCTTTCAGAAGACTTGAGAAGTTTCCAAAAGACTTGATACTGCTTCTAGAAGATTTTAATAATTAAGAATCGATACTGCTTCTAGATATTTTAAAATGCTTTCAAAAGATTAGATATAGCACCTGTAAGACTTTATACTGCTTCTGGAAGATTTGAAATGCTTTCAGAAGACTCGAGAAGATTCCAGAAGACTTGATACTGCTTCTAGATGTTTTAAAATGCTTCCTAAAGGCTTGATACTGTCCCTGTAAGACTTTATACTGCTTCCAGAAGATTTCAAATGCTTTCAGAAGACTTGAGAAGTTTCCAAAAGACTTGATACTGTTTCTAGAAGATTTTAATAATGAAGACATGATACTGCTTCTAGATATTTTAAAATGCTTCCAGAAGATTAGATATAGCCCCTGTAAGACTTTATACTGTTTCTGGAAGATTTGAAATGCTTTCAGTAGACTCGAGAAGATTCCAGAAGACTTGATATTACTTCTAGAAGATTTAAAATGGTTACAAAAGTCTCGATATTGGCTCAGGTAGGCTTAATATTGGTTCTAGAAGATCTAAATTGCTTCCAAAACATTTGGAATGCTAACAAAAGATTTGATATTGCTGTCAGAATACTTGACATTGCGTCTATAAGGCTTGAAATGCTTCCAGAAAATTAATTTATTTGGTGCCAATCGTATTTTCATTGCAAATCTTTTTTAATGCTCCCAGACTTCTAAACGATAAATCTTCTTTCATGAAATCCCGGCATGAACCCGGAATATACTGGGACTGGACTGAAACTGAAATGTACAAGTATCTTAAAATTGAGATACCATTCCTAAGATGACTAATTGTTTAATTGTTAAGATTTCAGGACATTAAAGATGGTATTTGCACCTTCTAGCGGTCATCTCAGAATGCTGTCAAATAATTTCCAGTATTTTCTCTTAGCCACAATTTTATGATTAATAAAATCTTTTCCTGCAAGTTTAACTATCGACTTACAGAGTCTTTTAGCAATTTGCAACCGCTGGTTCGGCGGACCGCAACCATTCAAGTTAACATTTTTTTTAATATATCGTCCGTTCTTATCTACGAAAAAAGGACTTACTTTCGAAAATAAGTTTTGGTGGAAACAGCTAATAAAGGTAAATAGGTCATTTCATCAGTTTCTAGTTAGTTAATCCCTTTTTTCTGTATTTGCCGATGTTGAAGGACGTCAAAGTATTATTTCACATCAGAATGTTGTCGTAGTTAATGGCGTTAGTTGCTAGTTTCAGATTTCTAAATATATAATACTGTAGAAGTGAGTGTAAATATAATTATATTGGACTCTTTTATTACTGATTGCGCAAGTGAGGAATAATCTTGGGATTGAATGAGAACACAGGCTGAGTAACTCATCTCCACAAAGCTCGAAATCAAGTAGAGGATTATCAAAATTTGTGTGGAAATACAGATGGCTCAAACGGTTCGTCGTTTTAACTACACTGAGGTCACTCTGGAAGTGCTGCCAATGAAACGGCAGATGAGCTAGTGCTAAAGCGTTTTTAGGACCAGAACCAGCAATTTGTGTAAGATTTACGATGCCCAAATAGAGGATTCGAAAAATTCTGCAGCTAACTGATTTATCTTTAGATCGTCAGTGGTTCATCTAACACAATCTTCGTAGCTTCATAAGCGCCGGTTTTTGAAAATAAGTATGACTGTCTCAAAACAAAAGTGATTTGAAAAACGTCCATGTATCTGGCGCCTATGGTTAATTTGCAATAGAAATGCCTTATATCAACAGTGCTTACACCTTCACAAGCAATATTTGGTCTATAATTGAAATTTTTTGAACTTTTGAAATGAACATTTTGTATCCTAGCAGTATTTGGTATTTTGGAAGCAAAATCAAATTGTATTAACAATTTCGTGCCTTTTGCAATAAAAATGTCTTCTTTAAGACTTTGCATTTTCAAACATTTTTTTGCCAGTAGTTTTACAAACGGTATCAAGTCTTTTGGAATCATTTAAAATCTTCTAGAAATAGTATCAAGTCTTTCAGCTGCAGTATAAAATCTTGTGGAAGCAGTTCAAGCCTTCTGAAAGCTATGTTAAGGCTTCTAGAAGCATTATCAAGTCTTCCAGAGGTAGTATCAACATTTTTGAAAGCAGTTCAAATCTCTTGGTAGCTTATCAAGTTTGTTTTAAGCAGTATCAGCCACCGAAGAAACGAAAGGTGAATTTATTTTTCAGCTAGTGTTAGAAGTTTTTTGTACGCAGACTTCTGCTGCTAAGTGTATAACACTTACTTATTGTCAATATAGACAGATTGTACAGTTTAAACAATAAAAAAAATTATTTAATCGTATTTATTTATATTTACCGTTTTCTTTGCAACAATAAATTTCCTTTATAATAAAAAAATCATATTGGAAATTAAAAAAATTAAATTTAAATATTTTACGAATCAATCGAAGAAACATGCGCCATCTATCGATGAAAAAAAATTTAATCAAAATAGATTAAAAACCTTAATTTGTCTGAACAAATTAATTTAAATCGTTTTTTTATTAGTTATTAATTAATTTAAATAATTAATATCTTTATTAATTTTAAAAAATAATTTTAATAATCAAAAAAAATATACTAAAAAATAAGTAGCTAACTTCAGAGTGACGCCAATTTGAGTTGTCAAAATTGTTTGTGATTTTTATTAACTATTTTTGTGATTTTTTTAATAATTAATGAGACTACGAAATTAATCTTATGCAAATCATCGAAACGTGGGCTTCGAGATAAATCTCAACGATTAATAATAAGGTAACTTGCTCAATCCGAACCGTCTATATCGCTCAAAGATTAATGCAAAACATAACCTACAATTTTAATTTCTAATACAAACCTCGTTAATAATTATAAATATTATATTAATTATCGTTTTTTTGTGTTTTAGTGTCGACCCAAACTGAAGCAACAAAGAAAAACCATGACATAAGGTACGATTTTTTAAAATTCATTTAACGATTTCAAAAAAGAGTCAACTTAACCCTCCAATACACGCGCATTTCTTTTTGACGTGAGTGCTCGCACCGGACTGAGAGTCCGGGTTTCTTTGCCAAATAAGAGATTTGTATTAAACTCCCTAGATTACTAAAGTACCGCGGTTCATGATATCTATGTATTCAAACGATTCGAGCCAAAATGGTGATTTGACAGCATGTCAGTGACCAGGTGTACGAATAGGGAGTTTATGTGTGAGAAAAACGTTTTGCTCCGCCCCTGATTCGAGAACATTATTAAAGTTCACCTTTCGTTTCTTCGGTGGCTGATACTGCTTAAAACAAACTTGATAAGCTACCAAGAGCCTTGAACTGCTTTCAAAAATGTTGATACTACCTCTGGAAGACTTGATAATGCTTCTAGAAGCCTTAACATAGCTTTCAGAAGGCTTGAACTGCTTCCACAAGATTTTATACTGCAGCTGAAAGACTTGATACTATTTCTAGAAGATTTTAAATGATTCCAAAAGACTTGACACCGTTTGTAAAACTACTGGCAAAAAAATGTTTGAAAATGCAAAGTCTTAAAGAAGACATTTTTATTGCAAAAGGCACGAAATTGTTAATACAATTTGATTTTGCTTCCAAAATACCAAATACTGCTAGGATACAAAATGTTCATTTCAAAAGTTCAAAAAATTTCAATTATAGACCAAATATTGCTTGTGAAGGTGTAAGCACTGTTGATATAAGGCATTTCTATTGCAAATTAACCATAGGCGCCAGATACATGGACGTTTTTCATGTCACTTTTGTTTTGAGACAGTCATACTTATTTTCAAAAACCGGCGCTTATGAAGCTACGAAGATTGTGTTAGATGAACCACTGACGATCTAAAGATAAATCAGTTAGCTGCAGAATTTTTCGAATCCTCTATTTGGGCATCGTAAATCTTACACAAATTGCTGGTTCTGGTCCTAAAAACGTTTTAGCACTAGCTCATCTGCCATTTCATTGGCAGCACTTCCAGAGTGACCTCAGTGTAGTTAAAACGACGAACCGTTTGAGCCATCTGTATTTCCACACAAATTTTGATAATCCTCTACTTGATTTCGAGCTTTGTGGAGATGAGTTACTCAGCCTGTGTTCTCATTCAATCCCAAGATTATTCCTCACTTGCGCAATCAGTAATAAAAGAGTCCAATATAATTATATTTACAAACTCACTTCTACAGTATTATATATTTAGAAATCTGAAACTAGCAACTAACGCCATTAACAATGACAACATTCTGATGTGAAATAATACTTTGACGTCCTTCAACATCGGCAAATACAGAAAAAAGGGATTAACTAACTAGAAACTGACGAAATGACCTATTTACCTTTATTTGCTGTTTCCACCAAAACTTATTTTCGAAAGTAAGTCCTTTTTTCGTAGACAAGAACGGATGATATATTAAAAAAAATGTTAACTTGAATGGTTGCGGTCCGCCGAACCAGCGGTTGCAAATTGCTAAAAGACTCTGTAAGTCGATAGTTAAACTTGCAGGAAAAGATTTTATTAATCATAAAATCGTGGCTAAGAGAAAATACTGGAAATTATTTGACAGCATTCTGAGATGACCGCTAGGAGGTGCAAATACCATCTTTAATGTCTTGAAATCTTAACAATTAAACAATTAGTCATCTTAGGAATGGTATCTCAATTTTAAGATACTTGTACATTTCAGTTTCAGTCCAGTCCCAGTATATTCCGGGTTCATGCCGGGATTTCATGAAAGAAGATTTATCGTTTAGAAGTCTGGGAGCATTAAGAAAGATTTGCAATGAAAATACGATTGGCACCAAATAAATTAATTTTCTGGAAGCATTTCAAGCCTTATAGACGCAATGTCAAGTATTCTGACAGCAATATCAAATCTTTTGTTAGCATTCCAAATGTTTTGGAAGCAATTTAGATCTTCTAGAACCAATATTAAGCCTACCTGAGCCAATATCGAGACTTTTGTAACCATTTTAAATTTTCTAGAAGTAGTATCAAGTCTTCTGGAATCTTCTCGAGTCTACTGAAAGGATTTCAAATCTTCCAGAAACAGTATAAAGTCTTACAGGGGCTATATCTAATCTTTTGGAAGGAGGCTATTCACCTCATCAGATTTTTAACGCCGATGAGACGGCATTATATTGGAAAAAACTACCATCTAGGACCTTCATTTTGAAAAATCAAAGGCTTTAAACCTTCAAAAGAACGTGTCACCCTTCATATGTGCAGCAATCTTTCAGGGAGCCTGATGATAAAACCTATGATAATAAATCGTTCTCCAACTCCCCATGTTATGAAAAACATTAATAAGACCGAATTGCCTGTATTCTGGCGATCTAATAAGAAAGCTTGGATGACCCAAGATTTATTTAAGGATTGGTTTTGTAATTGTTTTATCCCGGCAGTTGAAACCCATACGATGGAAAAAAAATTGTATTTCAAAGTTTTATTGGTTCTTGATAACGCTGGTTGCCACAACATACAACTGTTTGAACCATTTTCGACAGATTAGAAAGTACTGAAAATAAAACTCTTACTCAAGTTTGGATGGAATTTTCTATTTTAGATTTTATTAGAACCGTGTCATCGGCTTGCGCGGAAATTAAACCATCAACGCTTAATGCGTGTTGGAAACCCCTTTTACCTGAAATGGTTCAAACAATACAAGATGATTCTACAATTTCACTCCCAGTTACAGAAATAGTAAACATTGCTTCTCGTTTAGGTGATGAAGAATTTACAACAAATCATCAGGATGTAAGAGAACTCGTACTCGGGGAAGAAACTTTAAATGAGGATGAATTGATGGATTTAATTGATGCACCCACCTCAAATCCATTGGTAAACGAAAATAAGGAAAACGAATGGGTGCCAAATGTCGATTTACAGGATGTGAAAAAAGGGCTAAATTTGGCTAAAGAATTAGAACTCCATTTCATTCGAACTGTATAAATTAATTTTCTGGAAGCATTTCAAGCCTTATAGACGCAATGTCAAGTATTCTGACAGCAATATCAAATCTTTTGTTAGCATTCCAAATGTTTTGGAAGCAATTTAGATCTTCTAGAACCAATATTAAGCCTACCTGAGCCAATATCGAGACTTTTGTAACCATTTTAAATCTTCTAGAAGTAGTATCAAGTCTTCTGGAATCTTCTCGAGTCTTCTGAAAGCATTTCAAATCTTCCAGAAACAGTATAAAGTCTTACAGGGGCTATATCTAATCTTTTGGAAGCATTTTAAAATATCTAGAAGCAGTATCATGTCTTCATTATTAAAATATTCTAGAAACAATATCAAGTCTTTTGGAAACTTCTCAAGTCTTCTGAAAGCATTTGAAATCTTCTGGAAGCAGTATAAAGTCTTACAGGGACAGTATCAAGCCTTTAGGAAGCATTTTAAAACATCTAGAAGCAGTATCAAGTCTTCTGGAATCTTCTCGAGTCTTCTGAAAGCATTTCAAATTTTCCAGAAATAGTATAAAGTCTTACAGGGGCTATATCTAATCTTTTGAAAGCATTTTAAAATATCTAGAAGCAGTATCGATTCTTAATTATTAAAATCTTCTAGAAGCAGTATCAAGTCTTTTGGAATCTTCTCAAGTCTTCTGAAAGCATTTGTAATCGTCTAGAAGCAATATAAAGTCTTATAGGGGCAGTATCAAAGCTTTAGGAAGCATTTTAAAACATCTAGAAGCAGTATTAAGTCTTCTGGAAGTAGTATCCAGTCTTTTGGAAGCACTTCAAGTAATTTTGAAGTATTCTAAAAGTAAGTATAAGGTCTTTTGGAAACATTGTAAGTCGTCTGGAAGTATTGTAAGTCATCTGGAAATATTTTAAGTCTTCTAGAAGCAGTATCAGTCTTCTGGAAACATTCCAAGTATTCTGGAAATCATATCAAGTTTCTTAGATACAATATCAAGTCTTCTGGAAGCATCTTAAGTCTTCTAACAGCGACATAAAGTACTTTGGAAGCATTGTAGGTCGTCTGGACACACTTCAAGTCCTCTAGGTGCAATATCAAGGCTTCCAAAAGCGTTGTAAGTCATCTGTAAGCATTGTAAGTCGTCTGGATGCATTGTAAGACATCTGTAAATTCATCATTTTAAGTCTTCTAGAAATATCAGTCTAGAAATTCAAGTCTTCTGAAAGCAATATAAAGTTTTCTTAAGACAGTATCAAATCATCTAGAGGTAACAACATCAAGTGTTCTGGAAACATTTTAAGTTTTCTAGATGCTATATCAAGTTATCTGAAAGCATTGTAAGTCGTCTGGAAGTATTTTAAATCCTCTAGAAGCAGTAACAGTCTTCTGGAAGCCGCGGTACTTTATAAATCTAGGGACTTTAATTATTTATTATTCTTTTTAAGACAATAATTTAAAAAATTTTTTTATTATCATAAAATTTGCGATAGGCAAATAAAGCCCGCGTTGAATACGCTGCACATTTTTCGGGGCATTTATGTTCTACAGCTTTCATTATCTTCTTCGTTTCTTCTAATTAGATAAGAAGCCATTTTGAACGAAAAAAAAAACATCTTACCGTCTGCAAAATTTTTTGAAAAGCTTCAGTCTTCACCTTCAAAGAGTATTTTTCTTCGCTATCGTATTCATATTCGTATTTTACTGTGTCATACACTAAGAAATTTTTGACACAAAAATGACATAATTCATAACAGAACCCGGAGTGAGAGTCCGGTGCGTGTACCGAACTGTTAAGAGTCGCTTAGTACTTCACATTGGAATAAAACTCCTTTTAAGTTTTAAGTAGTAATAAGAAGTGATTATACATGTATGCATCTGTTCCCTTTCTAAATGGGACGATTCCCAAGCCTCAGAGGCACTTCTTGAACTCGAGGCGAGCATATTAAACACGGATTGCCTCGTAATAGAATAAGAAAGACGAAGAACAAGGAAAGACTTAGATGAGGAGGACTTAGATTTTCAACACGCGTCCGCGCATTTTTCCAGCCGCATTAGAATTTAAATATCTTTCATCTTGTTGTTGATTCAAAACACGCACAAAGTTCGTTTTGATTCGTTTAAACGCAATTAATCGAGTTGATGTAAAAAAAATGTTTTGCGGCGGATAATAAATAAATGGGTTTTAAAGTTTCGTTGTGGAGGAACGAGAATGTAAATCGTGATTTAGGTCAGGCTCGTTTTTGGATTTTTAATCGCCCCGGGGAGATTGTCGTTTATTTTCTTGCTTGGCTCTTGTGTTAATGCAGAAAATGGAGCGAGTTTTTGTCGAATGATAGTTAATTTTTTTTTCAAATCAATCCCAACTATTAATTCAGCGATTCTCAAAGTGCAATAATGATTTTGTTAAAAAGAATGCCGCCAACTGTTGCGTTTACCTTGGCAAATTAGTTCAGCAGTACGTCAAGAGACTTTTTGATCGCGCAATCCGCTCACCCATACACATGTCACTCAACGTTATACCATTTTTGGAACGTTTAATTACGACTCAGTAGCTTAACAGAAACGGCCATATCGCACCATCATTATTTGACTAATAATAAATCCAAAAAGAATCATTTTTCTCCACTTTGAGTAATAAGCAATAAATTTTGTTTAATCAACCAATTTGAAAACAACTCTTTCAAACGATTTTAATAGAGATTTTAACATTGAAGGTGTTATTATATGTCCAATTTGCAATAATTAATCGGTTATTGAGATACACGGAAATAAAATAATAAATTTGTGTTAAATTCTTCATTACAATCCGATCTATTTAATTAGGTTATTTTAAAACGTGGCGTGCTCGGTATCGCAAAAAAAATTCGCCTCTTTTCAACGAGATACAAATATAAACACATCCCGTGTGTTTATAGCGCATAAATAAAATAATGAAAAGTTGTTGCGAATTTCTCGGCCGATTTAGTTATCTTGAAAGATTATTGGAATAATAAATATTGAGAGCGAACAAACGGCTTTTCATGATTGGAATGTGCATCAAGACACGAGCCAAACCGAAACCGAAACGTTTATTGTTCGATTATGTAAATATGTTTCTCTCTCCGCGGGCCCCGTTTTCTCTTTCATCGTATTCGAGAGAATATCGCTTCGGGTATTTTATTCGATAATTAATACAGATTATGAACGTTTCGGGCCGTCGATTATACAAAAACCTCCATTGTTATTAACGTTTATTAGTGACGTTTAAAGAATTCGATATTAATTATTAGATTTTTATATGATTTAAATTTATTTAAATCAAAAATTCCTTAAAATCGATGCCATCCACTCTATGAAATCGGGATAATGATAACACCAAAAAACTGCATTAATATCATGGTACATAAACAAGAAAATTGGGAGGAAGAAATGTGTAAGGAAACTGATAGAGACGACACATATTGTATACACATATTATCCGTGCCAGATATCAAGGCCTCTCTCAAGTGAAGGGCCTTGATTTCTGGCACAGAGAGTAGATGCAAAATATGCGGGTATTATTGAGAAAGTTACTCTCATCTACGAGAAGGATACTCTGCAAATACACGTAAAGCAAGAATTTTGAACTTGATAAACCTAACAGACTTGGTTTCTACATTTATTAGAATCAAGCTGTGTGTCAGATGAAAGCTTCGATCGATCTCATTGTCAGCTTGAAAGTTGATCCAAACTACTCTTTGAATGCGAAGGAACTTAGACAAGGAATTTTAATTTACAAAAGTGGTATGTCGTCGAGATACAGATTTAGCTATCCCAGAAACAACACTTAGATTTATGATTCGCAAACTGGAAGAGCTAAAAACTCTATTGGCAGAACAACTAGTTGGTTCCAAAACTTTGTGAAAGACGAAACATTTAAATTTCCCCCGATCGCATCAACATCAGCTGCAACCGCTAATAATACATCTGAATTTGATGACAACGATAATGAGGCGCTTTAATCTCTTTCTGAGATAGGCACGAGTAATTCATTGCAAGGAAACTTCATTGAATTCTGCGTTCAAAGAACCTATTATCCGTACCAGAAGTCAAGGCTCCTAATTTTAGAGATCGATATCTTCGAAATCGGTCACATTTTTGTGTATCATAGGTTAATTTCGAAAATTTCAGATCTGCGGATTTTCTTGTATCGCAAGTTAATTCAAAAAAGTACTAGATTTTTGAGAGTAGCGACAACTTTATCTACTTTGTGATTTTTCTCAAAAACTATTTGACGAAAACGTTTTAAATTTGAATTGGTGGTAACCCAATGTTTTCTTTTTGTGATATCGACGTGTAATTTTGTTTACAAATGACTATTATCCGTGCTAGAAGTCAAGGCCCCTTACTTTAGGGATCGATATCTTCGGAATCGGTCGATAAAAAAAATTGCGGTAATGTTTATTGTAACCAATGAACATTTTTGTGTATCATAAGTTAATTTCGAAAATTTTCTATCCGCGGTTTTTCTTTTATCGCGAGTTAATTGAAAAAAGTACCCGATTTTTGAGTGTCGAGAACTTTATCTACTTTGCGATTTTTTTTTCTCAAAGCTATTTGATGAAAACATTTTAAATTTGAATTGGTGGTAACCTAATGTGTTTTTTCTGTGATATCGACGTGTAAAGTGGAGGCCTTGAGTTTTTGCACGGACTATAGATACAATAAATGACAACTTAAATATTGTTAAAAGATTCTGCTGCTATCCGATCGAATACTGGTAGAAGAAGACTTGATAATACAAAGAGAAGGATAAATATTGCTAAAGAAGGGCCATATCTCTTAATTTTGTTTATAAACGACTATTATCCGTGCCAGAAGTCAAGGCCCCTTACTTTAGAGGTCGATATCTTTGAAATCGGCCGATAAAAAAAAATTGTGGTAAAGTTTATTGTAACCAATGAACATTTTTATGTATCGTAGGTTAATTTGGAAATTTTCGGATTCACGGTTTCTCTTCTATCGCGAGTTAATTGAAAAAAGTACCCGATTTTTGAGAGTGGCGACAACTTTATCTACTTTGCGATTTTTTTTTCTCAAAAACTATTTGATGAAAACATTTTAAATTTGAATTGGTGGAAACCCAATGTTTTTTTTCTGTGATATCGACGTGTAAGTGGAGGCCTTGGCTTTTTGCACGGACTGTAGACACAATAAACGACCACTTAAACATTGTTAAAAGATTCTGCAGTTACCCGATCGAATACTGCTAGAAGAAGACTTGATAATAGAAAGAGAAGGATAAACATTGCTAAAGAAGTGCCATATCTCTTAATTTTGTTTATAAATGACTATTATTCGCACCAGAAGTCAAGGCCCATCACTTTAAAGATCGATATCTTCGAAATCGGTCCATAAAAAAAATTGCGGTAAAGTTTATTGTAACCAATGAACATTTTTGTATATCATAGGTTAATTTCGAAAATTTTGGATCCGCGGATTTTCTTCTATTGCGAGTTAATTGAAAAAACTACCCGATTTTTGAGTGTCGAGAACTTTATCTACTTTGCGATTTTTTTCTCAAAAACTATTTGATGGAAACATTTCAAATTTGAATTGGTGGTAACCCAATGTTTTCTTTCTGTGATATCGACGCGTAAAGTGGAGGCCTTGACTTTTTGCACGGACTATAGGCACAATAAACGACAACTTAAACATTGTTAAAAGATTCTGCTGCTATCCGATCGAATATTGCTAGAAAAAGACTTGATAATACAAAGAGAAGGATAAATATTGTTAAAGAAGGGCCAAATCTCTTAATTTTGTTTACAAATGACTATTATCCGTGCCAGAAGTCAAGGCCCCTCACTTTAGATATCGATATCTTCGAAATTGGTCGACAAAAAAATTGCGGTAAAGTTTATTGTAACTAATAAACATTTTTATATATCATAGGTTAATTTGGAAATTTTGGGATCCACGGTTTCTCTTCTATCGCGAGTTAATTGAAAAAAGTACCCGATTTTTGAGTGTCGAGAACTTTATCTACTTTGCGATTTTTTTTTCTCAAAAACTATTTGTTGAAAACATTTTAAATTTGAATTGGCGGTAACCCAATCTTTTTTTTCTGTGATATCGATGTGTAAAGTGGAGGCCTTGACTTTTTGCACTGTCTATAGATACAATAAACGACAACGTAAACATTGTTAAAAGATTCTGCTGCTATCCGATCGAATACTGCTAGAAGAAAACTTGATTATACAAACAGAAAGATAAATGTTGCTAAAGAAAGGCCATATCTCTTAATTTTGTTTACAAATGACTATTATCCGCGCCAGAAGTCAAGGCCCCTTACTTAAGAGATCAATATCTTCGAAATCGATCGATAAAAAAAATTGCGGTAAAGTTTATTGTAATCAATGAACATTTTTGTATATCATATGTTAATTTCAAAAATTTTGGATCCGCGGATTTTCTTCTATTGCGAGTTAATTGAAAAAACTACCCGATTTTTGAGTGTCGAGAACTTTATCTACTTTGCGATTTTTTTTTCTCAAAAACTACTTGATGAAAACATTTTAAATTTGAATTGGTAGTAACCTAATGTGTTTTTTTTTGACGTGTAAAGTGGAGGTCTTGACATTTTGCAAGGACTATAGATACAATAAACGACAACTTAAACATTGTTAAAAGATTCTGCTGCTATCCGAACGAATGCTGCTAGAAGATGACTTGATAATACAAAGAGAAGGATAAATGTTGCTAAAGAAGGGCCATATCTCTTCATTCTGCTTACAAATGACCAGATAATATTGGAAAAAGTTGAGATACTCTAAACAAAAGGTTAAATATTGCAAATAGGAGATCATAATTCTTTGTTGTGCTTATAGATGATTTGATTTTGATGGCAAAAGACTAGATATAGTAAACAGAAGACTAAACATTGTTAACGGAAGTGTAGATGTTGCTAATGGTACATCATATTTATTTATTCTTCGATTCTATTAACAGATAAGTATACTCCATTTGTAGATAATTGCATATTGATGATTCAATTATTTTCGCGATATAAGAATGAATCTATAAGCGGTTGCGAAGATGCCGACATGTAAAGTGGAGGCCTTGACTTTTTTCACGGATTATAGGTACAATAAACAACAACTTCAACATTGTTAACAGATACTGCTGTTATCCGATCGAATACTGCTAGCAGAAGACTTGATAATAGAAAGAGAAGGCTAAATATTGCTAGAAAAGGGCCATATCTTTTAATTTTTTTTACAAATGACTATTATCCGTGCCACAAGTCAAGGCCCCTCACTCGAAATCAAGCGATTGCGAAGATATCGATCTCTAAAGTGTAAAAGCACTCCGTTATCAGATTAAAGAAGTACACGATTCTTTAGATGAAGTAGTAGAAGCGATTGACAACGCTAAAGCAAAAAGTCGACGAAATAAGGAGTTATGAGTATTGATATGACGTGCTCTTTGCTGTAAATAGTTTAAGCAAAAACTTGCAGGCTGAAAAAATTGACTTAGTTACTTCAAGGACTGGTACAGTTTTTTGAGCAATGTAGAAATGAAGGTTTTGTTGCAGCAATAATGGTGGTAAGAGAAATGAGCAAACTTAGATAGAAACTTAGGCTCATTTTCACTGCGAAATTTGATAATCATTTTCTTCGCTGTCTTACCTCTTCCAACAGCAGATACTTTGGGAATTCTTCCATCACTATCTCACCGTATCTCAAATTGTATGTTCTTTCCCATACCAGTGACTTTCTCTCCTGTATTTGTATGTCCCTACCCCTTAGTTCTCTCCATATTTCATCTTTTTTCCATACTTCAATTTTCTATGCCAGTTATTACTCTCTTTTAATATTCCTCTTTATCTTTCTGTCACTCACTCTGTTTATCACTCTTCCATAATTTATGATTTACTCGTCCTCCCCCAGTCTCCACTTTAACCTCTTTCCTCAAAATATATCTTGGAGTCTCCCTCGTTAATTATAATACCCACGTTTGTACCTCCTCCTGCACTTATTATATCTTTTTTTAAGATGGGAACTGAAGATGGACTGGACATTTCATTAAGCACTAAATAAAGCAGTATCACTAGTACTGGATCTAGTACATTTGTACTAACTATAGCAAACCTGGTCATATTACAAGGGCACAAAATCAATCTTGACAAAACGTTAAAGCGAGAAAATTTTAATTTTAAATCGGAATTAAATAAAATACGTAATTTCGCATTTAGTTTTTACAACTAACATTAAAGTTGTGCTTTTTCTTGTTAGTAATAATCGTTAAAAGGACGAAGACTCGTCCTTCAAGTCGATTACAAATTTATTTAACTTTTTTTATTACAAACGTATAAAACTCGATTTCCACACACGATTTGAGCCATTTTTTAACATACGTATCCCGCCTTATTGACAAACTAATGGGTTTCGCAAATATAGCGATAGAAGTGGGCGATCCGGACTCGATGGCGCAGGAAACTGTCTCATTCCTCCGGAATTTGTTCGAACAGGTATCGAAAGATTTAATTTGCATCGAAAGAGAGAATTGGCAAGAAAAAGAGCGATTATGATGGTAAAGTAAAGCGCGCGTGCCTTATCATAAGGTTTTAGGAAAATTAAACCAATTTAAATTTTTTTATTGTTACCATTAAAAATTATGGATTGGTTTTGCTCGGTTTGTTTAACAACTTTAAGTGAGTCATAACTATTTTAGAAATGTAACGCATAAAAGTGGTTATTTTTAATTTTAATTGATTGTATAATTATTGGCGCCAAGAAGCAAAACTACAAGATTTTGTGGCCCATATGGCGCGATCACAGCTGGTCGACCATCGTCTCTCCTTCTGGTTACACTGGAAGGTTCCATCGTGGACTGGTTCACGGTTCAACGCTTAGATCACCGCACGGCGTCGTCGGGGACCACCTTGAGCTAATTCGGCCGTATTTGGCGATCTGTTAATGTACGTTCGAGGTTGTCAGAGGACTTCGTCTGGCCAACAAACACAAAAATTTACGGGTTCTTTCCAACAACAACAACCAGAAAGAAACTCTTAAAAGAAATCATCAAAATTTGTAACAAAAAAATGAAAATAAAAATGTTAAATCGTATTGAAGAAATTTCTGGGTTAACGTTACCAATGTTAACAACGACGATGGCAATGAAATTGCGGGCGAAACGAAAGCGAAATCAACTCGATTACGAAATCGATAAACGATCGGGTCATTTAACTTGGGTCAAAGAAAATTCCTTCAATCTAATTAAAATGCATCTCCTCCTCAAAGTACCGGTTCACTTTAGATTCTTTTAAGTTCGCTTTACAACAACTTCCTGTGCAGATAGCCAAGTTAGCTCAAAAACGCATACACAAACACAAAACGTATTACACATATCTTAACTTTTTCTTTCTCCGCGAACGCTATCTCTTGTGTGCCCCATAATAATAATTATGGCTTTGTTTCACCCATATTTGCCAAAGGAAGTGGTTCCGTTATTTAAGAAAACAAAAAAATCGCCGTCATCGTGGGCAAAACCTAGTCCTGTACCGTGCAAAACCGTACTCGTAGCTTTATTATTATTATTATCATCATACAAAAACGAAAGAAGAGAATAGGCGTGAAAGACAAACTCAACACAAGAAAGGAGTCTCCTTCCTGTTGGCGTCTATATACGTATGTGTGTGTGTGTCATTTCCCTTTTCCTTTTACGTTGCGATAATCGTTTCGGCATGCAAAGTGCGAAAAAATCTTTTTAAGTCAATCAATGAGGTGCGAATGAACTGCTGGAGGTGACAAACCAGCCTAAAAAGGAGTTCAATTAAACCTTAACAATTTTTTTCCTTTCTTTGGGGATGAATCATATTCATTTAAACAAAAATTGACTCAAATAAAATTACTTTGATTATTAATTAATTTGTTAATAAAGTAAAATTAATTAAAATTGTTATGTTGTTCAAAACGTTTTAATAATGAATAAGTAACTCGTTAATCATAATTAAGACAGCCGTCAGTGTGTTAACAGATGGAAATTGCTTTATAATTGTTCGTTGTTTAGATGAATTAATGCAAGTGCTCAAAGTGCGGAAGGAATATTTAAGAAATTTGAGAAGTTTAAAAATTTATCCAAATTAGCTCTAAATATTACTATTTACTAGATGTAGAACGTTGGGAGCTTCTTACAGAATATATTATATTCGTTCAAATCCATATTAGGAATTTTTAATATGGCGGAATTTTCCACCAACTTCGCTTTTTAGAGGAAATATTATGCTGTTATAGCCTCGGAATTAACAAGATTCTTTGAAAATGTCAACACCTTTCATCAAAATTTCCTTACATGACCAAGACTATTGCTTAATTTCATTTGCAAAAGCAAGATTTAGACAAATCAGTTGGTTCAACAAAGCCAAAAAGTGCATAGCTATATGACATTTGGTGAATTGATGGTTTTTGAGGATATGGTAATATCATTCGAACGTATCAAAGAATTTAGTAATCTAGCCTTGGGTAAGATTAATAAAACGTGAGTACCTCAGTGATTACTCATCCAAAGACTCTTTGTCATGGTATGTGTCTATCATCTGTCTATATTGTGAGCATTTCTCAATTAAACAAGGCGAAGAAACTGGCATGTGAACAAGCTCTTCGAATTGCTCGAGGTATAAAGCTTCATTAAAATCATATATGAACGATTAATCAAACAACTTCTATAAATATAGATGATTAGGCCACCTTATAGGGATTTAGGATAATTACATCAAAAGGTAGAATAAGGAGTGTTGGAGGAGGTACAAATAAGTTACTTGACATGGGTATTATGATTAACGAGGGAGACTCTTAAGATATATTTTGAGAGAAAAGGTTAAAGTGGAGGAGCTGTAAATTATGTATAAAAAATCATGAATGGGATAGTGCTGGAGGGATCAAAAAGGGGAGATTAATACATGGACAGGGAGACAGAGAGTGGGATACAGGAGAGAATGTAGTATAGGAAGGGAGATACAATGTGAGATATGATGAGATAATGATAATTCCTCCATCACCCAAGATATCTATTGTTGGAAAGGGTTGAGAAAGGGAAGAAAATGATTACCAGATGTTGCTGTGGAAATGAGGAGAGAAGAAGATACTGGGCGGACAACGTGTAGAGATGGTGTAGATTGTGTGGAGATGACTTGAACATTTTTGTAAATAATTTCATTTTACTTTCGGAACCTGAATTGAAGACTTAACATTATTGTAGATGTTAACGAACTATATGCTGGTTATTAAAGACAACATATCGATTGTAGATGTTAGAGGGCTTGAATCTGTCAGTATATCACTCAAAGGATGCTAATAGCAGACTTAGATTAATTGCAGAAAGTGGAGAGTACTTAATATTGCTTAAAGATGATCTATATATCAAAGAAAGAATCAAACCTAAAATATGGAAGAAAAATCACAGAATATTTCCAAAAATTAAAAAAGATATTCCAAATTTTGAGTATGGTATGTTATGGTACGAACTTCAATTTCATATCAGCCCTCATATTGAATGTTAGGAAGTTGGTAATTTGATGAGCTCTAAATTTGCTTTTTTTGACAATTATTTTACCATAATATATTCAAATTAAGCCAAGGAACACGATGAGTAGACTCAATTTTAATTTGGCAATAACAAAAAAAATTACACTACTATAAAAAGCGATTTGGTTATCTCCAAATTTGTAAATTTGCATTTTTTGATAATTTTGTTATCTTAATATATTCAAAATGACCCGAGGAATACGATGAGTACATTTAATTCATATTTGATAGTAGCAAAAAAATTATAGTAATTTGATAAGATCTAAATTTGTAAATTTGGATTTTTTGACAATTTTTTTATCCTAATGAGTTCAAATTAAGCCAATGAACACAATGTGTACTACCATTTCAAATTTGGCAGTAGCAAAAAAATTACACTATTATAAAAAGCGATTTGGTTATCTCAAAATTTGTAAATTTGCATCTTTTGACAATTTTGTTATCTTAATATATTCAAAATGACCCGAGGAATACGATGAGTACACTTAATTCAAATTTGGCAGTAGCAAAAAAATTATAATAATTTGATAAACTCTAAATTTGCAAATTTGGATTTTCTGACAATTTTTGTTTACCCTAATATGTTCAAATTAAGCCAAGGAACACGATGAGTACTTTCATTTCAAATTTGGCAGTAGCAAAAAATTACACTATTATAAAAAGCGATTTTGTTATCTCAAAATTTGCATCTTTTGACAATTTTGTTAGCTTAATATATTCAAAAAGACCCGAGAAATACGATGAGTATTATGCTGTTATAGCCTCGGAATTAACAAGATTCGTTGAAAATGCCAACACCTTTCATCAAAATTTCCTTACATGACCAAGACTATTGCTTAATTTCATTTGCAAAAGCAAGATTTAGACAAATCAGTTGGTTCAACAAAGCCAAAAAGTGCATAGCTATATGACATTTGGTGAATTGATGGTTTTTGAGGATATAGCAATATCATTCGAACGTATCAAAGAATTTAGTAATGTAGCCTTGGGTAAGATTAATAAAACGTGAGTACCTTAGTGATTACTCATCCAAAGACTCTTTGTCATGGTATGTGTCTATCATCTGTCTATATTGTGAGCATTTCTCAATTAAACAAGGCGAAGAAACTTGCATGTGAACAAGCTCTTCGAATTGCTCGAGGTATAAAGCTCCATTAAAATCATATACGAACGATTAATCAAACAACTTCTATAAACATAGATGATTAGGCCACCTGTAGGGATTTAGGATAATTACATCAAAAGGTAAAATAAGGAGTGTTGGAGGAGGTTAATAACGGGAGCTTAATACATGGACAGGGAGACAGAGAGTTGGATACAGGAGAGAATGTAGTATAGGAAGGGAGATACAATGTGAGATATGATGAAATAGTGATGATTCCTCCATCACCCAAAATATCTGTTGTTAGAAATTGTTGAGGAAGGGAAGAAAATGATTACCAAATTTCACTACGGAAATGAGGAGAGAAGAAGATACTGGGTGGACAACGTGTACAGATGGTGTAGATTGTGTGGAGATGACTTGAACATTTTTGTAAATAATTTCATTTTGCTTTCGGAAGCTGAATTGAAGACTTAACATTATTGTAGATGTTAACGAACTATATGCTGATTATTAAAGACAACATATTGATTGTAGATGTTAGAAGGCTTGAATCTATCAGTATATCACTCAAAGGGTGCTAATAGCAGACTTAGATTAATTGCAGAAACTGGATAGTACTTAATATTGCTTAAAGATGATCTATACATCAAAGAAAAGAATCAAACCTAAAATATGGAAGAAAAATCACAGAATATTTCCAAAAATTAAAAAAGATATTCCAAACTTTGAGTATGGTATGTTATGGTATGAACTTCAATTTCATATCAGCCCTCACATTGAATGTTACGAAGTTGGTGATTTGATGAGCTCTAAATTTGCGTTTTTTTGACAATTATTTTACCCTAATATGTTCAAATTAAGCCAAGGAACACGATGAGTAGACTCAATTTTAATTTGGCAATAACAAAAAAAATTACACTATTATAAAAAGCGATTATTTGGTTATCTCCAAATTTGTAAATTTGCATTTTTTGATAATTTTGTTATCTTATTATATTCAAAATGACCCGAGGAATACGATGAGTACACTTAATTCAAATTTGATAGTGGCAAAAAAATTATAGTAATTTGATAAGATCTAAATTTGTAAATTTGGATTTTTTGACAACCTTTTTTAAACTAATAGGTTCAAATTAAGCTAAGGAACACGATGAGTACTTCCATTTCAAATTTGGCAGTAGCAAAAAAATTACACTATTATAAAAAGCGATTTGGTTATCTCAAAATTTGTAAATTTGCATCTTTTGACAATTTTGTTATCTTAATATATTCAAAATGACCCGAGGAATACGATGAGTACACTTAATTCAAATTTGGCAGTGGCAAAACAATTATAGTAATTTGATAAGCTCTAAATTTGGCTATTTTGACAATTTTGCTTAATCTAATATGTTCAAATTAAGTCAAGGAACTCGATGAATACTTCCATTTCAAATTTGGCAGTAGCAAAAGAAAATTACACTATTATAAAAAGCGATTTGGTTAGCTCTAAATTTGCATCTTTTGACAATTTTGTTATCTTAATATATTCAAAAAGACCCGAGAAATACGATGAGTATTATGCTGTTATAGCCTCGGAATTAACAAGATTCTTTGAAAATGTCAACACCTTTCATCAAAATTTCCTTACATGACCAAGACTATTGCTTAATTTCATTTGCAAAAGCAAGATTTAGACAAATTAGTTGGTTCAACAAAGCCAAAAAGTGCATAGCCATATGACATTTGGTGAATTGATGGTTTTTGAGGATATGGCAACATCATTCGAACGTATCAAAGAATTTAGTAATCTAGCCTTCGGTAAGATTAATAAAACGTGAGTACCTCAGTGATTACTCATCCAAAGACTTTTTGTCATGGTATGTGTCTATCATCTGTCTATATTGTGAGCATTTCTCAATTAAACAAGGCGAAGAAACTGGCATGTGAACAAGCTCTTTGAATTGCTCGAGGTATAAAGCTTCATTAAAATCATATACGAACGATTAATCAAACAACTTCTATAAACATAGATGATAGTAAAATGATTACCAGATGTTGTTGTGGAAATGAGGAGAGAAAAAGATACTGGGCGGACAACGTGTAGAGATGGTGTAGATTGTGTGGAGATGACTTGAACATTTTTGTAAATAATTTCATTTTGCTTTCGGAAGCTGAATTGAAGACTTAACATTATTGTAGATGTTAACGAAC
The DNA here is from genome assembly GCA_036711965.1 of Onthophagus sagittarius. Classification (NCBI taxonomy): domain Eukaryota; kingdom Metazoa; phylum Arthropoda; class Insecta; order Coleoptera; family Scarabaeidae; genus Onthophagus; species Onthophagus sagittarius. Next base: position 19,691,978 of record JASERS010000010.1, on the reverse strand, counting down.
TATATGCTGATTATTAAAGACAACATATCGATTGTAGATGTTAGAGGGCTTGAATCTGTCAGTATATCACTCAAAGGGTGCTAGTAGCAGACTTAGATTAATTGCAGAAAGTGGATAGTACTTAACATTGCTTAAAGATGATCTGTACATCAAAGAAAAGAAGCAAACCTAAAATATGGAAGAAAAATCACAGAATATTTCCAAAAATTAAAAAAGATATTCCAAATTATGAGTATGGTATGTTATGGTATGAACTTCAATTTCATATCAGCCCTCACATTGAATGTTACGAAGTTGGTGATTTGATGAGCTCTAAATTTGCGTTTTTTGACAATTATTTTACCCTAATATATTCAAATTAAGCCAAGGAACACGATGAGTAGACTCAATTTTAATTTGGCAATAACAAAAAAAATTACACTATTATAAAAAGCGATTTGGTTATCTCCAAATTTGTAAATTTGCATTTTTTGATAATTTTGTTATCTTAATATATTCAAAATGACCCGAGGAATACGATGAGTACATTTAATTCAAATTTGATAGTAGCAAACAAAATTATAGTAATTTGATAAGATCTAAATTTGTAAATTTGGATTTTTTTGTGGGGTTGTACCGATTAGTCAGCGACTATAAAAGCACCGATCAGTCGGCATTTAATATAATGCTGTAAACAACATAGTATGAAAAATACCGCATTGAAACTGTAAAAGAATTCCATGACTTGATAGGTACAGTGTATAAAAAAATGTTGGGCTACAGTTAAACTAGATGGCTTGCATTAATGGTGATGACCTGCACTTGAAGAGTATTATTGAAGAGTATCCCCAACTGCTTAAAAGGATTGTCAGAGGTAGCATGTCTTCTTGATGAAATAATCAAGGATGTAAAGGTGAACATTCGTTCAACTGCTGGTATGTTGATGTTGTATTTTATAAATATTTGCTTCGTTAAATACCCGGGTATCTATTTTCAATTGAAAATTCCCAAGGTATGTACCCAACCCAACCCAAGATGATTATTTCGAGGAATTTATAAAATTTAGAATCTATACAAAGGCAAAGACCATTGAGAAGGATTTAAAAATATAAAAACCTATAAAAATAATCATCAGGGTTACTGAAAATACGTATGCGATGAGTTGGGTTGGCTAAATTGAGAAAAAAGTATTTTACAAGCAGTACCTAGTCTTTAATTGTCAGTTTAAACTTTTAATATGATGAACATCGTATTTTGTCAACAGTATTTGGTAATGTTGGAAGCAAAATTAAATTTTATTAACAGTTCCTCGCCTTCTACAATAAAAATGTCTTCTGCCTGCAGTATTTAGCCTTTAATTAACAGTTTATGGACTACTTACGTAAAGATTGTGCATTTCATTAAATAGTATTTAATATTTTTAAAGCATGCGCAGTTGGTTTATCAATAGTATCCAAATTTTATAAACAGTTTTACAAGTAGTATCAAGTCTTTAAGGACCATTTCAAGTCTTCTAAGGGCAGTATCAAGTCTTCTGGAAGTAATATCAAGTCTCTTGGAAGTAATATCAAGTCTCCTAGAAGTATTTCAAGTTTTCTAGTAGCATTTCATGTCTTCTAAAATCATTTTAAGTCTTATATAAGCATCAACTCTTCTGGGAGCATTCCAAGTTTTTTGGAAGCAATAACAAGCGATCTAGAAGCAGATCAAATTTTCTGAAAGCATTTCAAATCATCTGAAAGCAGTAATAAATTTTCTAAAAGCATTTTAAGATATCTGAAAACTTTTCAAGCGTTCATGAAGTAATATTAAGTTTTCTAGAAGCCATGCTATGTCTTTTGGAAGTAGTATCAAGTTTTGTAGAAGCTTTTCAATTTTTCTAAAAGTATTTCACGTCTTCTGTAAGCATTTGAAATATTCTGGAAGCATTCTAAGTCTTTTGTTAGTAATAAAAAAGTCATGTAGAAGCATTTCAGGTCTTCTAAAAGCATTTCAAGTCTTCTGTAAGCATTTGAAATTTTCAGGGAGCATTCTAAGTCTTTTGAAAGTAATAAGAAGCCATCTAGAAGTAGTTCAAATCTTTTGAGAGCAATGTTAGGTTGTCTAGAAGCATTTCAAGTTCTATGAAAGCATTATCAAGTTTTTTAAAAGTATTTCAAGTATTCTTGAAGTAGTATTAAGTTTTCTAGAAGCATTTCTAGCCTTCTAAAAGTATTTCGATTCTTCTGAAAGCATTTTAAGTCTTCTGAATATATTTCAAGTCTATTGAAAGCAGTTCAAGTTCTCTGAAAGCAATTTGATATTGCTTGTCTTCTAGCAGTAATAACATGTCTTCTGGAAGCATTTCAAGTCTTTAGGAAACAGTATCAAATTATCTAGAACCGGTATCAAGTCTTCTAGAAGCAAAATGAAGTCTTCTGGAAGTAGTACCAAATTCTTTAAAAACATTTGAAGGCTTCTAAAGACATTTCAAGTCTTGTGTAAGCATTTCAAGTCTTCTGAGAGCATTTCAAGACTTCTGGAAGTAATTCAAGTCTTCTGAAAGCAAAATCAAGACTTCTATCAAGACTTCAGTAATAACAAGTCTGTAGTCTTGTAGGATATAAAATGACTCGCTAATTGACTTCTTTCAATCTGCTGTTAAGATTCTCAGGATAGCGCGGGATTATCGTAAAGTATACTTTTTAACTATTTTTAAAGTTAACTACTGCCCAGCTCTGGTCAAAATAAAGTCAAGATTGTAGTAATTGAATCTACAAAAAGTACCTGAGTGAGATAAAGTACAATAAATGATGGATTGATTAATTTAAAGGTGATTTTTAAAGCCAGACCAAGACAGCAATATCTAATAAATTTGTACTGATTTGGAAGGATGTGACACTCCAAAATTTCTCAGCGTGGAATGATAAGAAAGTTTCTAGTGAAAATCGTTGGGTAGAAATACCAGCACATTTTCATGCACAACAACTAAGTTATTCCAATTTTACAAGCATAATAAAATATGCTATTATTAACTATGCAAAATTAAAAACACATTTTAATTGTTTTAAAATGCACCTGATTATCAACAATAGTACCGTTATGTATGACATTGCTGAGGAACAAATTCTTATCTTTATAAAAATAACACTTTACCATAAACACCGATATTACGAAAGAAAACCGGATACATCTGAACTTGTTACAACAAGAGTATGAGACATATGAGGGCTTCCAAGTATCCGAATGAAAGTGTCCAAACTTTGCTCATCGGAATGATCGGCAACGGCCGATTAATCAGCCGACTAATCGTCTCTTTTAGGGCCGAATAGTCGGATAGTCGTTAGTCGGCCAAAATCATAGTCGGTCCAACCTTAATTTTTTGTCAATTTTTTTTAACCTAATATGTTCAAGTTAAGCGAAAGAACACGATGAGTACTTTCATTTCAAATTTGGCAGTAGCAAAAAAAATTACACTATTATAAAAAGTGATTTGGTTAGCTCTAAATTTGCAGCTTTTGACTATTTTGTTATCTTGATATATTTAAAGTGACCTGAGGAGTACGATGAGTACTTTCATTTCAAATTTGGCAGTAGCAAAAAAAATTACACTGTTATAAAAAGTGATTTGGTTAGCTCAAAACTTGCATCTTTTGGCTATTTTATTATCTTAATGTATTCAAAGTGACCTGAGGAGTACAATAAGTGCACTTAATTCAAATTTGGCAGTGGCAAAAAAATTATAGTAATTTGATAAGCTCTAAATTTGCAAATTTGGATTTTTTGACAATTTTTTTGCCCTAATATGTTCAAATTAAGCCAAGGAACGCGATGAGTACTTCCATTTCAAATTTGGCAGTAGCAAAAAAAATTACACTATTATAAAAAGCGATTTGGTTATCTCCAAATTTGTAAATTTGCATCTTTTAACAATTTTGTTATCTTAATACAGTGACCGCGCTATATAAGCAACATTCTTTATAAGCAACTTTTTGTTTCCAAAAGTTCTGTATAAGCAACTTATTTTAACAGTTGTTCATGCGCATGGCTAATCTTTGTACGGAGCTACATAACCTAAATATGTACTCATTATGTTGATGCTAAATTAGCTTTGTAGAGTGTCTTACTATGGAACAGAAAAAAAGAAGAAATTCGATTTCTTTCAAAGACAAATTAGTCATATTAAAAGAATTTGAAGATGGTAAAATAGTGAAAGATATTTGTACGAAATACAAAGTTCATAAATCTACAATATCCAGAATAAAAGGAAATAAGGAGAATTTAGAAGAATACGCATCAAAAACATATCTAAATCAGAAAAAGATTAAGCGAATGAAGACGACAAAATATGAAGAAGTCGACGGTAGAGTGTATGCTTGGTTTTTGGAACAGCGACAAATAAACGATTTGGTTTCAAACGAATCAATAACATTAAAAGCACTTGAGGTGAATAAATTAATTAATGGGTTTCCAGAATTTGTAGCAAGTGATGGATGGTTGACAAAATTTAAAAACCAGCATGGAATACGAATTTTGACTGTTTGTGGAGAGCGTATGTCTTGCAATGTTGAACTAGCTGATTTATTTAAATACAAATTCAGAAATATTATTGCTGAAAACAGCTTTTTTCCCGATCAGATATATAATTGCGACGAAACTGGTCTCGTGTACAAAAATTTACATAATGAAACTAATGTTGCAAATTTTGAAAAAAATGCTGTTGGAACAAAAGTATTTAAGGAGAGAGTAACAATAATGCCTTGCACAAACGCCACAGGGACGCATAAACTTGATTTAATGATGATAGGTAAATCAAAATCTCCCCGTTGCTTTCATAATATGGAATTGCCACTATATTACAAGTCGTCTAAGAATGCTTGGAAAACATACACTTTTTAAGGACTGGTATCATGACGTGTTGATTTGTGTGACTAAAGGACTTCCTATAAAGGCACTTTTGCTAATAGATAATGCAAGCTGTCATGGTTCTGAAAGCAATTTTTCCGATAACTCCAATTTCAAAGTTATGTTTTTTCCTCCAAATAACACACCATTGTTGCAACCACTAGATCAACATGTCATAAAATCGCTTAAACAGCGTTATCGTAAGTATCTTTTGACAACTCTTGCCGCCTTCGGTACCGAAGGTGGAATTGTTTCAGCACTAAAAACTATAAATTTGAAAAATGTAGTTTATTTCATTGTCCAAGCTTGGAATGAAATCCCAATATCGGTCATTCAAAATTCTTTTAAACATCTTTTTTCGTCGACTGATGAAATTCAACACAGCATACCTGCTGATCATTTTGTGGAAAAAGATGACATCCCTTTGGCAAGATTGTACAATTTAATATTAACCGCTTCAAACTTAACAGATAATGAAGTAATGGAATGGGCAAATGGAACGAAGGAGACAACTGCTTCTTTTGACATAGCTACAAATCACGAACTCGTGGAAGGAGAAAATGAAAGGACTGCTGTAGATGAACATGAACAAAATGTTGATAACTACCAACATCAATGATGTTATAAATTCTTTTAATTTATTGATCGAATGGGCAGTGGGAAGCGATTTGCCTTTCAATGAGATTCTGACATTGCAAAGAATAAGAGAAAAGGCTATAATAAAAAAATATTTGCAATGAATATGTTTTCCTTTTTATTAATTATGTTTTCGTTTTAAAAATTTTCGTTTTTTTGATTTGATGATAATAAAATATTAGAACCCATTTTTCATTTTATTCTATCGTAATATACTTTTTCAGTTTGTAAAAGACACATGAAAAAATATTTTGCGAGGAATTCCTCTTTTCTCTATAAGCAACTTTTTGCTTTTTGTAAATTTGCGTTTTTTGACAAATTTCTTTATCATAATATGTTCAAATTAAGCCAAGGAAGACGATGAGTACTCTCATTTCAAATTTGGCAGTAACAAAAAAAATTACACGATTATAAAAAATGATTTGGTTAGCTCTAAATTTGCATCTTTTGACAATTTTGTTATCTTAATATATTCAAAATGACCTGCGGAATACGATGAGTGCACTTAATTCAAATTTGGCAGTGGCAAAAAAAATATAGTAATTTGATAAGCTCTAAATTTGTAAGTTTGCATTTTTTGACAATTTTTTTTACCATAATATGTCCAAATTAAGCCAAGGAAGACGATGAGTACTCTCATTTCAAATTTGGCAGTAACAAAAAAAATTACACTATTATAAAAAATGATTTGGTTAGCTCTAAATTTGCAACTTTTGACAATTTTGTTATCTTAATATATTCAAAATGACCTGCGGAATACGATGAGCGCACTTAATTCAAATTTGGCAGTGGCAAAAAAATTATAGTAATTTGATAAACTCTAAATTTGTAAATTTGCGTTTTTTGACAATTTTTTTATCATAATATGTTCAAATTAAGCCAAGGAAGACGATGAGTACTCTCATTTCAAATTTGGCAGTAACAAAAAAAATTACATCAGAAACTATTCATTCTAGGGATCTCGTCCGATTTTCGCTTTTTACGCCATCTATACGTGAAATGTTGAACTATTCCAATGATGATTTTTTTTTTAATTACATTAATTTAAAACGATCGACATTAATATTAAATCTTTTTTTCAGCTAAAATTAATAAATAGTCCATAATGCAAACGATGGACTCTCGGATTGGCTTAGACTTTATCGTGGAAAATCCGGAATACATCCGGAAATTAGCCGCAGCTTTAGACACGAACAACATCACGGTGAAAAAGCAAGTTTTCGAATTATTATCCGCACTTTGCGTTTATAACGAAGAGGGCCACAGCCGAGCTTTGGACACTTTAGACCATTACAAGGTAAATTTATAATTATTTTATTTTTATTTTCGGTTCGATTATTTTTAACATTTTCCATTGATGGGTTTCGTACTTGAAACGACGGTCACGTTGCGAGTTAAACATTCTTTTTTTGTTTTAAATGTTTCATTCACGATGACCGTTTCAAATGCAAATTATCCATTTAACATTTAGTTAAAGCGTTACGTAAAAAAAGAGTCGATTTTTCGCTTTTCCTTTTATGGAAACAAAAAAAAATGCGATTACAAAAAAATTTAAAAATAAATCGCACGCAAAATAAAATCTCACGTAGACAATATGTATAAATATATATAATAAAAAGAATTATCGATAAGATATTTTATTATTGGGATAATTCGTTAAACATGACCAAGACAATTTAATAAAAAAAAACTTTCAAAAATAGTCTAAATCTAAATCGGCTGTTTATCTTTTGTAAATACTAAAAATATATCTAGTGACGTTCACGATATTAGTATTAACATATTTAAACGTACAAATTAAACACCTTATAGGGGATTATAAAAGATAACAATTTTATTTTTATTTTAGACCCGGTTTATTTTTAATTCGGCAGTATCTCGCGTAATTTCAAACAGAAGTGTTCGTTTCGTTTGATTCAAATAAAAATGATTTTTAGTCCTAACTGTTTCTCGTTAATTACGTCACAGGTAATTCCAAAAATTTATTTTAATCGATAATTATTTTTTTTTAATTTAGAAACTAAAAGGTGAACGATACCGATTGAGTTTAATTGTAAAGGAACTCGATCATGCTACGATCGTTGATTATCAAACTGCTTTGGTTGCGTTTATAAACTGTTTGATCATCTCAACGCATAGATTGACAGATAGGACGAGGTTGAGGAACGAATTTATTGGTAAGAAAATTTTTATTAATTTTAAAACGAAATGATAATCTTTTATTGTTTTAGGATGCCATCTCCTTCCTGTTCTTAATAACTTACGGTAAGTCTTTCATTTTTGCTAAGTGAATACTAATCGGTTTTAATACGACATAGGCACATTAATTTTCTTACGGTAAATTCTCAACTCTTTTTATATAAGATGGAATTAGTAATTGCATACTACTTTAGAAGTCTTGAGACTGCCAAAACAAAACAGTTTTGAACAATTAATATATAATAAAGTGTTAATTCCAGAAGTTGAATATCGCTGAGATAAAGCTGAATGCTGAAAGCGACGAAATAATAAATAAAAGACTCGATAACGATTGACTAGCACATGTATATTAAGACTATCCATCTTAATTTTTCATGTATTATGGTTCATTACTACCATTTTTTAGTTAAACTTATCTTACAGATAATCCCAACCCAACTTCACCTAAATTTAAAAAAAATATATTAATATAAAATCCATTCAAAAAATAATATAAAATTTAAAAAAAAATCACACATTTAAGATAACGGTCGATATTTTAAGACTCGATATAAATTTTGGCAAAAATTTGAAAAAATATCCTTGAAAAGCTGAAAACTGAATAAGGATACATATTCGATAACGTTTAAATTTAAAAGTCTCCTAACCAAATCACTTTTTATAATAGTGTAATTTCTTTTGCTACTGCCAAATATGAAATGAAAGTATTCATCGTGTTCCTTGGCTTAATTTGAACATATTAGGATAAAAAAATATCAAAAAATGCAAATTTGCAAATTTAGAGCTAATTGAATCACCCTTTATAATAGCGTAATTTTTTTTGCTACTGCCAAATTTGAAATGAGAGTACTTTTCGTGTTCCTTGGCTTAATTTGAACATATTAGGATAAAAAATATCAAAAAATGCAAATTTGCAAATTTAGAGCTTATCAGATTACTATTTTTTATAATAGTGTAATTTTTTTTGCTACTGCCAAATTTGAAATGAGAGTGCTCATCCTATTCCTTGGCTTAATTTGAACATATTACGATAAAAAAAATTGTTGAAAAATACAAATTTGCAAATTTAATGCTTATCAAATTACTATATTTCTTTTGCCACTGCCAAATTTGAGTTAAGTGTACTCATCGTATTCCTCAGATCATTTTGAATGTGTTAAAATAAAAAATCGTCAAAAGATGCAAATTTAGAAATTTAGACATAACCAGATCACTTTTTATATTAGTGTATTTTTTGCTAATGCCAAATTTGAAATGAGAGTACTCATCGTCTTCCTTGGCTTAATTTGAATATATTACGATAAAAAAAAATTGTCGAAAAATACAAATTTGCAAATTTAGAGCTTATCAAATTACAATAATTCTTTTGCCACTGCCAAATTTGAAATGAGAGTGCTCGTCGTGTTCCTTGGCTTAATTTGAACATATTAGGATAAAAAAATTGTTGAAAAATGCAAATTTGCAAATTTAGTGCTTATCTAATTACTATCTTTCTTTTGCCACTGCCAAATTTGAGTTAAGTGTACTCATCGTATTTCTCAGATCATTTTGAATGTGTTAAGATAAAAAATCGTCAAAAGATGCAAATTTACAAATTTAGACATAACCAAATCACTTTTTATATTAGTGTATTTTTTTTGCTACTGCCAAATTTGAAATGAGAGTACTCATCGTGTTCTTTAGGTCATTTTGAATATATTAAGATAATGAAGTTGTCAAAAAATGCAAATTTACAAATTTAGAGCTAAGCAAATCACCTTTTATAAGAGTGTAATTTTTTTGCTACTGCCAAATTTAAAATGAGAGTACTCATCATGTTCCTTGGCCTAATTTGAATATATTAGGCTAAACAAAAATTGTCAAAAAATGCAAATTTACAAATTTAGAGCTTATCAAATTATCAACTTCGTAACATTCAATATGAAGGTTGGTATGAAACTGAAGTTCATACCATAACATACCATATTCAAAATTTGGAGTATTTTTTTTAATTTTTAAAAATATTCTGTGATTTTTCCTTCTATATTTGGATTGGGTTGAGCTCTAACTTCATATCATTCTATATGAGGGATGATATTAAGGCTTTCTTCTATGGTTGGGTTGGATTGAGCTCAAACTTCAAATTATTAAGTATGAGGGATTGTATGAAGTTGCAGCTCAACCCAATTCGACTATAGAAGAAAAAATTATGGAATATTTTGATTTATCCTTTTATAGTTGAGTTATGTCAACCTTCAACTTCATGACATCCCTTATTTAACAAAAAATCAAATCCAAAATTCTTTTATAGTTGAGTTGGGTTGAGTACCAACTTCGTAACATTCAATATGAGGGCTATACTCAAAATTTGAGTTGAAATTCAAAAAATAATATAAAATAAAAAAAATATCACACATTTAAGATAACGGTCGATATTTTAAGATATGATATAAATTTTGGCAAAAATTTGAAAAAAAAATCTTTGAAAAGCTAAAAACTGAATAATATACATTCGAAAACGTTGAAATTTAAAAGTCTCCTAACCAAATCACTTTTTACAATAGTGTAATTTCTTTTGCTACTGCCAAATATGAAATGAAAGTATTCATCGTGTTCATTGGCTTAATTTGAACGTATTAGGATAAAAAAATATCAAAAAAAGAAAATTTGCAAATTTAGAGCTAATTAAATCACCATTTATAATAGTGTAATTTTTTTTGCTACTGCCAAATTTGAAATGAGAGTGCTCATCGTGTTCCTTGGCTTAATTTAAACATATTAGGATAAAAAAAAAATGTTGAAAAATGCAAATTTGCAAATTTAGTGCTTATCTAATTACTATATTTCTTTTGCCACTGCCAAATTTGAGTTAAGTGTACTCATCGTATTCCTCAGATCATTTTGAATGTGTTAAGATAAGAAATCGTCAAAAGATGCAAATTTACAAATTTAGACATAACCAAATCACTTTTTAAATTAGTGTATTTTTTTTGCTACTGCCAAATTTGAAATAAGAGTATTCATCGTGTTCTTTAGGTCATTTTGAATATATTAAGATAATGAAATTGCCAAAAAATGCAAATTTACAAATTTAGAGATAAGCAAATCACCTTTTATAAGAGGGTAATTTTTTTTTGCTACTGCCAAATTTAAAATGAGAGTACTCATCGTGTTCCTTGGCCTAATTGGAATATATTAGGCTAAAAAAAATTCTCAAAAAATGCAAATTTACAAATTTAGAGCTTATCAAATTATCAACTTCGTAACATTCAATATGAGGGTTGGTATGAAACTGAAGTGCATACCGTAACATACCATATTCAAAATTTGGAATATTTTTTTTAAATTTTTAAAAATATTCTAGCACTAACACTAGCGCTAACACTAGAACTAAAACTAGAAACTTTCGGGTTTCGCCGTGCGTTTTTTGAAAAAATGTTTGAAAAAAAATTTGTAAATTTGCGTTTTTTGACAAATCTTTTTATCATAATATGTTCAAATTAAGCCAAGGAACACGATGAGTACTCTCACTCCAAATTTTGCAGTAACAAAAAAATTACACTATTATAAAAAATGATTTGGTTAGCTCTAAATTTGCATCTTTTGGCAATTTTGTTATCTTAATATATTCAAAATGACCTGCGAAATACGATGAGTGCACTTAATTCAAATTTGGCAGTGGCAAAAAAAATTTTGTAATTTGATAAGTTCTAAATTTGTAAATTTGCGTTTTTTGACAAATTTTTTTATCATAATATGTTCAAATTAAGCCAAGGAACACGATGAGTACTCTCATTCCAAATTTGGCAGTAACAAAAAAAATTACACTATTATAAAAAATGATTTGGTTAGCTCTAAATTTGCATCTTTTGACAATTTTGTATCTTAATATATTCAAAATCACCTGCGGAATACGATGAGTGCACTTAATTCAAGTTTTGCAGTGGCAAAAAAAATTTTGTAATTTGATAAGTTCTAAATTTGAAAATTTGCGTTTTTTGACAAATTTTTTTATCATAATATGTTCAAATTAAGCCAAGGAACACGATGAGTGCTCTCATTCCAAATTTGGCAATAACAAAAAAAATTACACTATTATAAAAAATGATTTGGTTAGCTCTAAATTTGCATCTTTTGGCAATTTTGTTATCTTAATATATTCAAAATGACCTGCGAAATACGATGAGTGCACTTAATTCAAATTTGGCAGTGGCAAAAAATTATAGTAATTTGATAAGCTCTAAATTTGTAAATATGCGCTTTTTGATAAATTTTTTTATCATAGTATGTTCAAATTAAGCCAAGGAACACGATGAGTGCTCTCATTCCAAATTTGGCAGTAACAAAAAAAATTACACTATTATAAAAAATGACTTGGTTAGCTCTAAATTTGCATCTTTTGACAATTTTGTATCTTGATATATTCAAAATGACCTACGGAATACGATGAGTCCACTTAATTCTAATTTGGCAGTGGCAAAAAAATTATAGTAATTTGATAAGCTCTAAATTTGGAAATTTGCGCTTTTTGACAAATTTTTTTATCTTAATATGTTCAAATTAAGCCAAGGAACACGATGAGTACTCTCATTCCAAATTTGGCAGTAACAAAAAAACTTACACTGTTATAAAAAGTGACTTGGTTGGCTCTAAATTTGCATCCTTTGACAATTTTGTATCTTAATATATTCAAACTGACCTGCGGAATACGATGAGTCCACTTAATTCGAATTTGGCAGTGGCAAAAAAATTATAGTAATTTGATAATCCCTAAATTTGTAAATTTGCGTTTTTTGAAAAATTTTTTTATCATAATATGTTCAAATTAAGCCAAGGAACACGATGAGTATTCTCATTTCAAATTTGGCAGTAACAAAAAAAATTACACTATTATAAAAAGTGATTTGGTTAGCTCTAAATTTGCAAATTTGCATTTTTTGGCAAATTTTTTTATCATAATATGTTCAAATTAAGCCAAGGAATACGATGAGTACTCTCATTTCAAATTTGGCAGTAGCAAAAAAAATTACACTACGAAATACTTTAACGATTTGAATGAAAATTTGAGTTTAAAAGTATTTGACCCACCCCCTGTACACGAAGTTTATTTTTTATTAATATTTAATAACATTAAATTTAGGAAATGTGCCGAAGCCGAACCGGAATTAGCAGTGCAATTGGACGTTTTCGACGAACAAAGAGAAAGTGATGACTCTCAAAGTATGCAAGGTCCCCATGGGGTTGATCTTAATTCGCCATTAGATGTTTTTTATGCAATTCTTAAACAGGTATGGTTGAATTAAATGAAGTCATTTTGAGTTAATTAAAAAATATTTTAGGTGGCTGAAACCCCGCAGGAAATCCCGTTTTTAAGCATCCTCCAACATCTTCTTAGAATCGACCCAAAAGAAGCTGTGAGCGATATAATTTGGGATACAGCGGAAAGATTGGTGCATAGAGCGACTTTGATCGAAAATCGTGGGGATGCTGCGAAATTATTAAGAACTCCCAGTGTCCAGTCGAGTAATAAAGTTTATTTTTGTCATTGCCAACATAATAATAATAATAATAGGATTGGGGATTTCGGAGCGGGGAGTAATCCGGGGAGTCGAAAACAATCTTTGATAACCGGATCTCAAAGTAGTATACCTTTATTGAGCACATCCCCACCCCCGCCTCCGCCACCTCCCCCGAACATCCCACCCCCACCCCCAAACATCCCCCCAGCCCCACCAACGGAACCCCCAATTATTCCCCCACCTCCAATGATGAAAAATAACCCAAATATAAATCCAAATTTAATCCCAAATAAATCAAATTTAAACAAGAATCAAAAAATAGAAAAATTACCCCAATTGGAAACGCCCCAACCAAAAATAAAAATGAAAACGATTAATTGGAATAAAATTCCGAGCAACAAAGTGGTGGGGAGGAATAATATTTGGAGCCAAGTTGCGTATCGACACCAAAATTCCCCGATGGAAGATATGGATTGGACCGAAATGGAGGGATTATTTTGCCAACAAGCGCAAAATGTTGGGAATCAATCGCCGAAATTAAGCGGAAATCGAGATTCCGGAGGATTTGATACCGAGAGGAGGGTGAGGAAAGAAAGTTCGGAGGTTACTTTATTGGATGGGAAAAGAAGTTTAAATGTTAATATTTTTTTGAAACAATTTCGAAGGTAATTTAATTTTTTAAATAAAATTAAAATCATAAAAAAATTAAAAATTTTTTTAAGTTCGAACGAAGATATAATCCAATTAATAAAAGACGGGGAACATGATGATATCGGAGCTGAAAAAATCAAAGGGTTATTAAAAATTTTACCGGAAGTGGACGAAATGGATATGCTTAAATCTTATGTTGGCGATTTTAATAAATTGGGGAATGCGGAAAAGTTTTTATTACAACTTACTAGTTTATCAAAGTAATTAATTTTTTTTATTATTAAAATTAAAATTGAAATTAATTTTAAATTTTAGTTATAAATTAAGAATTGAAAGCATGCTGATCAAAGAAGAATTCGCGGCCAATATGGGTTATTTAGAACCGAGCATTGAATCTATGATAGCAGCGGCTAAAGGTAATTAATAGTTAATTAAAATAAATTTAATTGATTAAAAAAAATTAATTTTAGATCTGATGACGAATAAGCCATTACAAGAAGTTTTATACATGATTTTAGTAGCTGGAAATTTTTTAAACTCGGTAAATATAAATAAATTAAATAAATATTTTTTTTTTTAATTAATTTAATTTTAAAGGGTGGTTACGCCGGAAACGCAGCTGGAGTAAAACTTTCATCGTTACAAAAAATTACCGATATAAGAGCTAATAAACCTAATATGAATTTAATTCATTTTGTTGCTTTGGTAAGTTTTAAAAAAATTATTTTAATTTAATAAAAATTAGATTTAAATTAATTTTTTTTTATTTTTTTTAGCAAGCGGAAAAAAGAAATAAAAATTTATTATCTTTTACCGATAATACAAGTGTTCTTGAAGATGCTGCAAAGTATTTTTATCTTTTTTTTAAATTTATCACGATTTAATTAATTTTGTTTTAGAACAACCGTTGAGCAGTTACAAAACGAAATTAACACTTTAGACTCGAGGATTAAAAAAATTAAGAAGCAAATTGAGTTACCGACAACTGAACTTGATATTAAGCATCAAATGACTGAATTTCTTATGGTAAGTTTTTCATTAGAAACTAAATAAGTAACTCTCTAGAAAGTAAGAACTAATTAAGTTAAGAAAATTATTGAAATAATTTTCAGGAAATTATTTTTGGTTATACAGGTTTTCCCAAAAAAGCGTGATAATGCTGAAAAAAGCTGAAAATAATTTCCATTCATAAAATTATTTCCTTCAAGTTTTCACAATGAGTAGTTTCCGAGAAACGAAGCTCTATGCACGCTTATTAGGCCACCCTGTACATCAGCGTTTTTCAAAATTTTTTGATCTGTTTGACAATTATTTTGAACAATGTCGTATCAATTGCAAATCATGAAAAATGAAAGAATATTAATTTTTGAACTATTTTTGAACTGAAATAATGATACAGTGTGTTCATGATGAAAGGAATAAATTGAATAAAATTTTGAATGCTCGTGTGATCAATTCTTAATTTTGATGACTCAATCCAACTAATATTTAGTGGCAATAAATTACTTGGGTTGGGTTGCGTTAAGATTAATAACTCAGCCCAACTAATAACTAGCACTAACTAGCTACTTGGGTTGTGATCAGGTTGATGGTTCAACCCAAGGCACCTAATATTTAATGCTAATTAGGTTGGGTTGGGTCAATTGGAGCATCTACTTTCCAAATGTGAAATAAATTTTGGGATATCTCATATAGTTCTTGAAATATAAGCTGCTGACCTTAATTGAGATTTTTTCAATATTTTGAATAAATTTAAAAATTCTTGAAAAATCAATTTTTTTTTTTGGAAAGCTGTTTCGAAATCACTTTCAATTACTAATTGGAGCATCTACTTTCCGAAAATGAAATCAATTTTGAGATATCTCTCTTAGTTCTTGAGATATAAGCTGCTGAACTTAATTGGGATTGTTTCAATATTTTGAATAAATTTAAAAATTCTTAAAAAATCTCTTTTTTTTTGGAAAGCTGTTTCGAAATCACTTTCAATTACTAATTGGAACATCTACTTTCCGAAAATGAAGAAAATTTTGAGATATCTCACTTAGTTCTTAAGATATTAGTTACTGAACTTAATTGGAATTGTTTCAATATTTTGAATAAATTTAAAAATTCCTGAAAAATCAATTTTTTTTGGAAAATTGTTACGAAATTACTTTCAATTACTAATTGGAGCATCTACTTTCCGAAAATGAAGTCAATTTTGAAATATCTCAGTTAGTTCTTGAGATATAAGCTGCTGAACTTAATTGGATTTTTTAAATATTTTGAATAAATTTAAAAATTCTTGAAAAATCTTTTTTTTTGGAAAATTGTTTCGAAATCACTTTCAATTATTAATTGGAGCATCTACTTTCCGAAAATGAAGTCAATTTTGAGATATATCTCTTAGTTCTTGAGATATAAGCTACTAAACTTAATTGGGCTTTTTCAATATTTTGCATAACTTTAAAAATTCTTCAAAAATCGTTTTTTTGTTTGGAAAATTATTTTGAAATCCCTTTCAATTATTAATTAGAGCATCTACTCTCCGAAAATGAAATCAATTTTGAGATATCTCACTTAGTTCTTGAGATATAAGCTGCTGAACTAATTGGAATTTTTTTAAAATATTTTGTATAAATTTAAAAATTCTTCAAAAATCGAGATTTTTTTGGAAAATTGTTTCGAAATCAGTTTTAATTTTAAATGGAGTATCTAGTTTCCAAAAATGAAGTTAATTTTGAGATAACTCATTTAGTTCTTGAGATATAAGCTGCTAAACTTAATTGGGATTTTTCCAATACCTTGAATAAATTAAAAATTCTTCAAAAATTGATTTTTTTTTTTGGAAATTGTTTTGAAATCACTTTCAATTACTAATTGGACCATCTACTTTCCAAAAATGAACTCAATTTTGAGATATCTCACTTAGTTCTTGAGATATAACCTGCTGAACTTAATTGGGATTTTTTCAATATTTTGAATAAATTTAAAAATTCTTCAAAAATTTATTCTTTTGGAAAATTGTTACGAAATTACTTTCAATTACTAATTAAAGCATCTACTTTCTGAAAATGAAGTCAATTTGGAGATATCCCACTTAGTTCTTGAGATTTAAGCCGCTAAACTTAATTGGGATTTTTCCAATATCTTGAATAAATTTAAAAATTCTCCAAAAATTGATTTTTTTGGAAAATTGTTTCGAAATCACTTTCAATTACTAATTGGAGCATCTACTTTCCGAAAATGAAGTCAATTTTGAGATATCTCAATTAGTTCTTGAGAAATTAGTTACTGGACTTAATTGGGATTATTTCAATATTTTGTAAAAATTTAAAAATTCTTCAAAAATCGATTTTTTTTGAAAATTGTTATGAAATACTTTCCATTACCAATTGGAGCATCTACTTTCTGAAAATGAAATCAATTTTGAGATATCTCATTTAGTTCTTGAGATATAAGCTGCTAAACTTAATTGGGATTTTTCCAATATCTTGAATAAATTAAAAATTCTTCAAAAATTGATTTTTTTTTGGAAATTGTTTTGAAATCACTTTCAATTACTAATTGGACCATCTACTTTCCAAAAATGAACTCAATTTTGAGATATCTCACTTAGTTCTTGAGATATAACCTGCTGAACTTAATTGGGGTTTTTTCAATACTTTGAATAAATTTAAAAATTCTTGAAAAATCTTCTTTTTGGAAAACTATTTCGAAATCACTTTTAATTACTAATTGGACCATCTACTTTCCAAAAATGAACTCAATTTTGAGATATCTCACTTAGTTCTTGAGATATAACTTGCTGAACTTAATTGGGATTTTTCTAATATCTTGAATAAATTTAAAAATTCTTCAAAAATCGATTTTTTTTTGAATAATTGTTACGAAATTATCTTCAATTACTAATTGGAGCATCTACTTTCCGAAAATGAAGTCAATTTTGAGATATCTCACTTAGTTCTTGAGATATAAGGTGCTGAACTTAATTGGGATTTTTTGAATATTTTGAATAAATTTAAAAATTCTTGAAAAATCTTCTTTTTTGGAAAATTGTTACGAAATCACTTTCAATTACTAATTGGAACATCTACTTTCCGAAACTGAAGTCCACTTTGAAATATCTCATATAGTTCTTGAGATATTAGCTACTAGACTTAATTGGGATTTTTCCAATATGTTGAATAAATTTAAAAATTCTTCAAAAATCGATTTTTTTTCGGAAAATTGTTACAAAATCACTTTGATTTACTAATTGGAGCATCTACTATCGGAAAGTGAAGTCAATTTTGAGATATCTCACTTAGTTCTTGAGATATTAGCTACTGAACTAATTAGGATTTTTTTAAATATTTTGAATAAATTTAAAAATTCTTGAAAAATCTTTTTTTTTTGGAAAATTGTTTCGAAATCACTTTCAATTATTAATTGGAGGATCTACTCTCCGAAAATGAAGTCAATTTTGAGATGTGTCTCTTAGTTCTTGAGATATAAGCTACTAAACTTAATTGGGATTTTTCAATATTTTGCATAACTTTAAAAATTCTTCAAAAATCGTTTTTTTTTGGAAAATGTTTCCAAATCCCTTTCAATTATTAATTGGAGCATTTACTCTCCGAAAATGAAGTCAATCTTGAGATATATCTCTTAGTTCTTGAGATATAAGCTACTAAACTTAATTGAGATTTTTCCAATATGTTGAATAAATTTAAAAATTCTTCAAAAATCGATTTTTTTGTTTTGGATAATTGTTACGAAATTATTTTCAAGTACTAATTGGAGCATCTACTTTCCGAAAATGAAGTCAATTTTGAGATATCTCACTTAGTTCTTGAGATATAAGGTGCTGAACTTAATTGGGATTTTTTGAATATTTTGAATAAATTTAAAAATTCTTGAAAAATCTTCTTTTTTGGAAAATTGTTACGAAATCACTTTCAATTACTAATTGGAACATCTACTTTCCGAAACTGAAGTCCACTTTGAAATATCTCACATAGTTCTTGAGATATTAGCTACTAGACTTAATTGGGATTTTTCCAATATGTTGAATAAATTTAAAAATTCTTCAAAAATCGATTTTTTTTTCGGAAAATTGCTACAAAATCACTTTCATTTACTAATTGGAGCATCTACTTTCCGAAAGTGAAGTCAATTTTGAGATATCTCACTTAGTTCTTGAGATATTAGCTACTGAACTAATTGGGATTTTTTTAAATATTTTGAATAAATTTAAAAATTCTTGAAAAATCTTTTTTTTTTTGGAAAATTGTTTCGAAATCACTTTCAATTATTAATTGGAGCATCTACTCTCCGAAAATGAAGTCAATTTTGAGATGTGTCTCTTAGTTCTTGAGATATAAGCTACTAAACTTAATTGGGATTTTTCAATATTTTGCATAACTTTAAAAATTCTTCAAAAATCGTTTTTTTTTTGGAAAATGTTTCCAAATCCCTTTCAATTATTAATTGGAGCATCTACTCTCCGAAAATGAAGTCAATTTTGAGATATCTCACTTAGTTCTTGAGATATAAACTGCTAAACTTTCGAAGAACTTTCGCTTGTTTATTGTCGGTCAGGTACCGACAATAAACAAGCGGTTCCTAGTAAGAGCAATAGTTCCGAACCAAGAAAACGCCAAAAATTTTGCTGTCATTTCATTTTTCTTAATTTTTCTCGTAAATAATAAATAAATCGCATTATTTTTGTGTGAATTTTGTTTTATTATGACTGGATGACTCGGATGGTATCAGAATCGCTAAAAAATAACACAATACATTTTTGCATTTTCAACAGTTTTGCAAATTATTCACAAACCATGCAAAAAAAATATTTGTCAAGCTCAATTTGGAGTTTCTATTTTGAAATTTGGACGTCAAAAGAAGCCAATATTACAACCGATGGTACACCCTGTAAATTGGTTACATTATAAAGGTAATATTGGAAAGTAAAAATAGAAATCCAATACTACCTTTTATTAGGTTCAAGCAAGATTAAACATAATAGATGTCGATTAATAACAAAATGTTGAAGATTTTTATCAATTCTTGGTTCCATTCAATTTATTAGTTTTTGTTTGAATGATATTCTACGAGTAAAACACTTAACGTTATGCCTTTAAAACATCGAGGCTTTGTTGTTTTGTCAATAACCAAAATTTTCTTTTTTTGTTTCGAATTGAGATTTTTCCAATATTTTGAATAAATTTAAAAATTTTTCAAAAATCGATTCTTTGGGAAAATTGTTACAAAATCGCTTTCAATTACTAATTGGAACATCTACTTTCCGAAAATAAAATCAATTTTGAGATATCTCAATTAGTGCTTGAGATATTAGTTACTGAACTTAATTGGGATTTTTCCAATATCTTGAATAAATTTAAAAATTCTTCAAAAATCGATTTTTTTTTTGGAAAATTGTTCCGAAATCACTTTCATTTACTTTCTAAAACTAAAATCAACTTTGAGATATCTCAATTAGTTCTTGAGATATAAGCTGCTGAACATAATTGGGATTTTTTCAATATCTTGAATAAATTTAAAAATTCTTCAAAAATTGATTTTTTTTTTTGGAAAATTGTTTCGAAATCACTTTCAATCACTAATTGGAGCATTTACTTTCCGAAAATGAAGTCAATTTTGAGATATCTCACTTAGTTCTTGAGATATAAGCTGCTAAACTTAATTGGGATTTTTTCAATATTTTGTATAAATTTCAAAATTCTTCAAAAAGGTATTCTTTTGGAAAATCGTTACAAAATCGCTTTCAATTACTAATTGGAGCATCTACTTTCCGAAAATGAAGTCAATTTTGAGATATCTCACTTAGTTCTTGAGATATAAGCTGCTAAACTTAATTGGGATTTTTTCAATATTTTGAATAAATTTCAAAATTCTTCAAAAAGCTATTCTTTTGGAAAATCGTTACAAAATCGCTTTCAATTACTAATTGGAGCATCTACTTTCCGAAAATGAAGTCAATTTTGAGATATCCCACTTAGTTCTTGAGATATAAGCTGCTGAACTTAATTGGGATTTTTTCAATATTTTGAGTAAATTTAAAAATTCTTCAAAAATCGACTTTTTTAGAAAATTGTTTCAAAATCACTTTCAATTGCTAACTGGAGCATCTCCTCTCCGAAAATGACGTCAATTTTGAGATATCTCACTTAGTTCTTGAGATATTCTTCAATCTTGAATTCACCTTAGAAAAAGAAGAGAATAACCGCATTAATTTTTTGGATCTTACTATAATCAAAAATATACAGGGGGGTTCTATCAACTTCGACATCTATAGGAAGTCAACTACTACTCATTGTGTCATCCCTTTTAACTCCTACAACTTGAGATATTAGTTACTGAACTTAATTGGGATTTTTTCAATATTTTGAATAAATTTAAAAATTCTTGAAAAATCATCTTTTTTTGAAAATTGTTTCGAAATCACTTTTAATTACTAATTGGAGTATCTACTTTCTGAAAATGAAGTCAATTTTGAGATATCTCACTTAGTTCTTGAGATATTAGTTACTGAACTTAATTGGGTTTTCAATATTTTGAATAAATTTAAAAATTCTTGAAAAATAATTTTTTTTGGAAAATTGTTACGAAATCACTTTCAATGGCTAATTGGGGCATCTACTTTCCAAAATTGAAGTCAATTTTGAGATATTTCACTTAGTTCTTGAGATATAAGCTGCTGAATTTAATTGGAATTTTTCAACATATTGACTAAATTCAAAAATCGATTTTTTTGGAAAGTTGTTACGAAATTACTTTCAATTGCTAATTGGAGCATCTATTTTCCGAAAATGAAGTCAATTTGGAGATATCTCACTTAGTTCTTGAGATATAAGCTGCTGAACGTAATCGGGTTTTTCCAATATTTTGAATAAATTTAAAAATTCTTGAAAAATCTTTTTTTTTTTTAAATTGTTTCGAAATCACTTTTAATTACTAATTGGAGTATCTACTTTCTGAAAATGAAGTCAATTTTGAGATATCTCACTTAGTTCTTGAGATATTAGTTACTGAACTTAAATGGGATTTTTTCAATATTTTGAATAAATTTAAAAATTCTTGAAAAATAATTTTTTTTGGAAAATTGTTACGAAATCACTTTCAATGGCTAATTGGAGCATCTACTTTCCAAAATTGAAGTCAATTTTGAGATATTTCACTTAGTTGTTGAGATATAAGCTGCTGAATTTAATTGGAATTTTTCAACATATTGACTAAATTCAAAAATCGATTTTTTTGGAAAGTTGTTACGAATTTACTTTCAATTGCTAATTGGAGCATCTATTTTCCGAAAATGAAGTCAATTTGGAGATATCTCACTTAGTTCGTGAGATATAAGCTGCTGAACTTAATTGGGTTTTTCCAATATTTTGAATAAATTTAAAAATTCTTGAAAAATCATTTTTTTTTGAAAATTGTTTCGAAATCACTTTTAATTACTAATTGGAGTATCTACTTTCTGAAAATGAAGTCAATTTTGAGATATCTCACTTATTTCTTGAGATATTAGTTACTGAACTTAATTAGTATTTTTTCAATATTTTGAATAAATTTAAAAATTCTTGAAAAATATTTTTTTTTTGAAAGATGTTTCGAAATCACTTTTAATTACTAATTGGAGCATAGACTTTCTAAAAATGAAGTCAATTTTGAGATATCTCACTTAGTTCTTGAGATATAAGCTGCTGAATTTTGTTGGGATTTTTCAATATATTGGCTAAATTTAAAAATTCTTCAAAAATCGATTTTTTTGAAAATTGTTACGAAATCACTTTCAATTACTAATTGCAGCATCTACTTTCCAAAATTGAAGTCAATTTTGAGATATCACACTTAGTTCTTGAGATATAAGCTGCTGAATTTAATTGGGATTTTTCAACATATTGACTAAATATAAAAATTCTTCAAAAAAAGTTTTTTTTGGAAAGTTGTTACGAAATTACTTTCAATTACTAATTGGAGCATCTAGTTTCTGAAAATGAAGTCAATTTGGAGATATCTCACTTAGTTCTTGAGATATAAGCTGCTGAACTTAATTGGGATTTTTCCAATATTTTGAATAAATTTAAAAATTCTTGAAAAACCGATTTTCTTTTGAAAATTGTTACGGAATCACTTTCAATTACTAATTGGAGCATCTACTTTCCAAAATTGAAGTCAATTTTGAGATATCTCACTTAGTTCTTGAGATATAGGCTGCTGAACTTAATTGGGATTTTTCCAATATTTTGAATAAATTTAAAAATTCTTAAAAACCCGATTTTTTTTGAAAATTGTTACGAAATCACTTTCAATTACTAATTGGAGCATCTACTTTCCAAAATTGAAGTCAATCTTGAGATATCTCTCTTAGTTCTTGAGATATTAGCTACTGAACTTAATTAAGATTTTTCCAATATTTTGAGTAAATTTAAAAATTCTTGAAAAATCGATTTTTAGGAAAATTGTTACGACATTTTGTAATAAATAAGTACTTAAATTATTTTTATAACATTTTTCATTAGTACATTATATAAATGCCTATTAATTAATCGCAGTGTAATTTTGTGACATTTATTAATGAACAGTATTTATTAACAATTTTAGATGGCCGAACGCGAAGTGGAACAACTCCAACAAAGCCTCATTCAATTAGAAAACGTTCGAATTCAATTAACCGAGTTTTTCTGCGAAGACATTAACACATTCAAATTAGAAGAATGTTTCAGGATATTCCACGGATTTTATTGCAAATTTAAACAAGCCGTAACCGAAAACGAACGGAGGCGATTACAAGAAGAGCAAGCTAACGCAAGGAGGAGGCAAAGGGAGGAATTATTAGCCACGAAAAGACGTCAAAGTAATTCATAATAATAATAATAATGATTTAAAAATTAATTTTTTAAAATTTTTAGTGGGGTTAGTTGGAAGTCCTGATTCAGAAATTATTGATACTCAGATTTACGATTCAAGATCCGGTTTTCAAATGAAAAAAGTATTTATAATTTTGATTTAATTATGATTAATTAATTTTAATAAATTGATTTTTGTAGGGGAGAAAACCCGGAAGTGGGAGCAACGTAACATCTGAAGAAGAAATTTCGAGCATACCCGGATCGCCTTGTTTGAATCGAAAAAGACTCGGTTCGTTTAACGGGGATAACTCAAATTCCAAAGAGGAAAAATCCCCGGATATAACTCCAAATGGAAGTTTGCGACGTCGAAGGAGCCGGGTTTTATCAGAAGAGGATGAGGGGACTTTAATGGAGTTTTTAAGGAGTTCTTCTCATCACCAATCGAACGGAAATGATGCTTCGAATCGGGAGAGAAAATCTTGGGGGAGTTTGGATCGATCTTGGGCTAGGAGGGCTCGGGGGAGTGGTCCATCGAGGAAACGTCCAACTTTGTTATCAGCCGATTTCTCTTCAGATAGAGAACGGCCATCATCCCCGTCTCCTTTAGCGGAAGAAGCAAAAAGCGATGTTTTCGACGAAAAAAGTGAAGAGAGATTGAAGAAGAAAGAATGGAGGCAAAAAATTGAGTCGTGGTTGCAAGCCAACGAAAGCGACCAAGTTGCGGAAGAAAATATAAACAGGAGGCAAGATAGGAGGAGGATGATAACAAACACAAACAGAAAATCGTTGGAGATTGATTCAGAAAGCGATCGAAGTAATAATACTTTAGATACTTTACCGGAAGGAAAACAAGTTTATTCAGGGGGGCAAAATAGTTATCGAAAAGTTTATCCGGATTGGAAACCCTCCGTTGCGATTGAAAATGCGGATGTTGTAGGCGCAATGGAAGCCGTTGAGGAAGTTCAGCCCTCTTTAACTCAACAAGTTAAAGATAAATCGGCGTGGAGGAAATCGAACTTAAACGTTGCGAATAGCACCGAAGAAACTAAAGAAGATTCTCGATTTAGATACCACACCCTACCAAGAACAAGAATCGAAATAACCGAAGAAGGAGACGACGATAACAGAAAATCGTTAATCGCTTCGTTAGGGGAAAAACCGGCTCACGATCGATTAACACTTTATATTCGAAGACCTAGCGATACCTCCGAAAAAAGTAACATCTCAAAACACGAAATTGACGGTACCCAAGAAGAAATAATCAGTAATAAAGTAGAAATCGATCAAGATAACATCGAAACACCCCCGGCGATTCGAAAAATTTTCACCCCATCCCCCATCGATAAAAGGGAACCAATCCAACCAAGTCCTTGCAAAAGACTTTTAGGACGATCTTCAATCCCCCCAAAAGAATCATCATCCCCACACACCCCCGAAGAATCCGAACCAAAAGAAACCTTAGGAGACGGTCAATTCGACCGATTCTCATCAACAAGACGCACGAGACGATTCAAAAGACAATCGGAAATCAACCCAATCGAAACATCATTAACATCATCTTCATCTCCCTCCAGCCCAATTCAAACCGAATTAATACCCGAGAAAGAGATCATAAACGTTAATCAAATCGGCCAAATCGAATCTTCAATTCCGGTGAATATCGAGAAACCGGATGATAGGGATGCAAGGTTAAAGGCGTGGCAGGAAAGATTAAAATGCCAAAATGATGTTGGGGAGGTTAAAGTAAATAGGAGAAGTCGAAATCAAACCGGGATTAATCAAGACGATGTTAAAATGGCTTTGAAATTTAAAATAAGCGAGCCTATTGATATTCAAATTGAGCCGGAGAAGAGGGTTTCGAAAACTTATTTAAGTACGGATGAAAATAATGGTAAGAATTTTCTTAAAAAAACATTTTTTTATGATCAAATTAATCCAAGGAACACGATAAATACACTTAATTCAAATTTGGCAATGGTAAAAAAAAAATTCTGGCATAAAAGGTAATTTGATAAGCCCTAATTAGAAAATTTGATCATTTTTTTATCGTAATATGTTCAAATTAAGCCAAGGAAGATGATGAGTACTCTCATTTCAAATTTGGCAGTAGCAAGAAAAATTACACTATTATAAAAGGTGATTTGGTTAACTCTAAATAAGCACCTTTTGACAATTTTGTCATCTTAATATATTCAAAATTACCTGAGGAATACGATGGGTACAATTAACTCAAATTTGGCAGTGGCAAAAAAGTTATAATAATAATAATCTTTATTGAGAAAGTAAAGAGATAAACAAAAATAACAGAAAAAGTGTACATCTCATTACTACTCTACTAACGTCAAAAGGAAAGGAAAAAATTTAAACGTTATTATAAAATTCATCAAGCGAATAAGGCTCTAAACTACAAAGTAAATGTCGCATACTTTTCTTAAATGAGTTCAATCAACTTATTGATTTAATTGCTGTAGGGATGTAATTCCAGATTTTCACGCATGAATAAAAGGGATCCCTTTCATATAGGTTTAACCTATGTTTAGGTAGCATCAATACATGATTATATCTGGTATCATATTGGTTTGTCTTAATCAGTTGTTAGAAATAGCTTTTATGTTTAAAAACAAATATTGAGCATTCGAAGATGTAAATCGCTGTTAACGTTAAGAGATTCTCTTCTCGGAATCGTTGTCTACATGATTCAGTATATTTCAGACTACACAAGACTCTTATTGCTTTTTTCTGAAGTTTAAATACATTATCGAACTGAACAGATGCTCCCCAAGTAATTATTAAATATCTTAAGTGTGATTCGATGTTACTTGAATAAAAAATCTTGGCAATCTTTTTGTTAGTAGTGTTTATAATCACTCTAAGACCAAATGTGGATTTTGATAACTTACAACAGAGTTTTTCGATGTGACTCTGATGGCCGGTTTCTCGTACGTTATAGTATTGAGTAGATATCGGAGCGACAGTTATTGGATCGATATCTTTTATCGAGTCGATATCGCCTATTGGTGTTCTGGTAGGAACTGATCAACAGATATTGCACACAATAGTTATCGAACGATTTTTGACAATTTTGTCAAAAAATCGATTACTTGTTTATTCCCGTCGATAGGTGACAGTAACAACTTTGAATAACAATTCGTAAAACTATTTATTTACCATATTTGAGATAAAAACTGGAAAGCCCAGCGAGGCATCCAGTAATAAATCACAATAAATAACATAAATAAATAATTTCTTAACAGAAATAAAAAATTGCTGAACAAGAAATTAATAATAATGAAAATTAACAAAAGAAAATCAAATAATAACGAAAATTTTTACTAAATAATACATTAAGACGTCTTAAGAATTCGATTTTTTGTGATTTTTTAAAACAAGGTTATTAATTTCAAAAAATCATAAAAAATTAAGTTAACTTAAATAATCTTTATTTCAAAAACGAATAAAGATCTTCTAATTTGGTTTTCACCATGACAAAATAGACACTAGCTTCTATAAATTTTGAATGTTTCATTAAAATATCTCAAGAATTCGATTTTTGGTGATTTTTAATTAACTCGAGATAGCCATAAATGTTCACGTTGAATTTAATGTTTTATATCTCAAAAACGTATAAATATTTTCAAGATCCGCATTAAGGTATCTTAGGAATTTGACTTTTCGTGGTTTTTTGAAACAAGATAAATTAATTTCAAAAAATCATAAAAAAATTAAGTTAACTTAAATAATCTTTATCTCAAAAACGAATAAAGATTTTCTAATTTGGTTTTCACCATGACAAAATAGACACTAGCTTCTATAAATTTTGAATATTTCATTAAAATATCTCAAGAATTCGATTTTTGGTGATTTTTAATTAACTCGAGATAGCCATAAATGTTCACGTTGAATTTAATGATTTATATCTCAAAAACGAGTAAATATTTTCAAAACCCCATTTAATCACAAGAAAGTAGACACTTTCCTCTATAAATGATGAATAATGCATTAAGATGTCTTAAGAATTCGATTTTTCGTGATTTTTTAAAACAGGTTATTAATTTCAAAAAATCATAAAAAATTAAGTTAACTTAAATAATCGTTGTTTCAAAAACGAATAAAGATTTTCTAATTTGGTTTTCACCAAGACAAAATAGACACTAGCTTCTATAAATTTTGAATGTTTCATTAAAATATCTCAACAATTCGATTTTTGGTGATTTTTAATTAACTTGAGATAGCCATAAATGTTCACGTTGAATTTAACGTTTTATATCTCAAATACGAGTAAATATTTTCAAGATCCCATTTCATCACAAGAAAGTAGACACTTTTCTCTATAAATGATGAATAATGCATTAAGACGTCTTAAGAATTCGATTATTCGTGATTTTTTAAAACAAGGTTATTAATTTCAAAAATCATAAAAAATTAATTTAACTTAAATGATCTTTATCTCAAAAACGAATAAAGATTTTCTAATTTGGTTTTCACCATGACAAAATAGACACTAGCTTCTATAAATTTTGAATGTTTCATTAAAATATCTCAAGAATTCGATTTTTGGCGATTTTTAATTAACTTGAGATAGCCATAAATGTTCATGTTGAATTTAATGTTTTATATCTCAAAAACGAGTAAATATTTTCAAGATCCCATTTCATCACAAGAAAGTAGACACTTTTCTCTATAAATGATGAATAACGCATTAAGATGTCTTAAGAATTCGATTTTTCGTGATTTTTTAAAACAGGTTATTAATTTCAAAAATCATAAAAAATTAAGTTAACTTAAATAAACTTTATCTCAAAAACGAATAAAGATTTTCTAATTTGGTTTCCACCATGACAAAATAGACACTAGCTTCTATAAATTTTGAATGTTTCATTAAAATATCTCAAGAATTCGATTTTTGGTGATTTTTAATTAACTTGAGATAGCCATAAATGTTCACGTTGAATTTAATGTTTTATATCTCAAAAACGAGTAAATATTTTTAAGATCCCATTTCATCACAAGAAAGTAGACACTTTTCTCTATAAATGATGAATAATGCATTAAGATGTCTTAAGAATTCGATTTTTCGTTTTTAAAACAGGTTATTAATTTCAAAAATCATAAAAAATTAAGTTAACTTAAATAATCTTTATCTCAAAAACGAATAAAGATTTTCTAATTTGGTTTTCACCATGACAAAATAGACACTAGCTTCTATAAATTTTGAATGTTTCATTAAAATATCTCAAGAATTCGATTTTTGGTGATTTTTAATTAATTTGAGATGGCCATAAATGTTCACGTTGAATTTAATGTTTTATATCTCAAAAACGAGTAAATATTTTCAAGATCCCATTTCATCACAAGAAAGTAGACACTTTTCTCTATAAATGATGAATAATGCATTAAGATGTCTTAAGAATTCGATTTTTCGTGATTTTTTAAAACAAGGTTATTAATTTCAAAAAATCATAAAAAATTAAGTTAACTTAAATAATCATTATCTCAAAAACAAATAAACATTTTCTAATTTGGTTTTCACCATGACAAAATAGGCACTAGCTTCTATAAATTTTGAATGTTTCATTAAAATATCTCAAGAATTCGATTTTTGGTGATTTTTAATTAACTTGAGATAGCCATAAATGTTCACGTTGAATTTAATGTTTTATATCTCAAAAACGAATAAATATTTTCAAGATTCCATTTCATTACAAGAAAGTAGACACTTTTCTCTATAAATGATGAATAATGCATTAAGATGTCTTAAGAATTCGATTTTTCGTGATTTTTTAAAACAAGGTTATTAATTTCAAAAAATCATAAAAAATTAAGTTAACTTAAATAATCATTATCTCAAAAACAAATAAAGATTTTCTAATTTGGTTTTCACCATGACAAAATAGGCACTAGCTTCTATAAATTTTGAATGTTTCATTAAAATATCTCAACAATTCGAATTTTGGTGATTTTTAATTAACTTGAGATAGCCATAAATGTTCACGTTGAATTTAATGTTTTATATCTCAAAAACGAATAAATATTTTCAAGATTCCATTTCATTACAAGAAAGTAGACACTTTTCTCTATAAATGATGAATAATGCATTAAGATGTCTTAAGAATTCGATTTTTCGTGATTTTTTAAAACAAGGTTATTAATTTCAAAAAATCATAAAAAATTAAGTTAACTTAAATAATCATTATCTCAAAAACAAATAAAGATTTTCTAATTTGGTTTTCACCATGACAAAATAGGCACTAGCTTCTATAAATTTTGAATGTTTCATTAAAATATCTCAACAATTCGAATTTTGGTGATTTTTAATTAACTTGAGATAGCCATAAATGTTCACGTTGAATTTAATGTTTTATATCTCAAAAACGAATAAATATTTTCAAGATTCCATTTCATTACAAGAAAGTAGACACTTTTCTCTATAAATGATGAATAATGCATTAAGATGTCTTAAGAATTCGATTTTTCGTGATTTTTTAAAATAAGATTATTAATTTCAAAAATCATAAAAAATTAAGTTAACTTAAATAATCTTCATCTCAAAAACGAATAAAGATTTTCTAATTTGGTTTTCACCATGACAAAATAGACACTAGCTTCTATAAATGTTGAATGTTTCATTAAAATATCTCAAGAATTCGATTTTTGGTGATTTTTAATTAACTTGAGATAGCCATAAATGTTCACGTTAAATTTAATGTTTTATATCTCAAAAACGAGTAAATATTTTCAAGATCCCATTTCATCACAAGAAAGTAGACACTTTTCTCTATAAATGATGAATAATGCATTAAGATGTCTTAAGAATTCGATTTTTCGTGATTTTTTAAAACAAGGTTATTAATTTCATAAAATCATAAAAAATTAAGTTAACTTAAATAATCTTTATTTCAAAAACGAATAAAGATTTTCTAATTTGGTTTTCACCATGACAAAATAGACACTAGCTTCTATAAATGTTGAATGTTTCATTAAAATATCTCAAGAATTCGATTTTTGGTGATTTTTAATTAACTTGAGATAGCCATAAATGTTCACGTTAAATTTAATGTTTTATATCTCAAAAACGAGTAAATATTTTCAAGATCCCATTTCATCACAAGAAAGTAGACACTTTTCTCTATAAATGATGAATAATGCATTAAGATGTCTTAAGAATTCGATTTTTCGTGATTTTTTAAAATAAGATTATTAATTTCAAAAATCATAAAAAATTAAGTTAACTTAAATAATCTTCATCTCAAAAACGAATAAAGATTTTCTAATTTGGTTTTCACCATGACAAAATAGACACTAGCTTCTATAAATGTTGAATGTTTCATTAAAATATCTCAACAATTCGAATTTTGGTGATTTTTAATTAACTTGAGATAGCCATAAATGTTCACGTTGAATTTAATGTTTTATATCTCAAAAACGAATAAATATTTTCAAGATTCCATTTCATTACAAGAAAGTAGACACTTTTCTCTATAAATGATGAATAATGCATTAAGATGTCTTAAGAATTCGATTTTTCGTGATTTTTTAAAATAAGATTATTAATTTCAAAAATCATAAAAAATTAAGTTAACTTAAATAATCTTCATCTCAAAAACGAATAAAGATTTTCTAATTTGGTTTTCACCATGACAAAATAGACACTAGCTTCTATAAATGTTGAATGTTTCATTAAAATATCTCAAGAATTCGATTTTTGGTGATTTTTAATTAACTTGAGATAGCCATAAATGTTCACGTTAAATTTAATGTTTTATATCTCAAAAACGAGTAAATATTTTCAAGATCCCATTTCATCACAAGAAAGTAGACACTTTTCTCTATAAATGATGAATAATGCATTAAGATGTCTTAAGAATTCGATTTTTCGTGATTTTTTAAAACAAGGTTATTAATTTCATAAAATCATAAAAAATTAAGTTAACTTAAATAATCTTTATTTCAAAAACGAATAAAGATTTTCTAATTTGGTTTTCACCATGACAAAATAGACACTAGCTTCTATAAATTTTGAATGTTTCATTAAAATATCTCAAGAATTCGATTTTTGGTGATTTTTAATTAACTTAAGAAGGCCATAAATGTTCACGTTGAATTTAATGATTTATATCTCAAAAACGAATAAATATTTTCAAGATCCCATTTCATCACAAGAAAGTAGACACTTTTCACTATAAATGATGAATAATGCATGAAGATGTCTTAAGAATTCGATTTTTCGTGATTTTTTAAAATAAGATTATTAATTTCAAAAAATCATAAAAAATTAAGTTAACTTAAATAATCTTTATCTCAAAAACGAATAAAGATTTTCTAATTTGGTTTTCACCATGACAAAATAGACACTAGCTTCTATAAATTTTGAATGTTTCATTAAAATATCTCAAGAATTCGATTTTTGGTGATTTTTAATTAACTTAAGAAGGCCATAAATGTTCACGTTGAATTTAATGATTTATATCTCAAAAACGAATAAATATTTTCAAGATCCCATTTCATCACAAGAAAGTAGACACTTTTCACTATAAATGATGAATAATGCATGAAGATGTCTTAAGAATTCGATTTTTCGTGATTTTTTAAAACAAGGTTATTAATTTCAAAAAATCATAAAAAATTAAGTTAACTTAAATAATCATTATCTCAAAAACAAATAAAGATTTTCTAATTTGGTTTTCACCATGACAAAATAGGCACTAGCTTCTATAAATTTTGAATGTTTCATTAAAATATCTCAACAATTCGAATTTTGGTGATTTTTAATTAACTTGAGATAGCCATAAATGTTCACGTTGAATTTAATGTTTTATATCTCAAAAACGAATAAATATTTTCAAGATTCCATTTCATTACAAGAAAGTAGACACTTTTCTCTATAAATGATGAATAATGCATTAAGATGTCTTAAGAATTCGATTTTTCGTGATTTTTTAAAACAAGGTTATTAATTTCAAAAAATCATAAAAAATTAAGTTAACTTAAATAATCATTATCTCAAAAACAAATAAAGATTTTCTAATTTGGTTTTCACCATGACAAAATAGGCACTAGCTTCTATAAATTTTGAATGTTTCATTAAAATATCTCAACAATTCGATTTTTGGTGATTTTTAATTAACTTGAGATAGCCATAAATGTTCACGTTGAATTTAATGTTTTATATCTCAAAAACGAGTAAATATTTTCAAGATCCCATTTCATCACAAGAAAGTAGACACTTTTCTCTATAAATGATGAATAATGCATTAAGATGTCTTAAGAATTCGATTTTTCGTGATTTTTTAAAATAAGATTATTAATTTCAAAAATCATAAAAAATTAAGTTAACTTAAATAATCTTTATCTCAAAAACGAATAAAGATTTTCTAATTTGGTTTTCACCATGACAAAATAGACACTAGCTTCTATAAATTTTGAATGTTTCATTAAAATATCTCAAGAATTCGATTTTTGGTGATTTTTAATTAACTTGAGATAGCCATAAATGTTCACGTTGAATTTAATGTTTTGTATCTCAAAAACGAATAAATATTTTCAAGATCCGGTTTCATCATGCGAAAGTAGATACTTTCTTCCATAGATCATGAATAATTCATTAAGATATCTTAAGAATTCGATTTTTCGTGATTTTTTAAAACAAGATTATTAATTTCAAAGAATCATAAAAAAATTAAGTTAACTTAAATAATCTTTATCTCAAAAACGAATAAAGATTTTCTAATTTGGTTTTCACCATGACAAAATAGACACTAGCTTCTATAAATTTTGAATGTTTCATTAAAATATCTCAACAATTCGATTTTTGGTGATTTTTAATTAACTTGAGAAAGTTATAAATGTTCACGTTGAATTTCATGATTTATATCTCAAAAACGAATAAATATTTCCAAGATCCCACTTCATCACAAGAAAGTCGACACTTTCTTCTATAAATGATGAATAATGCATTAAGACGTCTTAAGAATTCGATTTTTCGTGGTTTTTTAAAACAAGGTTATTAATTTCAAAAATCATAAAAAATTAAGTTAACTTAAATAATCTTTATCTCAAAAACGAATAAAGATTTTCTAATTTGGTTTTCACCATGACAAAATAGACACTAGCTTCTATAAATTTTGAATGTTTCATTAAAATATCTCAAGAATTCGATTTTTGGTGATTTTTAATTAACTTGAGATAGCCATAAATGTTCACGTTGAATTTAATGTTTTGTATCTCAAAAACGAATAAATATTTTCAAAATCCCATTTCATCACAAGAAAGTAGACACTTTTCTCTATAAATGATGAATAATGCATTAAGATGTCTTAAGAATTCGATTTTTCGTGATTTTTTAAAACAAGATTATTAATTTCAAAGAATCATAAAAAAATTAAGTTAACTTAAATAATCTTTATCTCAAAAACGAATAAAGATTTTCTAATTTGGTTTTCACCATGACAAAATAGACACTAGCTTCTATAAATTTTGAATGTTTCATTAAAATATCTCAACAATTCGATTTTTTTAATTAACTCGAGATAGCTATAAATGTTCACGTTGAATTTAATGTTTTATATCTCAAAAACGAATAAATATTTTCTAATTTGGTTTTCACCATGACAAAATAGACACTAGCTTCTATAAATTTTGAATGTTTCATTAAAATATCTCAAGAATTCGATTTTTGGTGATTTTTAATTAACTTGAGATAGCCATAAATGTTCACGTTGAATTTAATGTTTTATATCTCAAAAACGAGTAAATATTTTTAAGATCCCATTTCATCACAAGAAAGTAGACACTTTTCTCTAAATGATGAATAATGCATTAAGATGTCTTAAGAATTCGATTTTTCGTGATTTTTTAAAACAAGATTATTAATTTCAAAGAATCATAAAAAAATTAAGTTAACTTAAATAATCTTTATCTCAAAAACGAATAAAGATTTTCTAATTTGGTTTTCACCATGACAAAATAGACACTAGCTTCTATAAATTTTGAATGTTTCATTAAAATATCTCAACAATTCGATTTTTTTAATTAACTCGAGATAGCTATAAATGTTCACGTTGAATTTAATGTTTTATATCTCAAAAACGAATAAATATTTTCTAATTTGGTTTTCACCATGACAAAATAGACACTAGCTTCTATAAATTTTGAATGTTTCATTAAAATATCTCAAGAATTCGATTTTTGGTGATTTTTAATTAACTTGAGATAGCCATAAATGTTCACGTTGAATTTAATGTTTTATATCTCAAAAACGAGTAAATATTTTTAAGATCCCATTTCATCACAAGAAAGTAGACACTTTTCTCTATAAATGAAGAATAATGCATTAAGATGTCTTAAGAACTCGATTTTTCGTGATTTTTTAAAACAAGGTTATTCATTTCAAAAAATCATAAAAAATTAAGTTAACTTAAATAATCTTTATCTCAAAAACAAATAAAGATCTTCTAATTTGGTTTTCACCATGACAAAATAGACACTAGCTTCGATAAATTTTGAATGTTTCATTAAAATATTTCAAGAATTCGATTTTTGGTGATTTTTAATTAACTTGAGGTAGCCATAAATGTTCACGTTCAATTTAATGTTTTGTATCTCAAAAACGAATAAATATTTTCAAGATCCCATTTCATCACAAGAAAGTAGACACTTTTCTCTATAAATGATGAATAATGCATTGAGATGTCTTAATTCGATTTTTCGTGATTTTTTAAAACAGGTTATTAATTTCAAATATCATAAAAAATTAAGTTAACTTAAATAATCTTTATCTCAAAAACGAATAAAGATTTTCTAATTCGGTTCTCACCATGATAAAGTAGACAAAATAGCTATTATTATAATGAATCATCATAGGTGAGTTTGGTTAATGTCTAGAATTTTTATAATATGGGTGTTTGGATGAACTTGAAATTAATAAAATCAATCTGAATTGTTTTGAGATATAATTCAGTGAGAAGATGTTCGAATTTTACCTAATAAATGTAATTATATTTTTGCCAAATTTTATCTTCCTTCCAGGATTTTTTGTTTCTTCCCATGTTAGAAAGCAATCAAAAAGCAGAAGTCGTAAAATGCCAGTGAATTTATCAAGAAACATTTCCTCCCACAGATAGTTCTTGTTTTTGAGTAATACCCGGAAACGTCCAGTAATTAGTAAAGTCCCAAAAAATTCCTTCAATTTTAAAAGATTCAAATGGATTTAATAAGAGATTCCTTAATATTTTCCCCGATTCATTTTTCAAATATGGCAACATTTTCAATATAGATACTGTATAAAAATACACATGCAGAAATTGATGTAAAAGTAAATCGTCTTACGTTTTTAATCGCATTCTCATATAGAGGCAAGGAAATCTCATTTTTAAAATTTCAAAATAATGCACAATGTTTAATTAAGTAAATATTTATGTAAATATAAATTAGAAAATGGAAACTATCACTTTTGACATACGTCGTATACTGTCGTTAATCACACTTATCGATGTCGGTCCGATATCTCCTATTGTCCCTTTCAAAAACCCAATTGACGGATTTCGCTCGAGTTATCGATCAATAGCACAATATTGGTTCGATATCGACATGTGAATACTTACGAGAAACCGGCCATTAAATTTCATGGAACCATCGAGATGAACGCCCAAAATCTTGACCTCCTGTCGTACCTCAATATCACAGATTAAAGAAGGTTTGCTAACCAATTTATTGTCAAATACTAACACACCACTTTTATCTTCGTTCATAATTAGCTTGTTACTGTCAAACCACTTTCCAAGCACATTCAACGTATTTCCAGCATTATCCATCATTTGGTTTAAAGTTGCACCAGTAACTAAAGCGGTAGTGTCGTCTGCAAAACTTGATAGATAACAAGTCATGTCCTGCAATAACAGGTCATTTATAAAAATGACGAAAAGTAGAGGGCCCAGTATACTACCCTGTGGTATACCATGCCTTGTATACTTCGTAGTGGATATTACTGGAGTACCTTCATAGCTTATTACTTTAGTTGAATGTGATCTATTATTTAAATAAGAAGTAATTAAGATTTTGGCGGGACCCCTAAAATCTATACAATCAAATGCCTTAGAGAGATCCAAGCTTATCACACAAACATGTTCGTTTTTTTCGTAGGCATCTAGAATATCTGTACAGAGTTCGAAAAGAACCGTATCAGTA
Organism: Onthophagus sagittarius; assembly: GCA_036711965.1. Lineage (NCBI taxonomy): Eukaryota > Metazoa > Arthropoda > Insecta > Coleoptera > Scarabaeidae > Onthophagus > Onthophagus sagittarius. The sequence goes on along the minus strand of JASERS010000010.1, from coordinate 19,655,113 downwards.
CCACGGCCAGGTATGTACCCATTCTGCCGTTCACTGAGTAAAGACTTATCTTTTATATAACCCAAGAAACGTACATAAGTAACTCTCTCGATAATCTTCGATAAAGAAGAGAGTATGCTAATTGGTCTATAGCTACCAGGTTCCAATATATCACCTTTTTTGTAAATAGGCGTTATAAGCTAGCGAGCATAAAGGGGCTAAAATATATGAAATACTTTCTTTAATTATTTTTATCGGGATTTCATCATAATCATAGCTTCGATTGTTTTTAAAACTATGTACAATATTAAAAAGTTCACTCTCTGTTACAGGCGCTATAAAGATTGTTGACCATATATCTTGGTTGCATAGGTACATTACCCAGATCAGCTAGTGAATTATTATTTATTTTGGATACAAGATTGCTTGCAATAGAGGCAAAGAAGTTGTTGAAAGATTCCGCCATTATGTTAGGGTGTTCAAAACATGAAAGATTTTTGTGTTTGTAGTTAATAGAGTTCCTGATTATGGTCCAAAAAAATTTTGACTTATTAGCAGTTCTCAAAAGTTATTCTTCCATATGTTTGTTTTTATGATGTATTAGAAGATTGTTGTATTCTCTGTTTTTGATGATAATCTGGTTTAAATTTTTTGTCGATCTGGGAAAGCTCCTGTAGCATACATAAGGAATCTCTGCAAGCCTTGAGTTCACAACATTCCATATTTTGGCTACTCTTTTTTGTAGACTTACGGATCGTTTTCCTAGGAAAATGATGATTAAAATGGCTCAGAAAAATATTTGCAAAGTTTTTGTACTGATCATTAGCATCATTTGTGTCCAACACAGTATGAAAAGTCTCAATTGATAAGGACTGATTAAAACGTTTGATGCTGTCATCACAAAAATCACGTTTGACAACATAATAATATTGTTGCCTGATAGAGCTAACATTCCAACACATTGTTTGAGCTTTGTGATCTGAAAAACCGGTGTTAAAAACACTTATTAGAACTTATGTTACTTAAAATATTATCAATGCAACATGTTATAGTAATTTGATAAGCTCTAAATTTGTGAATTTGCATTTTTTTGATAATTTTTTTATCCTAATATGTTCAAATTAAGCCAAGGAAAACGATGAGTACTCTCATTTCAAATTTGGCAGTAGCAAAAATAATTACACTGTCACAAAAGGTAATTTGATAAGCTCAAATTTTGCAAATTGCATTTTTTGAGAATTCTTTTATCCTAATATATTCAAATTAAGCCAAGGAATACGATGAATATTCTCGTTTCAAATTTGGCAATAGCAAAAATAATTACACTGTCACAAAAGGTGATTTGATAAGCTCAAAATTTGCAAATTTGCATTTTTTGAAATTTTTTTGTCTTAATATGTTTAAATTAAGCCAAAGAACACGATGAGTACTCTCATTGCAAATTTGGCAGTAGCAATAACAACTACACTATCACAAAAGGTGATTTGATAAGCTCAAAATATGTAAATTTGCATTTCTTGACAATTTTTTTGTCTTAATATATTCAAATTAAGCCAAGGAAAACGATGAATACTCTCAATTCAAATTTGGCAGTAGCAAAAATAATTACACTATCACAAAAATTAATTTGATAAGTTCAAAATTTGCAAATTTGCATTTTTTGACAATTTTTTTATCCTAATATGTTCAAATTAAGCTAAGGAATACGATGAGTAATCTCATTTCATATTTGGCAGTAGCAAAAATAATTACACTGTCACAAAAGGTAATTTGATAAACTCAAAATTTGCAAATTTGCATTCTTTGACCATTTTTTATCCTAATATGTTCAAATTAAGCCAAGGAACACGATGAGTACCCTCATTTCAAATTTGGCAGTAGCAAAAATAATTACACTATCACAAAAGGTAATTTGATAAGCTCAAAATTTGCAAAATTGCATTTTTTGAAAATTTTTTTGTTTTAATATGTTCAAATTAAGCCAGGGAACGCGATGAATACACTGATTGCAAATTTGGCAGTAGCAAAAATAATTACACTGTCACAAAAGGTAATTTGATAAGCTCAAAATTCGCAAATTTGCATATTTTGAAAAATTTTTTGTCTTAATATGTTCAAATAAAGCAAAGGAACACGATGAATACTCTGATTTCAAATTTGGCAGTAGCAAAAATAATTACACTGTCACAAAAGGTAATTTGATAACCTCAAAATTTGCAAATTTGTATTTTTTGAAATTTTTTTATCTTAATATGTTCAAATTAAGCCAAGGAATACGATGAGTACTCTCATTTCAAATTTGGCAGTAGCCAAAAGTAATTACACAGTCACAAAAGGTAATTTGATTAGCTCAAAATTTGCAAATTTGCATTTTTTAGATTTTTTTTGTCTTAATATATTCAAATTAAGCCAAAGAATACGATGTATACTCTCATTTCAAATTTGGCAGTAGCAAAAATAATTACACTGTCACAAAATGTAATTTTATAAGCTAAAAATTTGCAAATTAGCATTTTTTGACAATTTTTTTATCCCAATATGTTCAAATTAAGCCAAGGAATACGATGAATACTCTCATTTCAAATTTGGCAGTAGCAAAAATAATTACACTGTCACAAAAGGTAATTTGATAAGCTCAAAATTTGCAAATTAGCATTTTTTGACAATTTTTTTATCCTAATATGTTCAAATTAAGCCAAGGAATACGATGAATACTCTCATTTCAAATTTGGCAGTAGCAAAAATAATTACACTATCACAAAAGGTAATTTGATAAGCTCAAAATTTGCAAAATTGCATTTTTTGAAAATTTTTTTGTTTTAATATGTTCAAATTAAGCCAGGGAACGCGATGAATACACTGATTGCAAATTTGGCAGTAGCAAAAATAATTACACTGTCACAAAAGGTAATTTGATAAGCTCAAAATTCGCAAATTTGCATATTTTGAAAAATTTTTTGTCTTAATATGTTCAAATAAAGCAAAGGAACACGATGAATACTCTGATTTCAAATTTGGCAGTAGCAAAAATAATTACACTGTCACAAAAGGTAATTTGATAACCTCAAAATTTGCAAATTTGTATTTTTTGAAATTTTTTTATCTTAATATGTTCAAATTAAGCCAAGGAATACGATGAGTACTCTCATTTCAAATTTGGCAGTAGCCAAAAGTAATTACACAGTCACAAAAGGTAATTTGATTAGCTCAAAATTTGCAAATTTGCATTTTTTAGATTTTTTTTGTCTTAATATATTCAAATTAAGCCAAAGAATACGATGTATACTCTCATTTCAAATTTGGCAGTAGCAAAAATAATTACACTGTCACAAAATGTAATTTTATAAGCTAAAAATTTGCAAATTAGCATTTTTTGACAATTTTTTTATCCCAATATGTTCAAATTAAGCCAAGGAATACGATGAATACTCTCATTTCAAATTTGGCAGTAGCAAAAATAATTACACTGTCACAAAAGGTAATTTGATAAGCTCAAAATTTGCAAATTAGCATTTTTTGACAATTTTTTTATCCTAATATGTTCAAATTAAGCCAAGGAATACGATGAATACTCTCATTTCAAATTTGGCAGTAGCAAAAATAATTACACTGTCACAAAAGGTAATTTGATAAGCTCAAAATTTGCAAATTAGCATTTTTTGACAATTTTTTTATCCCAATATGTTCAAATTAAGCTAAGGAATACGATGAGTACTCTCATTTCAGATTCGGCAGTAGCAAAAAAAATTACACTTTTATAAAAAGTGATTTGAGTATTATTAAATTTAATTTTCAGTTTCTTAAGGCTTTTTTACAATTTTTTTGCGAAAATTTACATCATATCTTAAAATATCAACTGTTATCTTAATTTTTTTTTAATTTTAGCCGAAAATAAAGATAACCCAACTCGAAAAACCAAAGAGGACGATGAAGGTTTCGAAGAAAACTTAAGTTTAATGTCGGAAAGTCCAAGCCAAGGGGCCTCATCCTCAGCCAATTACGACCCGGACACAGTTAGCGATGAAAAAGAGGCTATTTTAACATTAAAGAGTCAACCAAAACAAAATCAAAAAGTCAATATTAGTAAACCGAAAGAGAAATTAAAAAATCCGCCGATAAAACCAACAATTTTGACAAAAATTGAGCCGAAAAAATTCGATCGAACCAATTCATTGAGGCACTCAACCGTCGTTTTGAGTCAAGATTTAAAGAAAAGTGTTATCCCAAGGAGGACGAATAGCTTAAGAAAACCCCCTGATTCTCAAAATAACATCAAAAAAAATATTAATCTTGGAGGGAATAAGATTTTGAACGAAGTTCAAAGATCTTCGTCGAGGAATAGTATTGGAAGCTCAAGAACTTCGATTAATAGCTCAACTTCGACTAATACGGTTAAAAAGTTGCCGTTAAAATCTGGATTGGGTAATAAAAATTTCATTTCTTCAAATTTAAACGCGAATAAAAATAATAATAATAATAAAAATAATTCGGTGGTTAATTTAAAGAGGAGTTCGAGTGTTAATCAACAAAAACCCCCGATGAAGCCGTTTATTTCTTCGTCTTCTTCAAATCGCGATTTTATGAAACCAACTACTTCGAGTACTACTAAAATTAATAGTAATAATAATAATAACGCGAATAGTGGTAATTCTTTAAGGAGATTTGGTTCTTTTAGAGGAGGGAAATTTTAAATCTCTTCTTAATTTTTTTGAATACTCAAATTTTATTTTTTTGAATCTCAAAAAAAATAATAATAATAGTCACAATAAATAGGTTACCAAGTGGTGTATTTTTGAAAAAAAAAAAATAAATAAAAAATTAAGAGAGAAAAGAACAACTTGTAACTAGTCAAGATGTATTTAAAACGAGATATCGTTTTAAATTGGAGTTTTAATCGAAAAAGTACTTATTTTTTAAGAAATAATTAGATTTGTTAAATTAATTTTAATCGATTCACTCTCTAATTGAAAAAAAAAATAATTCTTTTTAGAATATTTTTTTATAATAAATTAGTTAATTTAATCGATCGTATAGAATTACACAGTATTAGTCTCAAATAAAAATAAACACTAACACCTTACTTATTACTATTATTAATTTAAAATTATTCTCTAACATGCATTCAGTTTCAAACGAAATCTTAATCTTTCAATTCTAATCGATTAATGGACTAATTCTGTTTTTTACGTACTATTTATTTGTTACCAAAAGAAAATGTGTAAAATTTTACGCAAAAAAATAAATTGTATAAAGATTATATTTTTTTAACACATTTTACTTTCCTATTTCAATTTTGCCAATTTTGTCAATTTCAAGTCCATTCACACATCCATATTCCAAAAATTCTAGACATTCTAACGAAATTTTATAGTTTTGGGTAAAATTCTCCTTAATCAAGGTTTATTTTAAGATATAGACTCTTAAGATACGTCTATTTTGTTAAAAGATATCCAAAAATAAAATTCATTTTGATTCCTCTTGTTATAAGTTAGAGATGCAAGCAGATTTCGAAAAATCGAGGAGAACAATAAAAACGAATCATATCTGGATCTCAATCTTATTAACACACCTTCATTTTAAGATAAAAATCGTCAAGATATCTTGATTGAGTCAAAAGTTATCGAAAAAATATTATATTGAGTCATTTTTATCAAATTAAGATATCTTAAATGACGTGATTTGATGAATTGTAGACGTCAAGCAAACCATCATCACATCGCAATCAATTTCTGCTTAATTAAGCTTTCTTTTAAGATATTGACTCTTAAAATACGTTTATTCTGTCAAAAGATATCGAAAAATAAAATTCATTTTGATTCCTCTTGTTATAAGTTAGAGATGCAAGCAGATTTCAAAAAATCGAGGTAATCAATAACAACGAATCATATCTCGATCTCAATCTTATTAACACAGCTTCATTTTAAGATATAAATCGTCAAGATATCTCGATTGAGTCAAAAGTTATCGAAAAAATATCATATTGAGTCATTTTTACCAGATTAAGCTATCTTAAATGACGTGATTTGATAAATTGTAGACGTCAAGCAAATCATCATCACATCACAATCAATTTCTGCTTAATTAACCTTTTTTTTTAAGATATTGACTCTTAAAATACGTTTATTCTATCAAAAGATATCGAAAAATAAAATTCATTTTGGTTCTTCTCGTTATAAGCTAGAGATGCAAGCAGATTTCAAACAATCGAGGAGATCAATAAAAACGAATCATATCTCTAACTCAATCTTATTAACACAGCTTCATTTTAAGATATAAATCGTCAAGATATCTTGATTGAGTCAAAAGTTATCGAAAAATTTCATATTGAGTCATTTTTATCAGATTAAGCTATCTTAAATGACGTGATTTGATAAATTGTAGACGTCAAACAAATCATCATCACATCACAATCAATTTCTGCTTAATTAAGCTTTCTTTTAAGATATTGACCCTTAAAATACGTTTATTCTGTCAAAAGATATTGAAAAATAAAATTCATTTTGATTCCTCTTGTTATAAATAAGAGATGTAACCAGATTTCAAAAAATCGAGGTGATCAATAAAAATGAATCATATCTCGATCTCAATCTTATTAACACAGCTTCATTTTAAGATATAAATCGTCAAGATATCTTGATTGACTTAAAAGTTATCGAAAAAAATATCATATTGAGTCATTTTTATCAGATTAAGCTATCTTAAATGACGTAATTTGATAAATTGTAGACGTCAAGCAAATCATCATCACATCACAATCAATTTTTGCTTAATTAAGCTTTCTTTTAAGATATTGACCCTTAAAATACGTTTATTCTGTCAAAAGATATTGAAAAATAAAATTCATTTTAATTTCTCTCGTTATATGTTAGAGATGCAAGCAGATTTCAAAAAATCGAGGAGATCAATAAAAACGAATCATATCTCGATCTCAATCTTATTAACACAGCTTCATTTTAAGATATAAATCGTCAAGATATCTCGATTGAGTCAAAAGTTATCGAAAAAATATCATATTGAGTCATTTTTACCAGATTAAGCTATCTTAAATGACGTGATTTGATAAATTGTAGACGTCAAGCAAATCATCATCACATCACAATCAATTTCTGCTCAATTAAGCTTTCTTCTAAGATATTGACTCTTAAAATAGGTATATTCTGTCAAAAGATATCGAAAAATAAAATTAATTTTAATTCCTCTTGTTATAAGTTAGAGATGCAAGCAAATTTCAAAAAATCGAGGAGATCAATAAAAACGAATCATATCTCGATCTCAATCTTATTAACACAGCTTCATTTTAAGATATAAATCATCAAGATATCTTGATTGAATCAAAAGTTATCGAAAAATTTCATAATGAGTCATTTTTATCAGATTAAGCTATCTTAAATGACCTGATTTGATAAATTGTAGACGTCAAGCAAACCATCATCACATCACAATCAATTTCTGCTTAATTAAGCTTTCTTTTAAGATATTGACTCTTAAAATACGTTTATTTTGTCAAAAGATATCGAAAAATAAAATTCATTTTGATTCCTCTTGTTATAAGTTAGAGATGCAAGCAGATATCAAACAACCGAGGAGATCAAAAAAAATGAATCATATCTCGATCTAAATCTTATTAACACAGCTTCATTTTAAGATATAAATCGTCAAGATATCTTGATTGAGTCAAAAGTTATTGAAAAAATTTCATATTGAGTCATTTTTATCAGATTAAGCCATCTCAAATGACGTGATTTGATCAATTGTAGACGTCAAGCAAATCATCATCACATCACAATCAATTTCTGCTTAATTAACCTTTCTTTCAAGATATTGACTCTTAAAATACGTTTATTCTGTCAAAAGATATCGAAAAATAAAATTCATTTTGGTTCTTCTCGTTATAAGTTAAAGATGCAAGCAGATATCAAACAACCGAGGAGATCAAAAAAAATGAATCATATCTCGATCTAAATCTTATTAACACAGCTTCATTTTAAGATATAAATCGTCAAGATATCTTGATTGAGTCAAAAGTTATCGAAAAAATTTCATATTGAGTCATTTTTATCAGATTAAGCCATCTCAAATGACGTGATTTGATCAATTGTAGACGTCAAGCAAACCATCATCACATCACAATCAATTTCTGCTTAATTAACCTTTGTTTTAAGATATTGACTCTTAAAATACGTTTATTCTGTCAAAAGATATCGAAAAATAAAATTCATTTTGATTCCTCTTGTTATAAGTTAGAGATGCAAGCAGATTTCAAAAAATCGAGGTGATCAATAAAAACGAATCATATCTCGATCTCAATCTTATTAACACAGCTTCATTTTAAGATATAAATCGTCAAGATATCTTGATTGAGCCAAAAGTTATTGAAAAAATATCATATTGAGTCATTTTTATCAGATTAAGCCATCTCAAATGACGTGATTTGATCAATTGTAGACGTCAAGCAAATCATCATCACATCACAATCAATTTCTGCTTAATTAACCTTTCTTTCAAGATATTGACTCTTAAAATACGTTTATTCTGTCAAAAGATATCGAAAAATAAAATTCATTTTGGTTCTTCTCGTTATAAGTTAAAGATGCAAGCATATATCAAACAACCGAGGAGATCAAAAAAAATGAATCATATCTCGATCTAAATCTTATTAACACAGCTTCATTTTAAGATATAAATCGTCAAGATATCTTGATTGAGTCAAAAGTTATTGAAAAAATTTCATATTGAGTCATTTTTATCAGATTAAGCCATCTCAAATGACGTGATTTGATCAATTGTAGACGTCAAGCAAACCATCATCACATCACAATCAATTTCTGCTTAATTAACCTTTGTTTTAAGATATTGACTCTTAAAATACGTTTATTCTGTCAAAAGATATCGAAAAATAAAATTCATTTTGATTCCTCTTGTTATAAGTTAGAGATGCAAGCAGATTTCAAAAAATCGAGGTGATCAATAAAAACGAATCATATCGCGATCTCAATCTTATTAACACAGCTTCATTTTAAGATATAAATCGTCAAGATATCTTGATTGAGTCAAAAGTTATCGAAAAATTTCATATTGAGTCATTTTTATCAGATTAAGCTATCTTAAATGACGTGATTTGATAAATTGTAGAAGTCAAGCAAACCATCATCACATCACAATCAATTTCTGCTTAATTAACCTTTCTTTTAAGATATTGACTCTTAAAATACGTTTATTCTGTCAAAAGATATCGAAAAATAAAATTCATTTTGATTCCTCTTGTTATAAGTTAGAGATTCAAGCAGATTTCAAAAAATCGAGGTGATCAACAAAAACGAATCATATCTCGATCTCAATCTTATTAACACAGCTTCATTTTAAGATATAAATCGTCAAAATATCTTGATTGAGCCAAAAGTTATCGAAAAAATATCATATTGAGTCATTTTTATCAGATTAAGCTATCTTAAATGACGTAATTTGATGAATTGTAGACGTCAAGCAAACCATCATCACATCACAATCAATTTCTGCTCAATTAAGCTTTCTTTTAAGATATTGACTCTTAAAATAGGTTTATTCTGTCAAAAGATATCGAAAAATAAAATTTATTTTGACTCCTCTCGTTGTAAATTAGAGATGCAAGCAGATTTCAAAAAATCGAGGTGATCAATAAAAACGAATCATACCTCGATCTCAATCTTATTAATACAGCTTCATTTTACGATATAAATCGTCAAGATATCTTGATTGAGTCAAAAGTTATCGAAAAAATATATTGAGTCATTTTTACCAGATTAAGCTATCTTAAACGACGTGATTTGATAAATTGTAGACGTCAAGCAAATCATCATCACATCACAATCAATTTCTGCTTAATTAAGCTTTCCTTTAAGATATTGACTCTTAAAATACGTTTATTTTGTCAAAAGATATCGAAAAATAAAATTCATTTTGATTCCCGTTGTTATAAGTTAGAGATGCAAGCAAATTTCAAAATATCAAGAAGATCAATAAAAACGAATCATATCTCGATCTCAATCTTATTAACACAACTTCATTCTAAGATATAAATCATCAAGATATCTCGATTGAGTCAAAAGTTATCGAAAAAATATCATACTGAGTCATTTTTATCAAATTAAGCTATCTTAAATGACGTGATTTGATAAATTGTAGACGTTAAGCAAACCATCATCACATCACAATCTATTTCTGCTTAATTAAGCTTTCTTTTAAGATATTGACTCTTAAAGTACGTTTATTCTGTCAAAAGATATCGAAAAATAAAATTCATTTTGACGCCTCTCGTTATAAATTAGATATGCAAGCAGATTTCAAACAATCGAGGCGATCAATAAAAACGAATCATATCTCGATCTCAATCTTATTAACACAGCTTCATTTTAAGATATAAATCGTCAAGATATCTCGATTGAGTCAAAAGTTATCGAAAAAATATCATATTGAGTCATTTTTACCAGATTAAGCTATCTTAAACGACGTGATTTGATCAATTGTAGACGTCGAGCAAACCATCATCACATCACAATCAATTTCTACGTAATTAAGCTTTCTTTTAAGATATCAATCATAAAAATATCTTCATTCGCTCAAAGGATATCAAAGAGAAAATTATAACAAATTGATCCTTTACTAAGGAGGTGGTTTAAGAGATTCTAATTATTTGATTAATTTGCGCAATATTGGCTTTAAATTGATATGATTTAAGGATTCTTTTAAGATATCAATCACCAAAATATCTTTATTTATCCAAAAGTTGTTTCATATAAAGGATTTAAGTGGATTTTGTCAATTTCAACTTCATCGAAACACCCAAATTCCAAAAATTCTAGACGTTGTAATGAAATCTACCAATTTGGAGTGAAATTCTTCTTAATCAAGGTTTATTTTAAGATATCACTCGTGGAAATATCTTTATTCGCTCAAAAAGTATCAAAGAGAAAATTATAACAAATCGATCCTGCACTAAGAAGAAGGTTTAAGAAATTCTAATTATTTGATTAATGTGCGCAATATCGGCTTTAAATCAATATGAATTGAGGATTCTTTTGAGATATCACTCACGAAAATATCTTTATTTATCGAAAAGTTTTGGCATATGAAGGATTTACGTCGATTTTGTCAATTTCAACTTCATCGAAGCACCCATACTCCAAATATTCTAGACTTTGTAGCGAAACTTACTAATTTAGAGTGAAATTCTTCGTAATCATGGTTTATTTTAAGATATTACTCATTGAGAACACATTTTTAACCAGCCTATGATGATCCTATGAGCAATTAAATTGTATTAAATCAATACCATGGTAGCAAACGATTTGTCAGAACGTCAACTTTACAAAACGTCAAAATTTATCTTTTAAGGGATTTTCCATAAAATCACCACGAAGTGAATGACTAAAAAGGTGCGATGAATTTCAGTGTATCTTTATCTCAAAGCGAAGCGGGTTCTTAAAAAAATCGACTCTAAATGGCATCGTATCCTTTAAACAAAACTTTCCCAAGATTCTTATACTCAACCCTTCAGTTTTTTCAACCAAATCGAGCGTCAATCAGACATAATTCCACCGTCGGAATATACAAACCGAAAGTCTACGTTACCCGTCCAATCCTTCCCGAAGCCCTTATGATCCTAAGAAAAGATTGCGATGTAACCATTTGGAAGAAAAAATCCCCGATACCTAAAGAGGAGTTAATGTCCCAAATAAGTGATAAAGACGCCTTATTTTGTTTGTTATCGGATAGAATCGATCGTGAGGTACTAAAACGTGCGAGCAAATTAAAAGTGGTCGGAACGATGTCGCCAGGTTTCGAACACTTACCACTTTACGAGTTAAAAAGGCGCAAAATCCGGATTGCTCATACCCCGGAAGTGTTAACGGAAGCTACAGCTGAGTTAACGGTGGGATTGTTATTGGCGACAAGTCGGAGATTAGTCGAAGCGTATCAAGCGGCTAAATCGGGAGGTTGGACCGCTTGGTCTCCTAATTGGATGGAAGGACCTGGATTGGCCGGTTCAACAGTTGGAATCGTCGGTTTCGGAAGAATCGGCCAAGCAGTCGCAAAAATTTTACAATCATTTAACACATCAAAAATAATTTACTACAACCGATCGGATCGAAAAAAAATAGCTAACACCTTAAACGCAGAACGAGTCAGCTTAAACGAACTTTTAGCACTTAGCGACTTCGTGATCACTTCGGTTACTTTAAACCCCGATACGGCGTCTATGTTCAATTACAGAACTTTTGAAAGGATGAAAAGAAGTGCCATTTTTATTAATATAAGCACGGGAGGTATCGTTGATTTGGGCGCATTATACCAGGCGCTTAAAAGAGGCGTGATTCAAGCTGCTGGAATTGATATTACGAGTCCTGATCCCTTACCGATTGATCATCCGTTACTAAAGTTACCAAATTGCGTGATTTCGCCTCATTTGGGGGGCGCCACCGTTGAAGCTAGGAAACGTATGGCGATTTTAATCGCTAAAAATATCGTTGCTGGACTTAGAGGTGATCCTATGCCCACGGAAATTTTGTTGTAATTTTAATTTTTATGTATTCGTCTATTAAAATTTATATGAAATCATATTAGATCCAAAAGTTATTCTCTCTAGGATACTTTTTGAGTTAATTTCACTCGAAACTAGCAAATTTCATTACAACGTCTAGAATTATTGGGATTTGGGTGCTTGGATGAACTTGAAATTGACGAAATCGACTTAAATCCTTCATAAGTCAAAACTTTTCGATAAATTAAGATAGTTTGGTGATTGATATATCAAAAGAATCCTCAATTCATATCAATTTAAAGCTGATATTGCGCACATTAATCAAATAATTAGAATCTCTTAAATATGCTTGTTAGTACGGGAGCATTATTTAAGTAACATATTTATAACATTTAACATTGATAAATCTTAAAATAATCTAAAATTGTGAAACATTAAGGTTATGATTTTTTTTTCTATTCTATAAGCCGAACTTCGGCTTGTTTTTCCTCTTAAGAACATGGTTGATCTTTCAGTGTTGTCTTAAATATAAAAAGCTTTTAACCTAGAATCATTTTTAAATAATTTTTCAAATTTCGCATCGCAAACCCGACCATTTAAATACAAAATTCCTGTGATGATATTGAACTTTAAATTTGATTTCACATATCTCCAAACTTTGACGATGTAAGTTGAATAAACTGTTTATTTAATATAGAATAGAAAAAGAAATCATAACCTTAATGTTCCACAATTTTAAATTATTTTAAGATTTATCAATATTAAATGTTATAAATATGTCACTTAAATAATGTTATTAGTTTTAATAATTATAAATTTGGTTTTAAAAACCCTCTGATGATGGCTGAACAAGGCCGAAACATGTAAGGAACGACAAACAAATAAAAACATCATCGAATTAAGTTATTTATAGAAAGAAGTTCTTTCGTTCGTTTAATTTACTTAATAAACACTTATCGATGAAAAAATGGATTTAATAAGCCTATAACATTCTTAAAATAAACCTTGATTAAGAAGAATTTCACTCCAAATTGGTAAATTTCATTATAACGTCTAGAATTCTTTGAATTTTGGTGTTTCGATGAACTTGAAATTGACAAAATCGACTTATATCCTTAATATATCAAAATTTTTCGATAAATAAATATATTTTGGTGATTCTTATCTCAAAAGAATCCTTAATTCATATCAATTTAAAGCCGATATTGCGCACATTAATCAAATAATTAGAATCTCTTAAACCTGCTTCTTAGTACAGGATCAATTTGTTATAATTTTCTCTTTGATGCCTTTTGAACGAATGAAGATGTTTCCATGACAGATATTTTAAAATAAACCTTGATTAAGAAGAATTTCACTCAAAACTAGCAGATTTTAGTACAACGTTTAAAATTTTTGGAATTTGGGTGTTTCGATGAAGTTGAAATTGACAAAATCGAATTAAATCCTTCATATGGTAAATCTTTTGGATAAATAAAGATTCTTTAGTGATTTCTATCTTAAAAGAATCCTCAACTCACCTCGATTCAAACCCAATATTGCTCTTATTAATCAAATTTCTAGTATCCTTCAAATCTACAAGATCAATTTGTTACAATCAAAATCTACCTTTTCTTTGATATTATTTGAGCGAATGAAGATATTTTCATGATTGATATCTTAAAAGAAAGCTTAATTACGTAAAAATTGATTGTGATGTGATGATGGTTTGCTTGACGTCTACAATTGATCAAATCACGTCATTTAAGATAGCATAATTTGATAATAATGACTCAATATGATATTTTTTCGATAACTTTTGACTCAATCAAAGTATCTTGATGATTTATATCTTAAAATGAAGCTGTATTAATAAGATTGAGATCGAGATATGATTCGTTTTTATTGATCTCCTCGATTTTTTGAAATCTGCCTGCATCTCTAACTTATAACAAGAGGAATCAAAACGAATTTTATTTTTCGATATCTTTTGACAGAATAAACGTATTTTAAGAGTCAATATCACAAAAGAAAGCTTAATTAAGCAGAAATTGATTGTGATGTGATGATGGTTTGCTTGACGTCCACAATTTATCAAATCACGTCATTTAAGATAGCTTCATTTGATAAAAATGACTCAATATGATATTTTTTCGATAACTTTTGACTCAATCAAGATATCGTGACGATTTATATCTTAAAATGAAGCTGTGTTAATAAGATTGAGATCGAGATATGTTCGTTTTTATTGATCACCTCGATTTTTTGAAAACTGCTTGCATTTCTAACTTATAACAAGAGGAATCAAAATGAACTTTGTATTTCGATATCTTTTGACAGAATAAACGTATTTTAAGAGTCAATATCTTAAAAGAAAGCTTAATTAAGCAGAAATTGATTGTAATGTGATGATGGTTTGCTTGACGTCTACAATTTATCAAATCACGTCATTTAAGATAGCTTAATTTGATAAAAATGACTAAATATGATAACTTTTGACTCAATCAAGATATCTTGACGATTTATATCTTAAAATGAAACTGTATTAATAAGATTGAGATCGATATATGATTCGTTTTTATTGATCACCTCGATTTTTTGAAATCTGCTTGCATCACTAACTTATAACAAGAGGAATCAAAATGAATTTTATTTTTCGATATATTTTGACAAAATAGACGTATCTTAAGAGTCGATATCTTAAAATAAACCTTGATTAAGAACAATTTCACTCCAATTTTTCTACAAAGTCTAGAATTCTTGGAATATGGGTACTTCGATGAAGTTGAAATTGACAAAATCGACTTAAATCCTTCATATGTCAAAACTTTTCGATAAATAAAGATTTTTTGGTGTTTTATATCTCAAAAGAATCCTCAATTCATATCGATTTAAAATCGATATTGAGTACATTAATCAAATAATTAGAATCTTTTAAACCTACTTCTTAGTACATGATCAAACTGCACTTTTCATAATTATCAATTTTAATAAAAAATTAAAATCGTATCTCAAGAAAAAATTGAGATACAACGATGAAATAGTCAACATTTTAAAGCAAATTTAACGGGGATTTGGTGCACCATAAATAATTCCTTAGTTTTCATAAATATGGCTGTGATGATTTTTAACCTAATCTCTTTATAATTCATTTTAATAAAAAATTAAAAAATCATATCTCAAGAAATAATTGAGATATCGATTTCAAATAAAAAGCAAATTTAATGACGATTCAATAATTCATTTTAAAACTTGAAAAAACTTTTTTTCAAATTTGAAACCATAAAAAATCACAAGACGATCATAAATTTTCACACAAAAGATTCATAAATATATCAAGCGTTAAACAAAAATAAACACATTTTTTTTTATTATGATAAAATCGCATTTCCTCGTAAAAGACATTCACCTTTCTTGACATATTTACAATTATTGTTAACTCTTATTTTTAGATTGTAGATTTTTGGGTTTATTACTCAAAGATTTACGATGAGCATGTTTTATTGGTGTCCTTTTTGCCCTGATTATTTAAACAAACGATTCTTACCGGACAATACCCCAATAAACTGTCCCATTTTATTTATATTATTTATTAATTAATTTTTTAATTGCCCCCAAGTATAACATATAAAAAGGATAATCGAAAAGGATTTTTATCCAGTATCATTTTAGCGTAAAGATGCTGAAATTCTTATTATTTTCTTTGATCGCAATTCCGCTGATTAATAAAACATCGGCACAATGTGACCGAAGTGTAAGTCTAAATTTTTTATTAATTTAATTTAATTTAATTTAATAATATTTTTTTTTAATTTAGTCCGTCGTTAATTGTATCATTTACGATGATATTCAAGTAAGAACGTTCGATGGTGATATTTTTGGGTTCATCTCAAGTTGTAATTATCAACTCCTTTCGATTCCCGGAAGTGGGTTAAGCGTGATTTACAAAAGAAATCCGGCCAGTTTAGACATTGTTTTTGCTGGAAACACTTTTTCAGTCACCGTAGTAAATAATGTGGCGTCTTTAACGAAAGGTGGTAATATCCAAGCGATTCCAAGCACAACGAGTGGGGTTAAATTTAGCAAACCGGGTCGGATGTTTATCGTTAAAATCGTCGCTTTGGATATGAAGATTAAATACGATGGGGATGTAAGATTGATTTTGATTGATTCGTATTGATTTAAAAAAATTAATTTTTTTGTTAGACGGTTGAGATAATCTTGAAGAATACGGCGATTACCCCGAATACTTTAGGTCTATGTGGTGATAATAACGGATGTGTTGGTGATGATCTTGTTTTACCAAATGGGCAACAAGCAGCTACAGTTACAGCTTGGGCGGATGGGTGGGCCACTACTTCGTGTACTTCATCGCCGTTTGTGTTAACTTGCACTCAAAATCAATTATCGGCCGCCCAAACTTTTTGCGACAACCTCTTTAATAATAACCCCCAATTCGGAGATTGCTCCGTAAATACTAAATCAATTATTTCAAATTAAACTTATTAATTGAATTAATTTTTAGTTATTCGCCAGCGCTTTCAACGATATTTGCATGTCGAGTTATTGCTCTTGCACTTTATCAAACGCGGTCGATTGCGAATGCTCCATGTTGGATATGCTTGTAAGAACTTGCGAAGTTGGATTTGATATTTTGGTGAGTTGGAGAGGAGCAACGATGTGTCGTAAGTAACCATCATTTTATTAATTAAAACAAATTAAAAATTTTTTTTAAAATTAGCAATCCCTTGTTCAATCCCCGATGGGAGTTACATGAGATGCGCCTACAACAACAAACAATTAAGTTGTTGGGATCCCGAAGTGACCGATCCCAGCTTATACGATTGCGAGGAAGGGTGTTATTGCTCAAACGGTTTAAGATTGTACGAAGACGAGTGTTTAACCCTCGCGGAATGTCCTTGTTTGGCGGGTGGCACTTATTACCCGAGCGGGACGACCTACCAAATAGACTGTAATACTTGCACCTGCGTAAATGGGCAATCATCTTGTACTACTGTATGTAAAGACAAAGAGGAGCTTTAATAATTAAATAAAATTATTATTAAATAATTTTGGGGTTTTATTAAATCAATTTATTTTTTCAGAATGATTGCATGGTTTGTGCTGGATGCATTGGGGACCCCCATTGCACCACATTCGATGGCAAAAGATACGATTATCAAGGAAAATGTTTGTATTATCTCACCCGTGGGAACGGCTTTGATATAATTTGCGACCACTACGTCTACACAGCCACCGGAATTTACGTAAGCAAATAATTAAACTTAAATTTAAATCATCTTAATTAATCAATTTACCCCATTAGAAAGACATCACATCCTCAGGCGTAGCAATTTGCGCAAGAGTCATCATCAACATCGACGGATACAACATCGTTTTAGGCCAATCGCAAGTCGTCACGGTTAACGGCAACACAATCGGGTGGTTCCCATACCCAAATTTACCCGACTTCATAATCAGCAAGCCCACCACGGAATTCGTTAAAGTCACTTTATGGAATGGAATCACGATTGAATTCACCGGAGTATATTACGTTCGAGTTTGTGTCCCATGGATTTTCCACAACCGCGTTGAAGGTTTACTCGGGACTCTCACCGACACTCAAGTCGACGATTTCACCAAACCCGACGGCTCATTAACAACGGACCCCAACGATTTCGGTAATTCTTGGAAGGTTCCCGGAAGCTGTGAGAACGAAAACGTCGCGGAACCGATTCACCCATGTCTCGTAAATCCATCGAGAGAGGCAACCGCGGAAAGTATTTGCGACCCCATCATCTCAGGTTTATTCGCCGGATGTTCCGATAACCCTCAAGCGGATTATGATAATTGCGTTTACGATGGGTGCAATTGCGAGCTTGATGATACGAGATGTTTATGCGAGCATTTTATGCTGCAAGAACGTAAATGTTTCAAAAATGGAATTACTGTTAATTGGAGGGATACGATCACTCGGTGCTCGGTGACTTGCCCCGCCGGACTAACTTATCAAGCTTGTGGAAACACTTGCCAAACTTGCGATGATATCTCGTTAAACAATAATTGCGAGCAAGATTGCGATGGAGGGTGTAGGTGCCCTCCAGGACAAGCTATGAATTATGACGATCAATGCATTCCGATTAGTCAATGTACTTGTATATGGAATGGGGCTAGATTCAGCGCGGGAAATCATTTCATTGATAAAGATCAAGCTTTGAAATAGTAAGTACATCATTATATCTTACCATGATATTTCTTAAGCCGGTTGATGTGACTGAATGTAGTGTCCCGAGAATTCATAACGGGTCCGATGCAGCTTCAAAGTCTTAACAGCATCTCCTGGCACAACTTTTAAAGTAATTCTCTCAAACCAACTCATTAAACCTGCAATTATCAAAGAGAATTGTATAAATACTTTATTAGAACACAAATAATTAAGTAATTTTTAATTATGCTTACAAATTAACGTGTGAGGTTCCTGTAGATGATTTTTTTAATAACTCATTCATAAAACTTCTTAATGAGAAGATTTTAACTTTATTTTTTGAGGTTTATCCTAAAAAATTAAAATTTAAGGTTATGTATTTCCAACAAAATTTCTTCTTTAACTTGAAATCTCACCCAAATTTGCAATTTTTCTCCAAATTAATATAATATAATATTTAATAATGCTTCTTGTAATAATTTATTCATAATATTTTTATACAAGAAGGTATTAACTTCCCTTTTTGAGGTTTATCCTACAAAATGAAATTTTGATTTCCGATTAATCTTCTTTTTCGATTTGAAATCTCACCTATATTTGTAATTTCATTCTCCAAATTAGCTCTAATAATGATTTATTTGTAATAATTCATTTTTAAAACTTCTCAACAAGAAGATATTAATTTCATCTTTTCTGGTTTATCCTAAAAAATTAAAATTTAAGGTTACAGTAGTAGTAATGATACTGGTTGGGTTTTGAAGTACGAACTTCCGTTCGTATCATACTCCAGCTACAAAGTTTCTTTCGATTTTTCCTCTCTTCCTATGTCTTCCTTTTCCCGCCCTCTGGTATTTTCTATCCCATGGATCGCAACAAGATATTAACAAGACAAAAACACTTTAAAATAAGACAACACAAACGCATAAGGAAGTTTCTTCTGGGAGCCAGGGGTCCAGTGACCCGACTTTCGTAGATTATAGTGATTATTAGATTAGATGATGATTATACAGTACCTATATATTATTCAGAAATAGGGGTTATCACAGTCAATAATGTATTGTCTTTCTAAAAGCTACTATCACATTTTTGTATAGGTATCACACAAAGTTCTTTTTTTTTTATCACAGATTTATTCCAGCCGATGTAACAAATTCATACAATGATTTATAAATATTAAAAGAATCATAGGCCAACAATGAGGTCAAGTTAATGGGAAATTCAATGTTTTTTCTTGATAATCCCTGAGTGAGTTTCAATCTTTGATGTTGATATTTAACGCATGCAAAAAATATATGATTCAGGTCTCCTTCTTCACCACATTCACAATAAGGGTTATCTTTCATTCTTATTTTAAATAAATATGTGGGTGTTAACGCATGTCCTAATCTCAATCTTATAATAAGTGTGCAGAACCGACGGGAAACAAATGGTACTCTCTTATACCATGGAATTTTCGGAACTGTAGATGGACATCTTGCGTACATGATTCCTTTCGTGGTACTACTTCTATTCCATTCTTCCCCCCATTCGACTCCAATTTCTCTTATTACTTGTTGGTACAGCTCTTTTCCGAATATCTTTATTTTAAGTGACTCTTTTTGATGACCCATGTTTGCCAATTGGTCGGCGTTTTCGTTGCCCTCTATGCCCACATGTCCCACAATAGTGTAACTTCTTGTTCTAACAGATGTATCTCATAAAGGAGAGCAAACGTCTCCAAGATATATGGGTGAATCGTATCCCTAAAATTGTAGTTTTTTATTCTTTCCAAAGTACTTCTAAATCAGTTATGATGATACTTTTCGGAATTTTCCTTTCCAATACAATTGTCAAAGCAATCAGCAAAACGTATGCCTCCGCCGAAAAGATTGTCAATGCGTTAGGTAATTTATATGATTCTTCTATTCCCATTGAGGGGACAGAGACACCACACGCCACACTTCTCTCCGGTACAAGAGCTACCGATCCATCTGTAAATATATACTCCACATCCGGCCATGTATATTTTATAAATTGGTTTATTTCAGCTCCAACAACATTGTTCATTCCACCAACCGTTCTGCAGCTTCTGTACGATCCGCGGGTAAAAACGATATTTGGTGAAAATTTTCTTATATTTTATTGTATGGAAATTTAAGGTTATGTACCTCCAACAAAATTTCTTCTTTAACTTCAAACCTCACCCCAATTTGTAAGTTCATTCTTCAAATTAACATTAATAATCATTTTTGCAAATTTAGCTTATCCTAATTCCTTATGCTGGTTGATATGACCCAACATAGTACAAGGATTATGTACAAAGGGCCTAAATGCTGTATGAAAACATGCACTCCCATTTCCTTAGATATATGTACCTCAACAGCATCTTTTGGTCTCTTTGGTCATCGCTTATTAAAGTAATTTTCTTAAACCAACTCTCTAAACCTGCAATTATCGAAGATATTAAGTAATTAAATAATCTTACAATTATTCTTAAAGATTAACATGTAAGTTTCTTATAGATGATTCTTTTAAATAATTTATTCATAAATTTTTTTAATGAGACGATATTAATTTCATCTTTTGAGATTTATCCTAAAAAATTAAAATTTAAGGTTATGTACTTCCAACAAAATTCCCTTTTTAACTTGAAATCTCACCCGAATTTGTACTTTTACTCCAAATTATCTTTAATAATGCTTCTTGCAATAATTTATTCATAATATTTTTCTACAAGAAGGTATTAACTCCACTTTTTGAGGTTTATCCTACAAAATGAAATTTTGATATCCGATTAATTTTCTTTTGTTGATTTGAAATCTCACCTATATTTGTAATTTCACTTTCCAAATTAGTTCTAATAATGATTTTTTTTGTAATAATTCATTTATAAAACATCTCAACGAGAAGATATTAACTCCATATTTCGTGGTTTATCCTAAAAAATTTAACTTTGAGATTATGTAATTTCAAAGAAATTTCTTCCTTAATTTAAAATCTCACCCAAATTTGTAATTTCATTCTTTAAATTAATTTTAATAACTACTTTTATAAATTAAGCCTTTACTAATTCCTTATGTTGATTGATATGACTGAACGTAGTACCAGGATTATGTACAAAGTGGTCCGATGGGCCTAAGTGCTGTGTGAAAACATGCACTCCCATTTCTTTAGATATATGTACCTCAACAGCGTCTTTTGATCTCTTTGGTCATCGCTTATTAAAGTAATTTTCTTAAACCAACTCACTCAATCTGCAATTATCGAAGATATTAAGTAATTAAATAATCTTTCAATTATTCTTACAGATTAACATGTGAATTTCTTATAGATGATTCTTTTAAATAATTTATTCATAAAATTTTTTAATGAGACGATATTAATTTCATCTTTTGAGATTTACCCTAAAAAAATTGAAATTTGAGATTATGTATTTCCAACAAAATTCCTTTTTTAACTTGAAATCTCACCCAAATTTGTACTTTTACTCCAAATTATCTTTAATAATGCTTCTTGTAATAATTCATTCCTAATATTTTTCTACAAGAAGGTATTAACTTCACTTTTTGAGGTTTATCCTACAAAATGAAATTTTGTTTTCCGATTAATCTTCTTTTACAATTTGAAATCTCACCTATATTTGTAATTTCACTCTGCAATTAGTTCTAATAATGATTTTTTGTAATAATTCATTTATAAATCTTCTCAACAAAAAGATATTAATTTAATCTTTTGAGCTTTATCCTAAAAAATTAAAATTTAAGGTTATGTACTTCCAACAAAATTCCCTTCTTAACTTGAAATCTCACCCGAATTTGTAGTTTTACTTCAAATTATCTTCAATAACGTTTCTTGTAATAATTTATTCATAATATTTCTCTACCAGAAGGTATTAACTTCCCTTTTTGAGGTTTACCCTACAAAATGAAATTTTGATTTCCGTTTAATCTTCTTTTTCGATTTGAAATCTCACCTATATTCGTAATTTCACTCTCCAAATTAGTTCTAATAATGATTTTTTTGTAATAATTCATTTATAAAACTTCTCAACAAGAAGATATTAATTTAATCTTTTGAGCTTTATCCTAAAAAATTAAAATTTAAGGTTATGTAATACAACAAAATTTCTTCTTTAATTTCAAACCTCACCCCAATTTGTAATTTCATTCTTCAAATTAACATTAATAATCATTTTTGTAAATTTAGCTTATCCTAATTCCTTATGCTGGTTGATATGACCGATCGTAGTACCAGGATTATGTACAAAGTGGTTCCATGCGCCTAAGTGCTGTGTGAAAACATTCACTCCCATTTCCTTAGATATCTTTCACCTTAACAGCATCTTTTGGTCTCTTTGGTCATCGCTTATTAAAGTAATTTTCTTAAACCAACTCACTCAACCTGCAATTATCGAAGATATTAAGTAATTAAATAATCTTTTAATTATTCTTACAGATTAAGGTGTGAGGTTCTTATAGATGATTTTTTTAATAATTTATTCATAAAATTTCTTAATGAGAAGATATTAATTTCATCTTTTGAGCTTTATCCTAAAAAATTGAAATTTGAGGTTATGTATTTCCAACAAAATTCCCTTTTTAACTTGAAATCTCACCCGAATTTGTAATTTTACTTCAAATTATCTTTAATAATACTTCTTGTAATAATTTATCCATAATATTTCTCTACAAAAAGATATTAACATCACTTTTTGTGGTTTAACCTACAAAATGAAATTTTGATTTCCGATTAATCTTCTTTTTCGATTTGAAATCTCACCTACATTTGTAATTTCACTCTCCAAATTAGTTCTAATAATGATTTTTTTGCAATAATTCATTTTTAAAACTTCTCAACAAGAAGATATTAATTTAATCTTTTGAGCTTTATCCTAAAAAATTAAAATTTAAGGTTATGTACTTCCAACAAAATTTCTTCTTTAATTTCAAACCTCACCCCAATTTGTAATTTCATTCTTCAAATTAACATTAATAATCATTTTTGTAAATTTCGCTTATCCTAATTCCTTATGCTGGTTGATATGACCGATCGTAGTACCAGGATTATGTACAAAGTGGTCCGATGGGCCTAAGTGCTGTGTGAAAACATTCACTCCCATTTCCTTAGATATCTTTCACCTTAACAGCATCTTTTGGTCTTTTTGGTCATCGCTTATTAAAGTAATTTTCTTAAACCAACTCACTCAACCTGCAATTATCGAAGATATTAAGTAATTAAATAATCTTTTAATTATTCTTACAGATTAAGGTGTGAGGTTCTTATAGATGATTTTTTTTAATAATTTATTCATAAAATTTCTTAATGAGACGATATTAATTTCATCTTTTGATTTTTATCCTAAAAAATTTAAATTTGAGGTTATGTATTTCCAACAAAATTCCCTTTTTAACTTGAAATCTCACCCGAATTTGTAATTTTACTCCAAATTATCTTTAATAATGCTTCTTGTAATAATTTATTCATAATATATCTCTACAAGAAGGTAATAACTTCACTTTTTGAGGTTTATTCTACAAAATAAAATTTTGATTTCCGATTAATCTTCTTTTTCGATTTGAAATCTCACCTATATTTGTAATTTCACTCTCCAAATTAGTTCTAATAATGATTGTTTTGTAATAATCCATTTATTAAACTTCTCAACGAGAAGATATTAACAAAATATTTTGAGATTTATACCAAAAAATTAAAATTTGAGGTTATGTATTTCCAACTAAATTTCTTCTTTAATTTAAAATCTCACCCAAATTTTTAATTTCACATCAAATTAATTTTAATAATGCCTCTTGTAACAATTTATTCATAATATTTCTTTACAAGAGTGTATTAAATTCATCTTTTTGGGTTTATCCTGCAAAATAAAATTTTAATTTCCGATAAAACTTGTAATTTCACTCTCCAAATTATTTTTAGTAATGATTTTTTGTATTTCTTGTATTAATTCATTCATAAAATTTCTCTTTGAGAAGATATTAATTAACTACATCTTTTGAAGTTTATCCTACAAAACTAAAATTTGAGGTTATGTATTTCCCACAAAATTTCTTCTTTAACTCGAAATCTCACCCGTATTTATAATTTAATTCTTCTAATTAGTTTTAATAACGATTTTGTGTAATAACGATAAGATATTAACTGCATCTCTTGAAGTTTATCTTACAAAATAAAACTTTGAGGTTATGTATCCCACTAAATTTCTTCTTTAACTTAAAATTTATTTAACTTAAACTTCTTTTTTAGCACTTGTGTAAACGGAGGTTGGGTCATAACCGATGCTACCCCAACGGAAATAATAGAAACAATCCAAGATTGTGCAAACACCTTCTTAATTTATGCCGGTTGCAAACGAGTCAACACCCTAACTTGTTACAACAAGCATTTGGAGGAGCGCCCCAATTTCGCAAATTGCGTCGGAGGATGCGAATGCTTGACCGGATTCGTTTTGGACACTTCACTTGGAGTTTGCGTTCGACCGGAAGAATGCCCATGTTTATATAAAGGAATTAGTTACCCCGATAACTCAGTTGTGAGCAACCGATTAGAAAGATGGTAAAAAGAAATCATTTTTTAATCAAAATATTAATCAATTTTTTTTAAGTACTTGCAATAATGGATTATGGGAGTGCATCCCTGAAACGGATCATTGGGAGACTTGTGTCGCTTATGAAGATATTCATATTAAATCGTTTGATGATACAACATTCTCGTTTGAAGGATATTGCGAATATGTAGTCTTCTTTTATCAATCACCTACGTTTGGTATGGTTAGGGCTACGATTGAGGCATCGTCTTGCCCAACGGGGGCTTGTCTTCGAACCGCATCAATTCACAGAAAAACCGCGACTGGTGTTACAGAAACGATTTATTTCAATATTGATGGAACCATCACTAGCAGTCAATTAACTAATTTGGTTCTAACCGATATGGGGGCCTCAATTCTCGTTGATGTTGTTAATGCTGGGATAACTTTCGTTTGGAATCGAAGCGGCCAACTCCAAGTTCACGTCAGCCCCTTATGGTTAACTCAACACAGTTCAGGTTTATGTGGACAATACGATAATGACCCAGCTAACGATTTACAAGTACCCGGAAAAACGTTGAATGGAGTCGCCGATTTTGTTAATTATTGGAAGCGCGATCCAAGATGTGCTTTAGCAACAGAAATTGGAGTAAATAATTAATCATAATTTTTTTTTGCGCTAATTGGTTCAATTCTAGCCTTATTCCATGCTTATTTCCAACGACCCTTGCGATAAACTTAAAGGAGGAGTCTTTAAAACTTGCAATTACTTAGTTCCGGTTGAGCCGTGGTTAGAAAGTTGCCGACAAAACTCCCAACAACAAAAAGCGGTTCCTCCGGGTCAACAGAAAAATCATTATTGCGCTGTTATGTCGGCTTACGCCCAATTATGTTCCGAGGCTGGATCTCCGGTTAATTGGAGGAGTGCAACGTTGTGTCGTGAGTATTTAATTTCTTTTTAATTAATCAATTAAACGATTTTAATTGATTTTAGCTTTATCTTGTAATGGAAATCAACAATTATTCGCTTGTGAAACTCGATGTGCGAGACAAAATTGTATTAATTTAGCCGGATATAATTGTGCAGAAAAAATTTGTGTTGAAGCTTGCAAAGATCCTGAATGTCCCACTGGGCAGGTTTATTCAGATACGACTAATACCCAATGTATTCCTGTTAATCAATGTCCGGTGACGAGAAGACTTTTGAGATGGTTGAATAGTTAAAAAGTTGATTTCGAGTTAATAACATGTTTATTGAGAAAAAAATGTTTCTGCTTAAAAAAGAATAAATGTGAATAATGCCTTTATAAAATTGTTTGTATTTAAAAAAAAATTTTTGAAAGAAAATGAGTCGCTATGATTGAAAAAGAAAAAGATTACTAGTTAAGCTTAAATCGAAGTTGAGTTATACAGAGATAATAGAAGCATAGAAATAGGCAACGTGCCTATTATATGCCTATATAATAGGCACGTTATATATTATTATGCCTCTGTAGTATCGAATATTACCCCGCAGATTGACGTCACTGGTTCGATACAGTCAGAGTAAAGAGTTGAGTAAAAAATAGCCTATACAATGGTACAGTCATTAGCTTTGTTCCAACCAGCGCTCCGCTCGTCGCGGACTCGTCAAATGCAATCGCCCATATCAAATGATGCAGGCCAATATGCCTAAGGTCGCCGTTCAATCACGTGACGTTCGTAAAAGTGCATAACAAATTTATATAGTTCCGCAGTTGGTTAAAAGAGATCTGTAATGCTTCCAGAAGACTTGTTATTGCTGCTAGAAGTCTTGATATTGCTTTCAGAAGACTTGAAATGATCTCAGACGACTTGAAATACTTTTAGAAGACTTAGAATGTTTCTAGAAAGCTTCACACTACTTCCACAGGACTTAATATTGCTTATAGAAAACTTAATACTGCTTCAAGGAGACTTGAAAAGTTTCCAGAAGACTTCAGATGCTTTTAGAAAACTTGATACTACTTTCATAGGACTTGAAATGCTTCTAGAAATCTTGATATTGCTATCAGAAGATTTGAACTACTAGATGGCTTGTTATTACTTTCAAAAGACTTGAAATGCTCCCAGAAGACTTAGAATGCTTCTAGAAAACCTGATAATACTTCCAGAAGTTTTGATATTGCTTCTCGAAGACTTAAAATGCTTCTAGAAGACATGATATTGCTTCTAGAAGATTTGAACTGCTTCTAGATGGCTTGTTATTGCTTCCAAAGGACTTGAAATGCTTTCAGAAAACTTGATACTACTTCCGGAAGTCTTGATATTGGTTTTAGAAGGCTTAATACTACTTCCAGAAAATTTGATATTGCCCTTGAAAGACTTCAAATGCTTCCAAAGGACTTGATACTACTTGTAAAACTGTTTGCAAAAACTGGATACTGTTGATAAACCAATTGACTATGCTTTGAAAATATTAAATACTATTGAACAAAATGCACAATCTTTACGTAAGAAGTCCATAAACTATTAATGAAAGGTTAAATACTGCTGGCAGAAGACATTTTTATGGTAAAAAGCGAAGGACTGTTAATATTATTTTATTTAATTTTCCTTCCAAAATATAAATAAATAAATAAATAAATAAATAATCATTTATTATGCAAAGCGGAAAAAAAATCTTTAACAATTTAGCAACAATACATAAACTAAGTACAAGTTATTAAACAAAAATAAAGACAACTATTACTTATACGCCTCGCACAATCACCGGGCAACAATTCGGGAACAAAGACCTGATCTTCCATTGTCACCCTGACACAAATGAAAGAGAAAAAAAAGTATACAAACAAAAAGATTTAATAATACTAAATAATAAAACTAATTCTAATTCACATTAATTCACAATCAAATAATATTAATATTTATAATATTAATCGACTATCAAATACAAATCAAAAAAAAATGAAAAATGCGCATATCTAATTTATAAAAACTTAATAATATAATAATATAAGAACTAAATGAAGCCAAAAACAAAAAGAAATGTAAAACCAAAAATCAAAAATGAAAAATGCCAGACCGCCAAATAACCAACTAGTGCTACCACCTAAGAGCATCGCCCAACACATTCAAATATCGCCCCTGAATAATAATCAAACTTTGACTCTCGAGCAACCCTGTATAAAGTCTCCTTCGAAACCGTGCCGCATCCGCGATCCTAAGGTCAACAGGCAACTCATTGTATGATTTGTATATATGGTAGGAGAATGAACGTTTAAACATTGAAGTTCTGTGATACGGGGGGTAAATATCGTATCTTCCTCTGGTATCACGACTCCTTACCAAAGAATTGAAACGAATTTTATTAAATAAATACTCAGGAATTTCAGAGTTAATTAATTTTTTATAAAATAACAGAGTGTGAAGCTGTCTTCTATTACCCATTTACAACCACCCCGCCTCAGTTAGTTTATAAGTTATGGAATCGTATTTACGAATATTATAAATAAATCTTAAACAGTTATTTTGAACCATTTGAATGCGTTTAGCGTCGAGAGCACTAATCGCAGGATGATAGACCGGAACTAAGTAATTAAAATGTGACAACACAAGTGCTTCACAAAGTCTCGTCCTCAAGCGAGCAGGAAAACACGATCGGTGAGGATATATCATCCGCAAGCCCATGTATGCATTTTTTATATACCGGCTAATTTGAGTGACATATCTAAAGTCATTTGACAAAGAAAGACCCAAACTCTTAGCCTCGTCGACAAAGGGCATCCATCTATGTTAATATTTATTAGATTTTTCAACTCCGCACAGACACGCCGATTACCGAACAGCACAACCGCAGATTTGGCTGGATTTAACTTCAACTGATGCATATTTGATGTTGCCCACAGGGTGTGAAGGTCAAGATTGATTCTCTCTTGAGCAGCAATATATTCCTCAGGTTTGAAAGAATAAAATAGTTGGGTATCATCGGCATACATATGAAATTTATTGAACTTAATGCCTTTAAAAATAAGTGAAGTGTATAAGGTATACAAGAGTGGCGCGACTATTGAACCCTGTGGGACACCATGCTCTACCGGCCTAGGAGCAGACAACATATTATCAATTTGAACAGCTTGGCAACGACCAAATAGGTAACTACCAAGGAGTTGTCGTCCAGACTCACTCAGACCAAAGTATTTTAAAATTTTTAACAACGTTAAGTGGTTAACCGTATCAAACGCCTTACTGTAATCCAACAGCGTCATTATTGTAATATCGCCCCTGTCTGTAGCCTCCATAATGTCGTCCGTAACAGCCAACATCGCCGTGGTACAACTGTGTCCTTCCCTGAATCCAGACTGAGTAGGTGGAAGGATATCATATAGATTGGCAAATTGTGACAGTTGAATCTGAATCACCCTCTCCAAGACCTTACAAAGAAATGGGAGAATGCTAACAGGCCGAAGGTCAATATCAAATACTGTTGCAAAATACAACATCATCATATCTACTAAAAGTTTTAACCGATAAAAAACTGAAAAAAGTTTAAAAACTGTCACTTAAAGACTAGATACTGCTTGTAAAACTTTGCTCGTTTTAACAGAATTTTTTTAAAGAGTGCAAGCCAATCCCTTTTAGGTATTACAGCTGCATCTAATTATGTAATTAAGGAAGTACAGCAAAGCGTTGCTAATTCGTACAACCCCAAATCCGAATTCCCTGATAATCTGAACAAAATTGAAAAACGTAAAATTTGCATTATGTCCCTTGTAATCCGAATTGGTAAGAGATTCGCTAATCGGAAAAGACTATTCGTTCTATCTGCAGAGAAAGACGATTAATTCCAAACGACTGAAGAGCATTTCTATCAAAAATGCTGAGTCCATACTTTCTAAGGATTGCAAATCATTGTAATTTATTAGCAAAATGGTAGAGACGTGTATTTCAAAAATTAGCTGAGGAAGAAGAACCTGATGGCGGCATTTTTTGTCCATTCAATAATTTATGTATCATGCTGCAGCAAATAAGGCAATTTCTCCATGAAAATGTTGTGATAACCGAATTAAAAGTGAGGAAGTTAGTAAAAGTTTTAGTGTATCATGTATTACAAGATAAACAGCAGATAATGTTATTATCTAATACAATTTGACTCTATAATCTGCATGCTTCCATCATTTAAATTCAACTGATTTTCATTGATTCGGATTAGCGAAGCTTTACTTTAATTAGATACTTAACTACTAATTGTAGTAGCTGTAATTATTCTATGCTTCTATTTTCGTGGAAATAGTTAGTAATTATATATAGGGTTATAATAAACTGCGAAACTAAGTCGCTTATCGTTCATATGGGATGAAACTGTTCTTAATTTTCGATAAAAAAACACTAGTTTAGAAATTTTCAACAACTTTTTCCTGGAAAACTGCGATATTTTTTTATAACGTAAAATCGTGAGCTGATTATGTCATCAATTTTTCTCCATCACGTCTAGGTTTCAAGATATTCCCAAAATTTTTGCATAGTGTGTTTCTGTAATTATATGGACATGAAAGTAGAGATGCAGACGAACATTTTGAGATATCGATGAGATAAATCGAACTCTTTGTTGTTTTGCTACGGCCTAAAACAACACAACCGAATCAATTTTTTGGCATTTTTTCCAATTTTTGTTTTCACTTTATCACATTTTTGGAAATATCTCGAAAACTGGACGTTATGGAGATGAACTGAAGACAAAATCAGCTCAAGATATTACGTTATAAAGCAAATATCGTAATCATTGAGATTTTTCATGTATTTTTCTGGTACCTATTTTTTATACATAATTTTACGATTTTCGATAATTTTTGAAGCTGCCATGTCTCCCGGTAACAAGCGTCCAGTACGCACTCCAAAAAGAAATCGACGTTCAAAAGGACAAAGTGGAGATTTTTATGCGGTTTGCAAAAGTATGTAAAAGCTGTTATGATATATAAAAATATTATAAACACAAATGTTTCCGTACTAGCGAAGAAACATATTTCTTCAAAAATTTGCCAAATACAGTAGAAGAACGTGATGACGACTAATAGATTTCGAATTGTAGACTTTATGACTTTAATACTTTTTTTAGCGTGCAACTAAGTAAATCGGAGAATCATTGAAAAAAGTATTTCCTTGTTATGAGTTATAAATTTAATAACATAGAATATTAAAATTTTCAGTATTCAACCTGTAACTAATGTGGACGTGGACAGGTAAAACTAAACTCGGCTACGTAAACGTATTTAAAAATTGTTTGTGCTCTTTACCATTTCAGTGATAATGATTATGTTTGTTTAAAACCTCCAAAGGTTTATACTCGAACCATATCAATTGGTGACAATTTTTTGTCTACTACTGAGTTCAATAGGTATAGCCAATTATGTTAATTTATAATGTCTGTGAAGCTATCCCCCCATTTTCAAAATTTAAAAGAAATAACTCTTCGGAGGGCTATCAGAACTCAAAATTTCCAAAAAAAAAAATTTAAATGCTTAACAGTTATACAAAAATTCAATTGTCGAATTAAACAGTCGAAGTATCGATTGTACAAAAATAATTTGTTAGTATTATCTTAGATAGCTCAGCTAATGCTAAAATTTGGAAATCAAGAATGTAATGTGAATTTTTCTTTAAAGTTGTTAAGTTAAATCTAATGGTAAGCGCTATGAAACGCAATAGTAAATATTTTACGTCCGGTCACATGTTGCTAGCTGCCGCGCTATGCTGGGGCTCGGTGGCTACTCAGACAGAGTGGAACACTAAAAGTAATCTGTGCTGGAGCCATTGAGTACAACCTGATCTTGCCATGTCGGTACACAGTTGGACACAGAGATATGGTGTTGCGACAAAATCGATTGTTTTTGGGTAAAAAGATACTACCATTTAGTATTTTAATTTTATTAAAATTCTAGATCAGTAGTGGTAATTACACAGGTTGATACACATAAGAACCGACACAGAGCAGGGATATGTAGAAGACAATAAATTAATATGATTTAACGCACATTATTCCTGTACTAAGTTGTACTCCTGAGGAGTTACAGCCCTTCAAAGGGATTATAAATTTTTAGCATTGTATATCTCAGTCACAGTTCTGTGTCTCAGTAAAGGTGCATGTCCACTAGCAACAAAATTGCGACATTTATTGCGAGATCGAACACAGACACTTGTGTATACACATCTGAGAGTGAACTTGCAAGCGAAATTTAGTTGAAGTGTAGACGACTGTTTCGTTTGTTGCTGACACTTTGTAAGAATTTCCAAACGATCTGGAAAGAAACGAGAGAAAAAAAAATGGCTGATAAGAAGTCGTGGTCTAAAGAAGAGACATTATCTTTAATTTCTCATTGGGAATTACATCCCGTATTATGGGATGTGAAAAATAAAAATTACAGAAACCGAATAAAAAAACAAAATGCATTGAGAACCATAGGAGCTGCGCTAAATACAAATGAGAATGAAATCGGTCGTAAATTGCATAATTTACGAACTCAATTTCATAGCGAATTAAGAAAAATAAAAGCCAACCATAGTGGAGACGGAACGGAAGATAAATATGAAACCAATTGGGAGTTTTTTGAAGCTATAAAGTTTATTCAAGCTGATCATTCCAATAAACAGACTATTGATAATCTTGTAAGTACTTTTATTAACTATCATTTTAAATAATACGTATAATGATTTATGATTTTTTATACTAAATAACCCTTTAAAACACTTAACACAATGAGTTAAATAATATATTTATTAGTTCCTAACATTAACTAAAAGAAGTTAATTTAATTTAGATGTTTTGATACTGCCAACGTATTTCTCCTTGTGGGGAAATGAAATAATCTCTAAATTCGTCACGTATCTCTTTAGCATTTGCTGCACAGTTATGAGCATTTCCATGTTCTAAATCTAAAAGATTAGATTGCGACATCCCTGCGGTTCTCCATTCACCCGGTCTGTTATCTGTATCAAAAGTACCTGGTGGTGCATAAAATTTACTACCATGCGACAGCAGAAAATTATGTAGTACACATATTGCTCAGACAATTACTGTGGTTTTCTCAGGGCAAAGTTCAATTGGTTTTCTTAATATACGGAATCTATTAGCAATAAGGCCGAAAGCGTTCTCCACTACTCGTCTTGCCCGAGATAGGCGTTGATGGATATGGTTTTAATAAATAAGGTTTCATCGCAAAGGCATCATCACCCACTATGATGTAAGGTACCGACATTTCCCGTCCAGGTAAACTTTGGACAATTGGAAAATTTAAAGTGTTATTTTTCAAAGCACGTGACAAATTGTAGTTATTAAATACACCTCCATCTGATACCCTTCCGTTACATCCAATATCCACATACAAAAATTTATAAGTTGCGTCAACTAATGCCATTAATGCGATGCTGTGAAATCTTTTGTAATTATAGAAATTGCTGCCACTATTTGAAGGAGCTTGCATCATTATGTGCTTCCCGTCTATTGCTCCTACACAATGCGGAAAATTCCATAACTTTTCAAAAAGTTCTGCGTGTTGAAGCCATTCTTGGGGTGTCTTTGGGGTCTGAAATATAAGGAAGAAGAGGACAAACCAAAAAAGGCTGAGGCGATTGTTAATGTAAACGAGAATCCTGACAACATGAAAAAGAAAAGGGTAAAACGAAAGGATAACAGTCAATTAAAGGAGGATGATCTTTTAAATAAAGCAATGAAAATAATCGATAAACCAGCCGATGAATTTCAAATATTTGGAGATTTTGTGGCTTGTGAATTAAGAAATTTACAGAATCGAGAAAATCAACAAAGGTTAAAACGTATGATTCAACGTGCAATACTAGAAGTAGCTGAACAAGATACTTCTCGCCCTTCCTCGACTGCATCTTATTATTCAAGTTTTGTCTCTAGTCCTACTGATCAAGGTATGAATAATCTAAAAAAATGTCATGTCATGTCATACTATTTACCTTCATATACACTTAGCAGCAGAAGTCTGCGTACAAAAAACTTCTAACACTTTAACTGAAAAAATAAGGGTCATGATCTAATGTGATAAACTTCAATAATAACTTATTAAACTCCAAAATATACTTATTTACTTAAATACGTAGTTGGCGATGTACGCTTTCCGATTTAAATAAAAGATAATCGGTGTCAATTATATTAGCAGAGGCTTAGAAGCTAAAAGTTAGAATGGACACGAAAGGAAAGGAAATTGAATTGGGAGAGAGAAAAATTATTGTAAAGTTATGGAAAGAGGGAAAATCTTTTCAAAAAATAGGAGAAACTGTCGGCAGGTCACACTCTTCCATTCAAAGAGTAATTAATAATTATAAAGACACTGAAGATTACCTCTCACGTTCGCGATCTGACCGAGAGAAGCGACCCCTTTTAACAAACCGAGAGAAGCGAAAAATTGTACAGCAGGTTAGAAAAGAACCTAGGTTGACGGCAAAAAAAATAGTAGAAAATGTACAAGAAGAATTTCATAAAACTACCAGCAAAGATACGGTGAGAAGGACGTTAAAAAAAGCTAACTATCACAGTCGCGTTGCACGAAAAAGCCATTTGTGTCAGAGGTCAATCGTCAGAAGCGGATCGCCTTTGCAAAAAAACTCTTAGACAAGCTCATTGAATTCTGGGAGAAAGTTCTCTTTACAGATGAGAGGAAATTTTGCATTTTCGGCATTAAGGGTAAACAACTTGTATGGAGAAAACCTAATACTGCCCTTAATCCCGAAAATTTGAAAGCGACTGTAAAACACGGAGGTGGTGGAGTTATGGTTTGGGGGTGTATGTGCACCGAAGGGGTGGGAAGGTTGGTTTTCATAACATCGACAATGGACCATAAAATGTATATAGACATTTTAAAAGAAAATTGGAAGCCTAGCATCGAAAACTTGGGCTTGGGGCCCGAATACTTTTTTCAACAAGATAATGACCCCAGACATTCCGCCCACAACACTACGCTTTGGCTACTATACAATACCCCAAAGCAACTTAAAACACCTCCATAATCGCCGGACTTGAATCCCATCGAACACCTCTGGGATTTACTGGAACGCAGGATTCGGCAACACAACATAACGTCGAAGGAAACGTTAAAAAATGTTATGATTGAGGAATGGGCCAAAATCAGTTCGGACGAAACGAAGAAATTAGTGCACTCCATGCCTAAACGTTTAAGGGAGGTCATTAAACGTAAAGGTTATCCGACCTCATATTAATATAGAAACAATGATCTCATTTATGAATTTTTTATAAATACTGTCCTGACTTGTACGCAGATTTTTGCATACCCGTTATTTGTAGAATTTTTAGTTTTGATTTTTTTCTGTAACTACTGTTTCTGTTTTGTTGAAGCATATTTTGTTAATAGAATTATATGTAGTTAATATACAATGACCCTTATTTTTTCAGTTAAAGTGTTAGAAGTTTTTTGTACGCAGACTTCTGCTGCTGAGTGTATGCCTACTTTATCCTCCTTTAACTCGCGTCCCACAGCTGTTATACTCGCGTCCCATTATATGCAATTATTTGTTTCCCAATTTTACCATTAGGTGGGCTATCTATATATGTATAATCAAAGGTATTATGTTTTTAATATTTTAAATGAAATATATGTTTAATAAAATAAAATATATTTGTAATTATTAAGTTTCTGAAAAAATATATATTTTATGGAAACCGAGTTTTATTTATACTTTTTTTTCTTTTCTTACCTAAGTATGCAATAGCTTTGTTCCAATAAGCGTAGGAACTCGTCAGTTACAGTCGCACCTAGCAAATAATGTAATGAAATCTGATGAAATATATCTGCATTATTGACGTGTGTGTGGAACAAAGCTAATATATTAATAAAACAAAATATAAATAATGGTGAACATGAATTAAGAAGACGAAGAATTCTATTTTTTGTGTCCACTTGAACAATAGTGGATGTATTGGATATTCATCATGAAACTGTTGAAATAATAAAGCAATATTTTATTGTGTATTTTCGACCGACAAGAAAGCATGGAGGTGTCCTAATCGTATCGGCTTTTGATATTAGTAATTTTGTGACGGAAATGGAGTTGGAGGCCTGCTGTGTTACTTTAAATTGTAAAAAGCTAAGTATAGTGTGTGTTTGCGTTTATCGGCCGCCATCTGGTTCCAGTGACTCTTTTATCGATAAACTGTCCATGCTACTGTCTTATGTGTCAATTAATTTTCAAAATCTTGTATTGTGCGGAGATTTGAACATGGATGTTAATAGAGATTGATCAATGTCAAAAATGTTGCGGGATGTATTTGATTCTTTTCAACTTAATAGAAAAAGTACTGAGCCTACCCGTATAGTGTTTGGTGAGACGAGCACGAACGAGTCAACTTTAGATTATATGGTAACCAATTTACCGATTGGAATGTGTATTTTTAATGTTTTTAACGCGAATATTGCTGATCACTTTGCTGGCTCGTTTGTGTTTAATTATACTGACTCACTTATATCCCAGGATTGGTCTAGCTTTACTTCTTATGTGATGTTGGATGTAAACGTTGACGATATTTTTAACCGTTTTTTTAATATTTTTACTTATTGTTTTGAGTTATGCTGTCCAGTTGTACATCAAGTTTCAGTAGGCGTTAGGCGTAGTAGTTGGGTCACTCCTGAGATAGTTAAAGCTGGGGATAGTCTAAGAAACATGCATTGGTTAATTAGAAATGGGTTCCGTGATCAACGTGCAAAATACAACGATATGAAATCTTCTTATAAATCACTGATTGATAATGCTAAACGATATTTTATAGCTAATCAAATTTCTAATGCTGCCAACAAAACACGTAGTTTATGGCGATATATAAACACACAGTTGGGAAGGAGTAATGATGAGAGAGATATAATGTTAAATATTGACGGGGTTTCAATTTCTGACCCAAAACGATTATCCAGCGCATTTTGTGAATATTTTTCGACGGTAGCGGCGGAGACACCGGCATTATGGCCGGTGTCTCCTGAGGAGATAGTTGAGTCTATCAGTGCTTTAAAGAATGTGAGCAGTGTGGGTACTGACGGAATTGGTGTGAGAGTTGTCAAATACGTTGCCAGCGTTATTGCTGAACCTCTTGCGCTCATTTTAAATCGGTCGATAACAGCGGGCGTTTTCCCATCATCCCTTAAAGTTGCTAAAGTGATACCGATTCTAAAAAAAGGTAATACGACCTGTATTGAGAACTATAGACCGATAGCAATTTGTAGTATATTTTCTAAAGTATTCGAAAAAATAATTAGTAACAGGATTCTAGATTTTCTTGACAAGCAGGGTACAATTAGTAGCTGCCAGCACGGTTTCAGACGTAAGCTATCTACTGAGACTGTCTCAATTGAGTTCGTCCAGTATATTTATGACAATATTGATCAGGGAAATTACGTGGTTGGATTGTTTTTTGACCTTAGTAGGGCGTTTGATTCCCTCAATCCAAATTTCCTTTGTAGGAAGTTATACTGTATGGGTATCCGCGGTCCTATTTTGAACTGGTTTCTTTCTTTCTTAACCGATCGTTCTCTCAGAGTTGTGTTGTCGAATGTTAGCTCGGATGAGTCATCTGTTGACTTGGGGATTCCACAGGGTTCAATTTTAGGACCTTTGCTTTTCATACTTTTCATTAATGACTTACCTGACTTTCTTGAGGATACTCATCTGGTTATGTACGCTGATGACTCATGTGTTGCGGTTGCAGATGCGGATCCGGATACGTTAAATTTAAAAATTACATCAACTATTAAAACGTTTTCTGTATGGTGTGAGCGTAATAGGATTATGTTAAACGTGGATAAAACAGTTTGCGTTAGTTTTTACAAGCGTCGCTCATTGCCGGCCAGTTTTGAAAATAAATTTTTATTTGCCCATAGTACGCGATTTCTTGGTTTGGTGTTGGATGATAGACTCTCATTTGTTAATCACATAGAAACTGTGTGCAAAAAATTGATGAAGATGTAAAACGATATCTCTTGGATTCTGTGTTTTACTCTAAACGAGAATTTTTAGATATGTAGTGACTTATGTTAGTTTTAACAGATTGTATAATTTGCTGTTGTATTTTGATGTTCTATGTACTGACTTGTCACATCTACTTATGTAGCCCACGTGATTTAATAAATATTATATTATATTCTCTAAATATTGCCATCTATAAGACGATTGTCAAAATACCAACGTTAAGTTGTTCAGCAGATTCCTTTACATGTTTCAATAATTACGTGAAAATTGCACATTTTTACATAAAACACAATCCTGAGATAACAACACATCTATTGTACTTGCACAGTCCCGGCATCTCTTCTTATATTCCATATCTAGTGAATGAAGCATTGTCACTTCATTTGAGTGCATAATTTGTCACAAAAATCAGTTTTTATTACGCCTTTTTTATGACAAAGTTTAGTAATTTATTATTGTTAATATAACAACTATTTTACAAAATAAATTATGTCATTCACTACTTTAATATGTGTACTTCAATCCTATGTATTTACTTCTTTGTAATAATTTGATATAAAGTCATAATTGTGTTAGAAAGTAACCTCTATTCAAAATAATTCAAAACCTTTGCCAATTCTAAAGTTGTAAAAAAATTGTCAGTAGTGACGTTTCTTCCAGATTTCTTGTACGGGCTAACTAAGTCTAATACTGTTTGTTCACCAACATTCACTTGTCGAGGACCATCTAGTGGTTTGCCAGTGTAAAGCTGACCTCGTAGCGGATAACTAGAAGATGCATCACAAGCCCAGAAAACTTTTATCCCATATTTTGCTGGTTTGGATGGTATATACTGTGTAAATTTAGTACGACCTCTGTAGGGAAATAATTGTTCGTCGATAGTAATGCATTCATGCGGTTTATATTCTTTTTCTAAATTTTTTTTAGTATTGACCAAATATCCCTAATCGGTGCTGCTTTATCAGTTTTAGCCCGTTCTTCACGAGTATTTGCATTGTCAAACCTGATAAATCGCAACATCATTTTGAACCGGTCACGAGACATTGGTGCACGGACTAGAGGCAGGGCATCAATTTTCCAAATGTCGTCCAAATTTTGCTTGTTATCTCTGTGGACGCCACTAATAATCAATGCACCTAAAAATGCGACAAATTCTATTTCAGTGAAGTTCTTGAATGTCTTTGGTAATGGCCGCTTCGAAGTATTGGTAAATTTGTTTACCAACTCAGAGTTATAAGCTTCGCAACTTTTGTTAGCTTTTCTATTTGTTTCTTCTAATATAATGGTACAGATCTCTGGAGATATTATTGATTTGAAAATTTCTTTAGGTGTACACGTTTTCCTCTTCGCCGAAGGTCCACCTTTTTGGCGTAAAATATTCCTCGACTTTGTTTGAGTTTCCTGATACGGTGTCGTAGTACGCCACTCTGTTCCATCTTTAGCAGTAACACTTTGGCATTTATATTCAATACTGTCGTCAGAATCGTATTCACTTTGTTCTTCTATAACTATTTGTTGTTCACTGTCTGATTCCTCAATTGTGGATACGTCTAATGGCAAATAGTTTTCTTCATCAGATGCAACATATGCCTCCTCTTCTTCATACTCAGAGTCAGAATCTTCTTCAATGATTGGTCTGCACATGAATCCAATAAAAATAAACAAATAAATAATGTAATAGATAATTATAAGAAACAATTTGAAATGTAACAGTAACTAAACAATACTAACCTGCAGTATCGTTTTCCTGCGTCCCGTTGAACGCTGGGCCCTGCTATACTGTCACTCATGATCACTGAGTATAATTTGATTTTTTTTAAAGGTTACTTTAACTTCCTTAAATCAAGAATGAGTGTATTTTACCAAAACCCTCTTTTATAACGCTTAAAAGGATTAGTGGGGGTTAAGTTAAGAAAAAATCTAAATATATAAGTATTTATATTGTTATCTTATCTGCGCTGGAAATAACAGGGTGATGTAAACTTTATGACTGGGTAATAAAAGGACAATAGGACTAAAATGAGTTAAAAATAACAACTTGGTATCTATTTTTTATTTGAGTCAAGTTGATTTTGAAACGAAACAAATTCAATTTCTTAAAGTGATGCATGTGACTGAAAAGAAGAAGATTTCCTGTTCAATTTAAGATATAAATCATCGTCTTATTTCAACTCGTTGACGAGATATGATTAATTTAATAAAAAAACTAAAAATAAAACTTTTTTGAGTGAGATAATATTTCCTCTTCAATTTAAGATATAAATCACCGTTTGAATACAACGTTTTATCTCAACTCATTCTTATATAGTGGCTAAAAGTGGTACATACCACCATTTATTTAGCCGATTGCAATCCTCAAGACAAAAACAATTTGTACAAAACCGAAAGTCTTTATACTTCTGATAAATTTATTGGCCGGATAGTTGTCAAACGGATTTATCGGTATATTGTATAACCGGCCCTTAGGGCTATATGCCTACTATACACCGATAAACTTCCCAATAGAGTTACTATCTGATATGTTACTTTGTTACTATATTACAATGTACGGATATTTTGTCGGGGAGTCTATCATAGCAGGATAACTTATCGGGTACCCAGAGGTGCCGATATGATAGTTATTCGCCAGATATCTATGTTACTAAAACATAGAAAACCTTGTCTATCAAAAAAAAAATGTTTTCTATTTTAAATATAAATAAAATATTTCACGACCAAACACAAGATAATACTATGTGGGACTTTATGATGTGTTCTTAAGGCACTTGACAGTTTTGCTATTTTAACATTTACAACGGCGTTTTGACATTGTACCATGTCTTATGACCTTCTTGCACATAACATCGCAACATAGTCCCTAGTGTATTGTTCATTGATTCAGTTGGGTAACTCAAATTGAGGATGATTGGCAGTAAATTGGCAGTAAATACTTGACGTATTCCATAATACTTTCCGCTCTAATCCTACAGGCTTGTACATATTTGATAATATCAGCCTTCATTTTAGGCAAAAAATAGAATCTGTTGATAAGATGAAATTTTTTTAAAAATCCCTGCATGTCCAGCAAATGGGTCATCATGACGCTTATAAATGATCCATTTTTCATTTTTTATCAACACAATTATTGTTGATCTTGATGATTGTTGATATTGTTGATAAATAACGATTTATTTAGATCATCAATTTTAGGAACAGAGCGAGAAAGTAAATGGGGTACTATGTAATCTTTTTC
Organism: Onthophagus sagittarius; assembly: GCA_036711965.1. Taxonomy (NCBI): domain Eukaryota; kingdom Metazoa; phylum Arthropoda; class Insecta; order Coleoptera; family Scarabaeidae; genus Onthophagus; species Onthophagus sagittarius. Next base: position 19,613,730 of record JASERS010000010.1, on the reverse strand, counting down.
CTTCTTATGAATAATTTAATAATCATATTGCTGTAAACGAATTGCCCATCTGACCAATCTGCCAAAAGGATTCTACAGATTACTCAACCAACATAAAAGCCTGTGATGTATAATAACCTTAAAATACGAACCTTCAATGTAGAGCCTTAATTTTTCAATGGCCCGCAAGGCAGCTAGACATTCTCGCTCCGTAGTTGACTATTTTCTTTCCTGACGAATCAAAGATCAGGACAAATAACCTGTTCACCTAATTTAGGATCTAATTGAGTAAGCACTGCACCAACAATGTCGGTTTTAATTATAAACTCTAAATCAAAATTTGGACAACACGAAATAAGGGCCATAACCAAATGTTCCTTGATCCTCGTAAATATTTTTTCTGAGCATGTCCACAAGTGCGTGTATAAGATAAGAAACAATTTAGTGTAAAACGCCTACATTATATAAACGCCTACAAACTTGTGAGATCGACATGAAGTCCTTGTTTATTTACAACATATCCTAAAACCTGAGCTGACTGCGACAGAAGTTGCATTTATCACTACTCAGAGTCAACTCAGCCCCTTTTAAACGATAAAATACTTCCTTTAGGACAGATATGTGATCATCAAATTCAATAATAATATCGTCCAAGTACACAAATACTGATGGTTCCAACTCCGTCTTAGTACTTGATCTATCAAACGTTGTCATGTTGCAGGTGCTGAATAATATAATGGTATAATCGTCATCCTGGCACAGTAAAAGCGGTATACTGACGAGAATCTTTTGCTACTGGTATCTGCTGCTGTAAGGTGTAGCTGGATTGATTTTACTTTAACCAAAGAGATGCATGATCAGGAATGGATGGTACTAGAAGAAGAATCGTTGAGTGACCACAGTATGATTAAGTGGAGTGTAGATATAAACGTAAAATTTGATAGAAAATTACAGGAAAGATTGGAAATGGAGGGCAACGAGTATAATGCAGAAGATCATGGGGTTGCTTTTGTAAGAAAACAAAACAAAAAGGTACAATTGTACCTGCTCCGCCTGTTAAGGTTTTAAACTTATGCAATGTCGTGGACTCGTAGACCACACCCGACAGACGGAGGGTTAAACGATCTGGATTCGTAAATCATTAATAAAATATAAGCATTTCAAGACATTATTATATATGAAAGTTTATAACAATATACAATAACAATAACAAAACTATTAAAAGACGAAGCAAAAACGATAACTACACCCAGGGGGTGTGCACTAAGATAGGATTTGTTTATACTATGGTGACGTCACAAATTAGTTCAGGGACACGTACCACACGGGGGCCAGCGGGATATTTCTAAATATTAAAAATTTGACTTTTGATTTGAACCTTACATTGTGTAGGATTATGTATTTGTTTAATAGTGTATCTGTCGTATCCATAGAGTCGTATCTGTTGAAAGTAAAGATGACAGCGTTTATTTAATGTTATGAATTAAGTTATTCGTTAGATAATAACGTTGATTATATTTGGAATGCGAGTTTAAAGTTTAGATAGGTAAACAGAATAGAGTCAGATAATAAGTTCAAGAACCCTTCCCATCATTACTCTCTCTTAACAAGAAAATATTCTAAAGGTATGTTAAAAGTTAGTTAGTTGTAATATTTTTGTAACAAGTTTTTGTTGTGAACTTGAACAAAAGAAATGAAGTTACGGGCGTGTTCTGTAGCTGGCTGTAAAGACAAGACATCGAATAGGCACAGATTTCCAAATCCTGCAGTGAATATGCCAAGATTTGAAAAGTGGATTGAAGTTTGTCGTAATGAGAAATTGAACAGTATACTTCCAAAAAAAAAATGATAATTACCGGGTGTGCCATAAACATTTTACGAACGCAGGTGTATTGTCCAATAATTTATTATTAAAAACAGCTGTCCCAAATAGGTTTTTACCAAATGTGCAGGTTACTAATAGTATGTATAAATTATGATATTATGTATTATGATTTAGTAAATAAACTTAATATATACAATTACAGATACTACACAGTTACCCTTAGAAAAAAGCTCCACAACAGATGCAAGTGCATTATCAATACCGCAAAATGAAATATTAATGGCTAAGTTATTAATTTCTAATCTTGTACCAATTAAACTAATGCTGTTATGAAAATTATAGAAGCTGAATCATATGTATTAGGACCAAGTACATCAAAAAATGCTAGCCTATCAATTATACCAGATGAAAAAATGTTATCATGTAAGATAAATTTTTATTTTAAATTATTATAAATTTTTATTTTTATTAAATGTGTTAAATCACAATGTAATAATTTGATGAATTTTTATTGCTTCAATATTTTCAATTTCATTTGAAAAGGGCATAAAGGTTCTCTATTGCAAGAAGTTGGAGTTGAAAGACAGAAGGATTTGTCACCAAAAGCACGAAAATTATATAAAAAAGCTACTCATTATAAAAGATTAGTGTCTAAACAGAAACAAAGAAATAAGAAACAGACTAGCTCATCTAGAAAATATGAACAGAAACGAACTGATCGAACATATTCTAGCCCCATACAGCACAACAGTGACAACATTTATTAAAAGTCAGTTACGAAACTGTTTATTGAAAAGCCATGGTAGACGGCATACTCTTGATGATAAGGTATTGGCATTGGTTTTGTTTAAACAAAGTCGTAGGGCATATAAATTATTGTCAAAATTCTTTGCACTACCAAGTGCAAAAACTATGAGTACTCTATTATCTAGAGTTCCTGTAAAACCAGGTGTATGTAACTCCATTTTTCAAAGAATAAGAAGTGTCACGAATGAACTACAACCTGAAGACAGATGCTGTTCTTTGATATAGGATGAAATGAAAATTCATTCTCATTTATTTTTTAATAAAAGTAATAAAGAAGTAATAGGGTTTGAAGAGCAAGGAAATGAACCATCAAATTTAATTGCAAATACTGCATTAGTATTTATGTTGAGGGGTATCAATAGGAATTGGAAACAAACTATTTGTTATTTTTTTACCCAAAATGCTACAAATACTGTTACTTTAGTCCGGCATATTAAAAATATTTTAACCAAATGTGGTGACTGTGGACTTGATGTAGTAGCCACCATCAATTAATAGCAAATTCTAAAGCAGATGCTATCAGACAAGGTACCGAATGGCGTGGTGATAACTGCTATAAAATACAAGACAAAACGTTTTTTCATGTTTATGATCCACCGCACTTACTAAAAGGTATTCGAAATCGGTTAGTTGAAAAAAATTTAACCTACATGAGAGAAGGTCAACAATATACAGCAAAATGGCAACACATATTGGATGCTTACTACATCGATAATCCGTCTAACGAATTTCGTGCTATGCCAAAACTGAAGGATGACCATGTAATCCCAGGCAAAATACGTGTAATGAAAGTGACGTGTGCTACCCAAACATTTAGTTACACTGTAGCTTCAGTAATGGCAGTATTTGTACGATCAGGTAGCAAAATAATAATTCTTACTAATATTTGTAGAATGATAATTGCGTTTTGAACTTCACAGGTACAACTAGTGCAGATGGAAGAAAATTGGAGCAGTCTGCAATGGACACTGTATACATAATAAAATTTTTCAATGATTTATTTGACAGTGTCAATTCCAATCAGCTTGCGCTAAACACAAACAGACCATTGCGTTCTGCAGTAACGGCAGAATCACCTCATATTCAGTTTTGGCATAATGCTAAAAAAAATGTTATCAACAATGAAATTTGTAGACAAGAAAGGCAACAGATCAACACCGCCATCAATCAAGAATTGGATTGTTACATTGAATAGTTTGGAGGGCATTTTCAAATATTTGCAAGAAAATTATGGTATATCCAGTCTAAAAACACGGCTATTGAACCAAGATCCCATAGAAAATGTCTTTGGACAAATGAGACAACATTCTGGACGAAACACCAATCCGGCTCCAGTTAATTTTATTGGAAATTTTAAGACATTATTGATTAATAATTTCGTTAGCAGTCACTTACTGGGTGCAAATTGTGAAAATGAAGATGGAACTAAATTAATAAATAATGTTAGTCAGTTCCTTACATCTGATGCAACGGAAGAAGAATTTATTCCTCATACAATAAAATTTCCTACGATTCCAACAGCAACATATATGCCATATGTTAATAAAATCGCAGTGGGCTATATTAGTGGCTTTCTTGCCAAAAAAGTTGCTGGATTTTACAAATGTGAAATTTGCAAACAAAATATTTTGAGTAATGATAAAATTCAAGAGTGGCATGATTTGGTGTCGGAAAAGGATTTCACACCCTTGGCTCCCAGATTGATATATTGTACAAAAAATTTTATTCGAGCGTTATATATTTCATACAATATTATTATGTATTTAGTACCCAGAGTATGTTTTCAAAAAGGTTTCTTTCACACATTACATAATTATCTAACACATCAAGTGGATTTTAATTTCTCAGTTTGTGAACATACACAAGAAATTATCAGCAACATTTTACATCAATTTCTATTTTTTTGTTTATTTAATTGGACAAATGGTGTAAACCGAATTCTTAATGGCAAAGATGTGCGCACCAAATATCGTAATGATCCAATATGCACTCAGGCTCATAACTTACAAAGAAAACGTAGATCATAAATATAAAGTTATTATTGTTTTTCCATTCTAGTACAATGTAAATGCTTATTAATTAATAATATTTTTTTACTTACTATGGTGTATAATTTTTAACTTTACTAACAGATACACACTCAAATACATTCCAACATCTTTAGCATTAATTTAATGCATTTTATATACCCAGTAAACTTTAAATTAATACTATTTTCTTACTATATAAGAGGAAAATGCTGTAAAATTTATAGCTATATCACTGTAAAATTAAAATCTATTATACTTATATTTTATAAAAATTTTCAAACAAATACAACTACATAAGTACAATAGATTGATTAAAGTTTTACAGTGATATAACTAAATTGTACAGCATTTTTCTCAGTGTACATTAAAAAATAGTTGTAGATGTAATTTAAAGAAACCGCTGCATATATAATGAATTGATTAATTAGGGGACACGTGCCAATAGATGGCGCTAAAAATGCTGAGTCAGCAGTTTTTTAATAGTTACACATCTATTCTAGTTATCTATGACTACACCACAAATTCGTATCCACGACTACACGCTAGATAATTTGTTTTCCCTTATATTGGCGGGTTTGTACAAGAAAATCGAAAGCACCCTCTCTGATTGAGACACGTAATTATCTAAATATTAGCTGGAATTAGAACCAAAAGATTATTTCGACAGTGTCGTCCTCTGGATATGTTCTCCCTTAATTAACCGACCGTTGACCAACTATAAATATATATAAACAAGGATTTTATTTTCTAAATATTGCCATCTATAAGACGATTGCCAAAATACCAAAGTTAAGTTGTTCAGTAGATTCCCTTACATATTTCAATAATTACGTGAAAATTTTTACATAAAACACAATCCTGAGATAACAACAAATCTATTATAGTTGCACAGCCCCGGAATCTCTTCTTATATTCCATACCTAGTGAATGAAGCGTTGTCACCTCATTTGAATGCTTAATTTGTCACAAAAATTAGTTTTTATTACGCCCTTTTTATGACAAAGTTTAGTAATTTATTATTGTTAATATAACAACTATTTTACAAAATAAATTATGTCATTCACTACTTTAATATGTGTACTTCAATCCTATGTATTTACTTCTTTGTAATAATATGACATAAAGTCATAATGGTCATTAAAAAAATGGTCATTAAAGGGCGACCTTAAATATAGCATTTTTTGAAAAAATGTATCTGTCGCCATCTATTAAGCACGATATTAAGTTATGAATTGAAAAGAAAAAGATTACTAGTTAAGCTTAAATCGAAATTGATTTATAATTAATCTTTAAAAATCCTCCTAATTTTTAATTTTTAACCTAATTTAATTAATTAATATTCTCTATTTTATAAAAAAAAAATAATATTAAGTGCCATCTATGAGACATCACCTCGATTTAATTTTGCCCTTGTATAAAAGTTTGCCTAACTGAACATTATTTAAATTAAATTTTCAATTTTCAAATAATTTTTTTTTCGTCTTATAAAAAGATATGATGGTACAGAAATACATAAAATGAAAAAGAATGGAAGAAATAATAAAATTTTGAACGGTTGGAGACCGTAACAACGTTAACAACTTTTAACTTCGTTACACTTTTTGCCCTCCCATTTATCTCAACTCTCTACACAATAATAAAGGAGACTCCTCGAGGGGGCATTATTACCATAATCGGCTAATAAAAAAATAATCCGAATCCGGTCGGGCGTATCTCATCCATTACGTCAACGAGGACGACCCCAATGGGATTGTCACGTTCATAATGACCGCCTCTGGATACACAACCAAACCAACTACTATACTATAAACGTATAAATGAATTTATTCTAGCAAAGGATAGAAGAGACTCAAAGAGACCCAGTCGAAGCCTGGGCGAGAAAGAGACGAAAAGAAATGGGTCGAAAGCTCCCCGTCGCTGTAGTAGCTTAGTGAACCGGAAGTGTCGACATTCGGTTATTAGCTGTGTATTAGCGCACCCCACGAGAGATGAGTGGATGGTTGGGGTGGTTTTCGAAACGATTCTGAGGGGAAAAAATGTACAGGATTGGATTTGAAGCGAAACTAATAAAAATTTTGGGAAACGATTTCGAAAATTAAAAGAGATATCAAAAAATAATTAATTTTATTAAATTTGATAAAGAATTTTAATTTAATAAATCAAATTTGGACTATTAATATTGAAGAGATAACTAAAATTGTGCGAAATGAAAAATTAAGAATTGAAGAATTTTTGATATTAATTTTGGGGATGATTTCTTGAAAATTAAATGAGATATCAAAAAATGGTTAATTTTATTAAATTTGTTGAAGAATTTTAATTTAATAAATCAAATTTGGACTATTAATATTGAAGAGATAACTAAAATTGTGCGAAATGAAAAATTAAGAATTGAAGAATTTTTGATGTAAACTTTGGGGGATGATTTCTCGAAAATTAAACGAGATATCAAAAAATGGTTAATTTTATTGAATATGCTAAAGAATTTTAATTTAATAACTCAAATTTGGGATCTTAAAATTGAAGAGGTAATGAAAATTGTGCGAAATGAAAAAATTGAGAATTGAAGAATTTTTGATGTTAACTTTGGGGGATGATTTCTCGAAAATTAAACGAGATATCAAAAAATGGTTAATTTTATTGAATATGCTAAAGAATTTTAATTTAATAACTCAAATTTGGGATCTTAAAATTGAAGAGGTAATGAAAATTGTGCGAAATGAAAAAATTGAGAATTGAAGAATTTTTGATGTTAACTTTGGGGGATGATTTCTCGAAAATTAAACGAGATATCAGAAAATGGTTAATTTTATTGAATTTGTTAAAGAATTTTAATTTAATAACTCAAATTTGGGCTCTTAAAATTGAAGAGATAATGAAAATTGTGCGAAATGAAAAAATTGAGAATTGAAGAATTTTTGATGTTAACTTTGGGAGATGATTTCTCGAAGATTAAACGAGATATCAAAAAATGGTTAATTTTATTGAATTTGTTAAAGAATTTTAATTTAATAACTCCAATTTGGGTTCTTAAAATTGAAGAGATAATCAAAATTGTGCGAAATGAAAAATTGAGAATTGAAGAATTTTTGATGTTAACTTTGGGGGATGATTTCCCGAAAATTAAATGAGATATCAAAAAATGGTTAATTTTGTTGAATTTGTTAAAGAATTTTAATTTAATGACTCAAATTTGGGCTCTTAAAATTGAAGAGATAATGAAAATTGTGCGAAATTAAAAAATTGAGAATTGAAGAATTTTTGATGTTAACTTTGGGGGATGATTTCTCGAAAATTAAACGAGATATCAAATAATGGTTAATTTTATTGAATTTGCTAAAGAATTTTAATTTAATAACTCAAATTTGGGCTCTTAAAATTGAAGATATAACGAAAATTGTGCGAAATCAAAAAATTAAGAATTGCAGAATTTTTGATGTTAACTTTGGGGGATGATTTCTTGAAAATTAAACGAGATATCAAAATATGGTTAATTTTATTGAATTTGTTAAAGAATTTTAATTCAATAACTCAAATTTGGGCTCTTAAAATTGAAGATATAATGAAAATTGTGCGAAATGCAAAAGTTGAGAATTGAACAATTTTTGAGGTTAACTTTGGGGGTAATTTTTCGAAAATTAAACGAGATATTAAGATATAATTAATTTTAATGAAATTGTTGAAGAATTTTAATTTAATGACCCAAATTTAGGCTCTTAATATTGAAGAAATAACTAAAATTGTGGGAAACGAATAAATTAAGAATTGAACAATTTTTGATGTTAACTTTGGGGGATGATTTCTCGAAAATTAAACGAGATATTAAAAAATGGTTAATTTTATTGAATTTGCTAAAGAATTTTAATTTAATGACTCAAATTTGGGCTCTTAAAATTGAAGAGATAATGAAAATTGTGCGAAATGAAAAAATTGAGAATTGAAGAATTTTTGATGTTAACTTTGGGGGATGATTTCCCGAAAATTAAATGAGATATCAAAAAATGGTTAATTTTGTTGAATTTGCTAAAGAATTTTAATTTAATGACTCAAATTTGGGCTCTTAAAATTGAAGAGATAATGAAAATTGTGCGAAATTAAAAAATTGAGAATTGAAGAATTTTTGATGTTAACTTTGGGGGATGATTTCTCGAAAATTAAACGAGATATCAAATAATGGTTAATTTTATTGAATTTGCTAAAGAATTTTAATTTAATAACTCAAATTTGGGCTCTTAAAATTGAAGATATAACGAAAATTGTGCGAAATCAAAAAATTAAGAATTGCAGAATTTTTGATGTTAACTTTGGGGGATGATTTCTCGAAAATTAAACGAGATATCAAATAATGGTTAATTTTATTGAATTTGTTAAAGAATTTTAATTTAACAACTCAAATTTGGGCTCTTAAAATTGAAGAGATAATGAAAATTGTGCGAAATGAAAAAATTGAGAATTGAAGAATTTTTGATGTTAACTTTGGGGGATGATTTCTCGAAAATTAAACGAGATATCAAAAAATGGTTAATTTTAATGAAATTGTTGAAGAATATTAATTTAATAACTCAAATTTGGGCTCTTAAAATTGAAGAGAAAATGAAAATTGTGCGATATGAAGAAATTGAGAATTGAAGAATTTTTGATGTTAACTTTGGGGGATGATTTCTCGAAAATTAAACGAGATATCAAAAAATGGTTAATTTTAATGAAATTGTTGAAGAATATTAATTTAATAACTCAAATTTGGGCTCTTAAAATTGAAGAGAAAATGAAAATTGTGCGATATGAAGAAATTGAGAATTGAAGAATTTTTGATGTTAACTTTGGGGGATGATTTCTCGAAAATTAAACGAGATATCAAAAAATGGTTAATTTTAATGAAATTGTTGAAGAATATTAATTTAATAACTTAAATTTGGGCTCTTAAAATTGAAGAGAAAATGAAAATTGTGCGATATGAAGAAATTGAGAATTGAAGAATTTTTGATGTTAACTTTGGGGGATGATTTCTCGAAAATTAAACGAGATATCAAAAAATGGTTAATTTTATTGAATTTGTTAAAGAATTTTAATTTAATAACTCAAATTTGGGCTCTTAAAATTGAAGAGATAATGAAAATTGTGCGAAATGAAAAATTAAGAATTGAAGAATTTTTGATGTTAAATTTGGGAGATGATTTCTCGAAAATTAAACGAGATATCAAAAAATGGTTGATTTTATTGAATTTGTTAAAGAATTTTAATTTAACAACTCAAATTTGGGCTCTTGAAATTGAAGGGATAATGAAAATTGTGCGAAATGAAAAAATTGAGAATTGAAGAATTTTTCATGTTAAGTTTGGGGGATGATTTCTCGAAAATTAAACGAGATATCAAAAAATGATTAATTTTAATGAATTTGTTAAAGAATTTTAATTTAATAACTCAAATTTGGGCTCTTCAAATTGAAGAGATAACTAAAATTGTGCGAAATGAAAAAATTGAGAATTGAAGAATTTTTTATGTTAACTTTGGGGGATGATTTCTCGAAAATTAAACGAGATATCAAAAAATGGTTAATTTTAATGAAATTGTTGAAGAATATTAATTTAATAACTCAAATTTGGGCTCTTAAAATTGAAGAGAAAATGAAAATTGTGCGATATGAAGAAATTGAGAATTGAAGAATTTTTGATGTTAACTTTGGGGGTAATTTCTCGAAAATTAAACGAGATATTAAGAAATTATTAATTTTAATGAAATTGTTGAAGAATTTTAATTTAATGACCCAAATTTAGGCTCTTAGTATTGAAGAAATAACTAAAATTGTGCGAAATGAAAAATTAAGAATTGAAGAATTTTTGATGTTAACTTTGAGGGATGATTTCTCGAAAATTAAACGAGATATCAAAAAATGGTTAATATTAATGAATTTGTTAAAGAATTTTAATTTAACAACTCAAATTTGGGCTCTTAAAATTGAAGAAATAATGAAAATTGTGCGAAATGAAAAATTAAGAATTGAAGAATTTTTGATGTTAACTTTGGGGGATGATTTCTTGAAAATTAAATGAGATATCAAAAAATGGTTAATTTTATTGAATTTGTTAAAGAATTTTAATTTAATAACTCAAATTTGGGCTCTTAAAATTGAAGAGATAATGAAAATTGTGCGAAATGAAAAAATTGAGAATTGAAGAATTTTTGATGTTAACTTTGGGGGATGATTTCTCGAAAATTAAACGAGATATCAAAAAGTGGTTAATTTAATTGAATTTGTTAAAGGATTTTAATTTAATAACTCAAATTTGGGCTCTTAAAATTGAAGAGATAACTAAAATTGTGCGAAATGAAAAATTAAGAATTGAGGAATTTTTGATGTTAACTTTGGGGGATGATTTCTCAAAAATTAAACGAGATATCAAAAAATGGTTTATTTTATTGAATTTGTCAAAGAATTTTAATTTAATAACTCAAATTTGGGCTCTTAAAATTAAAGAGATAATGAAAATTGTGCGAAATGAAAAATTAAGAATTGAAGAATTTTTGATGTTAACTTTGGGGGATGATTTCTCGAAAATTAAACGAGATATCAAAAAATGGTTAATTTTAATGAAATTGTTGAAGAATATTAATTTAATAACTCAAATTTGGGCTCTTAAAATTGAAGAGAAAATGAAAATTGTGCGATATGAAGAAATTGAGAATTGAAGAATTTTTGATGTTAACTTTGGGGGATGATTTCTCGAAAATTAAACGAGATATTAAAAAATGGTTAATTTTAATGAAATTGTTGAAGAATTTTAATATAATGACCCAATCTTGGGCTCTTAATATTGAAGAGATAACTAAAATTGTGCGAAATGAAAAATTAAGAATTGAAGAATTTTTGATGTTACCTTTGGGGGATGATTTCTCGAAAACTAAATGAGATATTAAAAAATGGTTAATTTTAATGAAATTGTTGAAGAATTTTAATTTAATAACTCAAATTTGGGCTTTTAATATTGAAGAGATAACTAAAATTGTGCGAAATGAAAAATTAAGAATTGAAGAATTTTTGATGTTAACTTTGGGGGATGATTTCTCGAAAATTAAACGAGATATCAAAAAATGGTTAATTTTATTGAATTTGTTAAAGAATTTTAATTTAATAACTCAAATTTGGGCTCTTAAAATTGAAGAGATAACTAAAATTGTGCGAAATGAAAAAATTGAGAATTGAACAATTTTTGAGGTTAACTTTGGGGGTAATTTCTCGAAAATTAAACGAGATATTAAGAAATGATTAATTTTAATGAAATTGTTGAAGAATTTTAATTTAATGACCCAAATTTAGGCTCTTAATATTGAAGAAATAACTAAAATTGTGCGAAATGAAAAATTAAGAATTGAACAATTTTTGATGTTAACTTTGGGGGATGATTTCTCGAAAATTAAATGAGATATCAAAAAATGATTAGTTTTAATGAAATTGTTAAAGAATTTTAACTTAATAATTAAAATTTGGACTCTTAGAATTGAAGAGATAACTAAGATTGTGGGAAATGAAAAATTAAGAATTGAGGAATTTTTGATGTTAACTTTGGGGGATGATTTCTCGAAAATTAAACGAGATATTAAAAAATGGTTAATTTTAATGAAATTGTTGAAGAATTTTAAATTGATGACCCAAATTTGGGCTCTTAATATTGAAGAGATAACCAAAATTGTGCGAAATGAAAAATTAAGAATTGAAGAATTTTTGATGTTAACTTTGGGGGATGATTTCTCGAAAATTAAACGAGATATTAAAGAATGGTTAATTTTAATGAAATTGTTGAAGAATTTTAATATAATGACCCAAATTTGGGCTCTTAATATTGAAGAGATAGCTAAAATTGTGCGAAATGAAAAATTAAGAATTGAGGAATTTTTGATGTTAACTTTGGGGGATGATTTCTCGAAAATTAAACGAGATATCAAAAAATGATTAATTCTATTGAATTTGTTAAAGAATTTTAATTTAATAACTCAAATTTGGGCTCTTAAAATTGAAGAGATAATGAAAATTGTGGGAAATGAAAAATTAAGAATTGAAGAATTTTTGATGTTAACTTTGGGGGATGATTTCTCGAAAATTAAACGAGATATCAAAAAATGGTTAATGTTATTGAATATGCTAAAGAATTTTAATTTAATAACTCAAATTTGGGCTCTTAAAATTGAAGAGATAATGAATATTGTGTGAAATGAAAAAATTGAGAATTGAAGAATTTTTGATGTTAACTTTGGGGGATGATTAATAACTCAAATTTGGGCTCTTAAAGTTGAAGAGATAATGAAAATTGTGTGAAATGAAAAAATTGAGAATTGAAGAAATTTTGATGTTAACTTTGGGGGATGATTTCACGAAAATTAAACGAGATATTAAAAAATGGTTAATTTTAATGAAATTGTTGAAGAATTTTAAATTGATGACCCAAATTTGGGCTCTTAATATTGAAGAGATAACCAAAATTGTGCGAAATGAAAAATTAAGAATTGAAGAATTTTTGATGTTAACTTTGGGGGATGATTTCACTAAAATTAAACGAGATATTAAAAAATGGTTAATTTTAATGAAATTGTTGAAGAATTTTAAATTGATGACCCAAATTTGGGCTCTTAATATTGAAGAGATAACCAAAATTGTGCGAAATGAAAAATTAAGAATTGAAGAATTTTTGATGTTAACTTTGGGGGATGATTTCACTAAAATTAAACGAGATATTAAAAAATGGTTAATTTTAATGAAATTGTTGAAGAATTTTAAATTGATGACCCAAATTTGGGCTCTTAATATTGAAGAGATAACCAAAATTGTGCGAAATGAAAAATTAAGAATTGAAGAATTTTTGATGTTAACTTTGGGGGATGATTTCACTAAAATTAAACGAGATATTAAAAAATGGTTAATTTTAATGAAATTGTTGAAGAATTTTAAATTGATGACCCAAATTTGGGCTCTTAATATTGAAGAGATAACCAAAATTGTGCGAAATGAAAAATTAAGAATTGAAGAATTTTTGATGTTAACTTTGGGGGATGATTTCACTAAAATTAAACGAGATATTAAAAAATGGTTAATTTTAATGAAATTGTTGAAGAATTTTAAATTGATGACCCAAATTTGGGCTCTTAATATTGAAGAGATAACCAAAATTGTGCGAAATGAAAAATTAAGAATTGAAGAATTTTTGATGTTAACTTTGGGGGATGATTTCACTAAAATTAAACGAGATATTAAAAAATGGTTAATTTTAATGAAATTGTTGAAGAATTTTAAATTGATGACCCAAATTTGGGCTCTTAATATTGAAGAGATAACCAAAATTGTGCGAAATGAAAAATTAAGAATTGAAGAATTTTTGATGTTAACTTTGGGGGATGATTTCACTAAAATTAAACGAGATATTAAAAAATGGTTAATTTTAATGAAATTGTTGAAGAATTTTAAATTGATGACCCAAATTTGGGCTCTTAATATTGAAGAGATAACCAAAATTGTGCGAAATGAAAAATTAAGAATTGAAGAATTTTTGATGTTAACTTTGGGGGATGATTTCACTAAAATTAAACGAGATATTAAAAAATGGTTAATTTTAATGAAATTGTTGAAGAATTTTAAATTGATGACCCAAATTTGGGCTCTTAATATTGAAGAGATAACCAAAATTGTGCGAAATGAAAAATTAAGAATTGAAGAATTTTTGATGTTAACTTTGGGGGATGATTTCACTAAAATTAAACGAGATATTAAAAAATGGTTAATTTTAATGAAATTGTTGAAGAATTTTAAATTGATGACCCAAATTTGGGCTCTTAATATTGAAGAGATAACCAAAATTGTGCGAAATGAAAAATTAAGAATTGAAGAATTTTTGATGTTAACTTTGGGGGATGATTTCACTAAAATTAAACGAGATATTAAAAAATGGTTAATTTTAATGAAATTGTTGAAGAATTTTAAATTGATGACCCAAATTTGGGCTCTTAATATTGAAGAGATAACCAAAATTGTGCGAAATGAAAAATTAAGAATTGAAGAATTTTTGATGTTAACTTTGGGGGATGATTTCACTAAAATTAAACGAGATATTAAAAAATGGTTAATTTTAATGAAATTGTTGAAGAATTTTAAATTGATGACCCAAATTTGGGCTCTTAATATTGAAGAGATAACCAAAATTGTGCGAAATGAAAAATTAAGAATTGAAGAATTTTTGATGTTACCTTTGGGGGATGATTTCTCGAAAATTAAACGAGATATCAAAAAATGGTTGATTTTATTGAATTTGTTAAGGAATTTTAATTTAATAACTCAAATTTGGGCTCTTAAAATTGAAGAGATAATGAAAATTGTGCGAAATGAAAAAATTGAGACTTGAAGAATTTTTGATGTTAACTTTGGGGGATGATTTCACGAAAATTAAACGAGATATTAAAAAATGGTTAATTTTAATGAAATTGTTGAAGAATTTTAAATTAATGACCCAAATTTGGGCTCTTAATATTGAAGAGATAACCAAAATTGTGCGAAATGAAAAATTAAGAATTGAAGAATTTTTGATGTTACCTTTGGGGGATGATTTCTCGAAAATTAAACGAGATATCAAAAAATGGTTGATTTTATTGAATTTGTTAAAGAATTTTAATTTAATAACTCAAATTTGGGCTCTTAAAATTGAAGAGATAATGAAAATTGTGCGAAATGAAAAATTAAGAATTGAAGAATTTTTGATGTTAACTTTGGGAGATGATTTCTCGAAAATTAAACGAGATATCAAAAAATGGTTAATTTGAATGAATTTGTTAAAAAATTTTAATTTAATAGCTCAAATTTGGGCTCTTAATATTGAAGAGATAATGAAAATTGTGCGAAATGAAAAATTAAGTATTGAAGAATTTTTGATGTTAACTTTGGGAGATGATTTCTCGAAAATTAAACGAGATATCAAAAAATGGTTAATTTTATTGAATTTGTCAAAGAATTTTAATTTAATAACTCAAATTTGGGCTCTTCAAATTGAAGAGATAATGAAAATTGTGCGAAATTAAAAAATTGAGAATTGAAGAATTTTTGATGTTAACTTTGGGTGATGATTTCTCGAAAATTAAACGAGATATCAAAAAATGGTTAATTTTATTGAATTTGTTAAAGAATTTTAATTTAATAACTCAAATTTGGACTCTTAAAATTGGAGAGATAATGAAAATTGTGCGAAATGAAAAAATTGAGAATTGAAGAATTTTTGATGTTAACTTTGGGGGATGATTTCTCGAAAATTAAACGAGATATCAAAAAATGGTTAATTTTAATGAAATTGTTGAAGAATATTAAATTAACAACTCAAATTTGGGCTCTTAAAATTGAAGAGATAACTAAAATTGTGCGAAATGATAAATTAAGAATTGAAGAATTTTTGATGTTAACTTTGAGGGATGATTTCTCGAAAATTAAACGAGATATCAAAAAATGGTTAATTTTAATGAATTTGTTAAAGAATTTTCATTTAACAACTCAAATTTGGGCTCTTAAAATTGAAGAGATAACGAAAATTGTGCGAAATGATAAATTAAGAATTGAAGAATTTTTGATGTTAACTTTGAGGGATGATTTCTCGAAAATTAAACGAGATATCAAAAAATGGTTAATTTGAATGAATTTGTTAAAAAATTTTAATGTAATAGCTCAAATTTGGGCTCTTAAAATTGAAGAGATAATGAAAATTGTGCGAAATGCAAAATTAAGAATTGAAAAATTTTTGATGTTAACTTTGGGGGATGATTTCTTGAAAATTAAATGAGATATCAAAAAATGGTTAATTTTAATGAATTTGTCAAAGAATTTTAATTTAATAACTCAAACTTGGGCTCATAAAATTGAAGAGATAATGAAAATTGTGCGAAATGAAAAAATTGAGAATTGAAGAATTTTTGATGTTAACTTTGGGGGATGATTTCTCGAAAATTAAGCGAGATATCAAAAAATGGTTAACTTTATTGAATTTGTTAAAGAATTTTAATTTAATAACTCAAATTTGGGCTCTTAAAATTGAAGAGATAATGAAAATTGTGGGAAATGAAAAATTAAGAATTGAAGAATTTTTGATGTTAACTTTGGGGGATGATTTCTCGAAAATTAAACGAGATATCAAAAAATGATTAATTTTATTGAACTTGTTAAAGAATTCTAATTTAATAACTCAAATTTGGGCTCTTAAAATTGAAGAGATAATGAAAATTGTGCGAAATGAAAAAATTGAGAATTGAAGAATTTTTGATGTTAACTTAGGGGATGATTTCTCGAAAATTAAACGAGATATCAAAAAATGGTTAATTTTATTGAATTTGTTAAAGAATTTTAATTTAATAACTCAAATTTGGGCTCTTAAAATTGAAGAAATAACTAAAATTGTGCGAAATGAAAAATTAAGAATTGAAGAATTTTTGATGTTAACTTTGGGGGATGATTTCTCGAAAATTAAACGAGATATCAAAAAATGGTTAATTTTATTGAATTTGTTAAAGAATTTTAATTTAACAACTCAAATTTGGACTCTTAGAATTGAAGAGATAACTAAAATTGTGGGAAATGAAGAAATTGAGAATTGAAGAATTTTTGATGTTAACTTTGGGGGATGATTTCACGAAAATTAAACGAGATATTAAAAAATGGTTAATTTTAATGAAATTGTTGAAGAATTTTAAATTAATGACCCAAATTAGTGCTCTTTAAAATTGAAGAGATAACTAAAATTGTGCGAAATGAAAAAATTGAGAATTGAACAATTTTTGAGGTTAACTTTGGGGGTAATTTCTCGAAAATTACACGAGATATTAAGAAATGGTTAAATTTATTAAAATTGTTAAAGAATTTTAATTGAATAGCACAAATTTGGGCTCTTATTAACTTAATTTCTAGCTAAAATTGTGCGAATGAGCAATATTTGATGTTAATTTTGGGCTTTTTCTCGAAAACTAAACAGGATATTAAGAAATTGTTGATTTTATTGAAATTTTTAAAGAATTTTAACTTGATAATCCAAATTTGGTCTCCTATTAATTTAATTTTTAGCTAAAATTGTGCGAATGAGCAATATTTGATGTTAATTTTGGGCTTTTTCTCGAAAACTAAACAGGATATTAAGAAATTGTTGATTTTATTGAAATTTTTAAAGAATTTTAACTTGATAATCCAAATTTGGCCTCATATTAATTTAATTTTTAGCTAAAATTGTGCGAAATGAATAAATTAAGAATTGAACAATTTTTGATGTTAACTTTTGGGGATGATTTCTCGAAAATTAAACGAGATATTAAAAAATGATTAATTTTAATAAAATTGTTGAAGAATTTTAAAAAAATAATACAAATTTGGGCTCTTAATATCGAAGAAATTATAATTTGGATTTAAAATTGTGCTAATAATTTTTAGTGTTGAACTTGATAACCCAAATTTAAGAGTCACAACATTTTATATAAAATTATTTTTCTTTGTAAATATTTTTTTTTTGATTTAAACTTAATCCAACCCTGGCAGATTTCCCAGCGGAACCATACCTAATAAAAGCGTTATAATAGAGAGAGCCGAAGTTTTATTGGCGATTTGTACTGAATGGGGTGTTTTCGCTTTTCTTTGGTTTCTACCCGATGTTTTCATCGTCTATTCACGACCCATTTAGTTAATTCTTTAAATATGGGACATCTTAATTTTATAAAAAAGATTTTTTTAGCATAACGCGTTTTCATTACAAAGAACACAACGAATTGTGCTCCTTTTGTTACCCATATCAAAGAAAACAAAGAATATCCCCGCGTATAACAACCGGAAGATGGATACGAGTTCGTATTGTTTCCTGCGTTATAAGGGGGATGGAAGAGTTGCGGGTTGATTTTGGTTTTACGAAAAAGAATCCTCCCCCATTACTTAAGCTAACGACCGAGACTTGGTCCACCCCTTTTCTCTTTGCCCTTTATTTCAGCACAACACCGGACATTCATCAACTCGGACTTCTGAGTACGCCCCTGCTTCAACCCCGAATGTCCGAGTTACGTCAATTAACTTTGCGGTTTCTGGGAAAAAGAATCGCCACGTTAATTAATCTTGAATAAATCTTAAATAAGGGAGGAATATTTTTTTTATTTCGAAAACGTGTACGAGTAAAACGCAATTTGTTCGCATGAATAATGTCAAAGCGATTTGTTCGTCCACTAAAAGCTCTATCAGTGCCCCCGATCGAAAATCGGGGCGATTTCTCCCTCTTCCCGCTCGAATGGCGTAAAGAGAATCCTGCGGGACGAGCCGTTTGAATCTTTTATCACAAGACCGACTCAACCTAAAATCTATTTCTGTTTAATTCAAAAATCGAAAAATAAATAAAATAAAATAAAATAAAATAAAACAAATTAAAGGGATGAAATGAAAGATATTGGGATGGGTTGAAGTAACCGGATATGTTTACCAGAAACACGGAGTCCCCTTTCATGAATAGCAATCACCCCAAGGGTTGTCGAACGTCTTATCTGCGGACGAAATCGACGACATATGACGCTGCGATTGGGCACGGGGCGAATTTAAATAAAATTTAAATCTCGCGTATCAAAGTGGCCCTTGAATAATGGAAAGGGCGAAAAGATACTCTCTTATTTGAAACGTGCCAACTGCTTGATATCCGAAACCTTTCCACAACCACCAACACAAAAAAATCTCCATTTAATTCGAATTCAAATTGAGTCAATTCAAATTGAGTCAATTCAAATTAAATCAATTCAAAAAAAATTAAAATAAACCGTTTTTTGTTGTGATTCCGATTCCAAGTTAAACGGCCTTTTAATGTATTCGAGTTTTATGTGTCGAGACCTCCTACGTGATTTGCGCATCCAGATAAATCTTCGCCTGAAGAAAAGGGTCGTCTTCGAAAGGTGAGATAAGATAGAGAGTTGAAGACGTGGGCAGTTTAGGCCGTTAGATAAGCGATGCCCCCTAATTGAGTGCAAAACAGCGCAGGTTCCAACTACAAAATGCTTGTTCTGATACGGGGACCCAATCGATCATGGTGTAGTAAAAGCCCCCATTGGGTTTTGTTGATTCTTTCAAATATTGACCTGTCGCGAACAATTAATGAATGAAAAAGAGGTTTTAAGAAGCAGGTGTGAAGAGAAATACAATAAAAGAACTTATTTCGAACCTATACTAAGAAGCAAATTTGAAATATTCTAGAAATTTGATTAATTTGGGCAATATTGGCTTTAAATTAATAAGAATTGAGGATTTTTTTGAGATATCACTCACCGAAATATCTTTATTTATCGAAATGTTTTGGCATATGAAGGATTTAAGTCGATTTTGTCAATTTCAAGTTCATCGAAACACCCAAATTCCAAAAATTCTACACGTTGTAATGAAATTTGCTCATTTGGAGTGAAATGCTTCTTAATCAAGGTTTATTTTGAGATATCACTCAAGGAAATATCTTTATTCGCTCAAAAGGTATCAAAGAGAAAATTATAACAAATTCATCCTTTACTAAGAAGCAAGTTTAAGAGATTCTAATTATTTGATTAATACGCGCAATATCGGCTTTAAATTGGTATGAATTGAGGATTCTTTTGAGATATTAATCACCAAGATATCTTTATTTATTCAAAAGTTTTGATATATGAACGATTTAAGTCGATTTTGCCAATTTCAAGTTCATACAAGCACCCATATTCCAAAAATTCTAGACGTTGTAATGAAATTTACTAGTTTAGTGTGAAATTTTTCTTAATCAAGGTTTATTTTATGATATCACTCATAGAGATATCTTTATTCACTCAAAAGGTATCAAAGAGAAAATTATAACAAATTCATCCCTTACTAAGAAGCAAGTTTAAGAGATTCTAATTATTTGATTAATGTGCGCAATATCGGCTTTAAATTGGTATGAATTGAGGATTATTTTGAGATATTACTCACCAAATTATCTTTAATTACTCAAAAGTTTTGACATATGAACGATTTAAGTCGATTTTGCCAATTTCAACTTCATCCAAGTACCCGTATTCCAACGATTTTAGTCGTTGTAATGAAATCTACCAATTTGGAGTGAAATTCTTCTTAATCAAGATTTATTTTAAGATATCACTCATGGAAATATCTTTATTCGCTCAAAAGGTACCAAAGAGAAAATTATAACAAATTCATCCTTTACTAAGAAGCAGGTTTAAAAGATTCTAATTATTTGATTAATATGCACAATATCGGCTTTAAATTGATATGAATTGAGGATTCTTTTGAGATATCACTCACCAAAATATCTTTATTTATCCAAAAGTTTTGTCATATAAAGGATTTCAGTCGATTTTGTCAATTTCAACTTCATCCAAGTAGCCATATTCCAAAAATTCTAGACGTTGTAATGAAATTTGCTAGCTTGGAGTAAAAATCTTTTTAATAAAGGTTTATTTTAGGATATCACTCATGGAGTTATCTTTATTCGTTCAAAAGATATCAAAAAGAAAATTATAACAAATCGATCCTTTACTAACAAGGAGGTTTGAAAGATTTGGATTATTTGATTAATGTGCGCAATATCGGCTTTAAATTGGTATGAATTGAGGAGTCTTTTGAGATATCACTCATCAAAATATTTTTATTTATTCAAAAGTTTTGACATATGAAGGATTTAAGTCGATTTTGTCAATTTCATCTTTATCCAAGTACCCATATTCCAACGTTTATAGTGGTTGTAATGAAATCTACCAATTTGGAGTGAAATTCTTCTTAATCAAGGTTTATTTTAAGATATCACTCAAGCAGATATTTTTATTCGCTCAAAAGGTATCAAAGAGAAAATTATAACAATTTCATCCTTTACTAAGAAGCAAGTTTAAAAGATTCTAATAATTTGATTAATGTGCGCAATATCGGCTTTAAATTGGTATGAATTGAGGAGTCTTTTGAGATATTAATCACCAAAATATCTTTATGTATTCAAAAGTTTTGACATATGAACGATTTAAGTCGATTTTACCAATTTCAAATTCATCCAAGCAGCCATATTCCAAAAATTCTAGATGTTGTAATGAAATTTGCTAGTTTAGAGTGAAATTCTTCTTAATCGAGGTTTATTTTAAGATATCACTCATAGAAATATCTGTATTCGCTCAAAAGGTATCAAAGAGAAAATTATAACAAATTTATCCTTTACTAAGAAGCAAGTGTAAGGGATACTAATTATTTGATTAATATGCGCAATATCGGCTTTAAATTGGTATAAATTCAGGGTTCTTTTGAGATATTAATCACCAAATTATCTTTATTTATTCAAAAGTTTTGACATATGAGGGTTTCAAGTCGATTTTGTCAATTTCAACTTCATCCAAGTACCCATATTCCAACGATTTCAGTCGTTGTAATGAAATCTACCAATTTGGAGTGAAATTCTTCTTAATCAAGGTTTATTTTAAGATATCACTCAAAGAAATATCTTTATTCGCTCAAAAGGTATTAAAGAGAAAATTAGAACAAATTGATCCTTTACTAAGAAGCAGGTTTAAGAGATTCTAATTATTTGATTAATTTGCACAATATCGGTTTTAAATTGATATGAATTGAGGTTTCTTTTGAGATATTACTCATCAAAATATTTTTATTTATCGAAAAGTTTTGACATATGAGTGATTTAAGTCGATTTTGTCAATTGCAAGTTCATCCAAGCACCAATATTCCAAAAATTCTAAACGTTTTAATGAAATGTACTAGTTTAGAGTGAAATTCTTCTTAATCAAGGTTTA
Source organism: Onthophagus sagittarius (assembly GCA_036711965.1). Lineage (NCBI taxonomy): Eukaryota > Metazoa > Arthropoda > Insecta > Coleoptera > Scarabaeidae > Onthophagus > Onthophagus sagittarius. The sequence continues at coordinate 19,591,311 of JASERS010000010.1, read as the reverse complement.
TTTTGAGATATCACTCATAGAAATATCTGTATTCGCTCAAAAGTTATCAAAGAGAAAATTACAATAAATTGATCCTTTACTAAGAAGCAGGTTTGAGAGATTCTAATTATTTGATTAATTTGCACAATATGGCCTTTAAATTGATATGAATTGAGGTTTCTTTTGAGATATCACTCATCAAAATATTTTTATTTATCGAAAAGTTTTGACATATGAGGGATTTAAGTCGATTTTGTCAATTTCAACTTCATCCAAGTACCCGTATTCCAACAATTTTAGTCGTTGTAATGAAATCTACCAATTTGGAGTGAAATTCTTCTTAATCGAGGTTTATTTTAGGATATCACTCATGGAGATATCTTTATTCAGATTTAAGAGATTCTAATTATTTGATTAATTTGGGCAATATCGGCTTTAAATTGATATGAATTGAGGTTTCTTTTGAGATATCACTCACCAAAATATCTTTATTTATCCAAGAGTTTTGGCATATTTAAGTCGATTTTGTCAATTTCAACTTCATCCATGTACCCATATTCCAACGATTTTAGTCGTTGTAATGAAATCTACCAATTTGGAGCGAAATTCTTCTTAATCGAGGTTTATTTTAAGATATCACTCATAGAGATATCTTTATTCGCTCAAAAGGTATCATAGAGATAATTATAACAAATTCATCGTTTACTAAGAAGCAGGTTTGAGAGATTCTAATTATTTGATTAATACGCGCAATATCGGCTTTAAATTGGTATGAATTGAGGATTTTTTTGAGATATTACTCACCAAAATATCTTTATTTATTCAAAACTTTTGACATATGAAGAATTTAAGTCGATTTTGTCAATTTCAACTTCATCCATGTACCCATATTCCAACGATTTTAGTCGTTGTAATCAAATCTACCAACTTAGAGTGAAATTCTTCTTAATCGAGGTTTATTTTAAGATATCACTCATAGAGATATCTTTATTCGCTCAAAAGGTATCAAAGAGAAAATTATAACAAATTCATACTTTGCTAAGAAGCAAGTTTAAGAGATTCTAATTATTTGATTAATACGCGCAATATCGGCTTTAAATTGGTATGAATTCAGGATTCTTTTGAGATATTAATCACCAAAATATCTTTATTTATTCAAAAGTTTTGACATATGAACCATTTAAGACGATTTTGCCAATTTCAAGTTCATCAAGCACCCATATTCCAAAAATTCTAGATGTTGTGATGAAATCTGCTAGTTTAGAGTGAAATTCTTCTTAATCAAGGTTTATTTTAAGATATCACTCATAAAGATATCTTTATTCGCTCAAAAGGTATCAAAGAGAGAATTATAACAAATTGAACCTTTACTAAGAAGCAGGTTTAAGAGATTCTAAATATTTGATTAATTTGCACAACATCGGCTTTAAATTGATATGAATTGAGGTTTCTTTTGAGATATTAATCAACAAAATATCTTTATTTATTCAAAAATTTTGACATATGAACGATTTAAGTCGATTTTGTCAAATTCAAGTTCATACAAGCACCCATATTCCAAAAATTCTAGACGTTATAATGAAATGTATTAATTTAGAGTGAAATTCTTTTTAATCAAGGTTTATTTTAAGATATCACTCATGGAGATATCTTTATTCGCTCAAATGATAACAAAAAGAAAATTATAACAAATCGATCCTTTACTAAAAAGCAGATTTAAGAGATTCTAATTATTTGATTAATTTGGGCAATATCAGCTTTAAATTGATATGAATTGAGGTTTCTTTTGATATATCACTCACCAAAATATCTTTATTCATCCAAGAGTTTTGGCATATTTAAGTCGATTTTGTTCTAAAACAACTTGCGGTTATAAAACAAAAATCTTTGAAGTAAGAAAATTAGAAATGATTATGGGGTAATTTAGCGGTGGTAAGATTATTAGAAGATTAGAAAAGAGAACGTGCCATTTTTTACTACGCAAGGTACTGTTAAAGTCGCATCTAAACAATTTTCTGAATGAAATCGCCCATTAAGTGGACTTTTCGAGTTCAGGTAAAGAAAATAAATCGTCGCCCTTTAGGCAAGTCTCGGCTCCTAAGAACTGAAATAACAGTGTCCCATGAAATTCTCCGATTCATTTCCGGTGGGTGGCGCGGTCCCCTTATTAATATTAATTATGTCCATTAAGGGATTATCTTTTTCCCCCCACTCTCGGCTTCTATCAATTTGGTCGCCAACAATGCTGATTATTTTCGGTGTCTGTTTTCGGTGTTAACGTTTTATCTAGGGACCTTTATAGGAAAGTCAAAACGATAATGCTGCTCATTAAACTTATCTTTTATTGGCACTGGATCCATTTTTTTTCTCTACGACGACACGAGACCAATTAAGGTACAGGCCAGTTTCGTCGATATGGTCCTCGTCTAAGTGGTTATTAATGTTTTTAGAGGTCGGTTAGGAACCGATAGTGTCGACTTTAGATTATTTTTAGTCTTTAGACATTCGAATCTATTAAATTATATCCAAAAAGGATTTCTTTCTTTATTAAATCCGTATTAATCCATTTTTACTTTTTAACTTTAAGTTATATGTAAATCGATTGTGTTAAAGTTCTTGGAACAAATTTTCCATGCTCCTTCACCTGCTAATAATACAGGTGCGATGCAAGATAACCAGCCCCAAAGAGCCGGGTTACCTTTCTAGAGCAAATTACGAGCTGCGAAAAGGTAAATAGATCGTTATGCTAAGATTTATTACCAGCGAGAACATGAAACTTAGAAATAAGATTTTGAGTCAAAAGGAGACAATTAAACTTAAGCGAAAAACAATGACCAGAAACCGAGGCTTTGAATAACGCAAAATGACATGTCATTTCAACATAAGATCCTCTCGACGACTTTAATGTCCACGAAATTACACGTTGGGAATTAAAATATCATTTAGGAAATTGACGGTGGTGGGTTGTCTTTTATCCATCTCGCTTCTTCTTCTCTAACCGTACGGTATGATACTACTCGCTCGAGAGTAATTGGTTTCTGGTTCCCTTTTATTTCCATTATTTTTTTTATTTTCTTCTTTTTCGTTCGTTCGTCGTCGTGATATTCTCCAACCAGCACGTACCATCAATAATGATCGGCCGAGTCTCGGACCAATCCTAATCCAAGATCGCGATCTGCGAGGTAATTACATCCTCTTCTGGGTCTGCGGTAATAGCAGTAATGAGGCGCGGCGTAATGATCAAACTCGAAGACCGCCCCGCTATTGTACACAGCTGACCAGACGATTAATAGGCGGGGAAATGAAGAATAACACAGCGGGGACATCTATGGATTAACTGAGTGGTTGTTTTCGTTGAAAATGCGGATAAGTAAAAGGTGGATGGATTGGAACATCTTTTTAGAGTACGTGAGATCGTCTTAACTTCGAAAAATAAGAGATGATTCGTTTGATTCCTACGATTATATAAATGATATTTAACGAATTCAGAAAATATCTTCAAATTATTAAATCTAAAGATTTTGATTAATATTTTTATCTTGTTGCATCAAGAATTTTCATTTAGCCCATTTCATACAAAATTCAATGCTCAAAAAAAATCTAGGTGTAGTATTAGCCAAATCAGTTTGTCTCCAGAAGCACGGCTAAACCCAACTTACCCCAATCCAATCCAACCCTGTATGTTTCAATCAGAACCGTCCTAAGACATTTGAAGCCCCATGGTTGGGTTGGGTTAGCTTGGAAGAACGAAAAGTGTGCTTTCCTTTTAATACGAAATTCAATTGCAAAGAAGACGGTCCAAAAATTAAATGTTAAGCAACGAGTAATATATTATTTGAAAGAGGAAGGTTTTGTCTTTAATTTGATGTAAAAGTCATTTCTTCATTTTCAAAAATAAGACCTAAATCAGCTCTCAAATTTTGATCATTACTTTCGTGATTCTACTAAAACGTCAAAAACACATAATCTTTTAACATTGCTTAAGTCAAATCGATTTTAAATTGAAACGACGAGACATACATCATTTGAAAGAAGAAGGTTTACCCTTCAATTTGATATATATATCATTTCTTCAATTTAAAAAAATAAGACCTCAATCATCTCTCAAATTTTGACCATTGCTTTCGTGATTCTACTAAAACGTCAAAAACACATAATCTTTTAACATTGCTTAAGTCAAATCGATTTTAAATTGAAACGACGAGACATACATCATTTGAAAGAAGAAGGTTTACTCTTCAATTTAATATATATATATATATATATATCATTTCTTCAATTTAAAAAATAGGACGTCAACCATCTCTCAAATTTTGATCATTGCTTTCGTGATTCTACTAAAACGTCAAAAACATATAATCTTTTAACATTGCTTAAGTCAAATTGATTTCAAATTGAAACGACGAGACATATATCATTTGAAAAAAGAAGGTTTACCCTTCAATTTGATATATATATCATTTCTTCAATTTAAAAAATAAGACCTCAATCATCTCTCAAATTTTTATCATTGCTTTCGTGATTCTACTAAAACGTCAAAAACACATTATTCTTTAACAATGCTTAAGTCAAATCGATTTCAAATTGAAACAACGAGTTATATAGCATTTGAAAGAGGAAGGTTTACCACCCAATTTGATATATATATCATTTCTTCAATTTAAAAAATAAGACCTCAATCATCTCTCAAATTTTGACCATTGCTTTCGTGATTCTACTAAAACGTCAAAAACACATAATCTTTTAATATTGCTTAAGTCAAATCGATTTCAAATTGAAACAATAAGACATATATCATTTGAAAGAAGAAGGTTTATCCTTCAACTTGATATATAAATCATTTCTTCATTTTGAAAAATAAGATCTGAACCACCTCTCAAATTTTGATCATTACTTTGGTGATTATACTAAAACGTTGAGGACCGTCCTCCACGCTGCACAGTGGGCTGAATTACGATTCTAGCTGGACAAAACCAAAAAAACAAAAGTTTAAATTTGGAAATTCCAAGTACATAAACTCTTTCTGAAAAGTCCATTTACCTAAACAGCACATATCCTAAACCGATCAAGTAAACTGTTTTGCCGTGAGGCTGCAAAACAAAATAATTAACTTAAGTCGTACACTCTCATTAAGACCGGTAACGCGTCATATTTACAGGTGTTATTTTCAGTAAGTAGTTAATTTTTCGTTGCAATTAGTTTGTGCTGTGTGTTTTTACAACTGTCAAGAACAAATTTCATCCAGTATCATCAAAATATATCCAAAAGTAAGTGAACACCACCCGTATTTCGTGCACTCAGTTTTTTTCTAAAAATAAATGAATGTGACATTTTTGTAGAATATAACTTTTAAAGTTCGACGAAGTTCGCTTTCAAATTTTGTGCAGCGTTTTTATATAGAGTATTAATTACTATACTAAAAAATTGAGAGCCACAATTAACCACTCTACGAGTAATAACGAGTAGTAACGAGTAAAAAAAATAATTCAAGTTCAGTATGACTGCTGAAGTTATAATTACGAATCGTATGTTATACAATGTTTTGAAAGACAACAGATCATCTTTTTGGATCAAATCAGTAATAGAAAATGAACATTTTTTACTGGGACATATAGACAGTCTCTTAAAAATGGACAATAATCTTCGACCTGTGATGGATAGTCGAATTCATAGTTTTGTGGTAAATTTAAAATCTAAATTGATACTATGTAGACATAGATTGGATTATTTCGAAGCTAAACATCAAAGTTGGTTAGACCGAGCCTTTAACACTACAAGAGGAGATATCGAAATAAAGTCTTCTAGCGGTAGACCGTTAACAAAGTAAAAGAATCACTAATGATTTCCTTAATCCGTAGTTTGTTTACTCTACTTGCTTTTATTCAACTTTCTCATAGTTTCTCAGAAGCGTCCGATCGCACCAAAAGGCGTAAAACAGAAGAACTGCGTGCTACAACTCCTTCAAATCAAATTTATTTCGCGGCAAAAGTGACACTGCAAAAAGAAGGAAAACGTGCTGCTGCAAAATTGTTGGAGGAAGCTACTACAGCTTCAAATGATACCCCTATTAAGATTTTGAACGTTTATCGAAAATCTTTAAAAGGTACAGATAAAGTAGTGCGTTTTACTGAAGATGAAGCTCTGGCACATATGATTAAATGTCGACTTACGAAAGAATCATACAAAATTACAAGATTAGCAATGAAGGAACGAAAAGCTGATGTTTTTCCTTCGTATGACAAAATTCGGGCAGCTAAGCGACGATGTTACCCTTCAAACGACGACATAAATATTACAAACTTAGGTAAAGTAAATATGAAAAACAGTAATTTTTACAATTAACATATTCGAATTAAATACTTATGTATAATTTTAATCTATATGGCTTTTAGGCGCTTCAATAAAATTACAAAGCCTATTAAATTTAACGTGCCAGCGCCTATTCGAAACATTAATTTTTCCAGTGGATGAAGTATATGCTCAACAATTTGAAGAGTTCGAATTTTTATTTAAATGGGGATGTGATGGAACTTCTGGTGTTAATGAATACATGCAATTGTTTCACAGAGAAGACTCAAATGTTTCGGAAGAAAATGAAGAGGAAGCAATAGTTTACTCCAACAATAGTATTTTTATGTTTTCTGCAGTGCCTCTTCAATTTCTTGCAATTGCAAATGGTACCCAAGAAAAAGTGATTCAATGGGAAAACCCACATCCTTCCTCGACTAGATATTGTCGTCCCATAAAGTTTCTCTTTGCAAAAGAAACCAAAAATTTAACAAAACAAGAGATAAACAAAATGAAAGAAGAAATCGCCGCCCTTCAACCATTAGAATATCTCGTTAACGGTAACACGGATAAAAATTATTTTTGGTCCTCTTGTTTCATTATATTTTTTTGCAAGAATACCAATTAAAATTCATTTTAAATTAGTCTTAACAATGCTTGACACTAAAGTCATAAATGTCCTTACGGATACCTCAAGCCAAACTTGTTATCTGTGTGGCTGTAAACCCACAGAAATGAATAATTTAGACCAAGTAAGGAACCGAAATGTTAACACGGATAACCTCGAATATGGACTAAGTACTTTACATGTTTGGATAAAATTCTTGGAGTGTATTCTCCATATAGCCTATAAATCAGAAATTAAAAAATATAGTTTGAGGGGTACTTCTGAAGAAGAAAAAAAAATGTGTGATTTAAGAAAAAAAGAAATACAAGAAACCTTGTGGAAATCCATAGGCATCAAAGTGGATAAAGTGGTGCAAGGAAGTGGCACGTCAAATACCGGGAATGTGGCTCGTAGATTTTTTAAAAATGCTGATGAAGCTGCTGCAGCTACGGGTATTGACAAACAATTGATTTCAAAATTTTCGACGATTCTTCAGGTATATTTTGTCTGAAAAAAAAAACGTTTAAAATAACTTTTGCTTTTTTTCGGAGGTAGGTTATTTCCAGCGGATATCCCATAGATGAAAAGAAATATAACGAATTTGCTTTTAACACCGCCCGACTATTTGTCGATTTGTATGGTTGGTACAGAATGCCACCTACTGTACATAAAATATTAGTGCATGGGTCTCTTGCTATAAAACACGCGCTTGTGCCTAATGGGCAATTATCTGAAGAAGCTCAAGAAGCAAGAAATAAAGATTTTAAAAGATATCGTCTGCACCACACAAGAAAAACAGCACGTAGTACCACATCTGAAGATTTGTTGCACATGCTCCTTATTTCGTCGGATCCTGTAATAACCAACCTCAGATCATTTTCTGGTATACCCCCTAAAGAACTTGATCCTGAAGCGCAACAACTGCTTCAAAAAGAAGAAAAAGCACGGGATTATACCAATAAAAGCCCGACAATTTCGAGTAGCAACACAGAATCATCGGAAGATGATTCCGATTTTGAATTTCCGTCGGTTTAAAAACAAAACGACCAATAATGTATAAAGTTAATGTTGAATCTTCTTTTGAACTCAACAGATTTAGTGCGACGGAATTTTGAGACAGATCTGTATTATTTTTAACACTAACTGTGATAAAATGCATTTAATTGTAATATTAATATCAAATACTCAATATGTATGCACTCATTTTTCTACATCAAGAAATAGATCAAAAGAAACAATTTAAATACCGAAAAAATTAACGTTGAATTTTGTTAGCACTTTTTTGATGTTCTCAGATGTCAAATATATCCGTTGAACACATAAAATAATTTTGTCCATCTAACATCCTAATCCAGCTCACTGTGCGCTGCTGACAAGTGTAAGGCATCATCCCTCTTGTTGAAGGTGCCGTTCCTCGCTATTTCAATGGATTCCCGGATCAATCTGGTTCTCCAATGCGGAACGTTGACTACCCGCTTGCAACCCTCGAAATTGATGGTATGGCCTGTGTCCAGATGGTGGCGGAAGAGAGCAGAAGCCCAGCTTGTGTTCTTCTACTCTGGCAGCTATTCTTCTGTTGGTCTGTTCCACGTAGTTCTTGTCGCATGAGCCGCAAGGGATGGAATAAACTCCTAGATTTTCCAATTTTATTTGGTCTTTTGGATTCCTGAGAGAAGCTCCTATAGTCTTGCCGGGTCTGTAGGTGGTACTGATGTCGTGTTTCCGTAGAAGTCTTCCTATGCGATCAGTTGTTCCTTTGATGTAGGGTAGTACGACGTTGGGTCTTCTGGTCTCTTCTTGTGGATGTGGGTCCTTCGGCTTGAATTGTCGATCGATGGCTTTCTTCACCATGTATTTAGAGTAGCCGTTTTGAGCAAGAGCCAAGGTGACTTTCGTAATTTCTTCTGATCTGTTATCGTTATCTGTAAGTCGAATGGTTCTTGAGATTAGTGAGTTGGCAACTGATTGGATCTGTGAAGGATGACGATGAGAAGATGCATTTAAGTATCGATTCATGTGGGTAGGTTTTCTGTATACAGTATGCTGCAGGCTGTTGAGAGATTTCTTTACTAATACGTCGAGAAAAGATAGCTGTCCGTTTTCTTCTATTTCCGTGGTGAACTTGATCCTTGGATGAATGTATGAATGGTATTCAAATATTCTTGGAATTCCTGGATCTTTTCTTTTCCAAAGGACCAAATGACGAAGATGTCATCAACGTACCGGATCCTTAACTTCGGTTTGTATTTGGCCTCCCTTAACGCTTTCTTCTCGAGGTAAATCATGAAAAGGTTGGCGATGACCGGGGACAGTGAAGAACCCATAGCTGCTCTTTCTACCAGCTTGTAAATCTGACCGTCAAATAAAAATTAAGCATTGTTGAGACAGTGTTTGGCGAGGTATACAATGTGGCTGGGCAAGTCTTAATTTTCTCTGATCTGCTTGAGGGCCTCTTCGATCGGGATTCTAGGATAGAGAGACGCGACATCGAAGCTCGCCAAGATGTCGCTGTCTTCAATTTGGACGTTGTCCAGAATTTGAACGAAATGTTCAGAATTTCGCACGTAGGAGTCGGCTTGTTGTGTAATAGGCTGCATGATCACCTGCTTGATTTCTCTCGAGGGATTAGAGTTTTCTTTATCTCCGGATCTATTGGAGATGCCTCTATTTTCGACTTGGTTGTCTTTTCTAGGTAAGTTGTAGGGTCTCTTGCTGCTGGTTTGTAGGCCGTATCTTTGAGCAAGTCCATGATCTTCTGCTTGTAATCCACCGAGTCCATAACCACTGTGGTATTACCCTTGTCCGCCGGAAGTATGATGATATTGTGGTTGTTTTTAAGTTGCTTCAGGGCCTGGATTTCACTTGGATCTAAATTCGACTTCGGTGGTTTAGCTAAACGTAAAATTCTGGAGATGTCCATTCTTAAAATTTCGGCTTTTTGTTTCTCCACTGAAGTTAAGCTGGATTCCACGTTAGCGATGATTTCTTCATCCGGAATGGTCCTTGGGATTAAGGCGTAGTTGAATCCTTGACTTAAAACTGCTCGTTCTGCATCTGAAAGGTTGTATTTTGAAAGGTTATGGACAATCTTTTGGTTTTGGAGGTGTGGCCGTTGAGATGTTTTTGCGGACCTTGCTTTTAAACCTTTGAACTTCTTTTGGAGTTTTTTGGTTTTCTGGGTTCTGTTCGTTTCGCAACGCCAGAATGTTAAAATTTTTAACTGGGTCCAGATGATGATGTGTTGGCTCAATAACAGATGAAGCTGGTATAATTCGATTTCGGTGCTGCTGAGGATCTTCCTCGTTTTTTGGATTTCCTTCTTTAAGAGCGAATTGCTGGCTCGCCTGAGGATCGCTTCAGTTTGTCGGGATCTGGTGTGGTGAGTAAGTCTGGTGAAAGTAGGCTGTAAGTCATTGTCACGACATCGTTTTAGAAATGTCAAATCGCAGAGTAAGATGGTTTTCTTTTCCCTCAGTCTTTCAAAGACTTGGTTTTCCTGTAGGGTTCCTCCCCGTAGAGGTTTATAATGGTAATTCGTAATGCTTCACGGATGGAGAAGTTTGTGTTTTGGTTGATCCGAGGTATCATCCGTTCATCTTCTTGGTTGTTCTCTGTGGACAGGGGCAGACGCTTCGCCAAGATCTCACTTGGCATCTTCAGTGCTTTGTCGTAGTCTCCTGTTGACAGACTGAGGTACTGCGGTGCTCTGGCTCCTTTTTATAGTAGGTCGTCTTGGTCGTAGGTGATAACTAAAATGTAAATAATACCCCCATTGATGTTCTATAACAATCTAAGGGAAGTAGCCAAACAAATTACATTAGAAGAGGCTCAAGCTGCCATATCTGCACTACCAGATTCCGATGTAGACGATGATACTGATGAAGATTTAGATGGAGTGAAAGGCGATGAAAATGACATCCAATTATCCCAATTGTCTGGGAAATCAAATGATGGAAGAAAGAAGGAGAAAAAAGATGTATCATGGAAAAGAAGAACATATGTAGTCCCAAATACCGATTTTTCACCAGGTAATAAGGAGAAAAATTATGTGCAGCAAACTCTGCTAATGTATTTCCTAAAATTTTTTCCGGATGAAGTATTTGTTGAACTAACAGAGAAGACCAACATGTACTCAATAGCAAAACATGGTCGCAATATAGCAACCAGTGTCGATGAAATAAAAAGATTTGTCGCTATTGATATTCTAATGGGAGTAATCCGATTTCCTAGGTTGGGGATGTACTGGGCACCGGCAACCAGAATTCAATTTATGAATAATATTAATATTTCACGAAATCGGTTCGAATCTTTGAGAAATAATCTTCACATTGTAGACATAAACAATAACAATTCTAATGACAAATTATGGAAAGTGAGGCCTATTATACATTCCTTCGAAAAAAGGTGCGAAGAATTGTCAATTGAGGAAAGTTTATGCATTGATGAATCAATTATACCATTTAAAAGTAAATTGGTCATAAAGCAGTACATAAAAGGCAAACCTAATCCATGGGGTGTCAAAGTGTTTATGCTTTGTGGAGCGTCTGGTATGATATACCGTTCCTTAGTATATCAGGGGTCTACAACTCTTCCTGCGCATCTGCAAGAACAATACACTCCTACTAACGGCCTGGTAATGCATCTAGCAGAACGTATTGTTAACCACCGAGGACACAAACTGTTTTGTGACAATTATTTCACTTCGCTTCAAGTTTAACAAGAATTACGCGAGCAAGGTATTTTTGTTGCTGGTACCATTCGCTCCAATAAGCTACAAAAATGTCCTCCAAAAACGGAAAAGGAATTTAAAGAAATTGGACGAGGCTGCTATGATTCTGTTGTAGATGGTACGACAATAAATGCGTAAATATGGCATCCAACTTTGTCGGTCATGAACCGCTGGATGAAGTAAGACGATGGGACAGTAAGGAAAAGAAGTATGTTATGGCAAAACGTCCTGCCATTGTAAGACTATATAATATATCCATGGGAGGTGTAGATAAAAGGGATTTTTTGATTGCATTGTATCGGACCTTTATCAGATCTCGAAAATGGACATTACGGGTGATATTCCATTATTTTAACTTGGCTGTTTGCAGCGCTTGGTTAGAATATCAGAAAGACAAAAACAGTGAGGGGATATTAATGAATTCTCAAATGGATTTATTGGATGTAACGCAAGCGTTGGCATTCTCAGGGTCAGCAAATTCGTTGAATAAAAAAAGGGGCAAGCCAAGCGGATCTAACTCACCTGCTCCTTCAAAAAGGAAAGTGCTTCAAAATCTACCTATAAGTGACATAAGATATGATAGCATAGGTCACTGGCCTATCCATAATGAAGGACATGAGCAAAGATGCAAGCTAGAAACTTGTGGAGGGCGCTCACGTTTTGTATGTGATAAATGCAATGTACCTCTTTGCTTGTCAAAGACAAGGAATTGTTTCAGAAAATTTCACAATAAATAAATGATTGAACAATTTGTCTAGTTTTTTTTATTATATTAATTGTGAATTTTAACATAAAGACCTGCTGGTGGCATTTGCCACCACTTTCTAGATTGAGACCCTTGGAGGAAATCACTTCAAATTTGGTTTTGGAGTTCCTGGTGAAAATCTAATCAATAATTTTCCCACAAAAAAATTAATTGTTTATATAAAAATTTCAGGGCTGAAAGGGTTAAGTCAAATCGATTTCAAATTGAAACAACGAATTATATATCATTTGAAAGAGGAAGGTTTTGTCTTTAATTTGATATAAAAGTCATTTCTTCATTTTCAAAAATAAGACCTCAATCAGCTCTCAAATTTTGATCATTACTTTCGTGTTTCTACTAAAACGTCAAAAACACATTATCTTTTAACATTGCTTTAGTCAAATTGATTTCAAATTGAAACAACGAGACATATATCATTTGAAAGAAGAAGGTTTACCCTTTAATTTGATACATAAGCGATTTCTTCATTTTAAAAAATAAGATCTGAACCGCCTCTCAAATTTTGATCATTACTTTGGTGATTCTACTAAAACGTTAAAAACACTTAATCTTTTCACATTTCTTAAGTCAAATTGATTTTAAATTGAAACAACGATTTAAATATCATTTGAAAGAGGAAGGTTTTGTCTTTAATTTGATATAAAACTCATTTCTTCATTTTCAAAAATAAGACCTCAACCATCTCTTAAATTTTGATCATTGCTTTCGTGATTCTACTATAACGTCCAAAACAGATAATCTCTTAATATTGCTTTAGTCAAATCGATTTCAAATTGAAACGACGAGTTATATATCATTTGAAAGAGGAAGGTTTTGTCTTTAATTTGATGTAAAAGTCATTTCTTCATTTTCAAAAATAAGACCTCAATCAGCTCTCAAATTTTGATCATTACTTTCGTGATTTTACTAAAACGTTAAAAACACATAATCTTTTAACATTGCTTAAGTCAAATTGATTTCAAATTGAAACAACGAGTTATACATTATTTGAAAGAAGAAGGTTTTGTCTTTAATCTGGTATAAAAGTCATTTCTTCATTTTCAAAAATAAGACCTCAATCATCTCTCAAATGTTGATTATTACTTTCGTGTTTCTACTAAAACGTCGAAAACTCATTATCTTTTAACCTTGCTTTAGTCAAATTGATTTCAAATTGAAACAACGAGACATATATCATTTGAAAGAAGAAGGTTTACCCTTTAATTTGATACATAAGCGATTTCTTCATTTTAAAAAATAAGATCTGAACCGCCTCTTAAATTTTGATCATTACTTTGGTGATTCTACTAAAACGTTAAAAACACTTAATCTTTTAACATTTCTTAAGTCAAATTGATTTTAAATTGAAACAACGATTTAAATAACATTTGAAAAAGGAAGGTTTTGTATTTAATTTAATATAAAACTCATTTCTTCATTTTCAAAAATAAGACCTCAACCATCTCTTAAATTTTGATTATTGCTTTCGTGATTCTACTTTAACGTCCAAAACAGATAATCTCTTAATATTGCTTTAGTCAAATCGGTTTCAAATTGAAACGACGAGTTATATATCATTTGAAAGAGGAAGGTTTTGTCTTTAATTTGATGTAAAAGTCATTTCTTCATTTTCAAAAATAAGACCTCAACCACCTATCAAATTTTGATCATTGTTTTTGTGATTTTACTAAAACGTCAAAAATGTATAATCTTTTAACATTTCTTAAGTCAAATTGATTTCAAATTGAAACAACGAGTTATATATCATTTGAAAGAGGAAGATATTGTCTGTAATTTGATGTAAAAGTCATTTCTTCATTTTCAAAAATAAGACCTAAATCAGCTCTCAAATTTTGATCATTACTTTCGTGATTCTACTAAAACGTCAAAAACACATTATCTTTTAATATTGCTTAAGTTAAATCGATTTTAAATTGAAACGACGAGACATATATCATTTGAAAGAAGAAGGTTTACCCTTCAACATGATATATAAATCATTTCTTCATATTGAAAAATAAGATCTGAACCGCCTCTCAAATTTTGATCATCACTTTCGTGATTCTACTAAAACGTCAAAAACACATTATCTTTTAACGTTGCTTAAGTTAAATCGGTTTCAAATTGTAACGACGAGACATATATCATTTGAAAGAAGAAGGTTTACCCTTCAATTTGATATATATATATCATTTCTTCAATTTAAAAAAAATAACACCGCAATCATCTCTCAAATTTTGATCATTGCTTTCGTGATTCTACTAAAACGTCAAAAACACATAATCTTTTAACATTGCTTTAGTCAAATCTATTTTAAACTGAAACAATGTATTATATATCATTTGAAAGAGGAAGGTTTTGTCTTTAATTTGATGTAAAAGTCATTCCTTCATTTTCAAAAATAAGACCTCAATCAGCTCTCAAATTTTGATCATTACTTTCGTGATTCTACTAAATCGTCAAAAACACATAATCTTTTAACATTGCTTAAGTCAAATCGGTTTCAATTGAACCATCGAATTATATATCATATGAAAGAGGAAGGTTTTGTCTTTAATTTGATATAAAAGTCATTTCTTCATTTTCAAAAATAAGACCTCAATCATATCTCAAATTTTGATCATTACTTTGGTGATTCTAGTAAAACGTCAAAAACACATTATCTTTTAACATTGCTTAAGACAAATCGATTTCAAATTGAAACGACGAGTCATATATCATTTGAAAGAAGAAGGTTTACCCTTCAACTTGATATATAAATCATTTCTTCATTTTGAAAAATAAGATCTGAACCGCCTCTCAAATTTTGATCATTACTTTCGTGATTCTACTAAAAAGTCAAAAACACATAATCTTTTAACATTGCTTAAGTCAAATCGGTTTCAAATTGAAACGACGAGACTTATATCATTTGAAAGAAGAAGGTTTACCCTTCAACATGATATACAAATCATTTCTTCATTTAAATAAATAAGACCTCAATCATCTCTCAAATTTTAATCATTGCTTTCGTGATTCTACTAAAACGTCAAAAATACATAATTTTTTAACGTTTCTTAGGCGAACGCGATTCCAAATTGAAACATCATTTGAAAGAGAAAGACTCATCCTTCAATTTGGTATACTTTTATATATATTTGGTGTTTGATTTGTTGTATTGAAGTTTTGGTGTAATTGTTTGATAAAAAATTTGGATTATTGAGATTTGTTGTAATAAAAAGTTGATTGGTTTGCGGTGGTGTTTTAATCCAACAATCGCGTGTTCTTCGCCGTGTCCCTTTTCATTAGTTATAACAAAGGGTCCGGTGAGAGTGTAACGTTAACCCGGATTAATGGACGGGCTGCATGACATTCGCTATTTTAGCGCCGCGACGCCTTAATTGACCCGAAGGCGAGAACCGCTCGTTATCGCCCCCGAAAAATTTTCGCCTCCACTTTTATAACCACCACTTATAAAAAACGATTTACACAAACTGATTTATTGAAACAAGAAATAAAACATTTCATATTTTAAAGATGTAACAGGTTTTAAAGGTTTCCGTGACCTACACTAATTACTTTAATAATAGCGTCCAAATCAGCAGATGTCGCTTAAACCCCCTTTATTACAATAATTACAATAACGACTTTAATCGATCAATAAATTTGTGAAACAACCGCAAAATAACCACAAAAAAAAACAAGAAAAGGGTTGGTTTGAAAAGAAACACGAATTCAAATCCGAAGTCACAAAACTCAAACAATAACCCATAGAAAATAACACAAAAACTGCTCTTTTCGCCCTCTCAAAGAAGTAAAATTCAAGTGTATTTGACTCCCTCTCGTTTTCATTGAGTAGTCATTAGCGCAAAGGGTGTTTTACGCGATGGCAATGATGGGGGAAAGTTACCCCCAAACAATAGACTTGGGACGGGTGCAAATCGCGTGCACGCACTTAAGAGTTCTTGTCGAAAGGGAGGCCCTCGACCTTTAGTTATTGTTATTTGTTCGTGGTCGGCAATTCGTCGCGCCAAAGCGATTATCGATCGCGACGAAAAGAACATGACTCCTCCGGGTGGCGAAGAGGAGAGAGAGGAAGAGAAAACGGTTGGGCGAGACTCTCCTCTCCCAGGAGCAGCAGGAGGAGATGACGCCCCCAATTACCGTTACCCCTCTGTGTTTTCGATTGGTAACGCGGTGGTGGAAATCCCCCTGAAAATCTAATACACGTCATAATAAACATTTCTTTTCTTGCAATTAGTGTCGAGAAAAAAACGGTTAAGATGTGATCGAAAAAGAATGGGAGATAGAGAGAGAAAACTTTTATCTGAATCTGATCTGAGCACAGATTTGTCTTCCGGCTCGATGCCGGAGACCTTATCTCTTCGTGTGGGCGAAACCCGACCCGGAGTCGATACGAGAACAGTAATTTCACATCTCAGAATTACCATACCGGGCAACGATTAGGGTATATTTAATACCGTTCCCGCGATAAGATTTCTTTACACCTTCCCCCTTCCTTTCCTTACCTCTAATTCTCGATTTCCCTTCTTTAACGACCAGTTTCCGAACAATACATCTCAACATCGTGACTTATTAAATTTAACAACATCTTGGGTTACATTATTAGATTAGAAAAAGGATTTTTTGTCTCCCTTTGGTTTTGGTTACATCGAGTTCCTTTTTTTTATTTTTTGGTGAGTTGGCACCGATGGCACGCAGGTCGGATTGGTAGAAAATTGTCAATTGGAGAACAATCAGGCGCCGCGACGCGCAACCGGCGCCGCCACCCAATTGGTATTCATGGCTTGGGACCGATATCGGCTCCTTGCGACAGCAATTTACATACCAAAATGAGCAGGGGACCACCCCAAAGGGGGCGACGTGCCCCCCGCGATGCGTTCGCGACCAATTTTCAACGTACTTTGTGCGGATCCCACCGTCTCATACCCGATATTAGTTTTGAGGCGACGTCTTCTATCTCGAATAAGATATTTCGAATGGAACTGTTACTGAAGAGGTCAAAAGATCAAAATATTTGATATCAATTTTGTTTCAAAGACATCGGGAAATTGAAAATGTTGATTGGTGTTTGTCTAAATGAGCCAAATTGGTTCAAACTTCTTCTGAATTGATTCACAAAGAGAAAAGAAGTAGATAATTAATGCTTCAAAGATTCCCAGAAAGAAGAAATGTTGATGGGTGGGTGCCAAAATGATTCAAAATACTGCTACATTACTTCACAAAGGCAAAGGAAGTTGCAAATAGTAATGAAAGTGCTTTTCAGTAGATTCAACGAGTTAGGAATAGAGAAAATGTAGTTACTATAAATAAAAGTAGCTCTAATTGGTGAAAAATACAACATTTATAACTTATTCTTTAAAATAAAGAAATATTTTGAGATTTAGTGATTTAGTATTTAAAAGTGTCAAAATAAAATTTTACAATTTAAAATAAATTTATTAATAACTTTATCAAA
Organism: Onthophagus sagittarius; assembly: GCA_036711965.1. Lineage (NCBI taxonomy): Eukaryota > Metazoa > Arthropoda > Insecta > Coleoptera > Scarabaeidae > Onthophagus > Onthophagus sagittarius. The sequence goes on along the minus strand of JASERS010000010.1, from coordinate 19,573,505 downwards.
TTTGATCTTCTCATTTCAAATATTTACGTAAAATTGTAATTAATTAATTAAAAACTAGAAATAATTTAATTAATTAATCAAATTTTGTTAGGTAGTAATTTTAGTTCCTTCGATTTTTAGGTTGGCGATAAAAAAGGTTCAACGTCAACACAAAAATGTCAAAAATTATTTAAACGTTATAAATAAGTTTTTTTACTTAAAATAATCAAAAATGAACCAATTTTATTACAAAAATAAGTACACGTAAGTTAAACGCACTTATTTAAGTATTTTTTTAGTTCAAAATATAATCGTATTAATGTTATGAGCAAAATCAAGTTTGAGGTTATGTTTACATCTTACATTTTTTTCTTTTAGCCCAAATTCTTTAAGATACTTAATTACATAAAATGTAATTGGTTAAAATCGTGTTTAAGCAGGAATTAACCTCAATTTAAATTCTTTGCTTGAAATTAAAAATTTTTTTTAAGATTTAGTGACATTTCAAAAAATAAGAAAAAAAATTTAAAATCAATTTGATTAATAGATACATTAAATTTGATCTTCTCATTTCAAATATTTATGTAAAATCGGAATTAATTAATTAAAAATCAGAAATAATACGATTAAAAGTAGTAATTTTTATTTTTTCGATTTTTAGGTTGGCAATAAAAAAGGTTCAACGTCAACACAAAAATGTCAAAAATTATTTAAACGTTATAAATAAGTTTTTTTACTTAAAATAATCAAAAATGGACCGATTTTATTACAAAAATAAGTACACGTAAGTTAAATGCGCTTATTTAAGTATTTTTTTAGTTCAAAATATAATCGTATTAAGGTTATGAGCAAAATCAAGTTTGAGGTTATGTTTAAATCTTAAAATTTTTTCTTTTAGCCCAAATTCTTTAATATGCTTAATTATAAAAAATGTAATTGGTTTAAAATCGTATTTAAGCAAGAATTAACTTCAATTTATAATTTTTGGCTTGTAATTAAAAATTTTTTTTAAGATTTAGTGAAATTTCAAAAAATAAGAAAAAAATTTTAAATCAATTTGATTAATAGATACATTAAATTTGATCTTCTCTTTTCAAATATTTACGTAAAATCGTAATTAATTAATTAAAAATCAGAAATAATACGATTAAAAGTAGTAATTTTAGTTTTTTCGATTTTTAGGTTGGCAATAAAAAAGATTCAACGTCAACTCATAAATGTCAAAAATTATTTAAATGTTATAAATAAGTTTTTTTGCTTAAAATAATCAAAAATGGACCGATTTTATTACAAAAATAAGTACACGTAAGTTAAATGCGCTTATTTAAGTATTTTTTTTAGTTCAAAATATAATCGTATTAAGGTTATGAGCAAAAATCAAGTTTGAGGTTGTTTACATCTTAAAATTTTTTTCTTTTAGCCCAAATTCTTTAATATGCTTAATTACATAAAATGTAATTTTTTAAAATCGTATTTAAGCAAGAATTAACTTCAATTTATAATTTTTTGCTTGAAACCAAATATTTTTAAGATTTAGTGACATTTCAAAAAATAAGAAAAAAATTTAAAAATCAATTTGATTAATAGATACATTAAATTTGATCTTCTCATTTCAAATATTTACGTAAAATCGCAATTAATTAATTAAAAATTAGAAGTAATTCGGTTAAAAGTACCAATTTTAGTTTTTTCGATTTTTAAGTTGGCAATAAAAAGATTCAACGTCAACACATAAATGTAAAAAATTATTTAAACGTTATAAATAAGTTTTTTTGCTTAAAATATTAAAAATGGACCGATTTTATTACAAAAATAATTACACGTAAGTTAAATGGACTTATTTAACTACTTTTTTTTATTTCAAAATATAATCGTATTAATGTTATGAGCAAAAATCAAGTTATGGTTATTGATTGATTGATTGATTATAACTTTTAGGCAAGGTGATGGAGTCTGAGCATTAGCTCTTCTTCTCCAGTCTCGATGTTGATATCAATTCTTTATTACCATTCCATTAGATTCACTTTATTTCACCTTCCTTTTTCTTTCTTTATTAGCTCTTCAAAATTATTAGAAATCACTATACTTTATTTTACCCTGCGGCATTATGATAGGAACTACAAAATTCACAATGAAACACAGCTCAACATGAAAATAAATGATAGGTATGAATCTGGAAAGAACAGAAAGCAGGTTCATGAAGTATTATACAGTTGTATATAAACTATTTGTTTTTCTATTTATATATGCAATTTAAAAGTATAATCTGTTAGTGTTTATAAAGTTGTATAGAATAAGATATATTTTTAAATCGTTACTAGTAAGCAATGAAGTCAAGTTATAAGGTGGATAATATTTTTTTGATATTAATTTTTCCATTAAGATATTTCTGGAAAATTCATATCTTTTACATGCAAAGAATATATGGTTCAAATCACCATATTGACCACAATCACAATCTGGGTTTTCTCTCAATTTGATTCTATATAAATGAGCCGGGAACATAGCATGTCCCATACGAAGTCTTGTAAAAAGTGAGAAGAAATTCCTCGATATGAATGGGAACACCTCGAACCATGCTTTGTGGTTGACTACCTCTTGACCCGCTCTGTAAGATATTCCTTTACCTTCTAATGACTTTCCTGCTTCCTGTTTCCATCTTTCCCAAATGTCCCTTTTTTCATGAACATAGATCTCCCCCACATCCAGCTTAGCATTTAAGGCTTGCTTTCCGTGTCCACACATGGGCAATTCATCAGCTCTCTCATTTCCCTTCAAACCATGGTGTCCCTTAATCCAGCACACACATATATATCTTTTCTGTAAATATGTCTTATATAATTCTTCCACAATTTCAAGAAAGAAGTGATGTCCCTCAAGATTCGACATATACTCCTCCAAAGCAAGCACCGCATTCAATAAATCAGTAAAATTACAGTTTTGTCCACGTTAAATAATTTAGCGATTCTGATGGCTGTTAAAATTCCAAACAACTCCGCCCCATAAATAGAAGTTAGGTCGGGTAGGCGACAAGAGAAATCGACATTTAAATCCTCCGAAAAAATTCCACAAGCAACGCTTCTGGGATTATCCCTCAATGAACCATCAGTATATATAAATGAAGTCCCAGACCAACTTTTATGTATGTACTCCTCAAATTCGCCATTTATCACCTGTCTGTACTTGTGTACAATTTCTTCAGGTATCGGTGTATGTAGGTATCTTGCTGTATTAGGTTTAAAATGTTTGATGGCGTAATCTACCCTAAAAGCGTCATGTATACAGGGTGTTTCGGTGACTCGGGGCGCAAATTAAACCACATATACTAGAGTCAAAATGATGATGATTCGTGTAAAAATTTTTGATCTAAACCAATAAATGGCGGAGTTATTGGTTATCAAAATCAAGAAATTTTAACTAATTTTTCTAAATATTTTCAATACTGTTAAAGCTAAAGCGCTGAAATTTGGTATAATGTAAACCAGAAGCAAGTAGAATCATTAATCAGGGTGTGAGTTAAATCGATCTACGGGAACCATACTATACAGGTGTTCCTAAAATTTAGATTCTCAGAACTTTTTTATTCGCTCATAAATTTACATTTATTTTTGCACTTTTCAATAGAAAATTTATTTTCGAAACTTTTCTGACTTTTACGAAATTTTGGTAAAATTCACCGTTGTTGAGTTAAATCCAAAAATGTTGGACCCCGACAATAACAACAGCAAAAAAATCTAAGATAGGCATGAAATTGAACGATGAATTGAGTTACCAACTCGCTAACAATCGTTTAACAATTAATCGTTTGTATAAAAACTTAAAGGGTTCAATGTATTATCGGCTTTTAGAAGTTCTTTTTACTATAATTATTGCCTTGGTCTAACATTTTTGAATTGAACTCAAAAACGACGAATTTTAAGGTTTCAACTGTTTAATTGTTAAGCGATTGTTAGTGAGTTGATGGCTTAATTTGTCGTACAATTGTCATGGCAGGCTTAGAGTTTTTCATTACCATTTTTTACCAAGATCCAACAATTATGTATTTAACTCAAAAACGGTAAATTTTATCTAAATGTCGTAAAAGTAATAAAAGTTTCTAAAATAAATATTCTATTGGAAAGTGCAAAAATAAGTGTAGGTTTACGAGCAAATAAAAAAGCTCTGAGCATATAAAATTTGGGAACACCCAGTATAGCATTGTACCTGTGGATCGATTTAACTCACAAACTCTCTAATGATTCTACTTGATATTGGTTTACACTGTACCAAATTTCAGCGTTCTACTTTAAACAGTACAGAATATATTTAGAAAAATCACTTAAAAGTTCTTAACTTTGATGACCTATAACTCCCCCATTTATTGGTTTAGACCAAAAATTTTTACACGATTCATCATCATTTACACTCTACTATATGTGGTTTAATTTGTGCCCCGAGTCACCGAAACACCCTGTATAATAAGTATTCATTTCTTTAATTTTGTCTTTAATTTTACTAAATATGCTGACTATCAACGGTATTGTTTTCTTGGACTTTCTCCCTATAACATAAGAATCTGTTAGTTTTTCAATTGTTTCGATAATAATGTTATTTGGCTGTTTCATGTTATTTAAGATAAATTTGGTCTCCAATATTTCTGCCCTATATGACAAAGGTATTTCTCCCATTTCTATTGTTAACGCATTTACAGGAGTAGTTTTTAGCACACCCAAAATCAGTCGATACGCAGCATAGGTTACTCTCTCCAATTTCAAAGTTTGATATTTTGCAGTTGGAATAGTCAGTCAAAGCCCATATTCTAATCGTGATCTGATTATGTTTCGGTAGAGTAATTTTAATATTTTGGGGTCACTGCCCCATTTTGTGGAAGCAAGTGATTTAAGCATGTTTACACCATTGTACGTAGCTTTAACAGTTTCATTAATTTGATTTTTCCATGACAACTTTCTATTAAAATGTATACCTAAATACTTTATATTATCTGTGTAATCAATAACTTTTCCGTCAAAATAGATAGGATGATATGCAATATTTCTTTTTCGAGAGAAAATCATTGCTTTAGTTTTTCTGTAGATACTGTTAGGAATCTGTCCTGAAAAAATGAAGCCAAAGCCTGTGATGCTTTATTAAGTTGATAAATACACGTTTCTATACCCCTTGCACTTGAATATATCACTATATCGTCGGCGTAACATGATATTTGTACCACAATTTTTTAAGATTTTATTAAGACCTTTAATATAGATATTAAACAATACCGTACTAATAGGAGCTCCCTGAGGTAAACCTCTGTATTTAATTCTCCTATCTTCATCCTGTCGTTCTTCATTTCTAAAATTTTAACTACTGTTAATTTGTGTATTACCTTTATAAGTTGTTTTGGTACCATTATTTCTTCTAATATATCCATTAATTTTTGTATAAAAACACTTCCATATGCATCTTTCAAATCCAAAAAAATACCTCCCATTGAATGACCTTTCGAAAAAGCCGACTGAATATTTGTTGTAAGCAGTGTGACTGCATGCAAGCCAAACTGCGTTTCATCGTATAATCTATGATGTTCTATCCACCACTCCAGTCTGTTAGTAACAATTTTCTCGAAGGTCTTTCTAATACATGACATCAAGGTTATGGGTCTGTAACTTTCTGATCTATTCGGTTTCTTTCCCGGTTTAGGTATTGGTACTATCATAGACAAGTCCCACTCCCTAGGTAAATCACCATCTTGTAATACGTTGTTAAATAATTTAATCAAGTTCATTTTGGCGTTTGTTGGTAAATGTTTAATCATTGAATAAGAAATTTCGTCACATCCAAATGATGTGTCTTTTCTCGCATATATGATTTTATTTAGTTCTTCGTAGCTGATTTGTCTGGTTACATCTGTTTGCTTGTCAAGGATATATTCTGGTACAATAATCTCTTTTTTTTTCAGGAACATACATAGGGCATAAATTGTCAATAAATTCCTCTGTCCATGAGTGATCATTATGTTGTTCATTTGTAGATCTAAAAACTGCATTATATACTCTAATTGTTCTCCATACTTTAGTCATAGGCGTCAGTCTGTTTATTGATTGGCAAAAATTTCTAAAATGTTGTCTCTCCTTGTTGAGTAATAATTTCTTAGACAGGGCTATATGTCTTTTAGCTATAATATAATTAACTAAAGTTTGCACATTCCCTGTACTATCACATTCCCTGTCCCACCAAGGGTACACATCTACATCCTTTCGTACGTATGTTTGTCTTGCTTGTGAACTATCAGCTACTTGTTTTATTACTGTAATTAATTGGTCATACTCTAGGTGTCCTTCTGTGAGTTTGTTATGTATATTTTGGTTGTAGTGCTTCCATGATATAATTTTCTTTTTTCTCCTATTAATACGTGGAAAAATGTCACCGTTATTATTCCAGTTGTTTAATTCACAGAAAACCGGGAAGTGATCACTTCCCAAAGTGTCACATCCAGTAAAACAAATCATATTACCCGACATATCATTGGAGCAAAGAACAATTTCTATAACACTAATATTCTCGTTGTGGTAACTAAACAGTGTGCTCTTTCCGTCATTCATAATATTTAAATTTCGCCGTTAAATTTCGTCGTTACCTCTGGGGTTGTTTCTTGAACTTCCCCAGCTAATATGATTTCCGTTAAAATCTCCTAAAATAATATATTTGGAATTAGTCTTCCTTAGGGTGTCTCTCCAATCATTAATATTAAAGTCTGCATTCGATGGAATATATCCTGCTATAATAGATAGGATGATCTTAATAAAATGTACGTTTTCTAGATCCGAATCTACACTATCGTCGGTATTAAAAGGAATATTTTTCCTAATTAATACAGAGAGACCTCCATATCCGTCTTCCGTCGTCTTTTTTATATGAAAATAATTAGGTGTAGTAATATGTGTATCTTTTGTAAACCATGTTTTTGTGATTATAATAATATCATACGTAGTGTGTTTTAAAAAAGTTAATAAGCTAGGTTTATTTTTACATAAACTTCTAGCATTCCAGTTCATTATTTTTAATGAATTGAATTTTAATAAGAGGTTGAAGGGAAGTCACCGTAAGTCAACCTAAGGTTGTCGATATTTTCACTTCATCTTCAGGGTTGATTTCTATATCTTCTATCTTTCTATCTCTTCCATCTGTTCATTGTGGTATATTGGTTCCATAATGTAGTTCACGACATTGTTTCTTCCTTCATCAGAAGTGTTATTACTTGATTCTCTTCTTTCCAAATAGCAAAATTTTTAGGAGTGCTACTAGGGATGTTTCCACTGTTAAAATAGAGTAAATCAGATGATACTTCGTTTTGTCTTTTTTGGGATAAGTGTTGAGTGTGGTCCACAGTGACTAATTACTGTGGAGCTCATTGTGTCTTTTCGTAATTTGGGAAATCGAGTGTCATCGACATTACATTGTGACGTACTCACACCAAATGTGCAAGCACAGCCGACCCGCCTTTCGGCATCCGGCTAGACCCACCATCCAGGAACCCGCAACCAAGGAAACCCACCGCCTCCGCCTTCCAAAAATTAGCGGAGAATTACCCTGTTCGCTTTATTATTAACAAATACTAAACCATTTAATAACAAAGTAAGATAAATCAAACAACGAAAATATAAATGAATCAAACTATCGTACTAAACTGAGCGAAAACGAAATAATCAAACAAAATAATCTTCAAATTACAATAACTAAACCAAACAAAAACATTAATGCAACTTATAACCTATATCAAAAAATAATATAAACCAAAAATCTAATACAATAATAAAATAAAAGCAAAAACTGAAACTATTTACTAAACTATTTACAAAAAAGAGCTCTGAACAGACTGCAGCAAAAGTCCAGGGCCGCAAACCGTAGCGATAGAACTAATCCCTTATTATTTATAACTAATCCCCCTTTAATTAATCTATTTATTCCCATCCCCTTCGTAATAGAACACTAGTCCCGCCGCCAGCTTATTCCAGTCATCCATGTCCTCGTCACTCCTGATTTCCACTAACACACCTCTACCATCCTCTCTTCTCTTTTCAAACACACTTTTCCTACATTCCACTCTCTTAGGGTCAGAACACTCCCACACCACGTGATGTGGTGTGTCCTCCCCGTTCCCACACACACATACATTATTTACATCTCTCACTCTACACTGCATCCAACACTGCCCTCACTTTCTCAAACCATTCATTCATCCCACAAATCCATAGAATCAGCCCCAAGCTGGACCCCTGTGGGCATCCCCTATTAACGCATACCTCCACATCCTCGCACCTCAAAACCCTGTCACTCAAAAAACTTTTCACCGCACATACTAAATACTCTGGTACACCCATCCTCATCAATCCTTTCAGCAACCCTGGTATCCAAATGGCATTAAATGCATTCGAGATATCCAGGGCTACCACCACACCATGCCAACCACGCACTTTACATTTATTTATTCCACTCACCAAACTATCCAACGCCTGCATTGTCCCCCTCCCTTTCCTAAAACCATACTGCCTCTCATCCAACTTTCCAGTACTCTCCACAAAACTTAAAATCCTTTCAGCCAACACTCGATCCAAAACCTTCCCCAAAGAGGAAGCAAGGCAGATGGGTCTTATTCCTCCATTTGGCTTGGGAAGCCATACTACTCTTGCTTCCTTCCACACCTCTGGAAACACTCCTTCATCCAAACATTTCTGAATCACTTCCATCCATTCATCCGTAAACCTTTTCCAACTCTCCTTAACTACCATACTCTTCATTCCATCACATCCCGGGGCTTTTCCTTCTCCCATTCCACCAATTATTACCTCTAACTCACCAACACTTAACCTCTCACCCTTTCTCGCTTCACATCCTCTAACACATTCCATCATCCTATGTCTCGTCTCTGCCCTTATCTCTCCCTGTCTCCTGGTATCCTCCTGTTCGCTGTCCTGTAAAAAATACTTTTCAAATTGCCTCTTTATCTCCTCCTTGCGCCCTATCACTTCTCCACTTTCACTCCTTCCTACCATTATTACCCTCCTTCCATACCCTTTACTCTCTTTCCATACTTCATACCATCCCTTCATTTTCACTCTCTCTCCCAGCTCCTCCACCCATCTTCTCTTTGCCTCCAAAATACCCTTTTTGTATCGCATCCTCTTCTCCCTGTAAATCTCCTTCTTCTCGTTCACGTTCACCCCGTTCCTCCTACATTCCTGATAACTCCGTCTGGCCACTCTCACATCCTTCCTCATCACATTCAACCTATCATTCCACCACTCCCTAGATCCACCTCCTCTACGTCCCTTCCCTCTCACACCTCCAACCAACTCTTCGCATACTCCAACTATTGATTCACTCCAAATCCTCGCATGTTCCTTCCCATTGACTCCATCCACGTTCCCCCTTACCAATTTCTTCTTCATCTCCTCCTCAAACCTATCCCAATCCATTTTCCTGAATTGAAAAACCTTTTTCCCTATTCCCCACTCACTCCCTATCGTTTGTACCTTCCATGCAATCATCTTGTGGTCACTCAACGACTCTTCCTCCCTTACTTTCCAATCCTGCGCTTGTAATCCTTTCGCCAAAGTCAGATCCACCCAACTACAGCCATTGGCAGTCTCGAACGTTGGCTCCCCTGCATCGTCATTGAGTATATCCCATCCATTCCTAATCACCCATTCACTCATACATTCACCCCTAGTCTCAAACATCCTATCTCCCCACATCGGGTGTCGTGCGTTGAAGTCGCCCCCTACAACGCATTTCTGAACGTCTCGAACCGCTGTTTCCAATTTCTCCAATGCTCCCAACAGATCCCCGGTTGGCGTAGCATACACACATCCTATCCTCATCTTCTCCCCCTCCTTACCACACTCCATTACCACGCATTCCTCGTCATCCAGTACTCCCACTACATCTTCCTTCTTGAACACCCCATCCTTCAAAATCCCTATCACACATTTACCCTTTCCCAGAACCACATCTCCTTTCTCCCAAACTTCCCCTCTCATAAACGGTTCCTGAATCAACAACACATCCACTCTCAACTCTCTCGCCATCCTAATCGCGTTCAGCATGGCGGCTTTACCCCTACCCACGTTCACCTGCAGACCTGATATTATTTTTATTCCCCTATCCATAATTTATAGAACGTTCTACCATCGCTACCGCTGCCCTGAACTCTCCACATTTTCTATCCCTAGCATCATGATGATGATCCCTTCCCCTATTCCTACAATTCACGCATGTTGGTCCCTCTTCCTTTTTCCTGCAGTCCTTGTAGTCGTGCCCTTTATCCCCACAATGACCACACACCCTTTCTGATTTGCACGTTCTCTGCAAGTGCCCAAATCCCTGGCAGTTGTAACACCTTTTAACGTCTATGTAGTATTATACGTCTATGTAGTGTCATCGACAGTCACCACATCCATATTTTCTCTACTTTCATTATGTAGTATCATTTTTGTTGCCTCATACGCCGAGTAATTATATCTCGCCATTGATTCCCTTATTAGCATTTGTTTTTTAAACTCAGGACATTTTCTATCTTTGGGAGAGATTCCTTTTTCTATTGACATATGTTCCCCTTTGCAAAAACAGCATGTATATTTCTGGTAGTGCAATCTTGCAGTTCATGTTGTTCACTACATGCAGGACATCTGACTTTAGAATTGCAAATTTCTTTGGTGTGTCCATATCTACAGCATTGAAAGCATTGCACCACAGATGACACATACACTTCAGGAATTCTAATAGAAATAAATAAGGATATGTACCTAGGTCTTGCTGACCCTCTAAATGTAACAACCACCGAAGCAGTATTAACATATTTTACTTGATTGTTTTCATCTATTTGTCTCCTTTTTATTCTTCGCACCTCTAAAACCTCTCTACCATTTTCTGTCTCCATAAATTCCAAAATCTCTTCTTCTGATAGATTAATATCTATTTGTCTGATTAAACCTATACATGTTATTTCGTGATTAGGTATATATGCTTTCCACCTCCTTTCAATCAAAATATCGGATAACAGAAACTCATTAGCACTCTGCTTACTCGTAAACTCTATCTCCAATTTATTCCTTCCTCTCTTTCCAATTTTCTTAATTCCTTCCACTTCATTCTCGTAAAAAATTTTTCTCACTTGAATGTTACGAGGTCCGGTAATATTTCCCGCTTGCGATTCTAGATTAATAATGTAAGGTGCGGCGTCGTAATTATTATATTTAGTGTATAAATTTACTATTTTGTCCCTATTTTTATGTCAAACCCATGTGTTTTCATTACCTGGTACAAAAATTTGATGACTTTGAGATGAATCCAATGTTTATTACCGGAAACATCAAGAATATAACCTTTACGTGCAATTGAATAATTCTCTCAAATATTTTTCAGTAAATTCAATATCAATGAAATTATTTATATCTATCTGATTATAGTTGTTAGTTATAATATTTATTAATTCGTAAATACTAGTATTTGCATGTATGTCTGATAACTTATGTTTACCTTCTAACGTAACTGGAGGCGGTATCCCGCCTCCGCCTTGCGAAATCATGTCTTTTTTTCAACCAATATATGTTTGATTGTAACTCTATATATGTATACAACTCTGTAACTTACCACAGGGTAAATCAAATTTATTCATTCAGTTATGTTTACATCTTTTCATTCAAAATTCTTGAATATATATAATTATATAAAGATACTTGGTTAAATTCGTATTAAATTTAAGCAGTCATAAAGAACAGTGCATTAAATAACTCAATTAAGTCAAATAAAGACTTTCATAACAATTTATTTTAAACGGGACGATTCTTTCGAGTGAATTCGTTTCGCAATAATAAAACTTTTTTTCGACGTAACTCGAACGTTTTTTTTATTGTTAGATAATCGGAGCCCCATTACCAGGCATAAAATATTTATAAATCGCTCGCGAACGCCGCCGTTCGGTCACGGTAGATTATCGCGCTAATTTGAGTTTAAACGGACCTCATCTATGCATACGGCTCGTTTCCAACAAACTTTCTATTTCCACGGTAAACGATTTTAATAAATAATCGTAAACAAATCAAGAAACATCTCGGTTACGTCACCATATTGACAAATACTATCAAAATAGACCAAAATAATTAATCTTTTTTGTGGGTCCCATACGAAAAAATTATTTCTTTATTTAAATAAATAAAAAAGGGTTTTAACGAAACGAATTCAAGATGGATATGTTATCCATCAGAAAAGTTCGATTACATGGTATGAAAGATTCGAGATGGATGACCAAGGACAAAATAACGCAATATAAAGGGTTGATTAATTTATTCAGTGAGAAATTTGGGTTTATTTGGTTCTCTTTTTAATGTTAAATGTTTGCTTTAGAGAGGGATAAGAAAATTTCAAATTCCGATAAATCGGTCGCCACTAAACGGGATAAACGAGCTTTGGCTACGTTGAAGAAAGAAATAGCCGGCGATCGAGATCTTTTAGATAACGCCTTATACGGAGACAAACAGATAATAAGAAATGCATTATTGAGCGATAGGCGGATTCAATTGGCTTATGAGCGATTAGAACCTCACGTAATCGTGGAACATTTGCAACAACAAAAATTTAATTGTCGCAAGAAAATGGATTTGATGCAATTCGAAAAGTTACAAAAAGCAAGACGACTTGTTACTGCTAAGGTAAAATCATTTCTAAATATGAGCTAAAATTAATATTATCTAACTTTATTAACTTACCGATGTATTGAGTTCAAATATTTTTCAGCTTGAATACGCCGAATTGATTGATAGATTAACTTATGAACAGCCCGGTTCATTTCCGGTTGAGCGTTTATGCAGAGAATATACATCTCACGTCCAAGATGCCATCCTAAAAAAAGAAGCCGCAATTGTTGTAAATGAAACTTACAAAAAAATAATAAGTGTTATGAAGAAAGATCAAATTTATTTCGATCAAATTCTGTACTGCTTAAACCAAGACGCCCGGAAGCAAGCAAAATGCATGTTTGATACAATCATGCTGGGACAATTAGCCATCGAATATTTGGATGATCGCCGCGAAGATTTTCGAGAACTTGAAGCAGCCGTTCAATGCGATATGACGTTAAGAAAACAAACCGTTAAATCAACAAGACAAGTCGTCGAAAGTTTATCGAAAAACATCAAATTTTATATTAGAAGAGACGTAAATATTTCTCCCTTATTAAAATAAAAAACATTAAATAATAATAAATCATTTTTTAGAGCGATACAAATTTACCCGGCGACCTCTTCTTAAACACCAACACCGATATCGAAGCAGAAGTGGCCGAAATCTGCAAAACTTTAGATCAACTCAAAGAAGCGTTTAGCGTAAACTACTATTTACAACTTTTCGATTGCCTAAAAGAACAAGATCGCCAAGCAAAACGATTAAGAGCTTTATGCGATCGGACTTTAGAAGGTCGCGATACTTTACAAAATCGTTTAAATCACGCCACTTTAAGTTACACCGAAATGGTGAATTCGGTTTGTGATGGCACGGCTGATTACGTTGAAGAAAAGCGGTCGTTGTTGGAATCGTTGGATTATGGGGAATTTCGTAAAAACGAAGCAATTAAAAAACGCGAAGCCGTCTCGACCGTATTCACGAACGTGAAAATTTCGTTGCAACAAATGGAGCAAATGTGTAAAGTGATACGGGATCCGAAAGAGAAGAAAGTGACGGCGAAACTTCCGTCTGTTGAGAAAAGTCTTGCTATGGTTAAAGCTGCGCGACATCCCCAAATGATGAGGCAAATGTATGAACATTTAATTAAAGACGTTATTGATGTTAAAGAAGTTTGCGATGATATTATTAATATTTTGACGCCGAAATTGGCGGTTGTTATGGGGGCGGCTGCTGGGGTTGTTCTTGATGAAAGGACCCATGGGTTGGCTGATATTCAATTACAACGAATGACAAGTAAACGTACACCGTCTGTTTTGAGGGAAATCGCTGGACCGACTGAATGTGACTAATTAAAAAATTAGATTTAGAAAAAAAATTGTTATAACATTATTTTCAGCATTGGTTGAAGGACTTACTATGGACGACTTTGGAGTTCCAACAAGAGCTGATATAAAAGCACAAAGTGATGAAATCGTTTTGATGTGTACTCCAAGTGATGATGACCCCGATGCCAAAAAATAATAATGAGAGATGATATTTTTTGTGTGGGTGGTAATGATTTTTTTTATGTATATTTTTTTGTTTAAGTATATTTTCTTTTAAAATATTTCTTGTTTTGGTTGTTATCTAACTAACCATTATGTAAGAAGAAATGCCAAAATTTAAAATCAACAATTTAATTTATAAATTTAGATTGTATCTCAAGAAGCAAAGGAGATGGGAAGAAACGTGATGAAGAAAAATAGTTAATAATGATCCCAAAATACATAATCCATAATCAGTTAAATCCTATCGATGGTATTTTTTATGTATGCAGGAAGAAATGTTAACATGGACAATTTAGGTTATAAATATAAATTGTATCTCAAGAACTAAAGCAGATGGGAAAGAAGCTTCATTAATAAAAATAGTTAATAATGATCCCAAAATATATAATCCATAATCAGTTAAATCGTAATGATGGTATTTTTTAATGTATGTAGGAAGAAATGTTAACATCGACAACTTAGGTTACTAATATAGATTGCATCTTAAGAACCAAAGCAGATGGAAAGAAGCTTCATTAATAAAAATAGTTAATAATGATCCCAAAATACATAATCGATAATCAGTTAAATCCTAACGATGGTATTTTTATGTATGTAGGAAGAAATGTTAAAATCGACAATTTAGATTATAAATATAGATTGTATCTCAAGAACTAAAGCAGATGGAAAGAAGCTTCATTAATAAAAATAGTTAATAATGATCCTAAAATACATAATCCATAACAAGCTGAATCCTAACGATGGTACTTCTTTATGTATGAAAGAAGAAATATTAAAATCGACAATTTAGGTTAGAAGTATGAATTGTATCTCAAGAACCGAAGCAGATGGAAAGAAGCTTCATTAATAAAATTAGTTAATAATGATCCCAAAATATATAATCCATAATCAGTTAAATCCTATCGATGGTATTTTTTTATGTATGTAGGAAGAAATGTTAACATCGACCATTTAGGTTATAAATATAGATTGTATCTCAAGAACCGAAGCAGATGGAAGAAGCTCATTAATAATAATAGTTAATAAAGACCACAAAATACATAATCCATAACCAGATAAATCCTAACGATGGTATTTCTTTATGTGCGTACGAAGAAATATTAAAATCGACCATTTAGGTTATAAATATAGATTGTATCTCAAGAACCGAAGCAGATGGAAGAAGCTCATTAATAAAAATAGTTAATAATAATCCCAAAATACATAATCCATAACCAAATGAATCCTAACGATGATATTTTTTTATGCATGTAGGAAGAAATGTTAAAATCGACCATTTAGGTTATAAACATAGATTGTATCTCAAGAACCGAAGCAGATGGAAGAAGCTCATTAATAAAAATAGTTAATAATGATCCTAAAATACATAATCCATAACAAGCTAAATCCTAACGATGGTACTTCTTTATGTATGTAAGAAGAAATATTAAAATCGACAATTTAGGTTAGAAATATGGATTGTATCTAAAGAACCGAAGCAGATGGAAAGAAGCTCATTCATAAAAATAGTTAATAATGATCCCAAAATACATAATCCATAAATAAATGAATCCTAACGATGATATATTTTTATGCATGTAGGAAGAAATGTTAAAATCGACCATTTAGGTTATAAATATAGATTGTATCTCAAGAACTAAAGCAGATGGGAAGAAGCTTCATTAATAAAAATAGTTAATAATGATCCCAAAATATATAATCCATAATCAGTTAAATCCTAACGATGGTATTTTTATGTATGTAGGAAGAAATGTTAAAATCGACAATTTAGATTATAAATATAGATTGTATCTCAAGAACTAAAGCAGATGGAAAGAAGCTTCATTAATAAAAATAGTTAATAATGATCCTAAAATACATAATCCATAACAAGCTGAATCCTAACGATGGTACTTCTTTATGTATGTAAGAAGAAATATTAAAATCGACAATTTAGGTTAGAAATATGGATTGTATCTCAAGAACCGAAGCAAATGGAAAGAAGCTTCATTAATAAAATTAGTTAATAATGATCCCAAAATATATAATCCATAATCAGTTAAATCCTATCGATGGTATTTTTTTATGTATGTAGGAAGAAATGTTAACATCGACCATTTAGGTTATAAATATAGATTGTATCTCAAGAACCGAAGCAGATGGAAGAAGCTCATTAATAATAATAGTTAATAAATACCCCAAAATACATAATCCATAACCAGATAAATCCTAACGATGGTATTTCTTTATGTGCGTACGAAGAAATATTAAAATCGACCATTTAGGTTATAAATATAGATTGTATCTCAAGAACCGAAGCAGATGGAAGAAGCTCATTAATAAAAATAGTTAATAATAATCCCAAAATACATAATCCATAACCAAATGAATCCTAACGATGATATTTTTTTATGCATGTAGGAAGAAATGTTAAAATCGACCATTTAGGTTATAAACATAGATTGTATCTCAAGAACCGAAGCAGATGGAAGAAGCTCATTAATAATAATAGTTAATAATGATCCAAAAATACATAATCCATAACCAGCTAAATCCTAACGATGGCAGTTCTTTATGTATGTAGCAAGAAATATCAAAATGTCAAAATTGATCATTTTGATTATAAACATAGGTTGTAACTCAAGAACTAAAAGAGATAGAAAGAAAAGTCATTAATATAAATAGTTAATAATTATCTCAAAATACATAATCCATAACCAGATAAACGCTAGCGATGGTATTTCTTTACGTATGTAGGAAGAAATGTTAAAATCGACCATTTAGGTTATAAATATAGATTGCATCTCAAGAACCGAAGCAGATGGAAGAAGCTCATTAATAATAATAGTTAATAATGATCCCAAAATACATAATCCATAACTAAATGAATCCTAACGATGATATTTTTTTATGCATGTAGGAAGAAATGTTAAAATCGACCATTTAGGTTATAAACATAGATTGTATCTCAAGAACCGAAGCAGATGGAAGAAGCTCATTAATAAAAATAGTTAATAATAATCCCAAAATACATAATCCATAACCAAATGAATCCTAACGATGATATTTTTTTATGCATGTAGGAAGAAATGTTAAAATCGACCATTTAGGTTATAAACATAGATTGTATCTCAAGAACCGAAGCAGATGGAAGAAGCTCATTAATAATAATAGTTAATAATGATCCAAAAATACATAATCCATAACCAGCTAAATCCTAACGATGGTATTTCTTTATGTGCGTACGAAGAAATGTTAAAATCGACCATTTAGGTTATAAATATAGATTGTATCTCAAGAACCGAAGCAGATGGAAGAAGCTCATTAATAGTAATAGTTAACAATGATCCCAAAATACATAATCCATAACCAGATAAATCCTAACGATGGTATTTCTTTATGTGCGTACGAAGAAATGTTAAAATCGACCAATTAAGTTATAAATATAGATTGTATTTCAAGAACTGAAGCAGATGGAAGAAGCTCATTAATAAAAATAGTTAATAATTATCTCAAAATACATAATCCATAACCAGATAAATGCTAACGATGGTGTTTCTTTACGTATGCAGGAAGAAATGTTAAAATCGACCATTTAGGTTATAAACATAGATTGTATCTCAAGAACCGAAGCAGATGGAAGAAGCTCATTAATAAAAATAGTTAATAAAGATCCTAAAATACATAATCCATAACCAAATGAATCCTAACGATGATATTTCTTTATGTGTGTACGAAGAAATGTTAAAATCGACCATTTAGGTTATAAATATAGATTGTATCTCAAGAACCGAAGCAGATGGAAGAAGCTCATTAATAAAAATAGTTAATAATGATCCCAAAATACATAATCCATAACCAAATGAATCCTAACGATGGTATTTCTTTATGTGCGTAAGAAGAAATGTTAAAATCGACCATTTAGGTTATAAATATAGATAGTATCTCAAGAACCGAAGCAGATGGAAGAAGCTCATTAATAATAATAGTTAATAATGATCCCAAAATACATAATCCATAACCAGATAAATCCTAACGATGGTATTTCTTTATGTGCGTACGAAGAAATGTTAAAATCGACCATTTAGGTTATAAATATAGATTGTATCTCAAGAACCGAAGTAGATGGAAGAAGCTC
The DNA here is from genome assembly GCA_036711965.1 of Onthophagus sagittarius. Taxonomy (NCBI): domain Eukaryota; kingdom Metazoa; phylum Arthropoda; class Insecta; order Coleoptera; family Scarabaeidae; genus Onthophagus; species Onthophagus sagittarius. Next base: position 19,555,202 of record JASERS010000010.1, on the reverse strand, counting down.
ATTAATAATAATAGTTAATAATGACCCCAAAACACATAATCCATAACCAGATAAATCCTAACGATGGTATTTCTTTATGTGCGTACGAAGAAATGTTAAAATCGACCATTTAGGTTATAAATATAGATTGTATCTCAAGAACCGAAGCAGATGGATGAAGCTCATTACTAAAAATAGTTAATAATGATCCCAAAATACATAATCCATAACCAAATGAATCCTAACGATGATATTTTTTTATGTATGTAGGAAGAAATGTTAAAATCGACCATTTAGGTTATAAATATAGATTGTATCTCAAGAACCGAAGCAGATGGAAGAAGCTCATTAATAAAAACAGTTAATAATTATCTCAAAATACATAATCCATAACCAGATAAATGCTAACGATGGTATTTCTTTACGTATGTAGGAAGAAATGTTAAAATCGACCATTTATGTTATAAACATAGATTGTATCTCAAGAACCGAAGCAGATGGAAGAAGCTTATTAATAAAAATAGTTAATAATGATCCCAAAATACATAATCCATAACCAAATGAATCCTAACGATGATATTTTTTATGTGCGTACGAGGAAATGTTAAAATCGACCATTTAGGTTATAAATATAGATTGTATCTCAAGAACCGAAGCAGATGGAAGAAGCTTATTAATAAAAATAGTTAATAATGATCCCAAAATACATAATCCATAACCAAATGAATCCTAACGATGATATTTTTTATGTGCGTACGAGGAAATGTTAAAATCGACCATTTAGGTTATAAATATAGATTGTATCTCAAGAACCGAAGCAGATGGAAGAAGCTTATTAATAAAAATAGTTAATAATGATCCCAAAATACATAATCCATAACCAAATGAATCCTAACGATGATATTTTTTATGTGCGTACGAGGAAATGTTAAAATCGACCATTTAGGTTATAAATATAGATTGTATCTCAAGAACCGAAGCAGATGGAAGAAGCTTATTAATAAAAATAGTTAATAATGATCCCAAAATACATAATCCATAACCAAATGAATCCTAACGATGATATTTTTTTATGTATGTAGGAAGAAATGTTAAAATCGACCATTTAGGTTATAAATACAGATTGTATCTCAAGAACCGAAGTAGATGGAAGAAGCTCATTAATAATAATAGTTAATAATGATCCCAAAATACATAATCCATAACCAAATGAATCCTAACGATGATATTTTTTTATGTATGTAGGAAGAAATGTTAAAATCGACCATTTAGGTTATAAATATAGATTGTATCTCAAGAACCGAAGCAGATGGAAGAAGCTTATTAATAAAAATAGTTAATAATGATCCCAAAATACATAATCCATAACCAAATGAATCCTAACGATGATATTTTTTATGTGCGTACGAGGAAATGTTAAAATCGACCATTTAGGTTATAAATATAGATTGTATCTCAAGAACCGAAGCAGATGGAAGAAGCTTATTAATAAAAATAGTTAATAATGATCCCAAAATACATAATCCATAACCAAATGAATCCTAACGATGATATTTTTTATGTGCGTACGAGGAAATGTTAAAATCGACCATTTAGGTTATAAATATAGATTGTATCTCAAGAACCGAAGCAGATGGAAGAAGCTTATTAATAAAAATAGTTAATAATTATCCCAAAATACATAATCCATAACCAAATGAATCCTAACGATGATATTTTTTATGTGCGTACGAGGAAATGTTAAAATCGACCATTTAGGTTATAAATATAGATTGTATCTCAAGAACCGAAGCAGATGGAAGAAGCTTATTAATAAAAATAGTTAATAATGATCCCAAAATACATAATCCATAACCAAATGAATCCTAACGATGATATTTTTTTATGTATGTAGGAAGAAATGTTAAAATCGACCATTTAGGTTATAAATACAGATTGTATCTCAAGAACCGAAGTAGATGGAAGAAGCTCATTAATAATAATAGTTAATAATGATCCCAAAATACATAATCCATAACCAAATGAATCCTAACGATGATATTTTTTTATGTATGTAGGAAGAAATGTTAAAATCGACCATTTAGGTTATAAATATAGATTGTATCTCAAGAACCGAAGCAGATGGAAGAAGCTCATTAATAAAAATAGTTAATAATTATCTCAAAACACATAATCCATAACCAGATGAATGCTAACGATGGTATTTCTTTACGTATGTAGGAAGAAATGTTAAAATCGACCATTTAGGTTATAAGTATAGATTGTATCTCAAGAACCGAAGCAGATGGAAGAAGCTTATTAATAAAAATAGTTAATAATGATCCCAAAATACATAATCCATAACCAAATGAATCCTAACGATGATATTTTTTTATGTATGTAGGAAGAAATGTTAAAATCGACCATTTAGGTTATAAATATAGATTGTATCTCAAGAACCGAAGCAGATGGAAGAAGCATAACCAGCTAAATTCTAACGATGGTATTTTTTTTTACAAAGAAATGCCAAAATGTCAAAATCGATCATTTTGATTATAAACATAGATTGTATCTTAAGAACTAAAACAGATGGAAAGAAACGTAATCAATAAAAATAGTTAATAATGATGCCAAAATGCATAATCCATAACCAGATAAATCCTAACGATGGTACTTCTCTATGAAAGTTGCAGGATACATCAGAATGTCAAAGTCGACAATTTTTTTATAGACATAGATTGTATCTCAAGAACCAAAATAGATGGAAAGAAATGTCATGAATGAAATTAGTTAATAATGATCCCAAAATACATAATCCATAATCAACTAAATCCTAACGATGGCAGTTCTTTATGTATGTAGCAAGAAATATCAAAATGTCAAAATTGATCATTTTGATTATAAACATAGGTTGTAACTCAAGAACTAAAAGAGATAGAAAGAAAAGTCATTAATATAAATAGTTAATAATGATCTCAAAATACGTAATCCATAATCAGTTGAATCCTAACCGTGGCTGTTCTTTATGTGTGTAGCAAGAAATACTAAAATGTCAAAATCGACTAATTTGATTATAAACATAGATAGAATGAAGCGTTATGAACAACAAAAATTGTGCATAGTGATCTCAAAATACATAATCCATTACGAGGTAAAGCCTTCATATAAAAGTATATCCACATTTAGGAAACACTCCTTGGTTACTTATAAGTTCATTCTTCGAAGGTGAAAGAATAACGCTCTTGGTTTTGCGCAACCTGCTCGCTCGTTAACTTCCGTAATAACTCTTGATTAAGATCGGTCCGACGATTAGCAGTAAATTGTTCTCATTACGGCAATTTTGTATTTTAAACTGGCGCATGCATTACCCGGCCGAGTCCGCTCGCTTAAGATAACGCCGTCGACGGGAAATTATTCCGTGGAAGAAAAAAATGTTTAAAAAAGTACATTTCTCTGTGCGAACCGACGTGTGAAAACAACGGCTTGTTTTGCCGTCCGTTGACTTCACTAAAAAATTTCTTTTATTTTGATTAAATAATTTAATCAAAAAAAATTAAGTTAGAAAAACAAAAATTACGGTTATTTTTGAGGAGATTTGTAACAAAGAGACGATTCATTTCGTGAGAAACAAAAGGTCCTATTAGCCCAGATATCTATCGGGGACTTCCTCTTAAAAGAAAACCCTCCGCCCTTCTTTGCGTCGTCCGCGACCGGCGACTCCTAAGTGGCATTAATTTTGTATCATTTCGTCTTTTGGGGGCCGTAATGGTCACTTAGCCCCGAAGCGACGACGAAGACTACATTGCAAAAGACCAACGAATAAAAAAGGACACAAGACGACCCAAAACCCTTCAATTACGTTCTTTTTTTCTTACTGCTTTATAAAGGGGGAATAAAAACGTATGTCTTAAAAAAATTAAATTTAGGGTGCACTGAAAATTGTCTCTTGAGTACTATCTGTTAAGTCACTATCTATATTTATAACCAACATTGTAGTATTAGTTAGGATTAGATTATTATTAAATCAGAAGAACGTTTAAAATGTAATTTTTTTGCTTGAATAAGCAGAAATAGAAATGTGCACAAAAAGGACGACAGTTGGTTGAATTTGAAAAAAAGCTAAAATTATTATTTATCCCTCATTGTGACGACCATATGACCGCTAATTACGTCTGACCGGTGCGGTTATCCGTAATGATCTGGCCGGAAGTCGGTCGAGACCGGAAGCGGCCGAGAGAAAAACGCCATTTTGTACGCTCAGTGCGCCCGGTTTCGTGCTCGAGCTCGAAAGCGTTATTGTAAATAAACTGCCGCCCATTTAAAACTTTTAATTCCTATGCTGATTTATGCCCGCACATCCGGAAGCGCGCGGATTAATTCCTTTTGTTTTACTTAAATGCTCTCGCTTATGCTAATCCGAAACTTTTACGCTCTGCTTCTTTTATTCACAAATCGAGGAAGTGAACTTTAAGATTCTTCACAAACAATCTTAATAATTAACAATAACCGGGACTAGTTTAAATTTCTCACACATTTCCTTCAGGATTCGTTCACGTTTCAAAATCGGAAAAACTTTGTTCCGTTTATGTAAATCTCAACATTTTTTTTTTTTTTTACGTAAATTATATCTCGGCGAAGACAATGAGCGCGATAATTTTTACGTTCCGGACCATCTTAAATCATAGAGTTACGGTGCTATGGTGAGTCGAGTCGAGTCGAGTCGTTGGCAGTGCAGGAAAACAGGAAGCGGGACTAACTAACTAAGTAACAGTCGCCTCGACCGCGGCATTTAGATGTTAATTTAGTGCAAAGGAGAAGTTTCTCAGCCGACGAACAGTTCTCAAGACAATGGGTAGTCAGGCTACGTTAAATACAGACATTTTACGGGCCGGCGAACACTCTAACGTACACACACATATACGCAACTTCTTAAGTTACACTATTTGTTAAAGAATTTAACTACAGCTACGCTTCACACCGTTTTATTTTAAAGAAAATTTTAGAACATGGATTGATGGACTTATGTATTCTTCCAACATACATAAGGAGGTGTAATTAAGAATATTTTTTGCTGATGATGTATATTTTTACCAATTTTGGTTCTTGAGACAAGGATATAAGTTTTGTTTCTCTAGTTACAATCTATGTTTATAACTAAAATTGTCGATTGTGACGTTATCGGATTTCTTGCTACATAGATTATGACCTATCATCGTTAGGATTTAGCTAGTTATGGATTATGTATTTTGAGATCATTGTTAAGTATTTCTATTCATGAAACTTCTTTCCATCTGCTTTGGTTCTCGAGATACAATCTATGTTTATAATTAAAATTGTCGATTTTAACATTTTGATATTTCCTGCGACATACATAAAGAAATACCGTCGTTAGGATTTAGCTGGTTATGGATTATATATTTTGAGATCATTATTAAGTATTTTTATTAATGAAGCTTTTTTCCAGCTGCTTTGGTTTTTAAGATACAATCTATGTTTATAATCAAAATTGTCGATTTTGACATTTTGATATATCTCGCCATATATACAAAGAACTACCACCGTTAGGATTTTGCTAGTTATGGATTATGTATTTTGAGATCATTGTTAAGTATTTTTATTAATGAAGCTTCTTTCCATTTGCTTTGGTTCTCGAGATACAATCTATTTTTATAATTAAAATTGTCGATTTTGACATTTTGATATTTCCTGCGACATACATAAAGAATCCCGGTGTAATCACGTTGGGTCGCCCCCCGTCCTTCGGAGGGGACGTTAAGCCGTCGGTCCCGGCAACCAGTCTAACATCTCTGGCTGTCGTTATCACTATGTGTGTAAGGGGTTTGAACAAAAATGGCTGAATGCGCGTTAGCGCCCTGGAGGCCTGCACCTCGTAGGGGTCCACGAGGATGTGGTACTCCTGGAGCGGCACCTGACAGGGGCGAACCCACACTGGGCCTGTGCCATAGCACGCCCGGTTTGGTGGGGGGTCGGTCAGGAAGCGGAATTAGCCAAAAATCGAGTTATATATACTCGCATTTAACATCTCAAACCTCTTAGAGGGAGCCAGTGTACAAGGGGCCCGTTGTGGCCTAGGTGCCGCGTATAGAATACGCGCACTCCTCACTCCATACATACATACATACATAAAGAAATACCGTCGTTAGGATTTAGCTGGTTATGGATTATGTATTTTGAGATCATTATTAACTATTTTTATTAATGAAGCTTCTTTCCATCTGCTATGGTTTTTGAGATACAATCTGTTTATAATCAAAATTGTCGATTTTGACATTTTGATATATCTCGCCATATATACAAAGAACTACCACCGTTAGGATTTTGCTAGTTATGGATTATGTATTTTGAGATCATTATTAACTATTTTTATTAATGAAGCTTCTTTCCATCTGCTTTGGTTTTTGAGATACAATCTATGTTTATAATCAAAATTGTCGATTTTGACATTTTGATATATCTCGTTACATACACAAAGAACTACCACCGTTAGGCTTTAGCTGGTTATGGATTATGTATTTTGGGATCATTATTAACTATTCTTATAATGTCTCTTTCTATCTGTTTTGATTCTTGAGATACAACCTATGTTTATAATCAAAATTGTCGATTTTGACGTTTTGGTATTTCTTGCTACATACCTAAAGAACAGCTATCGTTAGGCTTTAGCTGGTTATGGATTATGTATTTTGAGATCATTATTAACTATTTTTATTCATAATGTCTCTTTCTCTCTGTTTTAATTCTTGAGATACAACCTATGTTTATAATCAAAATTGTCGATTTTGACATTTTGGTATTTCTTGCTACATACATAAAGCACAGCCATCGTTAGGCTTTAGCTGGTTGTGGATTATGTGTTTTGAGATAATTATTAACTATTTTTATTCATAATGTCTCTTTCTATCTGTTTCGATTCTTGAGATACAACCTACGTTTATAATCAAAATGGTCGATTTTGACATTTTGGTATTTCTTGCTACATACATAAAGCACAGCCATCGTTAGGCTTTAGCTGGTTATGGATTATGTATTTTGAGATCATTATTAACTATTTTTATTCATAATGTCTCTTTCTATCTGTTTTGATTCTTGAGATACAACCTATGTATATAATCAAAATTGTCGATTTTGACATTTTGGTATTTCTTGCTACATACATAAAGAACAGCCATCGTTAGGCTTTAGCTGATTATGGATTATGTATTTTGAGATCATTATTAACTATTTTTATTCATAATGTCTCTTTCTATCTGTTTTGATTCTTGAGATACAACTTATGTATATAATCAAAATTGTCGATTTTGACATTTTGGTATTTCTTGCTACATACATAAAGAACAGCCATCGTTAGGCTTTAGCTGATTATGGATTATGTATTTTGAGATCATTATTAACTATTTTTATTCATAATGTCTCTTTCTATCTGTTTTGATTCTTGAGATACAACTTATGTATATAATCAAAATTGTCGATTTTGACATTTTGGTATTTCTTGCTACATACATAAAGAACAGCCATCGTTAGGCTTTAGCTGGTTATGGATTATGTATTTTGAGATTATTATTAACTATTTTTATTCATAATGTCTCTTCCTATCTGTTTTGATTCTTGAGATACAACCTTCGCTTATAATCAAAATTGTCGATTTTGACATTTTGGTATTTCTTGCTACATACATAAAGAACAGCCATCGTTAGGCTTTAGCTGGTTATGGATTATGTATTTTGAGATTATTATTAACTATTTTTATTCATAATGTCTCTTCCTATCTGTTTTGATTCTTGAGATACAACCTTCGCTTATAATCAAAATTGTCGATTTTGACATTTTGGTATTTCTTGCTACATACATAAAGAACAGCCATCGTTAGGCTTTAGCTGGTTATGGATTATGTATTTTGAGATTATTATTAACTATTTTTATTCATAATGTCTCTTCCTATCTGTTTTGATTCTTGAGATACAACCTATGTATACAGGGTGTTCCCGTGACTCGGGGCATAAAATTAACCACATATACTAGAGCAAAAATGATGATGATTCGTGAAAAAAAATTATTATAAAAGTCTTCAAATGGCCAAGATATGGGCCATCAAAGTTCAGAAATTTTAACACATTTTTCTAAATATTTTCAAAACCATTAATGGTAGAGGGTTGAAATTTGGTACAGAGTAAACAAACATCATGCAAAATCATTGAACCAATTTTGACTTTGGCCGGATGACGGCAACCATGTTATACAGGGTGTTCCTAAAATTTGTTTGCTCAGAACTTTTTTGTTTGTTCGTAACCCTACATTTATTTTTGTAGTTTTTAATAGAAAATTTATTTTCGAAACTTTTTTCACTCTTTGAAAATTTTGATAACATTGACTGTTTTCGAGTTATACGCGAAACTGTTAAGCTTTGATTTCAATCGTAACAAATAAAACATATTCCGCAAGATCTGAGAAGGCGATGACAATTGAAAAACGAACTGATCTAATAACCATTATTTGCATAAATTTCTCAGTGTAGATTTAGTTAAATCCAGTGTTAATTTATTTTAATTGAATAAAAGAATGTAATTTCCAAAACAATAAATTTAATTTTCGCGGTAACAACAAACAAGAACATAATAAAAATTCTAACAAAAATATGAACAAGAACAATAAAATTATAAACAAATGGTAATAAATAAAACAGAACAAAAAAAAATACTAAAGCAGATGTTCAAAAACACTCCCGCCGGCTTCAATGCACGCCTGATATCGCCGTCTTAAATTAAAGCGCACTCTGCTGAGGACGTTGATTCGAACGATCAGTTCGAAGTTGATCAAATGAATCAACAATTCGTAACCTCAGTTGATCAACTGAAGTTATTTCAACGCAGTACACAAGCGATTTAATGCGTCCCCATAAATAAAAATCTAGAGGTGTAAGATCCGGCGATCGGGGGGGCCAACTTATCGGTGCATCCACTCCTCGTCCAATCCACCGTTCCGGAAACCGTTCACATAGAAATTCTTGGACAGCATGTGTACTATGCGCAGGAGCACCATCATGCATATACCACATTTCTTGTCTTGTGTTTAAAGGAACGTCATCTAAAAAATCATTTAATTGCTCTAAATGTCCCCTGTATGTATGGCCATCCAGCCTTGACGGCAAGAAAACTGGTCCTATAATGACATCGCCCACAATGCCAGCCCAAACGTTAAGAGAAAACCTCCATTGCGATTTCCAAGCTTTCTTAAATCTTGGATTTTCATCCGCCCAACTATGTGAATTTCTCAAATTGATGATTCCATCTTTAGAAAATGTCGATTCATCTGCAAAAAGTATTTTTTCTAAAAATTGATCATCAATTTGGATTTTGTGCTGCATTATTTGACAATATTGCAGTCGTAGTGGGTAATCAGCCTGTCGAACTTCCTGAACTTTATAACTATGATATGGATAAAGCTGTTGCTCGTGAAGAACACGCCAGATAGTTGTTTTTGACGTTAAAAAATGCCTCGCCATATCCAAAGTACTAGCTGTAGGATTTTCTTGTACGAAGTCTAGAATATCTTCTTCTAGTTCGGTTGTTCGGACTGATCTGACTTTACCGTTGTTACTAAAATTCGGCTTAAACGTCCCATTTTCCCTTAAACGGGTTTCAATTCTTAAAAATGTTTTTCGATTGGGCGCTCTGCGGTTCGGAAATTTCTCCCGATAACGGTTAGCGGCTGCTACGGCGTTTCCATGACATTCTCCCAATGTCAAAATCATGTCAGTTTGTTCACTAAATGTGTAATTGTCCATTTTGAACACGCAAAATTAATAAAAACTTCATTAACAAACAACTTTATGTTTAAACTACATAAGCAAGTTGACGGCTCAATTTGTTTTTTTTTTAATTGCCATGGCCAACTTTTTCGAAAATTATTGTGTTTAGTGTTACCATTGAAATCGAAGCTTAATATTTTCGCGTTTAACTCGCAAACGGTTAATGTTATCAAAATTTTCAAAGAGTGAAAAAAGTTTCGAAAATAAATTTTCTATTAAAAAGTACAAAAAAAATGTAGGGTTACGAACAAACAAAAAAGTTCTGAGCAAACAAATTTTAGGAACACCTGTATAACATGGTTGCCGTCGTCCGATCAAAGTCAAAATTGGTTCAATGATTTTACATGAATAAATGGAATAAACCATAAATGGTTTTGAAAATATTTAGAAAAATGTGTTAAAATTTCTGAAATTTGATGGCCCATATCTTGGCCATTTAAAGACTTTTATAATAATTTTTTTCGCGAATCGTCATCATTTTTGCTCTAGTATATGTGGTTAATTTTATGCCCCGAGTCACGGGAACACCCTGTATAATCAAAATTGTCGATTTTGACATTTTGGTATTTCTTGCTACATACATAAAGAACAGCCATCGTTAGGCTTTAGCTGGTTATGGATTATGTATTTTGAGATTATTATTAACTATTTTTATTCATAATGTCTCTTCCTATCTGTTTTGATTCTTGAGATACAACCTATGTTTATGATCAAAATTGTCGATTTTGACATTTTGATATTTCTTGCTACAAACATAAAGAACAGCCATCGTTAAGCTTTAGCTGGTTCTGGATTACGTATTTTGAGATCATTATTAACTATTTTTATTAATGACTTTTCCTTCTATCTGTTATAATTCTTGAGTTACAACCTATACTTATAATCAAGATTATCAATTTTGATCTTTTGGTATTTCTTGCCGCATGCACAAAGAACTGTCATCTTTAAGATTTAACTGCTTATGAATTACGTGTTTTGAGATCATTATTAACTATTTTTATTCATGATGTCTCTTTCTATCTGTTTTGATTCTTGAGATACAACCTATGTTTATAATCAAAATTGTCGATTTTGACATTTTGATATATCTCGTCACATACACAAAGAACTACCACCGGTAGGATTTAGTTAATTATGGATTATGTATTTTGGGACCACTATTGACTATTTTAATTACTGGTCTTTCTTTCTATCTATTTTGATTTTTGAGATATATTCTATGTTTATAACTAGAATTGTCGATTTTGACATTTTGGTATTTCTTGCTACATACATAAAGAACAGCCATCGTTAGGCTTTAGCTGGTTATGGATTACGTATTTTGAGATCATTATTAACTATTTTTATTAATGACTTTTCTTCTATCTGTTTTAATTCTTGAGTTACAACCTATGCTCATAATCAAGAATATTAATTTTGACTTTTTGGTATTTTTTGCCACATACACAAAGAACTGTCGTCGTTAAGATTTAGCTGCTTATGAATTACGTGTTTTGAGATCATTATCAACTATTTTTATTAATGACTTTTCCTTCTATCTGTTTTAATTCTTGAGTTACAACCTATGCTTATAATCAAGATTATCAATTTTGAATTTTTGATATTTTTTACCACATACACAAAGTACTGTCATCGTTAAGATTTAGCTGCTTATGAATTACGTGTTTTGAGATCATTATCAACTATTTTTATTAATGACTTTTCCTTCTATCTGTTTTAATTCTTGAGTTACAACCTATGCTTATAATCAAGATTATTAATTTTGACTTTTTGGTATTTTTTGCCACATACACAAAGAACTGTCGTCGTTAAGATTTAGCTGCTTATGAATTACGTGTTTTGAGATCATTATCAACTATTTTTATTAATGACTTTTCCTTCTATCTGTTTTAATTATTGAGTTACAACCTATGCTTATAATCAAGATTATTAATTTTGACTTTTTGGTATTTTTTGCCACATACACAAAAATCTCTCATCGTTAAGATTTCGCTGCTTATGAATTACGTGTTTTGAAATCATTATTAACTATTTTTATGAATGACTTTTCCTTCTATCTGTTTTAATTCTTGAGTTACAACCTATGTTTACAATCAAGAATATCAATTTTGACTTTTTGGTATTTTTTGCCACATACACAAAGAACTCTCATCGTTAAGATTTAGCTGCTTATGAATTACGTGTTTTGGGATCATTATTAACTATTTTTATTAATGACTTTTCCTTCTAGCTATTTTAATTCTTGAGTTACAACCTATGCTTATAATCAAGAATATTAACTTTGACATTTTGGTATTTTTTGCCACATACACAAAGAACTCTCATCGTTAAGATTTAGCTGCTTATGAATTATGTGTTTTGAGATCATTATTAACTATTTTTATTCTTAATGTGTCTTTCTATCTGTTTTGATTCTTGAAATACGACCTATGTTTATAATCAAAATTGTCGATTTTGACATTTTGGTATATCTCGCCATATACATGAAGAACTACCACTGTTAGGATTTTGCTGTTTATGGATTATGTATTTTGGGATCATTACGAACAATTTTTGTCAATGATATCTCATTCTATCAATTTTGGATCTTCATTTACATTCCATGTTTATAACCAACATTACCCATTAATGGAAGTATTTAGTCATTTATCACCAGACTCTAATCTCTTTGAAACGGAGCATCATCTCAATCCTTCCATTTCTACTCCAAGCATTTCTATCATTATTTAATCACCAAGCAGAATTTAGTCCTTTTCAATAACATCACCCCATTCAATTCTTCAAGTCTTCTGAATTAATAATTTTATAGAAGAAACGTTTTTTATATAATTTAATCCAAACGTCTTTAAAAGAGTGAAATAAAAGAGGACATCACCAATTAAAATTGTTTTGTTCAAACACAACATAACGTAATCAAATAATAACGACTCCCATCATCACTAATTACAGTTTTATGATCATTTTCTTAATATTTATGCAATTGCATCGCGGGAATTGCGAAATTACGTTCTTACTAATTAAATTCATTCCTTAATTCATTTTTATACGTTATTTTTTTTTAATAGATTGTTCTAATGAAATCCCATCAAGGGCAAAACGTAACGTAATAATAACAATTCTCGAGATAAAGATCGAAATAACGCGTACACGCGACAGTTGCAAACATGCGCGATTCCAAGCGGTTCCAATTAGTGGTGGTTTGGTGTTGGTTAAATGTCTCTCCTCGAAAGGGAAACGAACCATGGTGTGGGAAAAAGGGGCGCCAAAGATAACGATCGAAAACACCAACTGTCTCGTTTATAAAATGGTTAATAAATGAATTAATTGTTTCAATTTTCGATTTGATTTTAATAAAAATATTATTTTTTTTTAATAATAATAGTTGAGTCTGAATTTGTTAAATCGAGTTTAGATGAAAACTGCGGTAAAATGGTGGAGCGTTGAAGTGTTTCAGAGTGTTTCCGGTGCACGCCACGCGGTGTATTTTAAAATCTTGATAAAACCCGGCCGTTATCTCTAAACGTTCACCAAACTTCCCCTCTTTTTCACTGCTTGTTTCATTGTTCTTTGAACACGAACAAACCAACCTTTTATTTTAAGTACTTTAAATACTCATAATTAAAATTTCATTTTTTTTTTCAAATTAAAAACAAAACTTTCAATTTTATTGCATTACGTGGTTCTTGTACCCGCTGATGCTTAACTTCCGTGATACCGAGTTTAATTTCGATCTAATTGTTAAATCCAACACCAACAACATCTGTTTCCTTCCACTTTAAAGGTAGTTGGTCGCAATCTGATTAGTTGAAAACACGTAACTGTTTTTTTTATTATTATTTTATTTTTCATTAAAAACGAGTTAATCATTGTCGTTTTATTATTGTCGGCGTATCACGGTTCGAAGTTTTACATTTTGAGCGTGCCCGGAGGGGATACGAAGAACCTAATTCGTTGTTGTGGAGGACTATTAAAATCCCGAACTCGAAACGTTGTTTTTGTCAATCTTCTCATCCAAAAGCGGCAGCACCAACTCCATATATCAATTAAATTCACATTAGCCGCTAATGGGTTCGGCGCTATTTTGCCCTTTGATTAATGACGCTTCAATTATATTTCTCTCTCGCTACCTCTCCCTACTCTGTATATTATTCTCCACCTACTTTTTATTCCTTTTTTTTGTTTCATTTCCACATATATTTTTCAATTTGATTTCATAAATGAATCTTTATTGTTAAGATTTTATTTGAGACAATCTTTTTATATAAAAATATCTCAGTTTAATGTAAGAATGACATAAAAGTAGCTCCCAGCCAATGCTGTCAACTTAAAAACCCCGAAATTGAAAAGTACTCATATAGACTCGTATACGAGATGTTGGATTTTAGAATTGGTGAAAATGATGGGAGGAAATGTTGGGGTTAAAATTTTTTTAGAATGACTTAAATGATGTTTAAGATAGATTGCTTCGTTGCATTGGTCAATATTACCAAGATAAAACCTAAAAAAGTACTCATATAGACTCAAAAAGTACTTATATAGACACAAAAAGGCTCATATAGACTCATACACGAAATGATGGATTTCAGAATTGGTGAAAATGATGGAAGAAAATGTTGGGTTGAAAAATTTTTTAGAATAACATGAAATGATGTTTAAGATAGACTACTTCGTTGTATTGGTCAATATTACCAAAGTAAAACCTAAAAAGAACTCGTATATACTCAAAAAGTGCTCATATAGACTCAAAATGTACTCATATAGACTCAAAAAGTGCTCATGTAGACTCGTATACGAAATGTTGGATTTAGAATTAGTGAAAATGATGGAATTAAATGTTGGGGTGAAAGATTATTTAGAATGACATGATGTAATGTTTGAGATAGATTTCTTCATTGTATTGGTCAATATTACCTATTTAAAATCTAAAAAGTGCTCATATAGACTCAAGAAGTGCTCATATAGACTCATATAAAGTCAAAAAATACTCATATAGACTCAAAAAGTGCTCATATAGACTCAAATACGAAATGTTGGATTTTAGAATTGGTGAAAATGATGGAAGGCAATGTTGGGGTGAAAAATTTTTTAGAATGACATGATGTAATGTTTGAGATAGATTACCTCATTGTATTGGTCAATATTACCAACTTAAAATCTAAAAAGTGCTCATATAGACTCAAAAACTGCTAATATAGACTCAAAGAGTACTCATCTAGATTCATATAAAGTCAAAAATACTCATATAGACTCAAAAGTACTCAAATAGAGTTAAAAAGTAGTCATATAGACTCAAAAAGTGCTCATATAGACTCAAAGAGTACTCATATAGATTCATATAGCCAAAAAATACTCATATAGACTCAAAAAGTGCTCATGTAGACTCGTATACGAAATGTTGGATGTAGAATTGGTGAAAATGATGGAATTAAACGTTGGGATGAAAAATTTTTTAGAATGACATGATGTAATGTTTGAGATAGATTACTTCATAGTATTGGTCAATATTACCAACCTAAAATCTAAAAAGTGCTCATATAGACTCAAGAAGTGCTCATATAGACTCAAATAACAAATGTTGGATTTTAGAATTGGTGAAAATGATGGAAGGCAATGTTGGGGTGAAAAATTTTTTAGAATGACATGACATATTGTTTGAGATACACTACTTCGTTGTATTGGTCAATATTACCAAGCTAAAACCTGAAAAGTACTCATATAGCCTCAAAAAGTGCTCATACAGACTCAAAGAGTACTCATCTAGATTCATATAAAGTCAAAAAATACTCATATAGACTCAAAAGTACTCAAATAGAGTTAAAAAGTAGTCATATAGACTCAAAAAGTGCTCATATAGACTCAAAGATTACTCATATAGATACATATAGTCAAAAAATACTCATATAGACCCAAAAAGTATTCAAATAGACTTAAAAAGTATTCATATAGACTCAAAAAGTGCTCATATAGACTCAAAGAATACTCATATAGACTCAAAGAATACTCATACAGATTCATATAAAGTCAAAAAATAATCATACAGACTTAAAAAGTACTCAAATAGACTTAAAAAGTACTCATACAGACTCAAAAAGTGCTCATATAGACTCAAAGAGTAATAATATAGATTCATATAAAGTCAAAAAATACTCATATAGACTCAAAAAGTACTCAAATAGACTTCAAAAGTACTCATATAGCCTAAAAAAGTGCTCATATAGACTCAGAGTACTCATCTAGATTCATATAAAGTCAAAAAATACTCATATAGACTCAAAAGTACTCAAATAGACTCAAAAGTACTCATACAGATTCAAAAAGTGCTCATATAGACTCAAAGAGTACTAATATAGATTCATATAAAGTCAAAAAATAATCATACAGATTCAAAAAGTACTCAAATAGACTTAAAAAGTACTCATACAGACTCAAAAAGTGCTCATATAAACTCAAAGAGTACTCATATAAAGTCAAAAAATACTCATATAGACTCAAAAGTACTCAAATAGTGTTAAAAAGTAGTCATATAGACTCAAAAAGTGTTCATATAGACTCAAAGAGTGCTTATAGAGACTCATATAGGAAATGTTGGATTTTAGAATTGGTAAAAATGATGGAAGGAAATGTTGGGGTGAAAGATTTTTTAGAATGACATGATGTAATGTTTGAGATAGATTTCTTCATTGTATTGGTCAATACTACCAATTTAAAATCTAAAAAGTGCTCATATAGACCCATATAGAATCAAAAAATACTCATATAGACTCAAAAAGTACCCATATAGACTTAAAAAGTACTCATATATACTCAAAAAGTGCTCATATAGACTCATATACAAAATGCTGGATTTTAGAATTGGTGAAAATGCTGGAAGGAAATGTTGGGGTGAAAATTTTTTTAGAATGACATGAAATAATGTTTGAGATAGACTACTTCGCTGTATTGGTCAATATTACCAACTTAAAACCTAAGAAATACTCATATAGACTCAAAAAGTACTCTTATAGACTCATATAGACTCAAAAAGTACTCTTATAGACTCATATACACTCAAAAAGTATTCATATAGTCTTAAAAAGTACTCATATAGAATCAAAAAATACTCATATAGACTCAAAGAGTACTCACATATACTCAAAAAGTATTCATATAGTCTCAAATAGTACTCATACAGACTCAAAAAGTACTCATATAGATTCAAAATGAACTCACTCATATATACCCAAAGAGTACTTATTTATATAGATTCAAAGAATGCTCATATAGACTTAAAATGTACTCATATAGTCTCAAAAAGTACTCATACAGTCTCAAAACGTACTCATATAGACTCAAAAAGTACTTATATAGAATCATATAGCCTCAAAAAGTACTCATATAGACTCATATAGATACAAAAATTACTCACTCATATAGACTCAAGAAGTACTCATATAGACTCAAAAAGTACTCACTCATATAGACTCAAACAGTAAAGTACTCATATAGACTCAAAAAGTACTCACATAGTCTCAAAAAGTACTTACTCATATAGACTCAAACAGTAAAGTACTCGTATAGACTCAAAAAGTACTCACATAGTCTCAAAAAGTAACTCATATAGAATCAAATATATGGTCAATATTACCAACTTAAAATATTTTAAATCTAAATATGTTTTAATTTGAAATGCTAGATAACAAAATTAAATATAAGGATTAAAATAAAAATGATCGGGAGAAATTTTCTGTATAAAAATATCTTAAATTAATCTAAAATTGAGGTAAAAGTTACTCAATCAGTGTTGTCAACTTAAAAACCTCTAATTCGAAAAATATTTATAAAACATTTTGAGTCATATTATTCTTTATAAAGAAATTCTTTTAAAGAAAGGAATAAATCATAAATTAAAAATGTTGGAAAGACAGGATTAAGATTGAGATAGATTATTTTATTCCATCGATCAATATTACCAACTTAAGATATTTCAATGTAGCCAACTTAAAAACCTGCTAAATCTAAAAATATTTATATAGGATATACTGACTTACAGAATTTATTATAAGTCATAAATTAAAGATGATGGAAAGAAACGTTTGGAGTCAAAAATATTATAAATTAATCTAGTTAATGTTTAACATGGATTTTTTAACTTCATCGATCAATGTTGCCAACTTAAAACCTTTCAAATTCAAATATACTGAATTTTAAAATGGCAGAGAGCAAAATTAAATATAAATCTGAAACTTGAGATGATGGAGAAAAGCTTTTTGTGTACAAAATATCATAAATTAATCTAATTAAGTTAAAAGTAACTGTTAATTAATGTTGCCAACTTGAAAATCCCTAATTGAATAGACTTCGAGATACAAGGAGATGGATTATAAAAATGGTTATAAGTCAGAAATAAGAAATGATGGGAAAATATGTTTTGGATGAAAAATAATTTATATTAACCTAAGTAATGTTTAACATAGACAGTTTAATTCTATCGGTCAATGGTACCAAGTTGAGGATTTCGAAATACAAATATGCCTAAATTTAAAATGTGAGATAACAAAATTAAAACTAAAAATGATGGGGAGACATTTTTTGTGTGAATAATATAACAAATTAATCTAAAATTGACTTAAATGTAACTGTTTCAACCTATTGATCAATGTTACCAACTTGAAAATCCCTAATTGGAAAGACTTCGAGATACAAGAAGTTGGATTACAAAAATGGTTATAACTCAGAAATAAAAAATGACGGGAAAAAATGTTTTGGATCAAAAATAAGTTATATTAACCTAATTAATGTTTGAGATAGACAGTTTCATTTCATCGATCAATGTTACCAACTTAATATTTTCGAAAAGCAGATGTGCCTAAATTTAAAATGTGAGATAACAAAATTAAAACTAAAAATGATGGGGAGGAACTTTTTGGATGAAAAATAACTTATATTAACCTAATTAAGGTTTGAGATAGACAGTTTCATTCCATCGATCATTGTTACCAACTTAAGACTTTCGAAATACAGATATGCCTAAATTTAAAATGTGAGATAACAAAATTAAAACTAAAAATGATGAGGATGAACTTTTTTGTATGAATAATGTAACAAATTAATCTAAAATTGACTTAAATGTAACTGTTTCAGCCTATTGATCAATGTTACCAACTTGAAAATCCCTAAATGGAAAGACTTCGAGGTACAAGGAGTTGGATTACAAAAATGATTATAAGTCAGAAATAGAAAATGATGGGAAAAAATGTTTTGGATGAAAAATAACTTATATTAACCTAATTAAGGTTTGAGATAGACAGTTTCATTCCATCGATCAATGTTACCAACTTAAGACTTTCGAAATACAGATATGCCTAAATTTAAAATGTGAGACAACAAAATTAAAACTAAAAATGATGGGGAGGAACTTTTTTGTATGAATAATATAACAAATTAATCTAAAATTGACTTAAATGTAACTGTTTCAGCTTATTGATCACTGCTACCAACTTGAAAATCCCTAATTGGAAAGACTTCGAGGTACAAGGAGTTGTATTACAAACATGGTTATAACTCACAAATAAAAAATAATGGGAAAAAAGGTTTTGGATGAAAAATAATTTATATTAACCTAATTAATGTTTGAGATAGGCAGTTTCATTCCATCGATCATTGTTACCAATTTAAGACTTTTGAAATACAAATATGCCTAAATTTAAAATGTGAGATAACAAAATTAAAACTAAAAATGATGGGGAGAAACTTTTTTGTATGAATAATATAACAAATTAATCTAAAATTGACTTAAATGTAACTGTTTCAGCTTATTGATCACTGCTACCAACTTGAAAATCCCTAATTGGAAAGACTTCGAGATACAAGGAGATGGATTATAAAAATGGTTATAAGACAGAAATAAGAAATGATGGGAAAAAAGGTTTTGGATGAAAAATAATTTATATTAACCTAATTAATGTTTGAGATAGACAGTTTCATTCCATCGATCATTGTTACCAACTTAAGACTTTCGAAATACAGATATGCCTAAATTTAAAATGTGAGATAACAAAATTAAAACTAAAAATGATGAGGATGAACTTTTTTGTATGAATAATGTAACAAATTAATCTAAAATTGACTTAAATGTAACTGTTTCAGCCTATTGATCAATGTTACCAACTTGAGAATCCCTAATTGGAAAGACTTCGAGGTACAAGGAGTTGGATTACAAAAATGGTTGTAAGTCAGAAATAAAAAATGATGGGAAAAAATGTTTTGGATGAAAAATATCTCAAATTAATTTAAAAATGAAGTATCTATTGATCAACAGTAACAACTTAAAACTCCCTAAATGGAAAGTGTTTCGAGATACAACGAATTGAACTACAAAATTTGTTATAAGTCATAAATAATAAATGGAAAGGAACGTTTGGTATCAAAAATATTTGAAATTTATTTAACTAATATTTGACGTAAATTATTTTAGTTCATCGATTAATGTTGCCAACGTAAGATTTTCCGAACCCACATATACCGAGTAATATATAAGTAAGATAATAAAATGGAGGCATATTTTAGTGTAAAAAAATATTTGAAATAACACCAAAGTTAAATCTTGTCTAAAACCCGTACAAATTCAACAATTACACGTGTTTAAATAAAATACAACGTGGATAATAATCAGTGTCATGTGGAGTGGGGACTTCCCCCAAAAAGCATTCTCCATAAACCGAAACCTCGACAGCTAATTACCCCCTCTATTCCAAGCCGTGTTGGTGCGAAAAACGAACGATAAATCAAATAAACTTAGCACCAAATCCCCGATTAAAACGAGAAACGGTCCCCACTCGAAAGAGCATTAAGAAGACGGCTTCAGCAAAAAGGGGACCGCCCGAGTCCGGGTCGCTCCGGGAGTACGGTCTGTGAGTTGTCTACGCCCCAAAAACGGTTCGGTAACGTTTCGAATCGTCAGCAGGAACCGCCCGGCTGACGATAATTGGTCTTGGTTTCCTGCGGGCTCTTCGTCGATTGGTCCGGAGCTTTTTCACTAAATCCGGGTAGGGAGACCCGGAGGATTTCTTTGAATGGAGAGGGGGGAGAAACATGGCTGGTTTGAAACGGTCTATTCGCGGGTCGACTCACGTAGAGTTAGTGTCGATCAACGACCAACGGTTCAAGCACAGCTTTAAAAAATAAGAAAAATTTACAAAAAAAATCAACCCTTAAAGTTGTGAAGTTAAGAAGACATCAAAGTTTTCAACATCAACTAATTTTTTATAAATAATTATTGTGATGTTATTTAGTTTGCGGGATGTTTATTTATTTATTTATTTGATTATTTGATTGAAATTATTTTGGTGTTAGTGCAAGATAATTTTTTGGATTCTATTTATTAATTTTGGGGTGGACGTTTTGAAACGGGTGGCAAAGTGTTGCAAATAAGGGAGGATCGCGGGCCGGGACTTTCGGTCAGTGGCATGACTGTGCAGGACGAGTCCAGGGCCATGCCACAGACAGCGGCCACACGATCGCGATTCATGATAACGGATATCTTAAGCGGCGGACCACCACCAGATGGCGGCGCCCTTTTAAGAAGTCCCCGATCTCCAAGTCCAGGACCAAGAGATTTATCATTATCTTCACAACCTTTACACCACGATAGCGATACAGACAGTTCCGGACATCCGGACACATCAAGCGTATGCTCGAATGGTAAGTGAATCAAAATTTTTTTGAACCATCTTTGTAGTTATTAGAAGAGAAATTTAATGGTACCTCAGTGTAAGTAATTAGCTTAATCGAATCGAAAAAGGTTATTGTTTCATTTAGACAATACCATGAGGCCTGTGAGTGATTATTAACTCTTCCTATTTTCGCTGGGTGTGGGAAAAAAGATTTGTTGAAAGAAAGAAAAAGAGAATATAATAAATATAATCGGATTGATGCGATTAGGTGGAAGCCAATGAGTTCGTTGTGCAATTACTCGATGGGGAGTAAATCGAGTAAAATCGGGTCGAGAGAGTTTCAACGGGTTTCGGTTCAAATGTGATTTTGTGTTCGAAATACACAAATAAAATTTTTTGCACACGTTATAAAAATCAATTAACCAATAACAATATTTTATTTTTTAAATAACTTCATTTTTATTCCGAGTAAAATCCGAATTTGTATTATTATACTTAGTTGGAGCTTTAATCGGAAGCTCGTGAGAAACTTAGATTTAACTGTGCTTTTAATTAAAATCCCGTTTCGCATCTTCTCTTTGTTTCAGTGAAATTTTACTTAAATTCCCGTTAACTCCGCATCAAAGTAAAACTTTTTTTCCCCTTTTCCCGATCAAATCGAAACGCGTCGAAATGTTTTATTAAAACGTGTGGGTTCGTGGGTTGGTGTTCTCGCTACCTGCTCATCAGAAATTTATGTTTCTATTACTGCCCCAGGGGCGATCCGGCTACCGTTGAAGGGGCGGGAGGGAAACTACGTCGTCGGCGGTCTGTGACCAAAAGCTTCAATTACTGGGGTAAATATTTGAAGGGGTTGACTTATCACGATACGGTTTTTATTTGCGGTGAAAACAAACCGTTTATTAGTTTTTACAAACACAAACCAATTTTTTATAATAATAATTGATTTGTTTGGAAAAAAAGATAATTAATTAGGAGAAAGCTTTTTTAAAAAAATAAAAAACGCGGAAGTCTCAACGTTTAACCGGTAACGTACGCGTAATTAAACAATCTCCGCAAACCAAACCGTTCCATTGTCTTGAGTTCGTGTAGTAACGATGTTTATTTTAAACAATGGCCATATAACGTAGTGGTTTGTCGAACCGTTCTTTTCCGCAATTAACTATTACACTATATCGTGTAAAAACACGAAAAAATTTATTATAATTATCTACGTTGAAAGTAATTGTCTCAAATATTAATCAGAATCTGCATTCCCTACTCTAAGGTCTGACTGAAATTTTAGTTTTGGCCTAAAATAAGAATTTCTTTGATATTTCTGATATATATTGTTCTGATATAGTTCTTATATTGGGATTCAGGGAAAATTGCATCAAAATATCTCTTTTTGCCACCTACCAATGTTCTTCGTGTATGTATTCAATATAGCAGGTAAAATTTATGCAGAATTGAGATGTAAGCTTTTATGTCCTAACGTGAAATACTCGAATATTTTTGCTGGAATTATCCAGTACCATAGCACTGTACACTGTGCTATGGTACAAAATACAACTACAAAATAGAGCCAACACTAACGCTAGAGCTATCACTAGATCTAGAAGCAGAAACATTTGGGTGTAGTGGTATGGTTAACCCTAATGTTGCTAGTTCTAGGTCTAGTTTTAGTTCTGAAGCTAGATTGTATGCCTAGTATTAGCTATACTTTTAGTTCCAAAAGAATTTAAAACAATTTAGAGCTGAACAAAAACTAAAACTAGAACTAACACTAGACCTAGAAACTGACCCTAAATAGGACACATAGACCCTGAAACAGTTATATTTGAGTCAATTCTAGATTAATTTGATATATTATTCACACAAAAAATGTCTCCCCATCATTTTTAGTTTTAATTTTGTTATCTCACATTTTAAATTTAGGCATATCTGTATTTCGAAAGCCTTAACTTGGTACCATTGACCAATAGAATGAAACTGTCTATGTTAAACATTACTTAGGTTAATATAAATTATTTTTCATCCAAAACATATTTTCCCATCATTTCTTATTTCTGTCTTATAACCATTTTTATAATCCATCTCCTTGTATCTCGATGTCTATCCAATTAAGGATTTTCAAGTTGGCAACATTAATTAACAGTTACTTTTAACTTAATTAGATTAATTTATGATATTTTGTATTTTGTAAAAAGCTTCATCTCAAGTTTCAGATTTATATTTAATTTTGCTCTCTGCCATTTTAAAATTCAGTATATTTGAATTTGAAAGGTTTTAAGTTGGTAACATTGATCGATGAAATTAAAAAATCCGTGTTAAACATTAACTAAATTAATTTATAATATTTTTGACTCCAAACGTTTCTTTCCATCATCTTTAATTGATGACTTATAATAAATTCTGTAAGTCAGTATGTCCTATATAAATATTTTTAGATTTAGCAGGTTTTTAAGTTGGTTACATAGAAATATCTTAAGTTGGTAATATTGATCGATGGAGTAAAAGAATCTATCTCAATCTCAATTCTGTCTTTCCAACATTTTTAATTTATGATTTATTCCTTTCCTTAAAAGAATTTTTTTATAAAGAATAATATGACTCAAAATGTTTTTCGAATTAGAGGTTTTTAGGTTGACAACACTGATTGGGTCACTTTTAGCTCAATTTTAGATTAATTTAAGATGTTTTTATACAGAAAATTTCTCCCCATCATTTTTATTTTAATACTTATATTTAATTTTGTTATGTAACATTTCAAATTAAAACATATTTAGATTTAAAAGATTTTAAGTTGGTAATATTGACCATATATTTAATTCTATATGAGTTACTTTTTGAGACTATATGAGTACATTTTGAGTATATATGAGTGCTTTTTGAAGCTATATGAGTATATATCAGTACTCTTTAAGTCTATATGAGTATATATGAGTACTCTTTGAGTCTATATGAGTATATATGAGTACTTTTTGTGTATATATGAGTACTTTTTGAAATTATATGAATACTTTTTGAGTCTATATGAGTACTTTTTGAGACTATATGAGTACGTTTTGAGTCTGTATGAGTCTATAGGAGTATTCTTTGAGTCTATGAGTATATATGAGTACTTTTTGAGGCTATATGAGACTATATGAATACTTTTTGAGTCTTTATGAGTCTATAAGAGTACTTTTTTAATCTATATGAGAATTTTTTGAGTCTGTATGAGCACTGTTTGAATCTATATGAGTATTTTTGTGACTCTATATAAGTCTATATGAGTAGTTTTTGAGGCTATGTGAGTATTTCTTAGGTTTTAAGTTGGTAATATTGACCAATACAACGAAGTAGTCTATCTTAAACATCATTTTATGTTATTCTAAAAAATTTTTCACCCCAACATTTCCTTCCATCATTTTCACCAATTCTAAAATTCGACATTTCGTATATGGGTCTATATAAGCACTTTTTGAGTCTATATGAGTACTTTTTAAGTCTATATGGGTACTTTTTGAGTCTATATGAGTACTTTTTGATTCTATATGGGACTATATGAGTACTTTTTAGGTTTTAGCTTGGTGAAACCTGAAACTTTCAACTTCTAGGTCTAGTGTTAGTTCTAGTTTTCAATGTTGTTGGACAATTTAACACAACAAATTTATCATTAATTCTTTCCAGTAAATGCGTTTCATTGTCTCAATTATACCCTGAATTAGTGATCGAACGGATAGTGATTCTAAGAAAAGTCGGATACTGGACATGACATGAACTGTTATCCGGTATATCATCAGCTTTACATCAGATACAGGTTTCTGGTATCTTCTGGATTACAGATATAATATATAGGAAAAAGTCAGATACCGGATATGACACGGACAGTTATCCGTCATATCATTAATTTTATATCAGATACAGGTATCTCCAATTTTCTGAATTAGAGATATAATATATTACTATGCTACAAACAGCTCTATCAGAAGGCATTCTCCGGTCTCCAGCCGCATCTTCAAAAATAGATAGACCGGATATTCACAAGATATCCGCTCCATCCCTGCCATGAACCATTGCTTGTGCAATTAATGTAATATTCGGTGGAAAGTAAAAAGGAAATAAGTTTCCATCGGAAGACTGTAGAATTGCTTCACTAGGATAAGAACAACTTATGGATGAGGGCAACTTATCCTTCTTCAAATCCGACTTCCCGATAATGCAACAGTATAGCTCCATTTCGTTATAAATTTGTGAAGGTTCTGAATTTTATTTCTTAGCATAACAAGATTATATCACCACTATATTGAACTTTTAATTTTGAATAGCAAGCTCATAATCACTTAATGCAATGATTCAATAATTTCACAATATCCATGAATAATTTTTGCGTGTTTATCACACATTGCGCACAAAATAATATGCCTTCCGCCTTTTTTTGAAAAACCACTTGAAAAGCGCTTCATCACGTTGTTGAAAAGATGAGACTTTCATTCATTTTCATGCCATATTTGTGATTTCGTGATATATTTAAAAGAATCGAAAAAAAATAAAATTTTGATGTCTTACTTTATTTTTGATAATTATGCAAGACTTTCATCGATTTTTTTACCATTTTTGTTTAAAATTTGTAGTTTGCGTTAAAAAACAAAAATTAAGAGTAAAATTTTTTTGAGATTGACCTCCAGTTTTGAGATATTTCAAGTAATCAATCAAGTCATAAATCTGTATATTAGATAATTTACCAAAATATGAGCCATTTTAAAAATTCTAAGAGCACGGAATGTAGGTTTAGATAAAAAAATAAATTTAAAATCGAAAATTAAGAGTAAAATTTTTTGAGATTGACCTCCATTCTTGAGATATTTGCTTGAAATGGGGATGTGTTAGCCAAACCAAAAAATTGTGTTTGATAAATTTTGCAATATATGAGCCATAAAAGATTTTTAATTAAAGAATTACAAATCTGAAATTAAGAATAAATTTTTTGAGATTGACCACCGTTCTTGAGATACTTCCTTATAGTGTGGGTGGGTTAATCAAGCCAAAAATCTGTTCATTGGAAAATTTACCAAAATATGAGCCGTATTAGATTTGGAAGAGCATGGAATGTGGATTTAGATAAAAAAAAATTAATTTAAAAACGAAAATTAAGAGTAAAATTTTTTGAGATTGACCTCCATTCTTGAGATATTTGCTTGAAATGTGGGTGTGTTATCTAAGCCAAAAAATTGTGTTTGATAAATTTTGCAATATACGATCCATGAAAGATTTTTAATTAAAGAATTATAAATCTGAAATAAAGAGTAAATTTTTTGAGGTTGACCACCGTTCTTGAGATACTTCTTTATAGTGTGGGTGGGTTAATCAAGCCAAAAATCTGTTCATTGGAAAATTTACCAAAATATGAGCCGTATTAGATTTGGAAGAGCATGAAATGTAGATTTAGATAAAAAAATAAATTTAAAATCAAAAATTAAGAGTAAAATTTTTTGAGATTGACCTCCATTCTTGAGATATTTGCTTGAAATGTGGATGTGTTAGCCAAACCAAAAAATTGTGTTTGATAAATTTTGCAATATACGATCCATGAAAGATTTTGAATTAAAGAATTATAAATCTGAAATAAAGAGTAAATTTTTTTAGATTGACCACCGTTCTTGAGATACTTCCTTGTAGTGTGGGTGGGTCAATCAAGCCAAAAATCTGTTCATTGGAAAATTTACCAAAATATGAGCCGTATTCGATTTGGAAGAGCATGGAATGTAGATTTATATAAAAAAATAAATTTAAAATCGAAAATTAAGAATAAAATTTTTTGAGATTCACCTCCATTCTTGAGATATTTGCTTGAAATGTGGGTGTGTTAGTCAAGCCAAAAAATTGTTTTTGATAAATTTTACAATATACGAGCAATGAAGGATTTTTAAATATAAAGATTATAAATTTGGATGTAAAATTGAATAAAATTGAAAAAACCAAGCTTAAAAACGGAAATTAAAAGCAAATTTTTTTGAGGTTGACCACCGCTTTTGAGATATTTGCTTACAGTATAAGTGTCAAAAAACTGTTTGTTAGTAAATTTTGTAAAATACGAGACGTATAAGATTTAGGAGAATATGAAATATAGAGTTAGATGGAAAAACAGTTTAAGCAACAAAAATTAAGACTAAAATTTTTTGAGATTAATTATTGTTTTTGAGATATTTGCTAGTAATATGAAAGAGCTAAATGAAGCAATTTAAAAAAAAATAAATAATTTTTGTAAATACTTAGTAAATTTTGCAAAATACTAAGAGTGTAACATTTGGAAGAGTGTGGGATATAAATTTCAACCAAAAATGAAATTTAGAAACTAACATTAAGTCTAAAATTTGTTGAGATATTTGTAATGTGGTAAATTTTGTAAGATACGAGCTTATAAGATTTGGAAGAGTATCGAATGTAGATTTAAATGGAGAAATGAATTTAGAAATTATGTCTTCTTGTCCTTCTTGAGATATTTGCTTTTAATATCGATATATTAGCCAAAATTTTATTTCAAGAAACTCTTCATTGTTAAATTCATGGAAACATTATCCATGTAAGATTTGGAAGAGCAAGTTTCGGCCGAAACCGAAACTTTTCTTTAAAATGAAAGAATTAGTACGAAATATATATATACAGGATTTAAACGACATTTAAACGAAAAAACAAATTTAAAAATTAAAATTAAGAATAAAATTTTTGAGATATTTCCAATGTGGATGTGTTAACCAAAACATAAGTCTGATTGGTAAATTTTCCAAAATACGAATCTATAAGGTTTGGAAGAGTATTGAATGTGGATTTAAGTGGAAAAATAAATTTAGAAATGAAAATTAAGAGCAAAATTTTTGTATATACTCGCTTTTCTTGAGATATTTGATTCTAATATCGATATATTAATCAAAATTAATTTTAAGAAACTCTTCATTGTTAAATTTATAAAAACACTATTAAAATTGAAAGAAACCGAAACTTTTCTTTAAAATAAAAGAATTAGTGCAAGACTTATACATAGGGTGTTCAGAAATTGGCGGATAATCTATACGCAAAAATCTTAATCTTAGATTATCCACCAATTTCTGAACATCCTGTATATAATATGTCCTAGGATCGAGTTACAAAGATGGGAAAAATTTGATTACTAATTTTTCAAGCTTATCTAAACATAAATAATGTTTACTACGTAATCAGTTTACTAACCTGTAGATCTAATCATTCCCATTTTTATGTGAAAACTGGAATTTTTTGCTAAAATAAAAATTTTTTATGGTTAATTTATGATATGTAACCATAGAAATCATTAAGTTTTCCCATACTTTTTTAAGACTAGACTTATAACTCAGCTTCAGAATTAACACTAAACTTAGAACTAGAAACATTAGGGTTAAAAGACGTATGGCGTCTTTTAAGACGGCTTAACCTTAGGATCATCGAATTCTTAAGATATCTTAATGAAATTTTTATGATTTATAAAGAAGTCTTTGACGAACGGCTAAACCCAACGCTTTTCACTTCTAAGAAACTACTCAGAGGCCATTGTTAAAAAAGTCTCTTCAGATGCATGAATAAATCCAATACAACCCATCCCTGTATATTTGAAATGAAGTAAATTAGAACTGACTTTAGACTTAGAACTAGAATCATTCGGGTTTAGCCGTCTTGAGAGACGTACGGCTAAATCGGGTTGGGTTGGGAGAGATGCATGGCATAACTCGAATGTTTGTAAATCTAGAGTTTGATCTAATGATATAAAACTAGAACTAGACCTAGAAGTACAAAGTTTCAGGTTTAGAAGCGCGTCTTCAGACGAGCTCAATCTCAAAAAATTTTAGATTTTAAATTTATTTTTTTATCTAAATCCACATTCCATGCTCTTCCAAATCTAATACGGCTCATATTTTGCAAAATTTTCCAATATACAGATTTATGACTTGATTAACACATCCATATTATAAGCAAATATCTCAAGAATGGAGGTCAATCTCAAAAAATTTTACTCTTAATTTTCGATTTTAAATTTATTTTTTTATCTAAATCTACATTCCATGCTCTTCCAAATCTAATACGGCTCATATTTTGGTAAATTTTCCAATGAACAGATTTTTGGCTTGATTAACCCACTCACACTATAAGGAAGTATCTCAAGAACGGTGGTCAACCCCAAAAAATTTACTCTTTATTTCAGATTTATAATTCTTTAATTAAAAATCTTTCATGGATCGTATATTGCAAAATTTATCAAACACAATTTTTTGGCATAGATAACACACCCACATTTCAAGCAAATATCTCAAGAATGGAGGTCAATCTCAAAAAATTTTACTCTTAATTTTCGTTTTTAAATTAATTTTTTTTTATCTAAATCCACATTCCATGCTCTTCCAAATCTAATACGGCTCATATTTTGGTAAATTTTCCAATGAACAGATTTTTGGCTTGATTAACCCACCCACACTATAAGGAAGTATCTCAAGAACGGTGGTCAATCTCAAAAAATTTATTCTTAATTTCAGATTTATAATTCTTTAATTAAAAATCTTTCATGGCTCGTATATTGCAAAATCTATCAAAAACAATTTTTTGGCTTGGCTAACACATCCACATTTCAAGCAAATATCTCAAGAATGGAGGTGAATCTCAAAAAATTTTACTCTTAATTTTCGATTTTAAATTTATTTTTTTATCTAAATCTACATTCCATGCTCTTCCAAATCTAATATGGCTCATATTTTGGTAAATTTTCCAATGAACAGATTTTTGGCTTGATTAACCCACCCACACTATAAGGAAGTATCTCAAGAACGGTGGTCAATCTCAAAAAATTTATTCTTAATTTCAGATTTATAATTCTTTAATTAAAAATCTTTCATGGCTCGTATATTGCAAAATCTATCAAAAACAATTTTTTGGCTTGGCTAACACATCCACATTTCAAGCAAATATCTCAAGAATGGAGGTCAATCTCAAAAAATTTTACTCTTAATTTTCGATTTAAAATTTATTTTTTTATCTAAATCTACATTCCATGCTCTTCCAAATCTAATACGGCTCATGTTTTGGTAAATTTTCCAATGAAGAGATTTTTGGCTTGATTAACCCACCCACACTATCAGCAAGTATCTCAAGAACGGTGGTCAATCTCAAAAAATTTACTCTTAATTTCAGATTTATAATTCTTTAATCAAAAATCTTTCATGGCTCGTATGTTGCAAAATTTATCAAAAACAATTTTTTGGCTTGGCTAACACACTCACATTTCAAGCAAATATCTCAAGAACAGTTGTCAATCTCAAAAAAATTTACTCTTAATTTTCGATTTTAAATTTATTTTTTATCTAAATCTACATTCCATGCTCTTCTAAATCTAATACGGCTCATATTTTGGTAAATTTTCCAATGAACAGATTTTTGGCTTGATTAACCCACCCACACTATAAGGAAGTATCTCAAGAACGGTGGTCAACCTCAAAAAATTTACTCTTTATTTCAGATTTATAATTCTTTAATTAAAAATCTTTCATGGATCGTATATTGCAAAATTTATCAAACACAATTTTTTGGCTTAGATAACACACCCACATTTCAAGCAAATATCTCAAGAATTGAGGTCAATCTCAAAAAATTTTACTCTTAATTTTCGTTTTTAAATTAATTTTTTTTTATCTAAATCCACATTCCATGCTCTTCCAAATCTAATACGGCTCATATTTTGGTAAATTTTCCATTGAACAGATTTTTGGCTTGATTAACCCACCCACACTATAAGGAAGTATCTCAAGAACGGTGGTCAATCTCAAAAAATTTACTCTTAATTTCAGATTTATAATTCTTTAATTAAAAATCTTTCATAGATCGTATATTGCAAAATTTATCAAACACAATTTTTTGACTTGGCTAATACACCCACATTTCAAGCAAATATCTCAAGAATGGAGGTGAATCTCAAAAAATTTTACTCTTAATTTTCGATTTTAAATTTATTTTTTTATCTAAATCTACATTCCGTGCTCTTAGAATTTTTAAAATGGCTCATATTTTGGTAAATTTTCTAATATACAGATTTATGACTTGATTGATGACTTGAAATATCTCAAAACTGGAGGTCAATCTCAAAAAAATTTACTCTTAATTTTTGTTTTTAACGCAAACTACAAATTTTAAACAAAAATGGTAAAAAAACGATGAAAGTCTTGCACCATTATCAAAAATTTATGACGTCGGATAACAAATATTTTGAGATATCATCAAAAATAAAGACATCAAAATTTTATATTAGTTCGATTCTTTTAAATATATCACGAAATCAAATATGGCATGAAAATCAATGAAAGTCTCATCTTTTCATCAACGTGATGAAGCGCTTTTCAAGTGGTTTTTCAAAAAAAGGCGGAAGGCATATTATTTTGTGCGCAATGTGTGATAAACACGCAGAAATTGTTCATGGATATTGGGAAATTATTGAATCATTGCATTAAGTGATCATGAGCTTCCTATCCAAAATTAAAAGTTCAATATAGTGATGATATAATCTTGTTATGCTAAGAAACAAAATTCAGAACCTTCACAAATTTATAACGAAATGGAGCTATATTGCTACATTATCGGGAAGTCGGATTTGAAGAAGGATAAGTTGCCCTCATCCATAAGTTTTTCTTATCCTAATGAAGCAATTCTACAGTCTTCCGATGGAAACTTATTTCCTCTTTACTTTCCACCGAATATTACATTAATTGCACAAGCAATGGTTCATGGCAGGGATGGAACGGATATCTTGTGAATATCCGGTCTATCTATTTTTGAAAATCCGGCTGGAGACCGGATAATGCCTTCTGATAGAGCTGTTTGTAGCATAATAGTATATTATATCTCTAATCCAGAAAGTAGGAGATACCTGTATCTGATATAAAATTAATGATATGACGAATAACTGTCCGTGTCGTATCCGGTATCCGACTTTTCGTAGAATCACTTTTTCTTATATATTATATCTGTAATCCAGAAGATACCAGATACCTGTATCTGATATAAACCTGATGATATAAATTTGTTGGATTATATTGATCTGATGCAATTTTGGAAATCGTTTATGATCAAAAATAACAATCATAACATCATCTTATTGATTAGTTATGTATTAGTTAATTTGGATTATCCGTAGAGCGCAAAAAATATATTGCGTGCATTTTAATCCACTTTATTTCTTTATTTCTCCACTTATTCCTTTATCTGTTTTAAATTTTTTTAAGGTTTCTGGTTTAAACTTATCTGAAACCTTTCGAAAACGGCTTTGAAAACCGTTTTAAAGATAATCCGCTAAATGGGCGAGCTTCGAATGCGGCTCCCTGGGAAAAAAGAATTTTCCCATTGGCGAATATGAAAATCCATACGCCCACATTAAATTTCCAATAAAAAATTTGTTCGTTTCAAAATGTTTTATCGCGTGATTCGCCAAAATTCTGATTCTTTCTACTTATGACGTACAATTCGGAGAAATCCGCAATTATCCTCGTGAATAATTATCTCGAAATGGTGAAACCGAGAACCCTCGTAGGCGTGGTTGTTCTTTTCAACTGATTTTACGATCATCAAACACGCATCATTCAAAAAAAAATAATCTTTTTAATTTCAATGAGATTACAATTAAACGTGACAAGATTTACAAGTTATTAACTTTAATAAGTAGAACAACGTTTTAATTTTATAATTTCATAATTTAAAAGCGAATATAGCACCCGGGTGGGGTTATATTAGCATAAGCGGAATCGCTTAATGAACCGTTTCGTGCGACGGCCTAATATATTCCATCCATTAAAACGCGTGTCCGGGCACGTTATAAAACCGTTAAAGCCGTGTTTTGCGATCCCAATCTGAACGAGTGGAAACTGTAAAACTTGTCCGCGTCATCGAATTCTTGACTTTTTAAAGGAAAAGTCCTTTTGACTAGTCGAAAATCGACAGCGCCGGGGAGATTAATGTCTTCAAAACGAGGGGTCGAAAGAAGCTTTTGTACGCGCTGATTGATTTCACACCTATTGTTGGGTTTTAAGAAAAGCCCCCTCTTTTTTAATCTATACATATCGAAAGATTAGATTCTATTATTTGTTTATTTCGTTTTTATTATTATCGAATTTGATTCGTTTTGATGTTTCAAAAATGAACGATTTTGTATTAATATTTCAATAATCAGCGCCTCGCCCGCAAGCGACCTCGGTGATTTGAGACAAAATCGTTTCTTGTATATTTTAATAAATATATAACGTCTCTTACAAGACGATTTTATTCACGCTCCGCCAAGGTCGCTTGCGGGCGAGGCGCTCAATCCTCCAAAATGAACGATTTTATATTAATTTTTCATATTCAGCGTCTAGCCCGCAAGCGATCTCGGCGATTTGAGGTAAAATCGTTTCTTGTATATCTTAGTAAATATATAAAGTCTCCTACAAGACGATTTTATTCACACTCTGCCGAGGTCGCTTGCGGGCGAGGCGCTACAATCTTCCAAAATGAACGATTTTGTATTAATATTTAATATTCAGCGCCTCGCCCGCAAGCGACCTCGGCGATTTGAGGCAAAATCGTTCCTTGTATATTTTAATAAATACATAAAGTCTCCTATAAGACGATTTTATTCTCATACAGCCGAGGTCGCTTGCGGGTGAGGCGTTACAATCTTCCAAAATGAACGATTTCGTATTAATTTTTCATATCCAGCGCCTCGCCCGCAAGCGACATCGGCGATTTGAGGCAAAATCGTTTCTTGTATGTCTTAGTAAATATATAAATTCTCCTATAAGACAATTTTATCCTCACTTAGCCGAGGTCGCTTGCTGGCGAGGCGCTACAATCTTCCAAAATGAACGATTTTGTATGAATATTTCATATACAGCGCCTCACCCGCAAGCGACCTCCGCGATTTGAGACAAAATCATTCCTTGTATATTTTAATAAATATATAACGTCTCTTACAAGACGATTTTATTCACGCTCCGCCAAGGTCGCTTGCGGGCGAGGCGCTCAATCCTCCAAAATGAATGATTTTATATTAATTTTTCATATTCAGCGCCTAGCCCGCAAGCGATCTCGGCGATTTGAGGTAAAATCGTTTCTTGTATATCTTAGTAAATATATAAAGTCTCCTACAAGACGATTTTATTCACACTCTGCCGAGGTCGCTTGCGGGCGAGGCGCTACAATCTTCCAAAATGAGCGATTTTGTATTAATATTTAATATTCAGCGCCTCGCCCGCAAGCGACCTCGGCGATTTGAGGCAAAATCGTTCCTTGTATATTTTAATAAATACATAAAGTCTCCTATAAGACGATTTTATTCTCACACAGCCGAGGTCGCTTGCGGGTGAGGCGTTACAATCTTCCAAAATGAACGATTTCGTATTAATTTTTCATATCCAGCGCCTCGCCCGCAAGCGACATCGGCGATTTGAGGCAAAATCGTTTCTTGTATATTTTAATAAATATATAAAGTCTCCTACAAAATGATTTTATTCACACTCCGCCGAGGTCGCTTGCGGGCGAGGCGCTACAATCCTCCAAAATGAACGATTTCGTATGAATTTTTCATATCCAGCGCCTCGCCCGCAAGCGACCTCGACGATTTGAGGCAAAATCGTTTCTTATATATTTTAATAAATATATAAAGTCTCCTACAAAATGATTTTATTCACACTCCGCCGAGGTCGCTTGCGCGAGGCGCTACAATCCTCCAAAATGAACGATTTTGTATTAATTTTCCATATCCAGCGCTTCGCCCGCAAGCGACCTCGGCAATTTGAGGCAAAATCGTTTCTTGTATATCTTAGTAAATATATAATGTCTCCTAAAAGACGATTTTATTCACACTCCGCCGATGTCGCTTGCGGGCGAGGCGTTACAATCTTCCAAAATGAACGATTTTGTATTAATACTTCATATCCAGCGCCTCGCCCGCAAGCGACCTCGGCAATTTGAGGCAAAATCGTTCCTTGTATATCTTAATAAATATATAAAGTCTCCTACACGATGATTTTATTCACACTCCGTCGAGGTCGCTTGCAGGCGAGGCGCTACAATCCTCCAAAATGAACGATTTTGTATTAATTTTTCATATCCAGCGCCTCGCCCACAAGCGACCTCGACGATTTGAGGCAAAATCGTTCCTTGTATATTTTAATAAATATATAGTCTCCTAGAAGACGATTTCATTCACACTCCGCCGAGGTCGCTTGCGGGCGAGGCGCTACAATCCTCCAAAATGAACGATTTTGTATTAATTTTTCACATCCAGCGCCTCGCCCGCAAGCGATCTCGGCCATTTGAGACAAAATCGTTCCTTTTATATCTCAGTAAATATATGAACTCTTCTACAAGCAGTCTTCCAAAATGGACGATTTTTTATAACATTAACATTTTAAATCTTAGTGCATTTTCTAAGCATTTTTTTCTCAGAATATTTCCCAAATTTATGTTGAATTAATTCCAATCTTTATGTATACACTGTATATTGAAGAGAACAATACCTTGATAATTTTTTTCTTAAGCAATAATTACTCTTAATTAGTTGGGTTGGGTGAGCTTGGTTAAGATTGATGGCTCAACCCAACCCAACAAGACATAACAACAATATTTTGTGCTAAATAACTAGTTGAGATCACATCTTCTACAAGAATAAGCAATTGGAGAAACCTCCGTTAAGAAATATCTTCAAATGCACGGTTAAGCTCAACCCAATCCAACCGTATATTTGAAAGAGCAACAATTTAAAAGGAAGAATAAGCAACAATTTTAACGAAGAGTCGACTTTGAAGATGTCGATCGCCCTAATGAAAAATAATTTGATACTTTTTTCTTGAGCAATAATTAATGTTATATGCGCAATAGGATTGGGTTGGGTTGGTAGAAATGGGTTAAGGTTGGTGGTTCAACCCAACCCAACAATATGTATAATCTGTACCACGAGAAGTGAGAGTGACTCATCGCCTAAAAGTGTACGCACTAGAAATTATTTCACTCCAACACACATAAATGCACGGGCATAATATTTGTAACGTACGCGCAAAATTCTTACGGAAATCGATGAGTTACTTCTCGTGATACAGGCTATAACAACAATATTTTATGCTAATTAGCTAGTTGGGATTACATCGTTTATATCATTAAAAATTTTAACGAAGAAATAATTTCCAATACCTTCGAAATAGACCAAGATTATATCTTCCATATCATTAATAATTTTATCGAAAAAATGCTCTTGGTCGACTTAGAAGACGTTGGCCCCCAAGAAAAATGAACAACACTTTGAAGCCCATAGGAACAACCCAAACCAACTCAATTTAAACCAATCCAACTCTCTTCCTGGAATCATTCTTCACAGTATATTTTCGAAATTTTAGCACATGTCTCAACTTTATCATATGTTACCACACCTAGCATCTTCTGGGTTTGGGCATTTTATCTTTAATAGTATATTACAGTTCAAGTGAGGAAAGTAAGGTTTCTCACTAACGCGTATGCCAGATTTCCACACGAGACGTAGGCGAGCGTGGAAAGACATACAACTGGCAATTTCAAAGGTAGGATTGAACAAAATCTCTTTATACAATTTCTTTTAAACTTTAAAGTTTGGGTTTGCTATAATAATTGTTCCAATATGATACTTTTCTCATGCAATTCCATAATTCCGGATAACATAGGAAGAGTTCTTTCCTGATGGAATTATGTTCTAGAAGATTTCTGATAATAACTGCCAAATCTATGGCGTTATGTAGTAAAGTGGTTTTAGCTTGAAAAGGATATTTATGTCTCTTGTTCAGTAGGTTCAAATATACAGGGTTGGGTTTAGCCGTACATGTGAAGAGATTTTTTAACAAAGGGCAAATAGTTTTTGAAACAGGGTTCTTTATAATCTGATTTGGCAACCCTGCAGACGTATTTCAATTAAAGTAAAACTACAACTAATACTAAACCCAACCCAACCCAACCCTGTATATTTGAACTGAAGTAAATTAAAACTGACACTAGATCTAGAACTAGAATCATTCGAATTTAGCCGTCTTGAGAGACGTATGGTTAAATTCGGATGATTCTAGTTATAGGTCTATGATGGAGTCTATCATAGACCTATAACTAGAATCATCATAGGTCTAAATAGGTCCGAATCTTTCCACTTCTAGGTCTAGTGTTAGTTCTAGTTTTATATCATTAGATCTAACTCTAAATCTAGAAACATTCGAGTTATGCCATACATCTCTCCCAACCCTACACAATCCTGTATATTTGAACTGAAAGAAATTAGAATTGATACTACATCTAGAACTAGAATCATCCGGGTTTAGCCGTACGTCTCTCAAGACGGCTAAACCCGAATGATTCTAGTTCTAAGTCTGGTGTCAGTTCTAATTTCCTTCAATTCAAATATACAGGGTTGGGTTGGATTGGATTTATCCATGCATCTGAAGAAAGTTTTTTAACTCTAGATCTAGAAACATTCGGGTTATGCCATACATCTTCCCCAACCCAACACAATCCTGTATATTTGAATTGAAGTAAATTAGAATTGACACTAGATCTAGAACTAGAATCATCCGGGCTTAGCCGTACGTCTGTCAAGACGGCTAAACCCGAATGATTCTAGTTCTAAGTCTGGTGTCAGTTCTAATTTACTTCAATTCAAATATACAGGGTTGGGTTGGATTGGATTTATCCATGCATCTGAAGCAACTTTTTTAACTCTAGATCTAGAAACATTCGGGTTATGCCATACATCTCTCCCAACTCAACACAATCCTGTACATTTGAACTGAAGGAAATTAGAATTGATACTAGATCTAGAACTAGAATCATCCGGGTTTAGCCGTACGTCTCTCAAGACGGCTAAACCCGAATGATTCTAGTTCTAAGTCTGGTGTCAGTTCTAATTTACTTCAGTTCACATATACAGGGTTGGGTTGGATTGGATTTATCCATGCATCTGAAGAAAGTTTTTTAACTCTAGATCTAGAAACATTCGGGTTATGCCATACATCTTCCCCAACCCAACACAATCCTGTATATTTGAATTGAAGTAAATTAGAATTGACACTAGATCTAGAACTAGAATCATCCGGGCTTAGCCGTACGTCTGTCAAGACGGCTAAACCCGAATGATTCTAGTTCTAAGTCTGGTGTCAGTTCTAATTTACTTCAATTCAAATATACAGGGTTGGGTTGGATTGGATTTATCCATGCATCTGAAGCAACTTTTTTAACTCTAGATCTAGAAACATTCGGGTTATGCCATACATCTCTCCCAACTCAACACAATCCTGTACATTTGAACTGAAGGAAATTAGAATTGATACTAGATCTAGAACTAGAATCATCCGGGTTTAGCCGTACGTCTCTCAAGACGGCTAAACCCGAATGATTCTAGTTCTAAGTCTGGTGTCAGTTCTAATTTACTTCAGTTCACATATACAGGGTTGGGTTGGATTGGATTTATCCATGCATCTGAAGAAAGTTTTTTAACTCTAGATCTAGAAACATTCGGGTTATGCCATACATCTTCCCCAACCCAACACAATCCTGTATATTTGAATTGAAGTAAATTAGAATTGACACTAGATCTAGAACTAGAATCATCCGGGCTTAGCCGTACGTCTGTTAAGACGGCTAAACCCGAATGATTCTAGTTCTAAGTCTGGTGTCAGTTCTAATTTACTTCAATTCAAATATACAGGGTTGGGTTGGATTGGATTTATCCATGCATCTGAAGCAACTTTTTTAACTCTAGATCTAGAAACATTCGGGTTATGCCATACATCTCTCCCAACTCAACACAATCCTGTACATTTGAACTGAAGGAAATTAGAATTGATACTAGATCTAGAACTAGAATCATCCGGGTTTAGCCGTACGTCTCTCAAGACGGCTAAACCCGAATGATTCTAGTTCTAAGTCTGGTGTCAGTTCTAATTTACTTCAGTTCACATATACAGGGTTGGGTTGGATTGGATTTATCCATGCATCTGAAGAAAGTTTTTTAACTCTAGATCTAGAAACATTCGGGTTATGCCATACATCTTCCCCAACCCAACACAATCCTGTATATTTGAATTGAAGTAAATTAGAATTGACACTAGATCTAGAACTAGAATCATCCGGGCTCAGCCGTACGTCTGTCAAGACGGCTAAACCCGAATGATTCTAGTTCTAAGTCTGGTGTCAGTTCTAATTTACTTCAGTTCAAATATACAGGATTGGGTTGGATTGGATTTATCCATGCATCTGAAGCAACTTTTTGAACTCTAGATCTAGAAACATTCGGGTTATGCCATACATCTTTCCCAACCCAACACAATCCTGTATATTTGAACTGAAAGAAATTAGAATTGATACTAGATCTAGAACAAGAATCATCCGGGTTTAGCCGTACGTCTCTCAAGACGGCTAAACCCGAATGATTCTAGTTCTAAGTCTGGTGTCAGTTCTAATTTACTTCAATTCAAATATACAGGGTTGGGTTGGATTGGATTTATCCATGCATCTGAAGCAACTTTTTTAACTCTAGATCTAGAAACATTCGGGTTATGCCATACATCTCTCCCAACTCAACACAATCCTGTACATTTGAACTGAAGGAAATTAGAATTGATACTAGATCTAGAACTAGAATCATCCGGGTTTAGCCGTACGTCTCTCAAGACGGCTAAACCCGAATGATTCTAGTTCTAAGTCTGGTGTCAGTTCTAATTTACTTCAGTTCACATATACAGGGTTGGGTTGGATTGGATTTATCCATGCATCTGAAGAAAGTTTTTTAACTCTAGATCTAGAAACATTCGGGTTATGCCATACATCTTCTCCAACCCAACACAATCCTGTATATTTGAATTGAAGTAAATTAGAATTGACACTAGATCTAGAACTAGAATCATCCGGGCTCAGCCGTACGTCTGTCAAGACGGCTAAACCCGAATGATTCTAGTTCTAAGTCTGGTGTCAGTTCTAATTTACTTCAGTTCAAATATACAGGGTTGGGTTGGATTGGATTTATCCATGCATCTGAAGAAAGTTTTTTAACTCTAGATCTAGAAACATTCGGGTTATGCCATACATCTTCCCCAACCCAACACAATCCTGTATATTTGAATTGAAGTAAATTAGAATTGACACTAGATCTAGAACTAGAATCATCCGGGCTCAGCCGTACGTCTGTCAAGACGGCTAAACCCGAATGATTCTAGTTCTAAGTCTGGTGTCAGTTCTAATTTACTTCAGTTCACATATACAGGGTTGGGTTGGATTGGATTTATCCATGCATCTGAAGAAAGTTTTTTAACTCTAGATCTAGAAACATTCGGGTTATGCCATACATCTTCCCCAACCCAACACAATCCTGTATATTTGAATTGAAGTAAATTAGAATTGACACTAGATCTAGAACTAGAATCATCCGGGCTCAGCCGTACGTCTGTCAAGACGGCTAAACCCGAATGATTCTAGTTCTAAGTCTGGTGTCAGTTCTAATTTACTTCAGTTCAAATATACAGGATTGGGTTGGATTGGATTTATCCATGCATCTGAAGCAACTTTTTGAACTCTAGATCTAGAAACATTCGGGTTATGCCATACATCTTTCCCAACCCAACACAATCCTGTATATTTGAACTGAAAGAAATTAGAATTGATACTAGATCTAGAACAAGAATCATCCGGGTTTAGCCGTACGTCTCTCAAGACGGCTAAACCCGAATGATTCTAGTTCTAAGTCTGGTGGCAGTTCTAATTTCCTTCAATTCAAATATTCAGGGTTGGGTTGGATTGGATATATCCATGCATCTGAAGAAACTTTTTGAACTCTAGATCTAGAAACATTCGGGTTATGCCATACATCTCTCCCAACCCAACACACTCCTGTACAATTGAACTGAAAGAAATTAAAATTGATACTAGATCTAGAACTAGAATCATCCGGGTTTAGCTGTACGTCTCTCAAGACGGCTAAACCCGAATGATTCTAGTTCTAAGTCTGGTGTCAGTTCTAATTTCCTTCAATTCAAATATACAGGGTTGGGTTGGATTGGATTTATCCATGCATCTGAAGAGACTTTTTTAACAAAGGTCTCTGCATAGTTTCCTAGAAGTGAAAAGCTTTGGGAAAGCTTTTTCATAAAAAAATCATTAGGATATCTTAAGAATTCGATTGTTGTTTAACTTCCAAACATGATATCTCAAAAACAAATTGAAACATTCATGTAAGGTTTTATTTTGAGAGAAATACATATTCTCCTTTATAAATCACGAAAAATCTGTATATTCCTCTGATATAGAAGATAACGGACACCTGTATATGATTCCAAAATTGATTTTGGAACTGACAGCCATATTTTTTAAAATATTTTTTTATTTGAAAATTCATAGTTTTCTTAATAATTTTTGAAAGTTATAATTCATTCGGCTATTTCAATTAATTAACACAAATTTGAAATTGTGTTTTTGATCTTAATTATATTATATGGCTGGTTTGAAAGTATTTGTGTAAGGATGAAGATGAGATAATCACAGCAGAAATGAAAATGAATTATAAAGTAGGTTTGAATAAGAAATAAAAAGGTGGGGTTTATATGGTAATGGGATATGAGTTAGTAAAGGAAATAAAGGGGTATGGTGACACAAAGTGGAGAGGTGGTAAAACGATGCCATAGCGAATCTTCATTCGTTTCGAGTTATAAATAAGGGTCTCTTTCACATTGATCCTTTTGAATTTAAACGATACTCTTGGTTATATTGATTTTGATACCATAAGCAAAGTGAAGCCAAAAATTTCATAAACATATTAAAATAAATATTTTAAATCTAAAACAAAAATGTTTTGAAATTAATCCAAACATTGATATCATATTAAATGATTTTTTAATTTCCCCGTATTATACTTGATATTATTTCCATATCGATTTAAAATAATAAAAAATAAATTAATTATACGTTTTTAAAGATAAATATCTCGTTGAGACTTTAACAAATCGATAAAAATTACAAGTAATTGAGTCTTAAAGGAAATGTTAGGTGTCGCCGGCGAATTACCATAAAAGGGGCGGACGTCGATCAAGCGGCGAAGGGACCAATTTTAAAAATTTACATCTATAAATCAAAACCCATCTTTGACGGCGACCCGGCCGTTAACTTCAACCCAATTTCCTCTTGGCAAAATTTAACCAGCACGCGCACAATTTCCAAGTAATAACGACAAAAAAAAATGAATCAAAAGAAGTAAGAATGTCACCGGACACGCGATACTTGAATAAACTCTTAATTGGATCAAAAACAATGTTGATTAAATTTGAAATTTTTGTACAAATTTTAGTTGCAACGAGAG
The DNA here is from genome assembly GCA_036711965.1 of Onthophagus sagittarius. NCBI lineage: Eukaryota > Metazoa > Arthropoda > Insecta > Coleoptera > Scarabaeidae > Onthophagus > Onthophagus sagittarius. The sequence continues at coordinate 19,512,427 of JASERS010000010.1, read as the reverse complement.
TATAAAATGATTTAAAGTCGTTTTCGAAGGCGTATGCAAAATTTAAAAGCCTGGAGAAGTTTGCGTAGGCGCCTCTCTCGTTGCAAATTAAAAAAAAAATTACAACAAATTTTCGCCCGTATCGCTCTTAATTGGCTTTAAGCTTGATTGATGCTGAGCGTTACGTCTTTGTTGGTCGTTTTGTTGCCTTTCATAAACGGGTAGAATTAAACCGGGCAAACGAGACCTTCCTTTCCATCGAGAAAACATCATATTTCCAAGATTAAATTCGATTTAAAATTATCGAATTTAACAAAATTAAATCATAAATTATGTAAATGTTGATAAATGAAATATTGACTGAGATCGAAATCGAGTATGTTAAAAGAAAGGGAAATTGAAATCGTTTGAGAGTTGAGCCAGTAACACAGATCTACATGCATCTTAATCAACGCGTTTAAATAAAAATTCGACGTTTTGAATATGTATGAACAAACAAACATGGTGTTTACGTTATTGCTTGGAAAATTGAATACGAATGATTTTATTCTTTTTGGGTTTAAAATCCACATTTCCCCTCGTATTTCAACCGACGGAAACGTGGATCGCATGGAAACACGAGTAAAGCGGGTAACTTTCTTGGATTTAGAGCGGCCTTATGGTCCGTGAACCCAACCCTGCGGTCCCGGAGGTCAAGAACTTTACGATTTAGTATTCCCTTCGACTCAAACTCTGTTTGCAAGTCATAAGTTACAACCCCACATCGGGATTTGTCTTAATTAAGTCTCGGTTTAATTGAAATTATTATTTTTAAGCATAGATATTTTTATCCCCGCGCGTTTTATTGAAATCTCAGGGCCTATACTAAGCAGATTATTCTCTTTTTTGTTATGTTGCCCCCGGAGCCGTTTCGAAGAAGTTAATCCGCCGAGATTGACGTATATCTCTCACCTCTTTGTGCACGGATCGCTCGCGCCGTCCCAAGAACCGACTACCGGTTTTTCCTTCTGGGGCAATATAATCATTTTAAATACAGTTGCTCACAAAATTCAGTATACAGGGGAATGGTAGATAGATTATTGTAGAAATTTCAAATAATTTCAATTCAAAACAAATCAATAATCCCAATATTATATTTCACAAAATTAATATTTTGTACTTTAATGATGGTTTTTAAAATTTTCATTTTTTAGTTTTTACCAGTTTCAGTTTTATTGGTCATCCTCGGGAAATCACGTTAAAACCATACCAGAATATCTCAGTTCGTTTTTGAGATATGTTTTGAAGTCGATCAAAATATGTAGCATTTAATAAAAATAACAATTTTTTAATCATTTTTGAACAAATGGTATTCTTGAGATATCGTAAAAAAATTTATTATAATTTGTAAAGAAAAGTATGTATTTTAATATGAATAAAACCATACTGGGATATCTCAATTCGTTTTTAAGATATCATATATTATGTAGCATTTCATAAAAATAACAATTTTTTTTAATCATTTTTGAAAATATCGTATTCTTGAGATATCGTGAAAATATTTATTGTAATTTATTATATAGGAAAAGTATGTAATTAATGTTTAAAACATGATATCTCAATTCGTTTTTGAGATATCATGTTTAGAAGTCAGCCTGAATATGTAGCATTTCATAAAAATAACAATTCCTTAATCATTTTTGAAAATATAGTAATCTTGAGATAACGTGGAGAAATTTGTTATAATTTATAAAGAAAATATGTACTAAAACTACACTGGAATATCTCAATTTACTTTTGAGATATCATGTTTTGAAGTCGACCTAAATATGTGGCATTTCATAAAACTATTAATTTTATGAATCATTAAAAAAAATCGAATTCTTAAGATATCTTAATGCCATTTTTTATGGTATATAAAGAAAAGTATGTAATTTTATACACGCAGAACCATAATGGAATATCTTAATTCGTTTTTGAGATATCAAGCTTGAATTGAACCTAAATTTGTAGAATTTCATAAAAATAACAATTTTTTAATCATTTTTGAAAAAACGGTGTTCTTGAGATATCGTGAAGAAATTTGTTATAATTTATAAAGGAATGTACTTTAATATGACTAAAACCATATTTGAATACCTCAATTAGGTTTTGAGATATTACGTTTTGAAGTCGACCTAAATATGAAGCATTTCATAAAAATATCAATTTTCTAAATCGTTTAAAGAATATCGAACTTTTAAGATATCTTAATGAAATTATTATTAAATAATTTTACACGCACATAACCATTCTGGAATATCTCAATTCGTTTTTGAGATATCATATTTGGAAGTCAGCCTGGATATGTAGCATTTCATAAAAATAACTTTTCTAATAATTTTTGAAAAAAATGGTATTCTTGAGATATCGTGATGAAATTTGTTATTATTTATAAAGAAAAGTATGTACTTTAATATGACTAAAACCATACTGGGATATCTCAATTAGTTTTTGAGATATCATGTTTTGAAGTCGACCTAAATATGTGGCATTCCATAAAAATATAAATTTTCTGAATTATTTTAAAAAAATCGAAATCTTGAGATATCTTAAAGAAATTTTTTGTGATACATAAAGAAAAGTATGTAATTTTATACGCGCAGAACCATAATGGAATATATCAATTCGTTTTTGAGATATCTTATTCGGAAGTCAACCTGAATTTGTAGCATTTCATAAAAATAACAATTTTTTAATCATTTTTGAACAAATGGTATTCTTGAGATATAGTGAAGAAATTTATTATAATTTATAAAGAAAAGTATGTACTTTAATATAACTAAAACCATATTGAGATATCTCAATTAGTTTTTGAGATATCATGTTTTGAAGTCGACCTAAATATGTGGCATTCCATAAAAATATCAATTTTCTGAATTATTTAAAAAAAATCGAAATCTTGAGATATCTTAAAGAAATTTTTTGTGATACATAAAGAAAAGTATGTAATTTTATACGCGCGGAACCATAACGGAATATCTCAATTCGTTTTTGAGATATCCTATTCGGAAGTCAACCTGAATTTGTAGCATTTCATAAAAATAACAATTTTCTAATAATTTTTGAAAAAAAATGGTATTCTTGAGATATCGTGAAAAAAATTATTATAATTTATAAAGAAAAGTATGTACTTTAATATAACTAAAACCATGTTGGGATATCTCAATTAGTTCTTGAGATATCATGTTTTGAAGTCGACCTAAATATGTGGCATTCCATAAAAATATCAATTTTCTGAATTATTTAAAAAAAAATCGAAATCTTAAGATATCTTAAAGAAATTTTTTTATGATACATAAAGAAAAGTATGTAATTTTATACGCGCAGAACCATAATGGAATATCTCAATTCGTTTTTGAGATATCATATTTGAAAGTCAACCTGAATATGTAGCATTTCATAAAAATAACATTTTTTAAATAATTTTTGAAAAAATGGTATTCTTGAGATATCGTGAAGAAATTTGTTATAATTTATAAAGAAAAGTATGTACTTTAATATGACTAAAACCATATTGGGATATCTCAATTCGTTTTTGAGATATCATGTTTTGAAGTCGATCTAAATATGTGGCATTCCATAAAAATATCAATTTTGTGAATTATTTAAAAAAAATCGAAATCTTAAGATATCTTAAAGAATTTTTTTGTGATACATAAAGAAAAGTATGTAATTTTATACGCACAGAACCATAATGGAATATCTCAATTCGTTTTTGAGATATCATATTTGGAAGTCAACCTAAATATGTAGCATTTTATAAAAATAACAACTTTTTAATCATTTTTGAAAAAATGGTATTCTTGAGATATCGTGAAGAAATTTGTTATAATTTATAAAGAAAGGCATGTACTTTAATATAACTAAAACCATATTGGGATATCTCAATTCGTTTTTGAGATATCATGTTTTGAAGTCGACCTAAATATGTGGTAATCCATAAAAATATCAATTTTCTGAATTATTAAAAAAAATCGATATCTCAAGATATCTTAAAGAAATTTTTTATGATACATAAAGAAAAGTATGTAATTTTATACGCGCAGAACCATAATGGAATATCTCAATTAGTTTTTGAGATATCTTATTCGGAAGTCAACCTGAATTTCATAAAAATAACAATTTTTTAATTATTTTTGAAAAAAGGGTATTCTTGATTAAAAAATCGAAATCTTAAGATATCTTAATAAAAATTTTTATGATCTACAAAGAAAAGTATGTATTTTTATAAGCACATAATCATAGTGGCATATATCTCAATTCGTCTTTGAGATATCATATTTGGATGTTAGCCTGAATATGTAGTATTTCATAAAAATATCAATTTTCTGAATTATTTAAAAAAAGTTGAATTGTTAAGACATCTTAATGAAATTTTTTATGTTTTATAAAGAAAAGTATGTAATTTTATACGCACAGTACCACAATGGAATATCTCAATTCGTTTTTGAGATATCATATTTGAAAGTTAACTCGAATATGTAGCATTTCATAAAAATGACATTTTCTTTAATTATTTTTGAAAATATGGCATTGTTGAGATATCGCGATGAAATTTGTTACAATTAAATCGAAAAATATGTACTTTGATATGGGCAAAACCATATTGGGATATCTCAATTAGTTTTTGAGATATCATGTTTTGAAGTCGACCTAAATATGCAGAATTTCATAAAAATATCAATTTTCTGAATTATTTAAAAAAAGTCGAATTTTTAAGATATCTTAATGAAATTTTTTATGGTATATAAAGAAATGTATGTGATTTTATACGCACAGAACCATAATGGTATATCTCAATTCATCTTTGAGATATCATATTTGGAAGTCAGCCTAAATATGTAGAATTTTATAAAAATTACAATTATTTAAATAATTTTTTAAAAAATGGTATTCTTGAGATATCGTGAAGAAATTTGTTATAATTTATAAATAAAAGTATATACTTTAATATGGGTAAAACCATACTGAGATATCTCAATTAGTTTTTGAGATATCATGTTTTAAAGTCGACCTAAATATGTGGCATTTCATAAAAATGTTAATTTTCTAAATCGTTAAAAATATCGAATACTTAAGATATCTTAATGACATATTTTTTTGGTATATAAAGAAAAGTATGTAATTTTAAACGCAAGGAACCACACTAGAATATCTCAATTAGTTTTTGTGATATCATGTTTTGAAGTCGATTTAAATATGTAGTATTTTACAAAAATAACAATTTTCTGAATAATTTTTGAAAAATCATAAAAAATTGAATTCTTAAGATATGTTAAATTAAATGATGGCTATTTATTGAGAAAACCATGTACTTTTCATGAATAAAACCGCATTTAAAAAACGTTATTCATTCTTGAGATATGAATTTTTGAATTCAATCGAAATTTTTATTCATTTACGAAGACGATAATTTTCAAAAAAACCATAAAAAATCGAATTCTTAAGATATGTTAATTAAATTATAGCTTCTTGTAAAGAAAAGAGTGCAGATTTTCACGAACAAACCACATTTGAAAAAATTTATTTGTTTTTGAGATATCATGCTTGGAAGTCGACCTAAATATGCAGCATTTCATAAAAATAACAATTTATTAAATCATTTTTTAAAAAATCGTATTCTTGAGATATCGTTCTGAAATTAAGGCTATTTATAGAGAAAACCATGTACTTTTTCATGAATAAAGCCGCATTTAAAAACCTCATTCATTTTTTGAGATAAGAATTTTTAAAATCAATCAGAATTTTTATTTGTTTATGAAGATGATAATTTTCAAAAAAATCATAAAACATCGAATTTTTAAGATATGTTAATTAAGTAATGGCTATTTTTTAGAGAAAAGCAAGTAGATTTTCACGAACAAATCGAATTTGAAAAATTTTAATTATTTGTGAGATATCATATTTTGAACTTGGCCTAAATATACCTGATTTAATATCCGACAAGAGAAAGAATTTAATGTTCAAATAAGGATATTTGCTTATTATATTATTATATTTTGCAAAACTCTGCTTTTTTGAATGAAAAAAACTGATTTTAAAAATATCTTTATGGTCTTGAGATATTAGCTATTGAAATTAAGATAAATTTTTGACGATTTAGAAATTACAACTTTAATTATAAAAATTGTGAAAAATCGTCCGATTTAATCAAAACTTTCAAATAATATTAAGTAAATTGCACCCTTTCGAATGAAACAAACCGATTTTAAAAATATCTTTTAATTTTTTAGATATTAATTGTTAAAATTGAGACATATTAATTAAAATCATAATCAACATTTCGACTAATTTAGTCAAAAAAAATACTTATTATTTCAAATGATAAAGACGAATTTTAAAATTTTCTTGTATATCTCGAGATTTTGACCAAATTTTAAAATCTTATTCTTTAATGATTTATCTCCATACTTAAAATTTTTATTTTTTTTGTTTCTAGGTCAAAATGGTGATGATTCCTCATTAAACTCATCAAAAAGTTCAAGTGGTGCGATAAGTAAAAAACAGCGAAAAGCTCGAACAGCTTTTACCGACCTTCAATTACAAACGTTAGAGAAAAGTTTCGAACGTCAAAAATACCTCAGCGTTCAAGATCGAATGGAATTAGCGGCTAAATTGAGTTTAACCGATACTCAGGTCAAAACGTGGTATCAAAATAGGAGGTGAGTTACCCTTTTAAATTTTTTTTTAATAAATCTCAATTAGTTTAAATCGAATGAATCCTTTGCGACTCAAAAAAGGTAACCGCAACGAATGCAACGAATAAAAATAAACACACACGAGCGGTTTTTTTGAAAGGAATCTTTTTGTTGTAATAACAACTCGAACGACAATTACATCGAAATATTTCACTTATTCGAAGGGGGCGATAAGTGCTCAGTTGACAATCCGTGAGAACCCCCTACCGAGTATAATTAATTTCGAAACCCACCCCTTAATTTCTTTTGATGTACTGTTGATTAAAAAAGTAATGCAACAAATCTAGAAATAATTTTAAAAAATATTCATCTCTTTTCTTCTTTAAAGTTTATTCTGTGGTGAGTATCGGTTAGTCTTATGAGAAAGAGCGTGTCGAATGTGACCAATAGCCTGTAAGCAGGCATGAGAATTTGGCCTTTGTGTTGTCCCGACGGATGGGCCATCCGAAGCCGAAGAAGACTGACGTGCAACGTCATCTGTGATCAAATTAATCAAGGTTGTTTGTTCAGCATCAAAGCGAGTCTCGTTTCTTCTGAACGGACGCGTTCGAAACCCGATAAAAAAAGTGTTTTAGAAGAAAAAAAGCGGATCGAAGACCATCGGTCCGTGTCTTCGTTTTAATAGCATTTACCCGACTTAAATTTTAATATACACAAAACGGAATGTTTAAGCCGGAAAAAGTTTCGTTCGACAATGAATTAGAAAAAATCAATTACCTCAGACTCTTTTCTCTAGAAGCGTTTTCAATTTTAAATGGAGAGAAATTTTTATGTTTGTTTCGCTTTTTTAAAGTTTAAACGTACAAAACAAAAGATTCCCTGTTAATTTACAGTCGCTCCTCTTTGTTCACGAAATCCGGTAAACAAAAAGACAAAACTGAAAAAGCTCTCGACGCTCTCGCGTTGTGCATTTTAATTGTTCCGAAGCTAAATGGTAATCCCTTTTTTTTTAAGCTCAGTTGTAAAAAGCTCTCTCAACGCCAGGAAACGTTGGAGTAGCGTCCAATCGATGAACGCGCTTTTTTTTCAATGAGAGCTTTTCGTGATAGACAAAAATCGTGATTTATTCGTCGCCTGGGTTGAAAGTGAGCAAATATCAACCCTAAAACCAGACCGAATATGAAAGAATCTCGCGTGTTACGCTAACCGACCACACGCAACCTCGCCAATTAAACCTAATTTCCACTCCGCACTCTGCAAACTACACATTTTCCTGTCATGTTCTATTTGCATAGTGCAACCCTCTCTTAACGTTAGTATTTATGCAATTGTAATTTACAAGTAAAATGTTTGCCCTTTTTTTTAATTATAAAAAAATTTTTTTTCAATTCATCTAATTCACAAATTATCTAATCAATCGAATCTCCTAATTGAGCAAATGACCTAATACTTCAAACGATCTAATTGAGTACAAAAAATAATCATCACAATTCGAAAAGCAGATACCAATTTATTGCGTGAATCAAATACAGATTTACTCCGTGGGATAGCAATTCTTAATCATTTCAATGCGAACAAGAACTAAGAACAAAGAGCATCATCAAATCGAGCATCTTTTCTTTTATTTCAAACGGGAAGTAGATCTTGAGATAATAAGATTTGATTTTTTTTAAATTGCAACCGATTTAATCAAAATTTTCAAAAATTATTAAATAAATACGCTCTTTTGAATAAAAAACCGACTTTAACAATATCTTAGTTTTTAAGATAATACTTATTGAAATTAGGATAAATTTTTGATGTTTCAGATCCAATTTTTCGAGATATTTTAATAAAAATTGGTAAAAAATCGAAATAATCTAATCGAAATTTTCAAAAATTATAAAGAAAATTAAAATCTTTTGAATAAAAAAGACCGATTTTAAAAATATCTTTTAATTCTTGAGATATTAGTTAGTAAAATGAAGATAAATTTTTGACGTTTTAGATATTGCAATTTTTTGGGTTCTTTTAATAAAAAATCGAAGTAATATAATCTAAATTTTCAAAAATCATAAAGAAAACTAAAATCGCTCGAATAAAAAAGATCGATTTAAAAAATATCTTTTAGTTCTTGAGATATTAGCTATTAAAGTTAAGATAAAATTTTGACGTTTTAGATATTGCAATTTTTTAGGTTCTTTTAATAAAAAAATCGAAGTAATATAATCGAAATTTTCAAAAATTATAACGAAAACTAAAATCTCTCGAATGAAAAAGACCGATTTTAAAAATATCTTTTAGTTCTTGAGATATTAGCTATTAAAGTTGAGATAAAATTTTGACGTTTTAGATATTGCAATTTTTTAGGTTCTTTTAATAAAAAAATCGAAGTAATATAATCGAAATTTTCAAAAATTATAACGAAAACTAAAATCTCTCGAATGAAAAAGACCGATTTTAAAAATATCTTTTAGTTCTTGAGATATTAGCTATTAAAGTTAAGATAAATTTTTGACGTTTTAGATATTGGAATTTTTTGGGTTCTTTTAGTAAAAAAATCGAAGTAATATAATCGAAATTTTTAAAAATTATAATGAAAACTAAAATCTCTTGAATAAAAAAGACCGATTTTAAAAATATCTTTTAATGTTTGAGATATTAGCTATTAAAGTTAAGATAAATTTTTGACGTTTTAGATATTGCAATTTTTTAGGTTCTTTTAATAAAAAATGGAAGTAATATAATCGAAATTTTCAAAAATTATAAAGAAAACTAAAATCTCTCGAATAAAAAAGACCGATTTTAAAAATATTTTTTAATTCTTGAGATATTAGTTAGTAAATTGAAGATAAATTTTTGACGTTTTAGATATTGCAATTTTTTGAGTACTTTTAATAAAAAATTGAAATAATCTAATCGAAACTTTCAAAAATTATAAAGAAAACTAACCTCTCGAATGAAAAAGATCGATTTAAAAAATATCTTTTAGTTCTTGAGATATTAGCTATTAAAGTTAAGATAAATTTTTGACGTTTTAGATATTGCAATTTTTTGAGTACTTTTAATAAAAAATCGAAATAATATAATCGAAATTTTCAAAAATTATAAAGAAAACTAAAATCTCTCGAATGAAAAAGACCGATTTTAAAAATATCTTTTAATTTTTGAGATATTAGCTATTAAAGTTAAGATAAATTTTTGACGTTTTAGATATTGCAATTTTTTGGGTTCTTTTAATAAAAAAATCGAAGTAATATAATCGAAATTTTCAAAAATTATAACAAAAACTAAAATCTCTCGAATGAAAAAGACCGATTTTAAAAATATCTTTTAGTTCTTGAGATATTAGCTATTAAAGTTAAGATAAATTTTTGACGTTTTAGATATTGCAATTTTTTGAGTACTTTTAATAAAAAATCGAAATAATATAATCGAAATTTTCAAAAATTATAAAGAAAACTAAAATCTCTCGAATGAAAAAGATCGATTTTAAAAATATCTTTTAATTTTTGAGATATTAGCTATTAAAGTTAAGATAAATTTTTGACGTTTTAGATATTGCAATTTTTTGGGTTCTTTTAATAAAAAAATCGAAGTACTATAATCGAAATTTTCAAAGATTATAACAAAAACTAAAATCTCTCGAATGAAAAAGACCGATTTTAAAAATATCTTTTAGTTCTTGAGATATTAGCTATTAAAGTTAAGATAAATTTTTGACGTTTTAGATATTGTAATTTTTTGAGTACTTTTAATAAAAAATCGAAATAATATAATCGAAATTTTCAAAAATTATAAAGAAAACTAAAATCTCTCGAATGAAAAAGATCGATTTTAAAAATATCTTTTAATTTTTGAGATATTAGCTATTAAAGTTAAGATAAATTTTTGACGTTTTAGATATTGCAATTTTTTGAGTACTTTTAATAAAAAATCGAAATAATATAATCGAAATTTTCAAAAATTATAAAGAAAACTAAAATCTCTCGAATGAAAAAGACCGATTTTAAAAATATCTTTTAATTTTTGAGATATTAGCTATTAAAGTTAAGATAAATTTTTGACGTTTTAGATATTGCAATTTTTTGGGTTCTTTTAATAAAAAAATCGAAGTAATATAATCGAAATTTTCAAAAATTATAACAAAAACTAAAATCTCTCGAATGAAAAAGACCGATTTTAAAAATATCTTTTAGTTCTTGAGATATTAGCTATTAAAGTTAAGATAAATTTTTGACGTTTTAGATATTGCAATTTTTTGAGTACTTTTAATAAAAAATCGAAATAATATAATCGAAATTTTCAAAAATTATAAAGAAAACTAAAATCTCTCGAATGAAAAAGATCGATTTTAAAAATATCTTTTAATTTTTGAGATATTAGCTATTAAAGTTAAGATAAATTTTTGACGTTTTAGATATTGCAATTTTTTGGGTTCTTTTAATAAAAAAATCGAAGTACTATAATCGAAATTTTCAAAGATTATAACAAAAACTAAAATCTCTCGAATGAAAAAGACCGATTTTAAAAATATCTTTTAGTTCTTGAGATATTAGCTATTAAAGTTAAGATAAATTTTTGACGTTTTAGATATTGTAATTTTTTGAGTACTTTTAATAAAAAATCGAAATAATATAATCGAAATTTTCAAAAATTATAAAGAAAACTAAAATCTCTCGAATGAAAAAGATCGATTTTAAAAATATCTTTTAATTTTTGAGATATTAGCTATTAAAGTTAAGATAAATTTTTGACGTTTTAGATATTGCAATTTTTTGAGTACTTTTAATAAAAAATCGAAATAATATAATCGAAATTTTCAAAAATTATAAAGAAAACTAAAATCTCTCGAATGAAAAAGACCGATTTTAAAAATATCTTTTAATTTTTGAGATATTAGCTATTAAAGTTAAGATAAATTTTTGACGTTTTAGATATTGCAATTTTTTGGGTTCTTTTAATAAAAAAATCGAAGTAATATAATCGAAATTTTCAAAAATTATAACAAAAACTAAAATCTCTCGAATGAAAAAGACCGATTTTAAAAATATCTTTTAGTTCTTGAGATATTAGCTATTAAAGTTAAGATAAATTTTTGACGTTTTAGATATTGCAATTTTTTGAAAACTTTTAATAAAAAATCGAAATAATATAATCGAAACTTTCAAAAATTATAAAGAAAACTAAAATCTCTCGAATGAAAAAGACCGATTTTAAAAATATCTTTTAATTTTTGAGATATTAGCTATAAAAGTTGAGATAAATTTTTGACATTTTAGATATTGCAATTTTTTGGGTTCTTTTAATAAAAAATCGAAATAATATAATCGACATTTTCAAAAATTATAAAGAAAACTAACCTCTTTCGAACGAAAAAGATCGATTTAAAAAATATCTTTTAGTTCTTGAGATATTAGCTATTAAAGTTAAGATAAATTTTTGACGTTTTAGATATTGCAATTTTTTGAGTACTTTTAATAAAAAATCGAAATAATATAATCGAAATTTTCAAAAATTATAAAGAAAACTAAAATCTCTCGAATGAAAAAGACCGATTTTAAAAATATCTTTTAATTCTTGAGATATTAAGCAACATTTTAATGTTGAAATATTTTGGGCTTTTTTAATAAAAATCGCTAAAAATCGTGTTTTTAACTGATATAATCAAAATTTTCAAAAATTATAGAGATAACTAAGATCTTTCAAACAAAAAAGGTCGATTCAAAAAATATCTTTTAATTCTTGAGATATTAATTGATGAAATTAAGCAAAATTTTAATGTTGAAATGTTTTGGGCTTTTTTAATAAAAATTGCAAAAAATCGTGTTTTTAACTGATATTATAGAGAAAACTAAGATCTTGCGAAGAAAAAAGACGGATTTGATATCTTTTAATTCTTGAGATATTAATTGATGAAATTTATAAGGCACTTAATTATAAAAATCGTGGAAAATCGAATTTTAAACCCATTAATCAAAATTTTCGAAAATTAATAATAAAAGTGTGGTGTTTTGAATGAAACGGGCCGATTTTAAAAATATCTTTTAAATCTTAAAATATTAATGTTTGAAGATTATATTATTATTAATGAAAATATTAATGAGACAAATTTTTGGTGTATTCAAATTATAAGTTCTTTTCTATTTCAAAACGTTATGAAATAGCTAATATTTGAAATAAAATGAAAAGTTTGAATGAACAGTTTTGTAATTTAGAAGATGGTTTAGGTTTGGCTGGTTAATTAGCAGACGATTAGCGGTTTGAATGTATAATTAATTGAAATGTGGAGCTCAGAGAGAGTAAATTAGTCGTAACATGTGTTCGCCGAGCACGTTTACCTCTGTAGTAGATTCTGCGTGAACCACGAAGATAATAACTATCTGTTTTCTAATAGAACGATGACGGTTTTAACGTTTCGTGTCAAGTGATTCAGTTAAACGAATTCGTATGATGAATGATCCCTTTGAGCAAAACGAACCCTATATCCCCCGAAGGGGTTTCCTCCTCCAATATAAAGTATACCTTAACGAGGACTGTAATACGTTGTAATAGCTGTAATTTTCAGCCCCAGTAGCAGCATGTGTCCCTCAACACACGACGACAACATATTGTTGTACTTAGAGGAACATTAGTTTCTCATTTTTGTACATATTTTGTCTTTATATATAGACATAAAGGTTTCTGGTTTTCTTCGTTTTGAGATCGCGTGCAGAACGGCCGTAAACGTTGCGGGGGCACTGCAGTAGCGCACCGCGCTGTCGGAAACGTTTAGACCTACCTTATCGGACGATTAATAATGTATGCTAAACTACCCCTAAGTGCTGGCAAATTACTTTAGCTTTTTCTGAACGTGCGCCGCTCGCTAATTTATCCCCTACGCTAAGGGAAACTAGCAAAACGCTATTTTAACGAACACGCCATTTACTCAACCCGATGTCGATTACCTAAAGGTCACGATTTAAATTTATAGGCTGCTAGAAAAATTTTCAACCATCCCATTCGCAACTGATTATAAATATAAACGTTATTTGGCTCTGTGATAGATCATAAATATCCATTTGTCGAGAGAGAAGGAACGATTTGGTTTACCAAGCGGACCGTTTTACGATTTACAACCGGCAGAAACCGCAAATTTACATCGACAATGGTACTCACCACTACTAAAATCATTAAACCCAACCCCCTAACGCGACTTTCGGGCTGATTTATGAGGGACCGACGTGTTTTCGAGAGTTTGCCCTCCCTCCAATATTCTAACTCAACCCCACTAATGATACTCTCAAATGTATAGTCAGACGAAAAAGTCGTGCTAAAGATAATTTATTGTTTTACGTCCAGTTTTTGATTTAATTGAAATATACAACTTGTTGAATAATTAACTAATACTATCACTAGCACAAATACTGGACCTAGTACACGGCTAAACCCAACCCAACCCAACCCAACTCTGTATATTTGAACTGAAGTAAATTAGAAGGGGATTAGCCGTCTTGAAAGCTTTAATTAAAGTTAATAAGTTATGATTAAATCGGAAAATTTTTCATGATTTATTTTATTACCAAAATGTCAAAAATTTATCCTAACTTTAATAGCTAAGATCTCAAGAACTAAAAGATATTTTTAAAATCGGTCTTTTTCATTCGAAAGAGCTTAGTTTTCTTTATAATTTTTGAAAGTTTCGATTATACCACTTGAAAACACGATTTCTTTGTAAATTTTATTAAAAGAATCCAAAAAATTGTAATATCTAAAATGTTAAAAATTTATCTGAACTTCAATAGCTAATATATAATATCTAGCTATAAATATCTCAAGAAGTAAAAGATATTTTTTAAATCAGTCATTTTCAATGGGAACAGCTTAGTTTTCTTTATAATTTTCAAAAGTTTTGATGATAACAATTAAAAATACGACTACTGTAAACAGAACCCGAAAAATGGCAATTTTTAATTTTTTTTTAAGAATTAAAAGATATTTTTAAAATCGGCCCGTTTCATTCGAAACACCACACTTTTATTATTAATTTTCGAAAATTTTGATTAAATGGGTTTAAAATTCGATATTCCACGATTTTTATATTTAAGTGTCTGATAAATTTCATCAATTAATATTTCAAGAATTAAAAGATATTCTTCAAAACGGTCTTTTCTGTTCGAAAGATCTTAGTTTTCGCTATAATTTTTGAAAATTTTGATTATACCAGTTAAAAAGACGATTTTTAGCGATTTTTATTAAAAAAAGCCCAAAAAAATTTCAACATTAAAATATTGCTTAATTTCATCAATTAATATCTCAAGAATTAAAAGATATTTTTTAAATCGGACTTTTTTGTTTGAAAGTTCTTAGTTTTCTCTATGATTTTTGAACATTTTTGATTGATTGGAAAGCATTTTTGATCGAAAGATTGAAATTTCTAAAATTTCAATAATTTTACTTAATTTCAACAATTAATATCTCAAGAATTAAGAGAAATTTTTGAAATTGGTCTTTTTCATTCGAAAAGAGTTTTGAAAGTTTTGACTAAATTGGTTACTAAAATTTCGAAAAATGATGATTTTTGAAATGCCAAAAATTTAACTTAAATAACTAATATCTCAAGAACTAAAAGATATTTTTAAAATCGGTCCTTTTTATTCAAGAGATTTTAGTTTTCTTTACAATTTTTGAAAGTTTCGATTATACTATTTCGATTTTTATTAAAAGAACCAAAAAATTGCAATATTTAAAACGTTTAAAATTTATCTTAACTTTAATAGCTAATATCTCAAGAACTAAAAGACATTTTTTAAATCGATCTTTTTCGTTCGAAAGAGGTAAGCTTTCTTTATAGTTTTTGAAAATTTCGATTATATTACTTCGATATTTTTTATTAAAAGAACCCAAAAAATTGCAATATCTAAAACGTCAAAAATTTATCTTAACTTTAATAGCTAATATCTCAAAAATTAAAAGATATTTTTAAAAACGGTCTTTTTCATTCGAGAGATTTTAGTTTTCTTTATAATTTTTGAAAATTTCGATTATATTACTTCGATTTTTTATTAAAAGAACCCAAAAAATTGCAATATCTAAAACGTCAATAATTTATCTTAACTTTAATAGCTAATATCTCAAAAATTAAAAGATATTTTTAAAATCGGTCTTTTTCATTCGAGAGATTTTAGTTTTCGTTATAATTTTTAAAAATTTCGATTATATTACTTCGATTTTTTTATTAAAAGAACCCAAAAAATTACAATATCTAAAACGTCAAAAATTTATCTTAACTTTAATTGCTAATATCTCAAAAATTAAAAGATGTTTTTAAAATCGGTCTTTTTCATTCGAGAGATTTTAGTTTTCTTTATAATTTTTGAAAATTTCGATTATTTTACTTCGATTTTTTATTAAAAGAACCCAAAAAATTGCAATATCTAAAACGTCAAAAATTTATATTAACTTTAATTGCTAATATCTCAAAAATTAAAAGATATTTTTAAAATCGGTCTTTTTCATTCGAGAGATTTTAGTTTTCTTTATAATTTTTGAAAATTTCGATTATATTACTTCGATTTTTTATTAAAAGAACCCAAAAAATTGCAATATCTAAAACGTCAAAAATTTATCTTAACTTTAATAGCTAATATCTCAAAAATTAAAAGGTATTTTTAAAATCGGTCTTTTTCATTCGAGAGATTTTAGTTTTCTTTATAATTTTTTAAAATTTCGATTTTTTATTAAAAGTACTCAAAAAATTGCAATGTCTAAAACGTCAGAAATTTATCTTAACTTTAATAGCTAATATCTCAAAAATTAAAAGATATTTTTAAAAACGGTCTTTTTCATTCGAGAGATTTTAGTTTTCGTTATAATTTTTTGAAATTTCCATTATATTACTTCGATTTTTTATTAAAAGAACCCAAAAAATTGCAATATTTAAAACGTCAAAAATTTATCTTAACTTTAATAGCTAATATCTCAAAAATTAAAAGATATTTTTAAAATCGGTCTTTTTCAATCGAGAGATTTTGTTTTCGTTATAATTTTTGAAAATTTCGATTATATTATTTCGAATTTTTATTAAACGTACTCAAAAAATTACAATATCTAAAACGTCAAAAATTTATCTTCACTTTATTAACTAATATCTCAAAAATTAAAAGATATTTTTAAAATCCGTCTTTTTTATTCGAGAGATTTTAGTTTTCTTTATTATTTTTGAAAGTTTCGATTATATTATTTCGATTTTTTATTAAAAGTGCTCAAAAAATTGCAATATCTAAAACGTCAAAAATTTATCTTAAGTTTAATAGCTAATATCTCAAAAATTAAAACATATTTTTAAAATCGGTTTTTTCATTCGAGAGATTTTAGAGAGATTCGAGAGTTTTCTTTATAATTTTTGAAAATTTCGATTATATTACTTTGATTTTTTTTATTAAAAGAACCCAAAAAATTGCAATATCTAAAACGTCAAAAATTTATCTTAACTTTAATTGTTAATATCTCAAAAATTAAAAGATATTTTTAAAATCGGTTTTTTCATTCAAAAAAACAGAGTTTAGATATTTTGTTTGCTGGATATCCGGTTCTTGTCGGATATTAAATAAAGTTTTCCTTCTACAAAATGCTAGATATTTAGACCGAGTTCACAACATGATATCGCAAACACAAAGTTTTTTAAATGCGGTTTTGTTCATGAAAATGCACAACCTTTTCTTTACAAAAAGCCATCATTTTCTCACATATCTTAAGAATTCATTTTAATAATTATTATTTTTGTGAAATGCTACATACTTAGATCGACTTCAAAACATGATAACTCAAAAACGAATTGAGATATTCTAGTATGGTTTTGCCCATATTAAGGTGCATATTTTTCTTTATAAATTATAATAAAATTTTATCACGATATCTCAAGAACACGATTTTTTCAAAACAGATTCAAAGATTGTTGTTTTTATGAAATACCACATATTTAGGTCGACTTCCTAACATCATATCTCAAAAACAAATTCATATATTTAAGCATGGTTTTGCCCATATTAAAGTATATACTTTTATTTATAAAAAATGTCATCAAGATATCTTAAGAATTCGATTTTTACGATATTTAAGGTTTTGTCTTATCAGCTTTGATTTTGGTTTTGAAAAAGAGACTGGGACATGGCGCATTCCAAAAAACGATTTCTTGCAGAAACAACTTTTTCAAAAAATAGTTAATATTTCAAATAATCGCCACATCTTTATTTGTAATGATATGATATATAAATTGGAATGTTTGATGATAAAAATTTAGAAAAAAACGATTTCAAAATTCAACGTCGAAGACATATACAGGGTGGAAAGATATATACGATATAAGACGATATAAGATTTTTTGTTTAAATGAAAGCCTCTACAATAAATAGTATCTCAAATAGAGTGCTTTACAAACTGATTTGGCAACCTTTAGTGTTACGTAACTCAACTCTGTATATTTGAACTGAAGTAATCGGGTGTAGGCCTACTTCTTTCGAGATGGTTGAACGATTCTAGTTCAAAGTTTAATGTTAGTTTTAGCTTTATATCATTACATTTTTAAAATTTATGATATTTATAGAGATGTAAAGTTAAACCGGAATGTTTCTAGTTGAATTTTCTAACGTTGCATTACTTTATTGGTCGATTATACATAGCATAAAAGAGTTGTGTGTATTCTTCGAATTTTTTTAATTTAGTAGAAGGTAAAATGAAGATTTCCTGCTCTATAATTTGACGTAAAACATGATGAAAATTGTGTAGGAATGTTTTAGTCATAATAATCAAGGTAAAAAATGGCCTTTGGCCGTAAAGATTCGTCGGCAATCACTGTTTCAACGTTCCAATTTTCAAGATATTAGCATGGCATCACGAAATCACATCGTTAGATGGCGTCGTCGTAGCAATCGTCGTCTCGCTTTCCGTTTCCTCGACTGGTTACGTAACGCAGCGATTTCCAGTGTCCACTTATTTCTCCATTAGCGCCATTTTTCCGAGTGCCCCCGAAATGATTTAATAAGAAACGCCACTGCGACGGATACCGACACGCGCTCCATCTAGCGGCGGCGGCAAGCGAACGTTCGATCATTAAATAACGTTTAGCATTTCTTTCCGAGGCAATAATCGAATACCATTTTTTTTATATTTTTTATGAAAAGGAACGTCGATGTGCTTTTGTGTTACAACTCGCGCTCGATCGGCATTTGTTTCAAAAACATGTGACGTATCTCGGTTGTATATATTTTTTTTACCTGTATACTTTTGTAATAAAGACCGTGACGTACTTTCAATTATAAGCGTTATTTTATATGACGGTTATGACCGCGGGCTGCTTTAATGATCCGTCAGAGGGCGTGACGACGTTCGGCATATGTTCGTCATGGATGCGCGCGCGGTGGTGAAACGAAAGGGGGAGAAACGACGACGACGACGGTGGCGCTACCGGAGGCGTCGGCGACGGCGGTGTGATTAAATACAAAGCGGGGTGACGCCCACCCCATTCGACCTGCGCCCCGACGCTAATCTTCTTGCGATGGCGCGGCAATTTGCTAAATGACGGCTCTTTCTTCTTCTTCTTCTTCTTCTTGTTCTTCCTCTTACTCGCTCGACGTTTTCGTCTGGGCAATGAAGTGGCACTTTTTGGCGACGACCGCCAATTTCCGAAATTGCCGCCGCCGGCGCCTTCTGTGATGAGGATTCAAACTACAACGCCGAAACGGACGTGGTATTTGTCGAGTCATTGTTTTAAATAATTTCCAGTTCCGCCCACATGTACTTCAAAAAATAATAATACCAACATAAAAAGGGAACTAGAGATGATGGGTTAGTAACAAAACCTCTTTCGATATTTTCAATTTTTAAAAATTAAACACCAATTTTCTAGTATCAACTCCTCGATTGTAACTAATTAACGACATCCGATATCCGATAAGTGTAAAAAAGCCCTTGTAATGAGTATATAGTAGAGATGTGCAAATTACGTGAGTCGCGATGGGTCATGCGTGACTCACCTCACGTGAACGTGCGTGATCGTGAGCACCTTTGGTTTCAACGGAACCTGGTGTTACCCGGTTGGAACAATTTAAGTAATTAGTAAAGAAAAGTATGGAAATACCAAAAATTTCTAAGTCTAGTATTAGTTAGTTATACTTTTAGATTCAGACGAATTTACAACAATCAAATATTAAATGGCAATTAAAACTAGAACTAACACTAGACCTAGTACTAGACCTGAATCTTTCTAGTACTAGGTATAGTGTTAGTTCTAGTTTTACTTTGATACAAGTATATCACACATATCCACGGTTCATAATTTTTTTATTTATATACTCTGCACATTTATCTAAGGATTCAATTGGAGAATCTTCATTGTCCGTTTGCATAAAAAACGTCTTAAAACTTCTATACTTTTCTTAGTTTCTAGAATACGTATAGGATTATAGATTTCTTCGTCGCTACTTTCTTGAACTTCATTACCAGAGATCAGTTTTGTAGATACAATTTCATCAATAATATCACCCTCGTAGTCTTCGGTATTATTGTAACACTCCAAATTTGCGTCTATTTCTAGAAAATCATTAACGTTGTTGACTTGCCGAAGTACAACGTCATTTATGATTTCACTTGAAGTGACCATTTGTTCAGAAAGTTGCATGTCACTGGGATCTTTGAAGCCACAATGGTTAAAACAATTGCATATACATTCACTACTAACATTTTTTTGCTACAAATTGTATAGAGTTTACTATGTTCACTTTCGAGCTAACCTCTTTGGAGCTAGATGATGATGTCAAGGAAAATTGTTCTATTTTTTTCAATGGTGTGATGCACTAAAGCTTTACGATAGTGGAATTTTAAATTTTTGATAACACCCATGTCCATAGGTTGTATTAATGAAGTTGTATTAGAAGGCAAGGATTCAAATTGTATATTTTTCAAATTATTTATGTGAGGATGAGCATTGCAGTTATCGAGCAACAGTCCAATTTTTCTAGATTTTTTTCCAGTTGTTGGTCCCATTTCGTCAACCATTGTTTAAAAATATTTGCAGTCATCCAGGCATTTTTATTTGAATGATATTCTACCGGCAGACTATTTATTGATATCCCGTTGAAACATCGAGGCTTTGCCGTTTTACCGATAACCAAAAGTTTTCTCATTTCAGTGCCGGACATATTGGCGCAACATAGAACAGTTATGGTCTTTTATATAGCTCTTTTAAACCCGACTAATGTCTCATTCCTGTAACACAATGATCCATCTGGTGTTGCACGGTAGAACAGACCAGTTTCATCGGCATTGAAGATGTTATCTGAACTGAACAACTTTTGCAGTTCTGGAAGATTTTCCTTTTTCCATTTATCAGCGGCGACCACATTTGCGCTACCCTCCTCCCCTTGTGTTTTTTTAAATTTTATGTTACACCTTGCCTTCCACCGTGAAAACCAACCTTCCGTTGCTTTAAAATCTTGATGACCTAATTTTTTCGCCAATTCTTCTGCTTTTAATTCAGCGTTGGGCAACTAATACTAACCCCTTTTTGGGTTTATCGCAGAAAACCAACGATTGGGAGCATCATCAACTTCTGGTTCTTTTCCCTCTCGCTTCCTTTTACGCGATTCCGCTTGGTTTTCAGCATAAATTCATTATTTTTCAAGTTCATCTTTTTGTTTTATTAATCGGCTGATCGTTGACTTTGGAAAGGCCACTGTTTTCTCTAATTGGCGTAGAGGCGTATTGGGTGGCTGGTTTTCAATTTGTCGGAGCATATTGATTTTTTCTTTTAATATTAAGTCTTTGAGTGACATTTTAGTGCTTAAGTCACTATGTGTTAACAATAAGAAGTGTAACGTTGAACTGAGTCGAAAACACGAGGCGAAAACAGAAGCGTCACTTTGGTGTCTAGACGTAATCGGGCTAGGCGTTCATGTGCAGATTATCCCTTTAAATTGGAGTTTATTTACGTTTTTTTATTAAAAATTTCTCAACTTTCTCTCAACTTCAATTTAAAAGGTTCGATCAGGGCTCAATACAGACACCAGAACTGAAAGTTACTGAAACGCCGATGAAAAATAGCATATATTGTCGGACAAATTTCAAACTGAACTGTAGCAACTATTTCCGGACAAAATTTAAACTGAAATGTAGCAACGATATTTTCGGACAGAGGAAGTACGTGAGTCGCGATGGGTCATGCGTGACCCACCTCACGTGAACGTGCGTGATCGTGAGCACCTCTGGTTTCAACGGAACCTGGTGTTACCCGGTTGGAACAATTTAAGTAATTAGTAAAGAAAAGTATGGAAATACCAAAAATTCCTAAGTCTAGTATTAGTTAGTTATACTTTTAGTTTCAGACGAATTTACAACAATCAAATATTAAATGGTACTTAAAACTAGAACTAACACGTCTTTGACGCACGGCTAAACCGAAACTTTCTAGTACTAGGTCTAGTGTTAGTTCTAGTTTTACTTTGATACAAGTATATCACAATTTAAGATGAATAGCAACTAAAAATAGAGCCAACACTAACGCTAGAACTAATAAGACACCTAGAACGAAAAACATTTAGGGTTTAGTTGTACCCTGTTGAAGATGGAACCCTATCCAACCCAACCCAACGCAGCTTCAGAGCTAACACACAGCCGTCTAAAAAAATGTATGGCTAAACCCTAATGTTTCTAGTTCTAGGTCTAGTATCAATATACGAAGTGAAGTTATATTTATACATTATATCAGTGTAATATGTTAAAATAAAAGGATTATTGTAGTACATTAACTGGTTTTATTATTCAAATTTAAAGTCTAACTAGTTTCGCTAATTATAGCATCTTCAGAGACTATGTCATAGGAATATATGAAAATAACATTAATGCGTAGAATTCATTGATACTTCTTATTTCTTTCTAGTTCTTGTAAATAGATGACTTAGTTCCGAGTTAGATGTTTAAATGTAAATTTTGGTAAAACTTCTATTAATAAAGATTAAAAAACTAATTGGACAACACGTTACATGTTAAAACTGTAATGGCGATACACGTTGTTATGATAACCACGTAATAATTAGCGAAACTAGTTAGACTTTAAATTTGAATAATAAAACCAGTTAATGTACTACAACAACCTTTTTATTTTAACTAGTATCAATAGATAGGTATATACAGGGTGAGTGAATAGTGCGAGGACGGAAGATTGTGGCCTTACTGTTGAAAATAAAGAAAATGATTTTTTTGTGTCATCATAAATTACAATCAAAGCTGCATTGACTAAAATTATTTTCAAAATTCCAGAACCCTACTCAACTTCATTTTTTTAAATGGACCTTTTAGATATGACCCCTATATACCTTTTTAGATATGTTGATTACGGGTCTTAAATGCGTATCTTATTTTCAAATTTTCGATGCAAGGTTGCCAAGTTATTAATCATTTTGTGAAAATTTTTGAAAAAACTTGTGGTGACTTAAAATTCATTATCACCATTATTATTAAATATTGAAGATTGCAATTTGGCATATCGATAAACAAAGCTTTGGTCTTTGAAACTGCACTAATACTATTTGATAACATTATACAGGTGATTACCAGAACCGGTCAATTTATGGAATGTTTGAGCGACCATAACTTTGTTATTTTAAATGGAACACCTTATATTTTTCAATGCTTTAGAAGGCTTTGTTAATTACCTTTCATTTTTGTTAACCATATGGTATATCTAACATGTGGACTTTCCGAGATAATTACTAACTCCTCGATTCTAACTAATTAAGCTAAAAGCTCCGTATAAAATATTTTTTATTGCTATCACGACATCCGATATCCGATAAGTATAAAAAAGCCCTTGCAATGAGTATATAGTAGAGATGCGCAAATTCCTTCCTCTGTCCGAAAATAGTTGTTACATTTTAGTTCAATGCAATAAATATTGTAAATATTTAAAAGTAAAGTGATGTATTGTATTCAAAGGGCTGAAAATATAATAATGAAAGTATGCCATGTCCAAAATACAACTTAACTATCGTATTCGATTTGTGATAAGTAACTGTCAAATGTTAAATTTGAATATTTAAGCAACTTAACCGCTGCTTTTCAAAAATGGTGAGAAATATTACGGAAATTAGTCAAAAAGATGTTAAAAAGGGTGGAGAATTTAGTAACGATCAATGTAAGCAAATTTTACATTATTTATTGCAAAATGTGACGGACGAAAAACTTAAAAGAGGTGCGATAAATGCTGCTGCACGTAAGTTTTGTTGTAGCCGTTCAACCATTTCCAAAATGGGAAACAAGTTAAAGAATGCCAAAATAATGACTAAGAAAAATAATTGCGGTCGAAAAGTGAGAGATTATCGACATCAAATTTCAAACATTTCCTCCCTTCCTTTATGTAAAAGAACAACCTTAAGGTCGTTAGGTTATGCGTGTAAAATTCCAAAAAGTAGATTGCATGACAGATTAAAGAAAGGAAAGGATAAAAAAGAATCACTAGTTTTGTTAAACCATTGCTGACTGAAGAAAATAAATGCCGCTAAATCGAAATTTTTTATTGCCATCGGGGTATTTTGAGGACTTGCTAGATTATGTACATATTGACGAAAAATGGTTCTATTTAACTAGAACTAAAAAGAGTTTTTAAAGAGTTTTTAAAAGATTCATTACAAAGGTAATGTTTATGGCAGTAGTGGCTCGTCCACGTTGGGATTTTCATAAGAAAGCATATTTTAATGGAAAATTAGGAATTTGGCCATTTGTTTCTTCTTCGCCAGCTAAAAGAAACAGCAAGAATCGAGCTAAGGGCACTTTAGTAACCAATACTGTAGAAGCAGTCAATAAAGAAGAAATAAAAAAAATGATTTTACATAATTTGGTTCCAGCAATACGCAATAAATGGCCTGTTGGTTCTAGGAAAAATATAATATATATATACAACAAGACAATGCAAAACCGCATTTGTACAGTAATGACCCTACACTAACCCAGGCATTCAGTGCAGATGGTTGGGATATTCAATTGAAATGTCAACCACCAAATAGTCCTGACTTAAATGTACTGGATTTAGGTTTTTTCAATTCAATTCAATCAGTTCAACATCAATTACCCCAAAAAAATATCGATGAACTGATCGATGCAGTGAGAAAGTCCTTTTGGGGTATAAATAGAGAAACTTTAGACAATGTATTTATTTCATTGCAAAAAGCAATGGAGTGTACATTATTTCATAAAGGTTTTAACAATTATAAACTAAAACAGATAAACAAAATGAGATTGAAACGTAATCATTCGAGTTCGACTTTATTGTCCATTAAATGTGACGAAAATGCTGTTAAAACGGCAAAAGAATATTCGAATAACTGATAACTGCTTAGTATAATGTACTTCTATAAATAAGTTTAAGTTATTGTCTCTTGTATTTTCAACTTAAGTAATATAGTTTTGTTTACTAAATCCTTCTCTGTTGTTTGTCATTGAAAAAAAAAAATATTTCACACAAATTTCAAACTGAACTGTAGCAACTATTTCCGGACAAAATTTAAACTGAAATGTAGCAACGATATTTTCGGACAGAGGAAGTACGTGAGTCGCGATGGGTCATGCGTGACCCACCTCACGTGAACGTGCGTGATCGTGAGCATCTTTGGTTTCACCGGAACCTGGTGTTACCCGGTTGGAACAATTTTAATAATTAATTAGGTAATTAGTAAAGAAAAGTATGGAAATACCAAAAATTCCTAAGTCTAGTATAAGTTAGTTATACTTTTAGTTTCAGACGAATTTACAACAATCAATTATTAAATGGCAATTAAAACTAGAACTAACACTAGACCTAGTACTAGACCTGAATCTTTCTAGTACTAGGTCTAGTGTTAGTTCTAGTTTTACCTTGATACAAGTATATCACAATTTAAGATGATTAGCAACTAAAAATAGAGCCAATACTAACGCTAGAGACCTGCTATATACACTATATACAGTGCACTCCGCTTAATTGAGACACATCGGGTCTCATTCAATCTGTCCCAATTATCCGATAGTAAAAAAACGGTTATAAAAAACAATATAGAATATACTACGTATTTTTATCTACAAGACAAAAAGTAATTATTGTTGAAAATAAAAAGTGAAAATATTAAAATAAACATTTATTCTATATAAGAAAACATTAAATAAATGAACAACAAAAATAATGATAAAGAAAACCACATTTTTCACTTAGGTAAAAAATACTTGTCCAAATTACTTTGGTTTCCACGGTTCATAATTTTTTTATTTATATACTCTGCACATTTATCTAAGGATTCAATTGGAGAATCTTCATTGTCCGTTTGCATAAAAAACGTCTTAAAACTTCTATACTTTTCTTAGCTTCTAGAATACGTATAGGATTATAGATTTCTTCGTCGCTACTTTCTTGAACTTCATTACCAGAGATCAGTTTTGTAGATACAATTTCATCAATAATATCACCCTCGTAGTCTTCGGTATTATTGCAACACTCCAAATTTGCGTCTATTTCTAGAAAATCATTAACGTTGTTGACTTGCCGAAGTACAACGTCATTTATGATTTCACTTGAAGTGACCATTTGTTCAGAAAGTTGCATGTCACTGGGATCTTTCGAGCCAAAATGGTTAAAACAATTGCATATACATTCACTACTAACATTTTTTTGCTACAAATTGTATAGAGTTTACTATGTTCACTTTCGAGCTAACCTCTTTGGAGCTAGATGATGATGTCAAGGAAAATTGTTCTATTTTTTTCAATGGTGTGATGCACTAAAGCTTTACGATAGTGGAATTTAAAATTTTTGATAACACCCATGTCTATAGGTTGTATTAATGAAGTTGTATTAGAAGGCAAAGATTCAAATTGTATATTTTTCAAATTATTTATGTGAGGATGAGCATAGCAGTTATCGAGCAACAGTACAATTTTTCTACATTTTTTTCCAGTTGTTGGTCCCATTTTGTCAACCATTGTTTAAAAATATTTGCAGTCATCCAGGCATTTTTATTTGAATGATATTCTACCGGCAGACTATTTATTGATTCCCCTTGAAACATCGAGGCTTTGCCGTTTTACCGATAACCAAAAGTTTTCTCATTTCAGTGCCGGACATATTGGCGCAACATAAAACAGTTATGCTGTCCATAGCTCTTTTAAACCCGACTAATGTCTCATTCCTGCAACACAATGATCCATCTGGTGTTGCACGGTAGAACAGACCAGTTTCATCGGCATTGAAGATGTTATCTGAACTGAACAACTTTTGCAGTTCTGGAAGATTTTCCTTTTTCCATTTATCAGCGGCGACCACATTTGCGCTACCCTCCTCCCCTTGTGCTTTTTTAAATTTTATGTTGCACCTTGCCTTCCACCGTGAAAACCAACCTTCCGTTGCTTTAAAATCTTGATGACCTAATTTTTTCGCCAATTCTTCTGCTTCTAATTTCAGCGTTGGGCAACTAACACTAACCCCTTTTTGGGTTTATCGCAGAAAACCAACGATTAGGAGCATCATCAACTTCTGGTTCTTTTCCCTCTCGCTTCCTTTTACGCGATTCCGCTTGGTTTTCAGCATAAATTCATTATTTTTCAAGTTCATCTTTTTGTTTTATTAATCGGCTGATCGTTGACTTTGGAAAGGCCACTGTTTTCTCTAATTGGCGTAGAGGCGTATTGGGTGGCTGGTTTTCAATTTGTCGGAGCATATTGATTTTTATCTATGTGTTAACAATAAGAAGTGTAATGTTGAACTGAGTCGAAAACACGAGGCGAAAACAGAAGCGTCACTTTGGTGTCTAGACGTAATCGGGCTAGGCGTTCATGTGCAAATTATCCCTTTAAATTGGAGTTTATTTACGTTTTTTTATTATAAATTTCTCAAGTTTCTCTCAACTTCAATTTAAAAGGTTCGATCAGGGCTCAATACAGACACCAGAACTGAAAGTTACTGAAACGCCGATGAAAAATAGCACCTAAAGACGCGACGAACTGGACCGATTAACCAGAGGATTGTCCCTATTAACCGGAGTAAAATTATATATGAAAAGTTTCGGTCTTTTAAATTTTGTCCTGATTAAGCGGAGTGCACTGTATATATATATATATATATATATATATATAATGTAGATATTATTGTCGGACAAATTTCAAACTGAACTGTAGCAACTATTTCCGGACAAAATTTAAACTGAAATGTAGCAACTATTTTCGGACAGACGTACTTCCTACGTGAGTCGCGATGGGTCATGCGTGACCCACCTCACGTTAACGTGCGTGATCGTGAGCATCTTTGATTTCAACGGAACCTGGTGTTACCCGGTTGGAACAATTTAAGTAATTAGTAAAGAAAAGTATGGAAATACCAAAAATTCTAAGTCTAGTCTTAGTTAGTTATACTTTTAGTTTCAGACGAATTTACAACAATCAAATATTAAATGATTGTTTAATTTAAGATGAATAGCAACTAAAAATAGAGCCAACACTAACGCTAGAGCTAATAAGACACCTAGAACGAAAAACATTTAGGGTTTAGTCGTACCCTGTTGAAGATGGAACCCTATTCAACCCAACCCAACGCAGCTTCAGAGCTGACACTAAACTTAGAACTAGAAACATCAGGGTTTGGCCGTCTAAAAAGACGTATGGCTAAACCCTAATGTTTCTAGTTCTAGGTCTAGTATCAATAGATCAATTATACTTTTAGTATCAGAAATATTTACAACAATCGATCACTGAGTGGCAATTAAAACTAGAACTAACACTAGACTTAGTACTAGAAAGATTCAGGTTTAGCCGTGCGTCTGAAGACGCACGGCTAAACCGAAACTTTCTAGTACTAAGTCTAGTGTTAGTTCTAGTTTTACTTTAATACGAGTATATAAAAGTTTGCGTGCATTGTACGCGTGACTCACGTGATTCATGAATGATATTCACGTGAGTGGCGTGCGTAACACACGTAAGTCTAAATCGTGAGCGAGCGTGAGTGGACATAAAAAGTCTCTACAATATAGTGAGTTACCTATTTCTTCGTTAATGAATTATCGTACTTTTTTGAATATAACGAATATGAGTCAGTTCGGAAAATCCTTTTGTGCAAAGAAATATCATGTTGTTCTTCTGTAAATTATCTAATCCTCTTTAGTTGTTGTAAAATTTCTGTAACCAGTAAAAAGCTTCTTTTAAAATGATCAAATATCCGCTTAAACGGGACAAAATCGGTCCAACTTGTCTAATTTGTCTAAACAATATTTACTTTGCAACTTTACACATTTAAATTATTAGCTAATAATAATAATTAAATAATAAAAAAAATTAATAATAATTCTTTTTCTTTCATTTCCATTATTAAAGCCAAAGCGATTTTTTGAAAATTATTTCATTTGAAACTCAATTTTATTCATTTTAATCTTTATCTCAATAACTTCCCGTTTAAACGTCAGTTATCTTATATCATTTTAAACAGGAATTCATTTTGATCCATTATCTCCATTATTTGAGCCATGACGATTTTTTTGAGTTCTTCCATTTTTATTATTTTACTATTATCTAATTTCAAATGCAATCTTAATATTTCAATTTTTCTCTTAATAATTTTTGAATAAAACATTGTTTTAAAGAAGACATCTTCATCTTCCATTTGAGCCATAATTCAATCCTTCGTCTCCATTATTAAAGCCAAAACGATTTTTTGAAATTTAATTAATTTAAAACCCAATCTTATTCATTTTAATCTTTATCTCAATAACTTCCCGTTTAAACGTCAGTTATCTTATATCATTTTAAACAGGAATTCAATTTGATCCAGTATCTCCATTATTTTAGCCATGACGATTTCTTCCACTTTTATTATTTTGCCATTATCCAAGTTCAAACGCAATCTTAATACTTCAATTTTTCTCTTAATAATTTTTGAATAAAACATTGTTTTAAAGAAGACATCTTCATCTTCCATTTGAGCCATGATTCAATCCCCCATCTCCATTATTAAAGGCAAAGCGATTTTTTGAAATTTAATTCATTTAAAACGCAATCTTATTCATTTTAATCTTTATCTCAATAACTTCCCGTTTAAACGTCAGTTATCTTATATCATTTTAAACAGGAATTCAATTTGATCCATTATCTCCATTATTTTAGCCATGACGATTTCTTCGATTTCTTCCACTTTTATTATTTTGCCATTATCCAAGTTCAAACGCAATCTTAATACTTCAATTTTTCTCTTAATAATTTTTGAATAAAACTTTATTTTAAAGAAGACATCTTCATCTTCCATTTGAGCCATGATTCAATCCCCCATCTCCATTATTAAAGGCAAAGCGATTTTTGAAATTTAATTCATTTAAAACCCAATCTTATTCATTTTAATCTTTATCTCACTAACTTCTCGTTTAAACGTCAGCTATCTTATATCATTTTAAACAAGAATTCAATTTGATCCATTATCTCCATTATTTTAGCCATGACGATTTCTTCGATTTCTTCTACTTTTATTATTTTGCCATTATCCAAGTTCAAACGCAATCTTAATACTTCAATTTTTCTCTTAATAATTTTTGAATAAAACTTTATTTTAAAGAAGACATCTTCATCTTCCATTTAAGCCATAATTCAATCCCCCATCGCCATTATTAAAGGCAAAGCGATTTTTTGAAATTTAATTCATTTAAAACCCAATCTTATTCATTTTAATCTTTATCTCAATAACTTCCCGTTTAAACGTCAGCTATCCTATATCATTTTAAACAGGAATTCAATTTGATCCATTATCTCCATTATTTTAGCCATGATGATTTCTTCGAGTTCTTCCACTTTTATTATTTTGCCATTATCCAAGTTCAAACGCAATCTTAATACTTCAATTTTTCTCTTAATAATTTTTGAATAAAACATTGTTTTAAAGAAGACATCTTCATCTTCCAATTGAGCCATAATTCAATTCTTTGCCTCCATTATTGAAGCCAAAGCGATTTTTTGAAAATTAATACATTTGAACCCCAATCTTATTCATTTTAATCTTTATCTTAATAACTTCCCGTTTAAACGTCAGTTATCTTCTATCATTTTAAACAGGAATTCAATTTGATCCATTATCTCCATTATTTTAGCCATGACGATTTCTTCATGATTCATCCTTTGTCTCCATTATTAAAATCAAAGCGATTTTTTGAAATTTTATTGATTTGAATGGATCCATGACTCATTCCATCGTCTCCATTATTTTAGTCGTGGTGATTTCTTTGAATTCTCATGTGGTGCATGTAGTGTTCTTTTTATGGCAAGTATTCCTTGAACTCAAAGCTCTGAGTATTCTCTTAACCATTCCATGAAATCTTTCTACTGCATTTGATTGAGGATGACATGCAGACCTGTGCCCTCTCCCAAATTTGCTTATATCTCTGAAGGAAAACCAACTTTAGGAAATATGTCCATAATCCTTTAATCACCGATTCTAAGATAGCTATTTATTATGGTGTATTTGTCTAAAATGTGGACACCCTGTATACGTAAAAGGTGGTGAGTAGCATTTATAAATCTTTTAAAAATATTTAGTATTTTGCGAGAAAATTGAGTATTAGACGCTTTCAGTTAATTTTATTTGATAGAATAATAAAAATTTTTCGATTGTTCATCGTCTTAAACGATTCCCACAGCGAGGCGTTTCACTCTCGTGTAATTTAAGAAAAAGGGGGCCCCCGACGTGGCGCTAAAGTTAATCTGTTGTCGGCGCCTAAGATACACTCAGCACTTTTAAGCACTTAGTTCGACTTAAACGATCCCAGGCAAAAACAACCCAAAATAAATTAAAGATTATAAAAGAAATTTTCGAAAATTTTTACAACATATTAATTAATTAATAAGACGTCTTTTTTTTTGTTTTAGAACTAAATGGAAACGGCAAACGGCTGTCGGATTAGAATTATTAGCTGAAGCTGGAAATTACGCAGCTTTTCAACGATTGTACGGAGCGCCACCTTACGGCTGCTGGTATCCTCCTCAATCAGGGCCAAGTGCAGCTCCAAGTGCGGCTGATTTATATTATAGACAGGCGGCGGCCGCGGCTGCTGTAACGCTCCAGAAACCGTTACCTTATCGATTATATCCCCCGGGAATGGGATTGGGTATTCCGGGACCTAGTGCTCACCTAAACAGTTTGGCCGCAAGCAGTTCATTGACCAATTTATCGAATTATTATGGCGGTGGTCAAACGACGGAATCATCAGCACCACGATCTCCAAGCCCGGATACACCACTCGATCCGGGTTCCCCCGGATCGGGGGGAAGAAGGACGCCAAGTGACGATGAGGACACTATACACGTGTAAAATAAAGATAAATATTTAAGAAGATATTTAAGAAGATGAAACGTAGTGGTGGTGTGCTAAATGAGACTTAAATAATTTCGAAAAATTTTGGAAAAATTTTCAAAAATTTTCGAAACGAAGAGTATATGTTATCGATAGTGCTGACAGTTTTTGAATTGTGATATCACGGACGTTTATGTACAGACGGTTGTTAATTTATTCGAGGAACTTTCTATTTTTCGTTTTTCCGCGCTTTTCGGTGTTTTCCGGCGAAGTGTCAAAACCCGTAACATTCCGTTGGTTTCGGCGTGAATCCCCATTTAACTTTTTTTTATTTTTCGTGTAAATCACACTTCTGTATTTTTGTGTATAAATTTTGAGACGATTAAACGAAGATTAAGTTTAATTTTGCGATTTATTTCCTCTTCCTACTATTTATCAAAACATATTTAATTGAGAATTATGAAACATGTTCTTTTTTATTATTTGCCGAGACGGTTTATTATTTAACACCTTAAAGAGCGGTAAATGCGCGAGTTATCCAGAGAGGCGCGTTAATCGTTCACCTTGGAACGGGAACACAATCGAGGGACCCATTGTTGCGATATTATAAATTTTCCGTTGTAACGTGATGAATTATCCTTCGCGGGAGCCAACGAGCGTGTAATTATTAATGATTCAGCATATTAATTGACATTACAAACCCCGCGTGCGCAATTTCGCTCTCCGGCAATTACTGTAATCGATTTGAGGACCCACTACATTTTTTTTTCGTTGGTGCAATCAAAAAGCCGTTTGTTACATAAAAAAATGAATTGTTAATACACACTCAACGAAGCTTAAAAAAGAATCCGCTTTCTTCTTACTCCTAGAAAACAATTAATTCCCGAGTATATTTCTACGTAAGTGCTCTCTATTAATACGTTACGTAAAAGATTTTTTTTCACTTTCTTCTGTTATGCAGAAGATCGCATAATCGCCACAATCGAGTGGATTTAACGGCATGAATAAGCAATTAGTGTACATAGTCGTCGGTAATTACCGCGATACGCGCAACTGGGAAATTGAAATGGGAAATTGTGAACGGGAAGAAGAATTATTAAAGATATTTATTTTTTAATCAACGTGTGAGTTTTACGATCTTTAATTAATATGTTTTTAAAACCATTCTTTCATTATGAGATAATATCACTTTGTTAAACTAATATTTGCCAAACAACTCCAAAGCCTCGGTGACACGTAACGAGCACAGTAATCGCGTGAGCCCGCTCACGATTTAAACTCACGCACACCACTCACGTGAATATCAGCATAATCACGTTACTCACGCGTGGGTCACGTCAATTCGCATTACTCACGCGTGGGTTACGTCAATTCACGTTACACACGCGTGAGTCACGTCAATTCACGTGACTCACGCTCGATCAAGTGATCAAATGTATGAATCATGTTTGCAGTTCTAATTTTTTGCAAAAACAACTTCTTCAAAAAATAGTTAATATTTCAAATAATCACCACATCTTTAATTGTGAGAGTTAAGAAACAAGATATATCTTAAATTGAAGCCAAAAGATTCTTATTAACGATATGATATAAAAATTGGAATGTTTGATGATAAAAATTTTGAAAAAACGGTGTCTTGCAAAAAGAATTTTTTCAAAAAATTGTTAATATCTCAAATAATCACCATATCTTTATTTGTGAGAGTTAAATAACGAGATGTGTCTTAAATTGAAGCCAAAAGATTCTTATTAACGATATCATATAGAAATTGGAATGTTTGGTGATAAAAATTTTGAAAAAAATGGTGTTTTGCAAAATGAATTTTTTAAAAAATTGTTAATATTTCAAATAATCACCACATCTTTAATTGTGAGAGTTAAGAAACAAGATATATCTTAAATTGAAGCCAAAAGATTCTTATTAACGATATGATATAGAAATTGGAATGATTGATGATAAAAATTTTGAAAAAACGGTGTCTTGCAAAAAGAATTTTTTCAAAAAATTGTTAATATCTCAAATAATCACCACATCTTTATTTGTGAGAGTTAAATAACGAGATGTGTCTTAAATTGAAGCCAAAAGATTCTTATTAACGATATGATATAGAAATTGGAATGTTTGATGATAAAAATTTTGAAAAAAATGTTGTCTTGCAAAAACAATTTTTTCAAAAATAGTTAATATCTCAAATAATCACCACATCTTTATTTGTGAGAGTAAAATAACGAGATGTGCCTTAAATTGAAGCCAAAAGATTCTTATTAACGATATGATATAGAAATTGGAATGTTTGGTGATAAAAATTTGGAAAAAAATGGTGTTTTGCAAAAAGAATTTTTTTAAAAAATTGTTAATATCTCAAATAATCACCACATCTTTATTTGTGAGAGTTAAATAACGAGATGTGTCTTAAATTGAAGCCAAAAGATTCTTATCAAAGATATGATATAGAAATTGGAATGTTTGGTGATAAAAATTTTGAAAAAAATGGTGTTTTGCAAAAAGAATTTTTTTAAAAATTGTTAATATCTCAAATAATCACCACATCTTTATTTGTGAGAGTTAAATAACGAGATGTGTCTTAAATTGAAACCAAAAGATTCTTATTAACGATATGATATAGAAATTGGAATGTTTGGTGATAAAAACTTTGAAAAAAATGGTGTTTTGCAAAAAGAATTTTTTTTTTTTAAATTGTTAATATCTCAAATAATCACCACATCTTTATTTGTGAGAGTTAAATAACAAGATGTGTCTTAAATTGAAGCCAAAAGATTCTTATTAACGACATCATATAGAAATTGGAATGTTTGGTGATAAAAATTTAGAAAAATATGGTGTCTTCCAAAAATAATTTTTTCAAAAAATTGTTAATATCTCAAATAATCACCACATCTTTATTTGTGAGAGTTAAATAACGAGATGTGTCTTAAATTGAAGCCAAAAGATTCTTATTAACGACATGATATAGAAATTGGAATGTTTGGTGATAAAAAATTTTGAAAGAATGGTGTCTTGCAAAAAGAATTTTTTCAAAAAATTGTTAATATCTCAAATAATCACCAGATCTTTATTTGTGAGAGTTAAATAACGAGATGTGTCTTAAATTGAAGCCAAAAGATTCTTATTAACGACATGATATAGAAATTGGAATGTTTGGTGATAAAAAATTTTGAAAGAACGGTGTCTTGCAAAAAGAATTTTTTCAAAAAATTGTTAATATCTCAAATAACCACAACATCTTTATTTGTGAGAGTTAAGGAACGAGATATATCATAAATTAAAGCCAAAAGATTCTAATTAACGATATTATATAGAAATTGGAATGTTTGGTGATAAAAATTTTGAAAAAACGGTGTCTTGCAAAAAGAATTTTTTCAAAAAATTGTTAATATCTCAAATAATCACCACATCTTTTTTTGTGAGAGTTAAATAATGAGATGTGTCTTAAATTGAAGCCAAAAGATTCTTATTAACGATATGTTATAGAAATTGGAATGTTTGGTGATAAAAATTTTGAAAAAAATGGTCTCTTGTAAAAAGAATTTTTTCAAAAAATTGTTAATATCTCAAATAATCACCACATCTTTATTTGTGAGAGTTAAATAACGAGATGTGTCTTAAATTGAAGCCAAAAGATTCTTATTAACGATATGATATAGAAATTGGAATGTTTGGTGATAAAAATTTGGAAAAAAATGGTGTTTTGCAAAAAGAATTTTTTTCAAAAAATTGTTAATATCTCAAATAATCACCACATCTTTTTTTGTGAGAGTTAAATAATGAGATGTGTCTTAAATTGAAGCCAAAAGATTCTTATTAGCGATATGTTATAGAAATTGGAATGTTTGGTGATAAAAATTTTGAAAAAAATGGTGTCTTGCAAAAAGAATTTTTTCAAAAAATTGTTAATATCTCAAATAATCACCACATCTTTATTTGTGGGAGTTAAATAACGAGATGTGTCTTAAATTGAAGCCAAAAGATTCTTATTAACGATATGATATAGAAATTGGAATGTTTAGTCATAAAAATTTTGAAAAAAATGGTGTCTTGCAAAAAGAATTTTTTCAAAAAATTGTTAATATCTCAAATAATCACCACATCTTTTTTTGTGAGAGTTAAATAATGAGATGTGTCTTAAATTGAAGCCAAAAGATTCTTATTAACGATATGATATAGAAAGTGGAATGTTTGGTGATAAAAATTTTGAAAAAAATGGTCTCTTGTAAAAAGAATTTTTTCAAAAAATTGTTAATATCTCAAATAATCAGAACATCTTTATTTGTGAGAGTTATATAACGAGATGTGTCTTGAATTGAAGAGAAAAGATTCTTATTAACGATATGATATAGACATTGGAATGTTTGGTGGTAAAAATTTTGAAAAAAATGGTGTTTTGCAAAAAGGATTTTTTTTTAAATTGTTAATAACTCAAATAATCACCACATCTTTATTTGTAAGAGTTAAATAACGAGATGTGTCTTAAATTGAAGCCAAAAGATTCTTATTAACGATATGATATAGAAATTGGAATGTTTGGTGATAAAAATTTTGAAGAAAATGGTGTCTTGCAAAAAGAATTTTTTCAAAAAATTGTTAATATCTCAAATAATCACCACATCTTTATTTGTGAGAGTTAAATAACGAGATGTGTCTTAAATTGAAGCCAAAAGATTCTTATTAACGATATGATATAGAAATTGGAATGTTTGGTGATAAAAATTTGGAAAAAAATGATATTTTGCAAAAAGAATTTTTTTAAAAAATTGTTAATATCTCAAATAATCACCACATCTTTATTTGCGAGAGTTAAATAACGAGATGTGTCTCAAATTGAAGCCAAAAGATTCTTATTAACGATATGATATAGAAATTGAAATGTTTGGTGATAAAAATTTTGAAAAAAATGGTGTCTTGCAAAAAGAATATTTTCAAAAAATTGGTAATATTTCA
Organism: Onthophagus sagittarius; assembly: GCA_036711965.1. Classification (NCBI taxonomy): domain Eukaryota; kingdom Metazoa; phylum Arthropoda; class Insecta; order Coleoptera; family Scarabaeidae; genus Onthophagus; species Onthophagus sagittarius. Next base: position 19,475,536 of record JASERS010000010.1, on the reverse strand, counting down.
AATAATCACCACATCTTTATTTGTGAGAGTTAAATAACGAGATGTGTCTTAAATTGAAGCCAAAAGATTCTTATTAACGATATGATATAGAAATTGGTATGTTTGGTGATAAAAATTGGGGAAAAAATGGTGTCTTGCAAAAACAATTTTTTCAAAAATAGTTAATATCTCAAATTATCACCACATCTTTATTTGTGAGAGTTAAGAAATGAGATATATCTTAAATTGAAGTCAAAAGATTCTTATTAACGATATGATATAGAAATTGGAATGTTTAATGATAAAAATTTTCAAAAAAACGGTGTCTTGCAAAAAAATTTTTTTCAAAAAATTGGTAATATTTCAAATAATCACATCTTTATTTGCGAGAGTTAAATAACGAGATGTGTCTCAAATTGAAGCCAAAAGATTCTTATTAACGATATGATATAGACATTGGAATGTTTGGTGATAAAAATTTTGAAAAAAATGGTGTCCTGCAAAAAGAATTTTTCAAAAAATTGGTAATATTTCAAATAATCACCACATCTTTATTTGCGAGAGTTATATAACGAGATGTGTCTTAAATTGAAGAGAAAAGATTCTTATTAACGATATAATATAGATGTTGGAATGTTTGGTGATGAAGATTTTGAAAAAACGGTGTCTTGCAAACAGAATTTTTTCAAAAAATTGTTTATATCTCAAATAATCACCACATCTTTATTTGTGAGAGTTAAGGAACGAGATGTATCTTAAATTGAAGCCAAGAGATTCTTATTAACGATATGATATTGAAATTGGAATATTTGGTGATACAAATTTTGAAAAAACGGTGTCTTGCAAAAAGAATTTTTTTAAAAATAGTTAATATCTCAAATAATCACCAAATCTTTATTTGTGAGAGTTAAATAACGAGATGTGTCTTATTAAATTGAAGCCAAAAGATTCTTATTAACGATATGATATAGAAATTGGAACGTTTGATGATAAAAATGTTGAAAAAAATGGTGTCTTGCAAAAACAATTTTTTCAAAAATAGTTAATATCTCAAATAATCACCACATCTTTATTTGTGAGAGTTAAATGACGAGATGTGTCTTAAATTGAAGCCAAGCGACTCTTATTAACGATATAATATAGAAATTGGAGTGTTTGGTGATAAAAATTTTGAAAAAAATGGTGTTTTGCAAAAACAATTTTTTTAAAAATAGTTAATATCTCAAATAATCACCACATCTTTATTTGTGAGAGTTAAATAACGAGATGTGTCTTAAATTGTAGCCAAAAGATTCTTATTAACGATATGATATAGAAATTGGAATGTTTGGTGATAAAAATTTTGAAAAAACGGTGTCTTGCAAAAAGAATTTTTTCAAAAAATTGTTAATATCTCAAATAATCAGTACATCTTTATTTGTGAGAATTAAGGAACGAGATGTGTCTTAAATTGAAACCAAAAGATTCTTAATAACGATATGATATAGAAGTTGGAATGTTTGGTGACAAAAATTTAGAAAAATATGGTGTTTTGCAAAAACAATTTTTTCAAAAGATTGTTAATATCTCAAATAATCACAACATCGTTATTTGTGAAAGTTAAGGAACGAGATATATCTTAAAGTGAAGCCAAAAGATTCTTATTAACGATATGACATAGAAATTGGAATGTTTGATAAAAATTTGGAAAAAACGGTGTCATATCTCAAATAATCACCACCTCTTTATTTGTGAGAGTTAAGGAACGAGATATATCTTAAATTGAAGCCAAAAGATTCTTATTAATGACTTGATATAGAAATTGAAATGTTTGGTGATAAAAATTTAGAAAAATATGGTGTCTTGCAAAAACAATTTTTTCAAAAAATTGTTAATATCTCAAATAAACACCACATCTTTATTTGTCAGAATTAAGGAACGAGATGTATCTTAAATTGAAGCCAAAAGATTCTTGTTAATGATATGATATAGAAATTAAAATGTTTGATGATAACAATTCGAAAAGAAACGATTTCAGAAGTTCAACGTCAAAGACATATACAGAGTGAGGTATCAAAATATCAGCAATGATCACATTACTCACGCAGGGGTCACGTCAATTCACGTGACTCACGCTCAATCAGGTGATATTAATTGATATTAATTCGCCATGTTCGGTCGAAACCAAATTTGTTCACAATCACGCACGCTCACATAAGTGGTACAAAAATTAATGCCCGCTCACGGTGGATCACACATGACCCATCGTGACCCGACGGAACTGACGTAATTTGCACATCCCTACAAGACAGTAAAATGACACTAGGCCGAGAAAGTAGTGAGAAGTAGCAAATTACGTGAATCCATTGATGAGTCATGCGTGACCCACCGTGAACAGGCATCAATTTTTGTACACTCATGTGAATGTACGCGATCATGAGCATCTTTGATTTCGACCGGTTGAAACAATTTTTTAATATTCCTTTAATCCAATATTTGTTTAGATTTAATTTATAATATTTGTTTAATAATACTATACTCTTTAAGTATTTTTTGTTTTTCATACGTAAAATAAGAATTTACATAAAAAAATTCGCCACGAGGGCTTATCATAAATCAAAATAAATTAAAATAAAATTAATTATTAAACGAAATTATTACTCACAATCAGTACTACATCTTGCGGTTGTAAAGACCATCGGTAACCACACCACACTTTAAAACAATATCGATATTATTGTAAGTTTTATGTTTAATCGCCATGTGCGTTAAGTAGACGAGTCACATCTACTTACTGGCGTCTAAAAGACGCCCGAAAGAGACCTTGTAAATATCGATCGTGAATCGTGTTCCCAACGAGTTTTTAGTCGTAAGGATTTTAAGATTGAGTCCTAAATATTGAGTGAACTACATTAATATTTTCAAATATATTGCGTTAAAGACAGTGCCTTGTAAATTTCTTATTAGATTTGTATGGCGGTTATAAATAAAAGTTAGCTTGTCACGTAACGAAAAAACCCGAACAAAGTAATTATTGTTATTCTAATTATTGTCCCAGAAAATTAAAATTGTGGGATTTAGCATTACGTAGTTGTAACTAAAAATAAGTTTGGCTGGCACAATGTCTAGATGATTGCTGTGGCCAATTACTTATTATACCTAATCTTGAATAGCAACAACTCTCTAAACTCTTTGAAAATTGAAGTTTTTCCTGGTTTTTAATCGAGTACGGGAAATTAGTCCCCATTTCTTGATTTATTAATGGTTGTTTTAGAATTGATTAATTAACATTGTTATTAACATGTTATTAACATTATTATTAACATGTTATTAATTAACATTGTTGATCAATTAACATTGTTCCAAAGTGGCAAATAGAAAAAATACAAACTCGACGAGAAAAACCGAAAAAGCATAAAAGTTGGCTTTTGCGTAGTCCTTGGTAACTGTAAAAATCAGCAGCCCGAACTCTGAAAAATTCATCATAAAAATCTATCGAAAATCTCCTCAAAACATTTTCTTGATTTCATTCTCGAATGCTAAAATGGTATTTTCAGAATCTACAACCAAAATAGCCTCCCATTTTTGAATTTTTTGTTCAGATTTTCTTTGTTGTTCTGGTTTGTTTTTAGAAAATAATGCTCCCAATGCTGCATCCATAAAAATATGCCAGCTTTTATTAATTTAATTTTATAACAGTCTCATTTATTTTAGATTATCTCTGTTATTTCTGAAATTCTGTCAAACATGATCAATTAATAATCAAATATGATTCAGAAATTTGATTACCTGATTGATCGTGAGTCACGTGAATTGACGTGACCTACGTGATCTAGATCGTGAGCGGACATAAAAAGTCACTTATGCATACATCTCTAACACTTGGTTCAGTAAGAAGAACAAGGTCCGAGTGACTCTCTCGCCCTGGCTTATATCAACCCAGTGTTCGGCCGAGAGTATTCTCTGCATGAATATTGTAAATATTCAATTCGAATATGTAAATATTTCAAACTTAACGCCTCGCCCGCAAACCACCTCGGTGACGTGGGGCGAAATCGTTCCTTGTATATCTTACTAAATATATGATCTATAAGACGATTTTATTCTCACTCCATCGCGGTCGCTTGATTTCTTATCAGGAGGATATTCCATGATTCTTAGGCTTAAGCTACCTTTAGTGCGATGGAGATCCCCAAGTTTCGAAGATTGGAGATTTGGTTGGATTGGCCGATAGCGATCACGTAACGCCAGTATGATCGCCATCAGCCACTAAAGGCAGCTTTAGTCTCCTTCTGCGCAACTGTCCAGCCAAAATAGAGTAGACAAAATTAATTTATGAAAATACGAGGACTATACGTACAGATAGAATCTGCTGGTCTACCGAGATTTCTGTAGATTTAGCCAATTTTTTCATTTTTTCAATTTGCCTTTTTGTTAAAACTAGTTGAGATGTCATGACGTCTTAATGACATCTTCTATCAAAAATTGAAATTCATATTTTTGCAATTCGGGTTAGTTTAGATCTTACAATCCTTTCGTCTCAGGCATCACACCCAATGATTATAATGCATACAATTAGATGGAAATGTTGATATTAATTCGATTGGAAGATCAACTAAAGTGATTTTGAACTATAAGTAATAGGAATAAATCAACTCCAGCTCTTCGAATCAGTTGTAATAATAAAGATTAATATAAGAAATATTAATTTTATATTTTGTCTAGGTATTTTATAAACTACCAAATGCCAAATATTGGTATAAAAATCCGGATATAACCGAAGTTCGTTATAGACAAAATTTATAAAAAAAAGTCAGTTGTTATCATGGTATTAAGTTGGGTTGGATAAAGCTCCAACTTCATACCATCCTTCATATTGAATTGAATTCAGAAGGTTTGTTGTGTTGGATTTGATGTTTTGTTATATAGGGGATTATGAGCTATTCATGCCATTTTTTTCATCGAGCGATTTCGAAGATATCGAGCTCTAAACTGAGGGGCCTTGACTTCTGGCACGGATAGTAGATGACTTGATAGTAGATGTACTCCCATGGCAACTATCTTCTTATCCATTTTGTTCTAAGTTATTGATGCTCTAAATGTACAGCTGACATTAATTAACTTCAAATCCATCTCTGACATGAGCGATCGGAGTCATCGTCTCGGTCCTATCAGGAAAAAGCTCCGAATAAGCCATCCAAGTCCTCCTCCAGACCGATTATTGTGAGATTTGTCTCTTATAATATTCAGAGAGTGATATGAAGCAAAAGAAAGGTAAAAAGATTTTCATTTCAGAGTCAGATTATGATCTGTTATTTAGCCCTTGGATTTACGTCTTCATATTTATCGTGATTTCGATCTTATCTTTCTTGTTGTTCCTTATGTGTGCGTGCTGATTGTACGCTTTCATCTGCTTATGATAATAAATGTGGCGTACCCCAATCAATTTTTATTAATGCCATCACTCATTGTATCTCTTGTAATTAATTATCATATGTTGTGATCACCTCCAAATTTACACTATAACTACTGATGATTTTTCACACGTCCCAACTAGTTGAGATGTCATGACGTCTTAATGACGTCTTCTATCAAAAATTGAAATTCATATTTTTGGAATTCGGGTTAGTTTAGATCTTACAATCCTTTCGTCTCAGGCATCACACCCAATGATTATAATGCATACAATTAGATGAAAATGTTGATATTAAATCGATTGGAAGATCAACTAAAGTGATTTTGAACTATAAGTAATAGGAATAAATCAACTCCAGCTCTTCGAATCAGTTGTAATAATAAAGATTAATATAAGAAATATTAATTTTATATTTTGTCTAGGTATTTTATAAAATACCAAATGCCAAAGATTGGTATAAAAATCCGGATATAACCGAAGTTCGTTATAGACAAAATTTATAAAAATAAATCAGTTTGTTATCATGGTATTAAGTTGGGTTGGAAAAAGCTCCAACTTCATACCATCCTTCATATTGAATTGAATTCAGAAGGTTTGTTGTGTTGGATTTGATGTTTTGTTATATAAGGGATGATGAGCTTAACTCTTCATGCCATTTTTTTCATCGAGCGATTTCGAAGATATCGAGCTCTAAACTGAGGGGTCTTGACTTCTGGCACGGATAGTAGATGACTTGATAGTAGATGTACTCCCATGGCAACTATCTCCTTATCCATTTTGTTCTAAGTTATTGATGCTCTAAATGAACAGTTGACATTAATTAACTTCAAATCCACCTCTGACATGCGCGATCGGATTCATCGTCTCGGTCCTATCAGGAAAAAATTCCAAATAAGCATCCAAGTCCTCCTCCAGACCGTTTATTGTGAGGTTTGTCTCTTATAATATTCAGAGAGTGATATGAAGTAAAAGAAAGGTAAATAAATTTTCATTTCAGAGTCAGATTATGATCTGTTATTTAGCCCTTGGATTTACGTCTTCATATTTATCGTGATTTCGATCTTATCTTTCTTGTTGTTCCTTATGTGTGCGTGCTGATTGTACGCTTTCATCTGCTTATGATAATAAATGTGGCGTCACTCATTGTATCTCTTGTAATTAATTATCATGTGTTGTGATCACCTTCAAATTTACACTATAACTACTGATGATTTTTCACACGTCTCAATTACGATCTTTCTAATTCTGCTAAAACTTAAACAAGTCGACTTTATCCATTCATTTAATGCTTGATGATAACATTACTTGGCTTGCAGATACGGTTAGAAACCCTGGGGTGGTTATGGACTATCACTGTTTCCATTTCTTTGACATTATGTTATTTTTTACAACTAGCTATTATCGGTCCCAGAAGTCAAGGCCCCTCAGTTTAAAGGTCGATATTTTCGCTCAATAAAAATAATTACGGTAGTTCTCTCTCTAAAGACAATCCATTACATTCTTCAAAATCACTCGTGGACCATACAAGAATATCTCAATATAATATTAAATAAGTAATAAAATTTGACGTCATTTTCGAATTTTCTAAGAAATTTGTATATTTGAACCAGAATCGTCCTAAGACTATTTAAATAGTTTAAAACGTTAGATAACGATCTCATATAACGATAGATTTTGCAAGTAATAGTTTTAGACAGAGTACTTTCGTTGTAAAGTAAAGCGTGGGCGAGATAAATTATCGTTATATGTATAGTTGTGTAGCAGGCGGAAGGTGATTTCGTTTTTAATAGACTTGCAAATCGACTTTTTGCCCGATTATACGCACGGAGTCGAGGAATTCGCTTAATTAAACGCTGCTGTCACTTAAAATATGCGGAAAAATTTGCTCCGGACAAATTAGAATAACTCGGCCGTGGTTTAAGCCTCTTAGAAGTAATTATTCATTTCTCTCACGCCCCATTCGATATGAGTTTCTCGGCGAGAGTTTCCTGCTACATATTCATCACTTTCAATATGTTATGTTGTGTATTACGACGCGAAACCGAAAATCGGTTTAACCACAAATGCAGGTTTTAAAATATTTAACCAAAAATTACGTTCCTTGTCTCTTTTATGTACGAAAACAAGCAACACGGGGCAGGTGGCTTTTACATCCGGTCAACGACCAACTTAACTTTAGCCATGTTAAAAAAACGGTTACATTTCGGTTAAACTAAAAATATTAAATCAACCACACAAAAAATGATTTAAAATTTAATTTTTAATCGTTAATTTAAAATTTGCGTGTCGATTGATGGACGAAGTTGACACAAGCAGAAATGAAAACCCCAGGATGCGGTTGAAGCCCCCTTTGGAGTTTCCTCTTCCCAATTTGTGGTCACCATTGTCTCTTCTCAACTCGATAGGATAGTGGTGGTTTTTAAAAAGACCCAAACGACAGCTCGCTTAGCCAAACGCGTAATTGCAGGTGTTCGAAATCTATTGTTACATAGTTTGTAAAAGGAGGTCAAAATAAAACGAATTTTTCAAGTTAACAAGATCCATTTAAATCATTTGATTTGTTAGAAAAAAAATGGGATGTTTTGATTAAAAAGGAAATGAAAAAAATAATTCTTTTTATAAGAGCATAAAGATAAAGAAAAAATCCGTTTGAATAGAGTTGAATAGGACCGATGATTGGTCAATTAGAAGATGGCTCATTAAATGTGGCTACCTGAGCATGATATTTTAAATAGGAAATGGTTACCGTTAGTTTTAGTTAGGATAAAAGGAACGTATCTTTTTTAGTTTTGTCGTTTATTAAGATTGCGATATATTGAAGTGGAAGAAGGGTAAAAGCTCCGCCTCTTCTTTGGCTGTAAAAGGAAGGTTTTCATCGTCGCGGCCGATGCAAATAAGGCTGTACCCGATACGTGTAATTAAGCGGTCAGGTGGACGGCTGTAAGACCTCGCCGAACACAACAACAAGAGGGAAAATTTATTAAGTATCTTCTACGTTGAAAAGGAAGCGCGCTCGCTAATCGACCGTCGACGGTCTTGTATCGAGATCCCCGATACATCGTTTCGATAAAACCCGATCGGGGGTAATTAATTTAATATTTTCAACGGCTAATTCACATTTAATGGAGAGAAAGAGATTACTTATTTATTTTTTGTATTACTTCGAGTTGGTTTTGATAAATATCTCTACATTAAAACTGTCATTTTATTACAAATAATCAAATCAATATGTAGATACTAAACGCTGTGCCAAAAGTCAAGACCCCTCACTTAAGAGGCCGATAGAATGAAAACTATTACATTAATTATTGTTATAAGCGAACATTTCTGTGTTTGATCGGGCATTTGGTTTGTGAAAATAATTGGATCAATCAGATCGGAAATTAGCAGATTTCTATATGGTCAATGAGTTTATGTAAATATTACGTTTACTTTCTATAAAAACAGGAAAACTACTTTCGAACTTTTAAGTATTTGATGATTATGTTATCTGACTATTTCAGTTTTTTTGTGTGATACAAGAACTTTCTTCTTGGAACAGTCTGTTTACTTACAACCAGCTGAATGTTATTTTGGATAGGAAGGTCAAAAATAATTACCATCTTTTGCAATCTTTTGCACCTTTTGAACCATTTTTGTACTCATGATTGAGCTTAACACTAACAACATCTACTTTCCTACCAGTAAAATAAAAGTTAATGAGAATTGACGTTTTTTCATGGGTGTTCTTCATAAAAATGTTTAATATACAAATAGACTCAAAATAAGTGGCTTCTTTAGGTCTACAGATACCCATACGAAACTGTTAATGATTTTATCTAGATTTTCGATCAATTCTCTTTGAGCTTTTTCTTCCTAATGCTTCTAGAACAGTTGCAATGCTTCTGGAAGATTTGACATTGCATGTGGAAGACTTGAAATGTTGCCAAAAACTTGAAATACTTCAAGACGGTTTAAAATGGCTCTAAGAGACATGATACTGCTTTCAAAAGACTTAAAATGCTTCCAGAAGATATAATACTGCTTCCAGAAAATTTGATATTGCTTATAAAAGACTTACAACGATTCTGAAAAACTTGATACTGCGTGTAGAAATCTTGAAATGCTTCCAGAAAACCTAAAATGCTTCTAAAGACATGAAACTGCTCCTAGATGATTTGATACTGCTTCTAAAAAGTTTGAAGTTGCTTGCAAAAAACTTAAAACGCTTCTGCAAGACTTGATACTCCATCTAGAAAACTTGAATTATTTCCAAAGGGCATTTCAAGAACAATTCTTGAAATGCTCCTACAAGACTTGATATTGCTTCTAGATGACTTGATACTACTTCTAGCAAGCTTGTTATTGCTTGCAAAAGATTTACAACGATTCTGCAAGATTTCATACTCCATCTAGAAGACTTAAATTGTTTCCAAAAGACTTGAAATGCTTTCACAAGACTTGAAATGCTTTCACAAGACTTGATACTGCTTCTAGATGACATGATCCTACTTCTAGAAAGCTTAATATTGCTTGCAAAAAACTTGCAAAGCTTCTGCAAGACTAGATACTCCATTTAGAAGACTTGAATTGCTTCCAAAAGACTTAAAATGCTCCCACTAGACTTGATACTGTTTCTAGATGATTTGATACTGCTTCCAGAAAGCATGATATTGCTTGCAAAATACTTTCTATGCTTCTGCAAGACTTGATACTGCTTCTAGATGACTTGATACTACTTCTAGAAAGCTTAATATTGCTTGCAAAAAACTTGCAACGCTTGTGCAAGACTAGATACTCCATCTAGAAGACTTGAATTGTTTCCAAAAGACTTAAAATGCTCCCACAAGACTTGATACTGCTTCTAGATGATTTGATACTGCTTCCAGAAAGCATAATATTGCTTGCAAAAGACTTACAATGCTTCTGCAAGACTTGATACTAGATCTTTTTCCAGAAAACTTGCAATGTTTCCACAAGGCTTGATGCTACATGTAGAAACTTTGAAATGCTTTCAGAAGACCAGAAATGCTTCTAGAAGACATGAAACAGCTTCCAGAAGACTTACAATGTTTCGAGAAAACCTGAAAAGCTTTTTAAAAGGCATGAAGCTGTTTCCAGAAGACATGCAAGACTTAATACTTTATATAGAGGACTTGAAATGGCCCCAGAAGATTTCAGATGCATTCAGAAGAGCTGAAATGCTTTTAGGAGACATGATATTGCTTCCAGAAGACTTGAAGTGCTTCTAGAAGACTTGAAATGCTTCAAGATGACCTGAAATCATTTTAAGGGACATAATATTATTTCCAAAAGACTTAAAATGCTTCCAGAAGACATGATACTGCTTCTAGATGATTTGATACTGCTTCCAGAAAGCTCAATATTGCTTGCAAAAGACTTACAACGCTTCTGCAAGACTTGATACTGCATCTAGAATACTGGATCTTTTCCCAGAAAACTTGCAATGTTCCCACAAGACTTGATACTACATGTAGAAACTTTGAAATGCATTCAGAACACCTGGACTGTTTCTAGAAGACATGGAACAACTTCCAGAAGACTTACAATGTTTCGAGAAAATCTGAAAAGCTTCTAAAAGACATGAAGCTGTTTCCAGAAGACGTGCAAGACTTAATACTTTATATAGAAGACTTGAAATGGCCCCAGAAGATTTTAGATGCATTCAGAAGACCTGAAATGCTTCTAGGAGACATGATATTGCTTCCAGAAGACTTGAAGTGCTTCTAGAAGACTTGAAATGCTTCAAGATGACCTGAAATCATTTTAAGGGACATAATATTATTTCCAAAAGACTTAAAATGCTTCCAGAAGACATGATACTGCTTCTAGATAATTTGATACTGCTTCCAGAAAGCTCAATATTGCTTGCAAAAGACTTACAACGCTTCTGCAAGACTTGATACTGCATCTAGAATACTGGATCTTTTCCCAGAAAACTTGCAATGTTCCCACAAGACTTGATGCTGCATGTAGAAACTTTGAAATGCTTTCAGAAGACCTGAAATGCTTCTAGAAGACATGAAGCAGCTTCCAGAAGACTTACAATGTTTCGAGAAAACCTGAAAAGCATCTAGAATACATGAAACTGTTTTCAGAAGACAGGCAAGACTTGATACCTTATATAGAAGACTTGAAATACCCACAGAAGACTTCAGATGCATTCAGAAGACCTGAAATGCTTCTAGGAAACATAATATTGCTTCCAGAAGACTTGAAGTGCTTCTAGAAGATTTGAAATGCTTCAAGATGACATGATACTGCTTCTGGATGATTTGATATTGCTCCTAGAAAGGTTGATATTGCTAGCAAAAGACTTACAACTCTTTTGGAAGACTTAATACTGCATTTAGTAGACTTGAAATGTTTCCAGAAGACTTAAAATTCTCCCACTACATGTAGAAACCTCGGAATGTTTCCAGAAGACCTGAAATGCTTCTGCATTCTGAAAAATTCTTTCAATTGCCTCAAAAATTTCCCTCCATGGCGCAGTATCGAAGGCATTTCGGATTCATTCACCAACAAATACTTCTTCCCTCTCCTAACTTGTTGCATCTCTTAGCCTTTCTTATGACCTCCTCAATGGCATGTATCACACAGATCGACCTATACTTTTTCGGTATTTCCACTAAAATTGGTCTGCCCTTTTTCCAGTGCGCGGAGAACACGCTTCCTTTCAATAATACATTATACATAGCAGCTAGCTTCATCTGCGTTATCACTACAAAATTTTTCGTAATTTCCGATGTTATACTATCTGACACAGGAACCTTTCCGTTTTTAAGGTCCCACCTAATCAATGTTAGGTCTCAGTATTCCACACAATTCCTTGATCTTGCGGAAACAACTCTTTTATCAGCTATCTGTAGTAATCTTGTATCGTCCAACTCATCACACAACGAAATCCATCCATTTCTCTGCGCCTTAAGATGCCTAAAACCTTTTTTTTGTAATTGAATACGCTTCGACAACATTTACCCTCTCCGAGATATTACCTTGTCTTCGAGATTTTTCGCAGATTTTACCACATCCCTAACCTTCCATCGCTGTTGAGACTGAAGATTATGCAGAGATGATCGCTGTGGTTCTCTACGTCTATCATACTCTACTTTCTTATGACATTTACCAGTTTTATCGTGCATATAGTGATGCCAATCCTAGACTCCTACTTCCTTCTCTTTCATCTATACAGAACAATCAGGTCCATTTACTCGCACGCATAACTTCCTCTTTTAAAACAACAAAATTCTTTCCTCTAAACATATTTATGCTACCTGATATCACATTTAATACATTGATAATTCTAGAAAACTTCAAAAATTTAAGGAAGTTATTATGAGTGATGAAGAACTTTGAGGAACGACTATGGCAGTGCATTGCAGACAAAAAATTGAACACCTATGTGTGTTCATTGGCATTAAAGTTATAGTAATATTTAAATGCCATTTCACCCAGATTTCTTTTTCATTACCAATCGTTAAAGAAATAAATTACCCCACATCATTTAGCATTGTTTGTTTGTATAGCCTCCACACATTGAAGTATCTTTGAATACGTTTAATTAACAAAATATTTTTCGAAACATAATGAGGAGTTTAATTAAGAATCCCAACGTTTTACTCCCTCATCGTTTAAAGGCGCTTTAAAAGAACTTAACCAACTGGGCTGTTTAGTCCAGTTCAAAGTGTTTTTTAAAAAGCACCACATGCGACTCCGGAGGCAACGCGAAGAGCGGTGACGCTGCAAATTAGATAACAATTGAAAGGTGTCCGGTTAAGCACAATGTAATTTGTGACGGGCGCGAGGACGAGCCGGACTTCCGGCGGAAGTGAGAATTAGCGGTCGGTAATAATTTACGCGCGAGCATGTGGACGTTCTGTTTCGCTCTTTTTGTGAGGTAAAAAAATTTTTTTGTTGTATCTTCAGCCGACCGTTTTCGATTGGCTCCAGAAAACGTAACCGCTCGTTTATCATCCGAGTTCACAGTTAATTTCCCATTCGCTCCACGAATCCCCGGCTTCATTCTCCGTTCCGTTTCAAGAGCAACAGCAGCACCAGCAGGAATGTTGTATTGCCGTCGACAAGAAGCCGAACAATGGCTTTGGATCGTAATTAAACATTGTCTTCTATAAAACCGTACTCATCAGATTAATTTCTTCTCTTACCAATTAGAATAATTACTTATTACGTTATTCTTTTTAAAAAAATATTTAATACTAGTTATGGAACGGATTAGTGATTTTACGAAAAGTCGGATAATCGGATATCCTGCTAAAGATGATGTATGTCTATTAGAGATGTGCATATTACGTGAGTCCCGATGGGTCATGTGTGCGCGGGCATCACTCACGTGAACGTGCGTGATCGTGAGCATCTTTGGTTTCGACGTGACCCACGCGTGATTCATGTATAATATTCACGTGAGTGGGTCTATGTCGTGAGAGGGCATAAAAAGTCACTCACGCGCACGTTTTTATTTCATCCCTATTCAATATCATTTAAGTTAACACTTCTTATCGTGAAAATTTTTAATACAATTTGATTTAATTTGAATTTTTTCCCAGTGGTATGGTCATTAAATTGGTAATAAAAATAACGTGGTCACGAAGAACGAAGGGTTAGAAAAAAAGTGCGTTACAGGCGATAATTGAGGAAATCGTCGATGATTATCGCGCGATTCGGTGGTCGTTATCGCGTACTCGCCGTGGATGGCGGCACAAGGTGGTCGTTTCTCGTATATAATACGTGAAAACTAATGATTAATGAGTGTAGGGAGCCCAGCAAATGACACAAAACACCTTTTGCGTCCCCCCCTTTTTCTACCACCATTTACCATTTGGAAGTAAAAACGAATTTCTTCATTATTATAATCCGAAAAGTTTAACTTTTTTTGATCGAATTTGTTCTTGTTCAAAGTAGTTTAAATACAATTTTTTTGTAAGGAGCGTACCGGTGAAAGAAATTAGGTTCACTTTATTAATTTGGCCTCGTCAATATCAAAGGGATGCCGCTCGGATGATCGATCGTCGAAGCCGGTTAATCAAGACTTGGGTAAGATAAAAATCTATATTTGTCGACGTCGATTAAACGAAAACGGTTGATGTTGCAAGAAAAATATATTCCCCAAATAAAATGAGTGAGTCAAATTTCAATGTAAACGAGTGTATTGAGGATAAAAGGAATAAAAAGGAATCCGCGTCACCGGAGTCGTCAATCCGGTCGCCTCGGTGTCAGTGCGACTTTTTAATTGCCATATTTATAATTACCCGGCTAAGTATTCGCTAATGACCATTTAGTTTTTGTCGTCCGATGGTCAGGTTTATATCTTCGCAACCCGACGAAGATTTACATTCATCCAAAACGAACAAAACCGGCACCGGATTCGATTCGATCAGATCGACCTGCCACAGAGGACACGTCGTATACAGTTCCTCGCAAAAGTGTTTTGTTGCTCGAATATACACCGCATTGTTGGTGTAATTAACGGGGACAATGGCGAGGATTCTTTTCTTTTTGGGATCTCTCCCATTCGAGGTTGTAATGATTCCTCACGAATGGACACGGGTAGCTTAATAGACCGAGCCCTAATCAACTTTATTATGTCATGGGTCACGCCTTTTCTTTTTCATTTTTTAACATCATTTATTATAATTTGTATTTTAGATGTTAAATTTTAAAAAAATTATTGTTTCTTTGCTACACCATCGTTACTAAAAGCTTACTTTTGTGAAAACTTTTATGATAGTTTGAATTTTTGGATTGAATTGGGTTGAGAAGGAAGAGTTGGGAATAATATGTGCAGAAAGAGCAACCCTACAAAGACAATCTGAATGGATGCAACAAGAAAAAAATATCAAATTATAGTACGCTATGTTCCATCAGAAAGTAAGGACTCTAAACTTATGATTCTTTACTTATGAAGGTAAAACCCAATTTATATTTCGCTGACATATAAAAAGAAAATCTTTTTCATAATTTAGATCAGACTCTATATGACTCTAGTTCTAATATACAAGGTTGGGTTTATTTGAAGACGTTTTTTAAGGAAGGCCTCCAGAATAAATAGCTTTTGAAATAGACTACTTTACAAACTGATTTGGTAACCCTGTGTATTTGAAATGAAGTAAACCGTGCGTCTTTGATGCATGACTAAACCAAAACCTTTCCAACTCTAGGTCTAGTATTAGTTCTAGTTTTATCTCATTAGATCTAATTCTAAATCTAGAAACATTTGGGTTTAGCCGTAGATCTCTCTCAACCCAACCCAACCCAACCCAACCCTTTATATTTGAACTGAAGTAAATTAGAACTGACACTAGAGATAAAGCTAGAATCATTCAGGTTTAGCCGTCTTGAGAGACGTACGGCTAAACCCGGATGATTCTAGTTCTAGGTCTAGTGTCAGTTCTAGTTTTACTGCAGTTCAAATATACAGGGTTGGATTGGTTTGGGTTGGGTTGGTATTTTTAAACGCAATAATATACATAGATATATACACAACAGCAGCCAAAAGAAAAGAAGAAAAAAGATCAAAGTGTGACTCTTTGATCTCTTTTTCGAGATGACGCGACGAACAAACAGAGATAGACTTACTCATTAATTGTGGAAACGAAAGGAAAAACATATTATGAGGAGATGGTGATAGGAATTAAAGAGAGAATGAAGGGGAAAGAGGAAGCTGATAGAATGAAAGGAATAAGAAAGATGAGAGACGGTAAAGTATTGATAGTGACAAAGAAAGATAAAAATGCCCAAAATATAGAAAATAATTCTTAGAGAAGAACAAAATCTGTTCATATTCATACGGTTGAGGGAAAAAAGGAGAAATGTCTTTCTAAATATTAAGAATATGGAGATAACGACGACTAAAGGGGAAGAGGTTATAAAAGCGGTGAGAAAGAAGATAGGAAACGTGAAAAAAGAAAAATGCAAAGTCAGAAATTTGTCAACAAAGAAAATGCTGACAAGTTGACATAGGAAGAAAAGTTGAAAATATGACTCATTATTTGTCAAGTAGAGAGAAGAAGAGAAATTAGGAAATACATTCTATGCTGGCATCCCTTTATCTGGAGAAAGATTGCAACAACGAGGATAGTAGAGGATGGTACTAAAGCTGCGGAGATGAAGGATATCAATCTAGAGGTTATAAAAACGAGAAAAAATGCCCCGATTGTAAGGTAATAAGACACCGAACCGAAACAGGAAAGTTTCCTATATACAAAAAAAGGTTTTCTCAGTAAGTAAGAAATGAAACAAATAAGGGAGACTAAAGACACTCAAGAAACAAAAAGAATCAATTTAGAATAGAGAAAAGCTTCCAAAGGGATTATCGAATGATGAGATGAGATGGAAGCTGTCGTAACACATCCTCAATCCGTAATTGGATTCTTTCTGGCAAAATTTCAATATTGGATTATAAAGATTGGTGCCATAAAGATTGGAAAGAACTTAAAGCGTAACCCCAGGCACACGGATGTGGACTAATTACAAATTTGAGCGAAATCGGTTTGCGTAAACCAACTAAAAGCTTTGAAATTGAGGAGTACTTAAATACCATTTGCGACTTTTTACTTAAAGCCCGTCCCCTTCGATCTGAGGCCGCTTCGTTGCGTACTATCATTTGGTGGTGTCCTGAACTCGACAAGCTCAAACAAGAAGCAATTACGGTCTTCAATTGAGCTAAAAACTCAAAATTAAACTCCGACTGGAAACCTTACAGAGGGACCTACTAGGAACCTACTACAGATGATTGGGCCCCTCACTCTAATGACTGAGGCGTAATTAATCGCCATTCTACTTGTCGCTGACTTCATTATCAGATTCCACTTGGAAAGTAAGACTTCCACAATTTATACTAACAGTAGAGAATCTATTTCAGCCCTGAGTAGAATAACTATTACCTAAGAAATTGTTAAAACTTGTTGTTGTATCACTTGACATTGGAGAAGGCCACAGAATACAACTGTGTTGCACTGCAATGGATAAAATGACACTCCACCTATTCAGGTAATAAGCATGCTGATAGGCTTTCCAAAAGAGCTGCCCAGCGAGCTATCTAGCCGTTAATCGCTCCTTCCGTATCAAGTCAAATTGAGCTTGTTAAAGATTTTACCCACAAAAATTCACAGTTTGTTGGGATAAGACGAAAGGCTGCTATCTGTCTAAAGAACTACTGTGCTATTATCCCTCAGCAAAGACACCATTAAGCACCTCTACAACCTTAAGCTTACTACCAGTTCCCTCTGTCGCTTTTATGAAGAGAGCGAGGAGACTGTTCGATATATCTTGTGTTGTCTCTACAAGACCTCAGAATGAGAGACTTTGGAGAGAAATGGCCGAACACGGATGGCATCAGGAACGCATTTCTGAGCTGTATCTTAGTCTGCGGAAATTCTTTGGGCTGGTTGATGTAGTTGGAACGAGTTTATGAGGATATACAAGGGGCTCGTGGGGGCTAGATGCTGTATGCTTTAGTAAATTAATTGTAAAAAATATTACCCCTAAAGTAATAAAACCTCTCTTCAACAAAACACCCTGAAATTTAATAATTTGATAACGATGTAAAAAAATAGCTTTTGAAAAAATCGATCGAGAAACCAACATAATAAAGCACAGCAAGTAAAGTCAAATGATGAAAAAGTCAATCAACAAGATATCATCGGTCACATTCTGAAGAGCTGTAGTATAGCTGAAACCAAGACGAAAATCAAATCGTTATAGACACAGGCCTTTCTACTACCTTAGAGCAAACATTTAAGATGTCGATAGGCCGAAGATCTTTTAGTTGTAAGGGGTTGTTCCATTTCGGGATGAGAGACACTAAAGCAATCTTCCATTGCTCAAGACAAAGATTGAAAATATGGCACAAATGTGGAGGAATCACAAGGCTATACAGAAGTTATATCTTCACGTTAATGCCATCATTTCCAACTGTATTGGTATTAATGGATTGCAGTACACGACTGATTTCGTCTTCTGAGGCTAATGATTAAATTGTGCTTTGAAGGCACGATGTTTAAATTGTAGAACCTAATAAGCTCTGCATTACCAGAGTTAGTAATTTGAAGAGCTAAAAAGGAATTGTTAATCAAATCAGGATCACCCCATAATTTCCTGGAATCGTTATTCCTAAATATATAAGACAAAAAAGTTTTTTTTTTTGCAATGAAGTACATTATTGGTGAGATCTGCGTAAATTCTTTGTAATAGGTAAAACAGAGGATGATGAAGAAGCTTTAAATAACTTATCCCTCAGCTTCATAAATCAAGTAACGCCCTCAGAGGCAAAGCCCATAGCAGACTGAGTAAGCTAATATCCAAAACTGAAATCTGATGATGAATAGTCAGTCTGTAATTAACTTATGCTTATCAAGGTAATCATGCACTTAATTGTACACAAAGCGTTCAAGTGGCTTAGATAAGATAGAAAGTATCGATATTGGCCGAAAATGACATAAGCTAGTAGGGCACTTTACCTTAGAAATGGGTACAACGTAGACCTGTTTCTAAATTGTAGGAAAGGTCCAAGATCGATTTTTGCAACATGAGACTTATCCAACATGGTGAAGACTGACACTCCACCTATTTAGGTAATAAGCACGCTGATAGGCTTTCCAAAAGAGCTGCCAAGCGAGCTATCTGTTCATCTGAGCCGTTAATCGCTCCTTCCGTATCAAGTCAAATTGAGCTTATTAAAGATTTCACCCACGAAAATTCACAGTTTGTTGGGATAAGACGAAGGGCTGCTATCTGTCTAAAGAACTACTGTGCTATTATCTCTCAGCAAAGACAGCATTAAGCACCTCTACAACCTTAAGCTTGCTACCAGTTCCCTCTGTCGTTTTTATGAAGAGAGCAAGGAGACTGTTCGATATATTTTGTGTAGTCTCTACAAGACCTCAGAATGAGAGACTTTGGAGAGAAATGGCCGAACACGGATGGCATCAGGAACGCATTTCTGAGCTGTATCTTAGTCTGCGGAAATTCTTTGGGCTGGTTGATGTAGTTGGAACGAGTTTACGAGGATATACAAGGGGCTCGTGGGGGCTAGATGCTGTATGCTTTCGTAAATTAATTGTAAAAAATATTACCCTTAAAGTAATAAAACCTCTCTTCAACAAAACACCCTGAAATTTAATAATTTGAGAACGATGTAAAAAAATAGCTTTTGAAAAAATCGATCGAGAAACCAACATAATAAAGCACAGCAAGTAAAGTCAAATGATGAAAAAGTCAATCAACAAGGTATCATCGGTTACATTCTGAAGAGCTGTAGTATAGCTGAAACCAAGACGAAAATCAAATCGTTATAGACACAATCCTTTCTACTACCTTAGAGCAAACATTTAAGATGTCGATAGGCCCAAGATCTTTTAGTTGTAAGGGGTTGTTGCATTTCGGGATGAAAATATGGCACAAATGTGGAAGAATCACAAGGCTATACAGAAGTTATATCTTCACATTAATGCCATCATTTCCAACTGTATTGGTATTAATGAATTGCAGTACACGACTGATTTCGTCTTCTAAGGCTAATGATTAAATTGTGTTTTGAAGGCACGATGTTTAAATTGTAGAACTTAATAAACTCTGCATCACCAGAGTTAGTAATTTGAGAAGCTAAAAAGGAATTGTTAATCAAATCAGGATCACCCCATAATTTCCTGGAATCGTTATCCCTAAATATATAAGACAAAAAAGTTTTTTTTGCAATGAAGTACATTATTAGTGAAATCTGCGTAAATTCTTTGTAATAGGTAAAAATAGAGGATGATGAAAAAGCTTTAATTAGCTTATCCCTCAGCTTCATAAATCAAGTAACGCACTCAGAGGCAAAGCCCATAGCAGACTGAGTAAGCTAAGATCCAAAGCTGAAATCTGATGATGAATAGTCAGTCTGTAATTAACTTATGCTTATCAAGGTAATCATGTACTTAATTGTACACCAAGCGTTCAGGTGGCTTAGATAAGATAGAAAGTATCGATATTGGCCGAAAATGACATAAGCTAGTAGGGCACTTAACCGTAGAAATGGGTACAACGTAGGCCTGTTTCTAAATTGTAGGAAAAGTCGAAGACCGATTGTTGCAACATGAGACTTATCCAACATGGTGAAGACTAACACTCCACCTATTCAGGTAATAACCACGCTGATAGGCTTTCCAAAAGAGCTGCCAAGCGAGCTATCTGTTCATCTGAGCCGTTAATCGCTCCTTCCGTATCAAGTCAAATTGAGCTTATTAAAGATTTCACCCACAAAAATAAAAAATTCACAGTTTGTTGGGATAAGACGAAGGGCTGCTACCAGCTCCCTTTGTCGCTTTTATGAAAAGTGCGAGGAGACTGTTCGATATATCTTGTGTGGTCTCTACAAGACCTCAAAATGAGAGACTTTGAAGAGAAATGGCAGAACACGGATGGCATCAGGAACGCATTTCTGAGCTGTATCTTAGTCTGCGGAAACTCTTTGGGCTGGTTGATGTAGTTGGAACGAGTTTATGAGGATATACAAGGGGCTCGTGGGGGCTAGATGCTGTATGCTTTAGTAAATTAATTGTAAAAAATATTACCCCTAAAGTAATAAAACCTCTCTTCAACAAAACACCCTGAAATTTAATAATTTGAGAACGATGTAAAAAATAGCTTTTGAAAAATTCGATCGAGAAACCAACATAATAAAACACAGCAAGTAAAATCAAACAATGAAAAAGTCAATCAACAAGATATCATCGGTCACATTCTGAAGAGCTGTAGTATAGCTGAAACCAAGACGAAACTCAAATCCTTATAGATACAATCCTTTCTACTACTTTAGAGCAAACATTTAAGATGTCGATAGGCCGAAGATTTTTTAGTTGTAAGTGGTTGTTGCATTTCGGGATGGGAGACACTAAAGCAATCTTCCATAGCTCAAGACAAAGATTGAAAATATGGCATAAATGTGGAAGAATCACAAGGCTATACAGAAGTAATATCTTCACGTTAATGCCATCATTTCCAACTGTATTGGTATTAATGGATTGCAGTACACGACTGATTTCGTCTTCTGAGGCTAAAGATTAAATTGTGCTTTGAAGGCACGATATTTAAATTGTAGAACTTAATAAGCTCTGCATCACCAGTTAGTAATTTGAGAAGCTAAAAAGGAATTGTTAATCAAATCAGGATCACCCCATAATTTCCTGGAATCGTTATCCCTAAATATATAAGACAAAAAAGTTTTTTTTGCAATGAAGTACATTATTGGTGAAATCTGCGAAAATTCTTTGTAATAGGTAAAACAGAGGATGATGAAGAAGCTTTAAATAACTTTTCCCTCAGCTTCATAAATCAAGTAACGCACTCAGAGGCAAAGCCCATAGCAGACTTAGTAAGCTGAGATTCAAAGCTGAAATCTGATGATGAATAGTCAGTCTGTAATTAACTTATGCTTATCTAGGTAATCATGCACTTAATTGTACACCAAGCGTTCAAGTGGCTTAGATAAGAGAAAGTATCGATATTGGCCGAAAATGACATAAGCTATACTCTGTTCACCGAACAGAGTCAGTAGCCGTGAGCGAAGCAACGCCCATAATCCCCACTATTACACAATAGCCAGTTTCACAAACAAAAAAAAATAAAGAAAGAAAATTGGATATATAAACATGCAGTGTCATTTCAGTGACACATGGCGACACAGGTTATGTGTCATTTCAAAATTTGGTTTATGTAGATATTTTTACAAAAACAATGGTGACAACCATACGACTGCCATTATTTGAAAATTTTGTGTAAATCATGTGCGGTCAAAGTAATTTGTGAATTTAATATACAAAATGATTTTTAACCTGTTATATAAAAAAATAAATATAATGCAAACAAAATTTTATTTATGTATACAATTTTAACACTAAATGTTTCAATAATACGTGTAATATTATTCGGCACCATCTTATACGTATAATATTTAAAGTTAATATCCATTTTAACAAGTAATGATAGGCATTAAAATAATAATAGAAATGGTCTTCTTTTGTACGTTGACTGGTTTAAAATAATTTTTAAAAATGATTGTTTCATGAATCTGTAACGAATGTGAAGTACTTATCATATAAAAAAGATAGACTGTATGAAAATTTTGAAAATATATGTAGGTTAAGTACCACTTCCGGTTGTTCGATTACACAAAAATTGCACACTTCGTTTTTTCTCATTGTTTCTGTAGCGAATGTTAAGGTCTTGTCTTATATAAAAAATATATCATGTTATGAAAAAAATTGAAAAAATGACTAGGTCAAGTCCCAATTCCGGTTATTCCATCGTGTTGAAATTACATATCTGCTGCTTTTTCATCGTTTCATAGCGAATATGAAATACTTATCATATACATATAAAAAATCAACTTCAACACTTTGTATGAAAATTTTTAAAATGTGTTTAGGTTAATTAGCACTTCCAGTTGACGAAATCGTCCATAAAGTGATACCGATCTACGATTTTGTTATAATTAATGTACGTAAAATTTGGTAATTCATCATACGCTTCATTTTCGCGTGATCGCGTTCACTTTTTATACTTACGTATACGAGAAAGTTAATAATATTTTACACTATTTTATGCATCATCACTTCGCTGTAAAATTGGGGTAATCTAACTTAGTTCGAATCAGTTTCGGAGGGAGTTTTCTCTTCGGAGGAAGAATCATCACCCACATTAATTTGTAGTTGCTCGATTCTAACCTCCATTAAATTGTCGACTTGCCATAATTTTTCTTCCTCGCCTTTGGCATGACGAATAGCATTTCTCCAATTTTCTGCGGTAACATTGTTTAAAGCTTGTTGAAATAACGTGTGTAGGTCTTTCATTTTAAATGTTTTGTTATTTCTTGCAACTTCTCCTTTTATTTGCGCCCATATTAACTCAATAGGATTTAATTCGCAGTGATATGGGGGCAATCGTAGTATCGTACGATTCTGTTGTTCTGCCATTTCATCGACCACATACTTTGGTGTAATAGCCGCCCGTTTTACAAGGTCCAGCAGTTCACATTTTAGCATGTCAGCTTCGTAAGTAATTAAATTATTCGTTAACCAGACTTGAATATCAGCTTTTTTAGTGGCATTATTGGGTATTTTCTCTGTTTTTCGACTATGGTAAGAAGCATTATCCATTACAACCACGGCATGTTCGTCTAAATGTGGTAGAATTTTGGCAAACCATTTTTCGAAGACTTCAGCATTCATCTCTTCATGATAATTTCCAGTCTTCTTTGACTCAAAACACAGTAATCCATTTTCTAAAAAACCGTCTTCTGATCCTATGTGGAGAATTATCAACCGCCCACCTTTTCCTGAAGGATCTTTTAATCCTGTCGTCAAGCCTTCAATAAAAGCCTGCCTTGGCGTTATTACTGACATGTCCTTCCATACCTTGTTGACAGTATGTCCAGCGTTCACCCAAGTTTCATCTAAAAAGTATAATTTTCTACCCTCTTCTCGGTGTTTTCGCACTTCTCGTATGAAACGTCTACGCCAGATAATGATTTCGTGCTTTTCCTTAAGTACACTATTGCGTGACCTTTTTGAGAACCTATTACCAAACATAACTATATTAGAACATGTGATAATAAAAAAAAAGGATGATCACCGAAAACCAATTTCTTTCATCAATTTCCATAAACAAGTTCGCTTAAAATCAGGTATAGCATCATTTTCTTGTATCAGTGCTAAAATTTTATTCAGCGTAGGTGGTTCGTTTTCTTCAAAAAAAGAATGAATCAATCGTCTAAGAGCGCTTTTGGTGTCATCGTCAACATTATCTAAAACTATTCTTTGACGCTGGTATCTTTTCGGTGGTTGAAATTCATTCATTCTTGTGTGTTCATTAAGTATTCTAAATACACTACGCTCGGACACACCTGTAGAGGACTTTTTTTTAAATTTATTTTTCCAAAATAAAGATGTACCTGCAAATTACCTGCTGCCGTTGCTGTAAATTGGACCTTTTGCATCTTTGTTTTATGTGGGTTTTCACTATCATAAGTATTAAAGATGTTTAATACACGCTGTTTATCGTCAACTGAGAAATGTTTAGCCGGACGCTTTTTTACTAAAGGAAGAGCGGCTTCATCCATAGTAGCAACACGTTATATAAATACTACAAAACGTGTACTGTACGTACTGAAAAGTACGGAGATTAAGAGATAATAACAATAAATCGAAGAAGAATTAAAAGCAAATTAGCGCGAAAACACTTGAAATTCAAATGACAGACGTCAGAAACATACGTAATGACAAGAAAAGTAATAAAAAAGATAGCCGGTCTTGGTTGATCTATGTAAAACGGGCTTACCAATAAAAAAAATCTATTCAAAGTTCGCGCGTGTTTGTGGGAGGAGTTATAATGTCAAATCGCTGACTCTGTTCGGTGAACAGAGTATAGTAGGGCACTTTACCTTAGAAATGGGTACAACGTAGGCCTGTTTCTAAATTATAGGAAAGATCGAAGATCGATTTTTGCAACATGAGACTTATCCAACATGGTGAAGACTGACACTCCACCTATTTAGGTAATAAGCACGCTGATAGGCTTTCCAAAAGAGCTACCAAGCGAGCTATCTGTTCATCTGAGCCGTTAATCGCTCCTTCCGTATCAAGTCAAATTGAGCTTATTAAAGATTTCACCCACAAAAATTCACAGTTTGTTGGGATAAGACGAAGGGCTGCTATCTGTCTAAAGAACTGCTGTGCTATTATCCCTCAGCAAAGACAGCATTAATCACCTCCACAACCTTAAGCTTGCTACCAGTTCCCTCTGTCGCTTTTATGAAAAGAGCGAGGAGACTGTTCGATATATCTTGTGTGGTTTCTACAAGACCTCAGAATGAGAGACTTTAGAGAGGAATGGCCGAACACGAATGGCATCAGGAACGCATTTCTGAGCTTTATCTTAGTCTGCGGAAATTCTTTAGGCTGGTTGATGTAGTTGGAACGAGTGTATGAGGATATACAAGGGGCTCGTGGGGGCTAGATGCTGTATGCTTTAGTAAATTGATTGTAAAAAATATTACTCCTAAAGTAATAAAACCTCTCTTCAATAAAACACAATGAAATTTAATAATTTGAGAACGATGTAAAAAAATAGCTTTTGAAAAATCGATCGAGAAACCAACATAATAAAGCTCTGCAAGTAAAATCAAATGATGAAGAAGTCAATCAACAAGATATCATCGGTCACATTCTGAAAAGCTGTAGTATAGCTGAAACCAAGACGAAAATCAAATCGTTATAGACACAGGCCTTTCTACTACCTTAGAGCAAACATTTAAGATGTCGATAGGCCGAAGATCTTTTAGTTGTAAGGGGTTGTTGCATTTCGGGATGGAAGCCACTAAAGCAATTTTCCATAGCTCAAGACAAAGATTGAAAATATGGCACAAATGTGGAAGAACCACAAGGCTATACAGAAGTAATATCTTCACGTTAATGCCATCATTTCTAACTGTATTGGTATTAATGGATTGCAGTATACGACTGATTTCGTCTTCTGAGGCTAATGATTAAATTGTGCTTTGAAGGTACGATGTTTAAATTGTAGAACTTAATAAGCTCTGCATTACCAGAGTTAGTAATTTGAAGAGCTAAAAAGGAATTGTTAATCAAATCAGGATCACCCCATAATTTCCTGGAATCGTTATTCCTAAATATATAAGACAAAAAAGTTTTTTTTTTGCAATGAAGTACATTATTGGTGAGATCTGCGTAAATTCTTTGTAATAGGTAAAACAGAGGATGATGAAGAAGCTTTAATTAACTTATCCCTCAGCTTCTTAAATCAAGTAACGCACTCAGAAGCAAAGCCCATAGCAGACTGAGTAAGGTAAGATCCAAAGCTGAAATCTGATGATGAATAGTCAGATTGACAGTCTGTAATTAACTTATGCTTATCAAGGTAATCATGCACTTAATTGTACACCAAGCGTTCAGGTGGCTTAGATAAGATAGAAAGTATCGATATTGGCCGAAAATGGCATAAGCTAGTAGGGTACTTAACCTTAGAAATGGGTACAACGTAGGTTTGCTTCTAAATTGTAGGAAAGGTCGAAGACTCTTATGATGCAGTGGTGGAGTTATCATGTTCAAGATCGTCACTAACATCATCAGCGCCGACACATGTAGAGCGCATTTTTGCAACATGAGACTTATCCAACATGGTGAAGAAAAACCAAGAATTGACTGATAGTAAGCAATGTTGATTTCTTGATTGATTTGTCGATAGTAGTGGATGAATTAGCAGAATAAGCACCTATGGGAGGAACGAGTATCAATTATTCCAAGATAATGCAACGTTTTTGGTGTTGTCTAAAGTAAGTTCTGATAAATGTAAGTTTTAGTGTTAATTCTAATTTGAATTGAGATAATTATTTAGTTTGGATGTAAATGAGATATCGATTTAGATTTGTTGATCGGGAAATTCTATTTTCGCGTGCAATTAATGACCGCGAGTGGCGGTCTATTGTTTATTAATGGGGGGACTATTGGCGACGAGCGTCACATAATGGTCGCTTTGTAGGTCGATTAGGCCGTGTAGCGCGTAGAGCGGACACCGCCGGACGCACAATTCTGCGCGAGCTTTCGTGTCCACTCACCGGAAAACCAAATATATTGTGCCTGGACGCGGCCATTTGCAATTAACCACGGTACGTTTGCCGGATTCGATCCTATCTACCACCCACAGATCAACTACAACATTATTTTTTCTTACATTAAACGTGATCTGAAATTGATTACACTCTCTTTGATTTGGATTAATTCTTTTTTGAAAAAATCGGATTTTAATTAAACAACCGAAATGGAAGGCCATTAAGATTTTTTTTGGTAACTCCATTATATCTAGAATTGGTTCACACACCTGCTACTTCAATTCAAAAGTGGAAGGTTTTTGTGGTATAACTGCGAAACTAATCTCGCGATTCCTTAATGATCCCTCTTCTAACGGCCTTTTTTCGAATACGTCTTACTAGTCTTAATGCGGAGAATTAAAGAGGAAGAAATAAAAATATAAATGAAAGAAACGTCGCCAATGAAAAAGAAAAAACGAGATAAACGATCCGAAGTCTAAAACAAAAATCTTGTTCGTTGGCCACGGACAAACGACCGGCTATTAACCAGCGTCGGAGGCGATAAGGTCGACACCTATATCGTGTCCGAGTCGCTAGGCGCTAGATTAATTAAGTACACCGTCGCTTATCTGCGATAATGGAATTCGCCGTATTGTCCATGTCCATTTGGCGAGCTTGAACAATAAATAAACCCAACCGACTTTTCGCGGTATACTTAGGACCACCAATAACGATTTTCAACGCCCATCATCTCTAGGTAAAACCCAAAGAAGTGCCGTTTTTGCGGTTTTCTTAACTTAAACGGAACGATTTTTAACCGGACAATTTTCAAACCTACACATCGAAAACGGTTCTTGTTTTCTTCGACTTTTTAAACCGTAAGTCATCCGGCATGTTTTGGCAGCTCAAAAGTGCCGCTAATGATCTTCTATTGGTCGGTCGCCATGGGTCACTTCTTACCGTCGGGATCATTTGTCTCGATCTTATACCATTTCGTTTCTTACTAATTATCGTTCTCTTCCTTTTTTATTTTTTTTACTCTAAACGATTGCTTTGTATTAGCAATTAACTAAATCTTCCCTCATTATCTTTAACATATAATTTCGATATTGTACCATTTACAATTAATTTATAACGAGATAAGAATGATGGTCAATTAAATCAAATTTAAATTTAACTAGTTTAAAGTTTTAATTTGTACTCTCTTGGCAGAAGTATCTAGTATCTCTAAACTAAAGCCTTTTGCTTCAAAAATGTAGTCTTCTGCTAATAGTGTCTGATTGCTAAACAGTCAGTTGCAAACAAAATCTGATTGTTTATTACTAGAATTACGGAAACTATTTAGTAATATATAATCTTCTATTATTAGTACTCTTCTGCCATAGGCGCCGGATATGTGGACAATTTGGTATAAAGTATAAATGTCATCTTATGGAAGATTTGGTATCTTAATCAAGGCATGAAATGAACGATTTGGCCTTTATATCGCCGAGGTCGCTTGCGGGCGAGGCATTAGAGATGATGTGTCAATACGAAATCGACAATTCAAAGTTATAGCGCCTCGCCCGCGAGCGACCTCGGCGATTTAAGTATAACTGTCATCTTATGAAAGATTTGGTATCTCAACCAAGGCATGTAATGAACGATTTGGCCTCAAATCGCCGAGGTCGCTTGCGGGCGAGGCAATAAAGATGATGTGTCAAAACGAAATCGACAATTTAAAATTGTAGCGCCTCGCCCGCAAGCGACCTCGGCGATTTGAGTATAAATGTCATCTTATGAAAAATTTGGTATTTCAATCAAGGCATGTAATGAACGATTTGGCCTCAAATCGCCGAGGTCGCTTGCGGGCGAGGCATTAGAGATGATGTGTCAATACGAAATCGACAATTCAAAGTTATAGCGCCTCGCCCGCAAGCGACCTCGGCGATTTAAGTATAACTGTCATCTTATGAAAGATTTGGTATTTCAACCAAGGCATGTAATGAACGATTTGGCTTCAAATCGCCGAGATCGCTTGCGGGCGAGGCAATAAATATAATGTGTCAAAACGAAATCGACAATACAAAATTGTAGCGCCTCGCCCGCAAGCGACCTCGGCGATTTGAGTATAAATGTCATCTTATGAAAGATTTGGTATTTTAACCTAGGCATGTAATGAACGATTTGGCCTCAAATTGCCGATGTCGCTTACGGCCGAGGCACTAGAGTTGATGTCTTAACACGAAAACGACTATTTAAAGGTTGTAGCGCTTCGCCCACAAGCGAGCTCGGCGATTTGAGTATAAATGTCATTTTATGAAAAATTTGGTACTTCAACCAAGGCATGTAATGAACGATTTGGCCTCAAATCGCCGAGGTCGCTTGCGGGCGAGGCAATAGAGATGATGTGTCAAAACGAAATCGACAATTCAAAATTGTAGCGCCTCGCCCGCAAGCGACCTCGGCGATTTGAGGACAAATCGTTCATTACATGCATTGGTTAAGATACCAAATCTTTCATAAGATGACAGTTATACTTAAATCGCCGAGGTCGCTTGCGGGCGAGGCGCTATAACTTTGAATTGTCGATTTCGTTTTGACACATCATCTCTATTGCCTCGCCCGCAAGCGACCTCGGGGATTTGAGGCCAAATCGTTCATTACATACCTTGGTTGAAGTACCAAATTTTTCATAAAATGACATTTATACTCAAATCGCCGAGCTCGCTTGTGGGCGAAGCGCTACAACCTTTAAATAGTCGTTTTCGTGTTAACACATCAACTCTAGTGCCTCGGCCGCAAGCGACCTCGGCAATTTGAGGCCAAATCGTTCATTACATGCCTAGGTTAAAATACCAAATCTTTCATAAGATGACATTTATACTCAAATCGCCGAGGTCGCTTGCGGGCGAGGCGCTACAATTTTGTATTGTCGATTTCGTTTTGACACATCATATTTATTGCCTCGCCCGCAAGCGATCTCGGCGATTTGAAGCCAAATCGTTCATTACATGCCTTGGTTGAAATACCAAATCTTTCATAAGATGACAGTTATACTTAAATCGCCGAGGTCGCTTGCGGGCGAGGCGCTATAACTTTGAATTGTCGATTTCGTATTGACACATCATCTCTAATGCCTCGCCCGCAAGCGACCTCGGCGATTTGAGGCCAAATCGTTCATTACATGCCTTGGTTAAGATACCAAATCTTTCATAAGATGACAATTATACTTAAATCGCCGAGGTCGCTTGCGGGCGAGGCGCTATAACTTTGAATTGTCGATTTCGTATTGACACATCATCTCTAATGCCTCGCCCGCAAGCGACCTCGGCGATTTGAGGCCAAATCGTTCATTACATGCCTTGGTTAAGATACCAAATCTTTCATAAGATGACAGTTATACTTAAATCGCCGAGGTCGCTTGCGAGCGAGGCACTATAACTTTGAATTGTCGATTTCGTATTGACACATCATCTCTAATGCCTCGCCCGCAAGCGACCTCGGCGATTTGAGGCCAAATCGTTCATTACATGCCTTGGTTAAGATACCAAATTTTTCATAAGATGACATTTTGATTTGGTATCTTAACCAATGCATGTAATGAACGATTTGTCCTGAAATCGCCGAGGTCGCTTGCAGGCGAGGCAATAGAGATGATGTGTCAAAACGAAATCGACAATTCAAAGTTATAGCCCCTCGCCCGCGAGCGACCTCGGCGATTTAAGTATAACTGTCATCTTATGAAAAATTTGGTATCTCAACCAAGGCATGTAATGAACGATTTGGCCTCAAATCGCCGAGGTCGCTTGCGGGCGAGGCACTACAGTTGATGTGTTAACACGAAAATGACTATTTAAAGGTTGTAGCGCTTCGCCCACAAGCGAGCTCGGTGATTTGAGTATAAATGTCATTTTATGAAAAATTTGGTACTTCAACCAAGGCATGTAATGAACGATTTGGCCCCAAATCGCCGAGGTCGCTTGCGGGCAAGGCAATAGAGATGATGTGTCAAAACGAAATCGACAATTCAAAATTGTAGCGCCTCGCCCGCAAGCGACCTCGGCGATTTGAGTATAAATGTCATCTTATGAAAAATTTGCTATTTCAACCAAGGCATGTAATGAACGATTTGGCCTCAAATTGCCGATGTCGCTTGCGGCCGAGGCACTACAGTTGATGTGTTAACACGAAAATGACTATTTAAAGGTTGTAGCGCTTCGCCCACAAGCGAGCTCGGTGATTTGAGTATAAATGTCATTTTATGAAAAATTTGGTACTTCAACCAAGGCATGTAATGAACGATTTGGCCCCAAATCGCCGAGGTCGCTTGCGGGCAAGGCAATAGAGATGATGTGTCAAAACGAAATCGACAATTCAAAATTGTAGCGCCTCGCCCGCAAGCGACCTCGGCGATTTGAGTATAAATGTCATCTTATGAAAAATTTGGTATTTCAACCAAGGCATGTAATGAACGATTTGGCCTCAAATTGCCGATGTCGCTTGCGGCCGAGGCACTACAGTTGATGTGTTAACACGAAAATGACTATTTAAAGGTTGTAGTGCTTCGCCCACAAGCGAGCTCGGTGATTTGAGTATAAATGTCATTTTATGAAAAATTTGGTACTTCAACCAAGGCATGTATTGAACGATTTGGCCTCAAATCGCCGAGGTCGCTTGCGGGCGAGGCATTAGAGATGATGTGTCAATACGAAATCGACAATTCAAAGTTATAGCGCCTCGCCCGCAAGCGACCTCGGCGATTTAAGTATAACTGTCATCTTATGAAAGATTTGGTATTTCAACCAAGGCATGTAATGAACGATTTGGCTTCAAATCGCCGAGATCGCTTGCGGGCGAGGCAATAAATATAATGTGTCAAAACGAAATCGACAATACAAAATTGTAGCGCCTCGCCCGCAAGCGACCTCGGCGATTTGAGTATAAATGTCATCTTATGAAAGATTTGGTATTTTAACCTAGGCATGTAATGAACGATTTGGCCTCAAATTGCCGATGTCGCTTACGGCCGAGGCACTAGAGTTGATGTCTTAACACGAAAACGACTATTTAAAGGTTGTAGCGCTTCGCCCACAAGCGAGCTCGGCGATTTGAGTATAAATGTCATTTTATGAAAAATTTGGTACTTCAACCAAGGCATGTAATGAACGATTTGGCCTCAAATCGCCGAGGTCGCTTGCGGGCGAGGCAATAGAGATGATGTGTCAAAACGAAATCGACAATTCAAAATTGTAGCGCCTCGCCCGCAAGCGACCTCGGCGATTTGAGGACAAATCGTTCATTACATGCATTGGTTAAGATACCAACTCTTTCATAAGATGACAGTTATACTTAAATCGCCGAGGTCGCTTGCGGGCGAGGCGCTATAACTTTGAATTGTCGATTTCGTTTTGACACATCATCTCTATTGCCTCGCCCGCAAGCGACCTCGGCGATTTGAGGCCAAATCGTTCATTACATGCCTTGGTTGAAGTACCAAATTTTTCATAAAATGACATTTATACTCAAATCGCCGAGCTCGCTTGTAGGCGAAGCGCTACAACCTTTAAATAGTCGTTTTCGTGTTAACACATCAACTCTAGTGCCTCGGCCGCAAGCTACCTCGGCAATTTGAGGCCAAATCGTTCATTACATGCCTTGGTTAAGATACCAAATCTTTCATAAGATGACAGTTATACTTAAATCGCCGAGGTCGCTTGCGGGCGAGGCGCTACAATTTTGTATTGTCGATTTCGTTTTGACACATCATATTTATTGCCTCGCCCGCAAGCGATCTCGGCGATTTGAAGCCAAATCGTTCATTACATGCCTTGGTTGAAATACCAAATCTTTCATAAGATGACAGTTATACTTAAATCGCCGAGGTCGCTTGCGGGCGAGGTGCTATAATTTTGAATTGTCGATTTCGTATTGACACATCATCTCTAATGCCTCGCCCGCAAGCGACCTCGGCGATTTGAGGCCAAATCGTTCATTACATGCCTTGGTTAAGATACCAAATCTTTCATAAGATGACAGTTATACTTAAATCGCCGAGGTCGCTTGCGGGCGAGGCGCTACAATTTTGTATTGTCGATTTCGTTTTGACACATCATATTTATTGCCTCGCCCGCAAGCGATCTCGGTGATTTGAAGCCAAATCGTTCATTATATGCCTTGGTTGAAATACCAAATCTTTCATAAGATGACAGTTATACTTAAATCGCCGAGGCCGCTTGCGGGCGAGGCGCTATAACTTTGAATTGTCGATTTCATATTGACACATCATCTCTAATGCCTCGCCCGCAAGCGACCTCGGCGATTTGAGGCCAAATCGTTCATTACATGCCTTGGTTAAGATACCAAATCTTTCATAAGATGACAGTTATACTTAAATTGCCGAGGTCGCTTGCGGGCGAGGCGCTATAACTTTGAATTGTCGATTTCATATTGACACATCATCTCTAATGCCTCGCCCGCAAGCGACCTCGGCGATTTGAGGCCAAATCGTTCATTACATGCCTTGGTTGAAATACCAAATTTTTCATAAGATGACATTTTGATTTGGTATCTTAACCAATGCATGTAATGAACGATTTGTCCTCAAATCGCCGAGGTCGCTTGAAGGCGAGGCAATAGACATGATGTGTCAAAACGAAATCGACAATTCAAAGTTATAGCGCCTCGCCCGCGAGCGACCTCGGCGATTTAAGTATAACTGTCATCTTATGAAAGATTTGGTATCTCAACCAAGGCATGTAATGAACGATTTGGCCTCAAATCGCCGAGGTCGCTTGCGGGCGAGGCAATAGAGATGATGTGTCAAAACGAAATCGACAATTCAAAATTGTAGCGCCTCGCCCGCAAGCGACCTCGGCGATTTGAGTATAAATGTCATCTTATGAAAGATTTGGTATTTTAACCTAGGCATGTAATGAACGATTTGGCCTCAAATTGCCGAGATCGCTTGCGGGCGAGGCACTAGAGTTGATGTGTTAACACGAAAATGACTATTTAAAGGTTGTAGCGCTTCGCCCACAAGCGAGCTCGGCGATTTGAGTATAAATGTCATTTTATGAAAAATTTGGTACTTCAACCAAGGCATGTAATGAACGATTTGGCTTCAAATCGCCGAGGTCGCTTGCGGGCGAAGCAATAGAGATGATGTGTCAAAACGAAATCGACAATTCAAAATTGTAGCGCCTCGTCCGCAAACGTCCTCGGCGATTTGAGTATAAATATTATCTTATGAAAGATTTGTTATTTTAACCAAGGCATGTGATGAACGATTTGGTCTCAAATTGCCGACGTCGCTTGCGGGCGAGGCACTAAAGTTGATGTGTTAACACGAAAACGGCTATTTAAAGGTTGTAGCGCTTCGCCCACAAGCGAGCTCGGTGATTTGAGTATAAATGTCATTTTATGAAAAATTTGCTACTTCAACCAAGGCATGTAATGAACGATTTGGACTCAAATCGCCGAGGTCGCTTGCGGGCGAAGCAATAGAGATGATGTGTCAAAACGAAATCGACAATTCAAAATTGTAGCGCCTCGCCCGCAAGCGTCCTCGGCGATTTGAGTATAAATGTCATCTTATGAAAAATTTGGTATTTCAACCAAGGCATGTAATGAATGAATTGGCCTCAAATCGCCGAGGTCGCTTGCGGGCGATTTACAACCAAGGCATATACATACTCATACCACGTTATAAGGAGTTGATACGTATCACAAAAATCGGTCGTAAAATTAAATGCCGTATAACCAAACTACATTTATTTGCACGTACCATTTTTATTTAAAATATTCTTCTTTTACTTCATCATTTTAAATAATAAATCGTTCTGAAGACGATTTTAATAACTGATACAATAGTCTAAAAAACTAAAGAAGAATATGGTAAATAATAACGTATGTGATAGATAATATGATAAAGTCCAGATAACTCTTTTGAAATACGTATGGGTGGTAGATGCTGAAAAAAATTTAATTGGGAATGCATTCAAACGGCTTTCAAAAAAACCGCTGATAAGGGTCTGAAAAAAACCTGAAACCTGTCAAAAACGTTCGTAGTAGATTCTTGCGCTGAATTGGGAAGAACAAGTTGAATAGCAAATTAATTTAAAACGATAACTTTAATCCAGATAAAACCATTAATAATTTTGTATAATTGTATAAGTACTCCTAAGTCTTCTGGAAGTATTTCAAATCTTCTAAAAATAGTATCAAGTCTTTTGGAACAATTTTAATTTTCTGGAAGCATTTCAATTCTTCTGGAAATATTTCAATCTTTCTAGAAGCCATTTCAAGTCTTCCAAAGGCAATATCAAACTCTTCTGGAAGTATTTCAAGTCTCCTAAACGCAGTATCAAGTCTTCTAGAAGCATTTTAAGTTTTCGGAAGTCAATATTAAGTCTTCTGGAAGCAGTGCGAAGTCTTTTGGAAGTACTTCAAGTCGTCCAAAGGCAATATCAAGTGTTCGGGAAGCAATGTCAAGTCTTCCAGAGGGAATGTCACGTCTATCGGAAGTATTTTAGTCTTCTAGAAGTAGTATCAAGTCTTGGCAATATATCTAATCTTTTGGAAGCATTCAAAGTCGCCTAGAAGCAGTACCAAATCTTTTGAAAGCATTTTAACTCTTCCAGAGGCAATATGAAGCCTTCTGGAAGCAATTTGAGTCTTCTATATGCAATATCAACTTTTCTAGAAGCATTACAAATCTTCTTCAAATCTTCCAGAGGCAATATATAAACGTGCTTTTATTTGTGATCATTTTGAAGAAGTGTGTAATTGTCAAGTATTGGATTGTGATGATTCTCATCATCTTCCAAATCTTCAAAACCAACATGTTTGTTGATATGTTTTGTCAAATTGGAAGGTGAGCAAAATTATTGTTTAAAACTCATTAATTGACAATTTGCTATGAATATTTTTTGGCTGAATCAGTCATCAATAGTTTTATTTTTCTAGAAATTTTGATAGATGAGTAAGCAAATTAATTTGAATTTTTAATTCGATTCAAAAACTTAATTGAAAAATACCTAGTACGTTATAAAAAGTCATCTATCCAACAACAATTTACAGTTAATTTGATCGTGTTTGGGCGTATTAGAGAGTCGAATATCTTGTATATTTTTATGTTAAGGTTTCTTGCGCGAGAGAACGATCTCTCTTCATCCTCGTTGTCATCGTTATCGACGCCGTTGTAGTCGTTCTTGTCAACCGGGTGGAGCCCAGTCACGTGTAAACGAATCATTTTCACATCAAAACCTAACACTAATCGTGCTTTTACTTCTACTTAATGAGAGACGTCGATCGTTGTGGGGCCGGTTGATAAAACCACAGCTTCGCGGTTCTCATACAGATATGGTTACAAATAAAACTTTTCTTCTTCTTCTTCTTCTGAGAGGATCTTTTGATTTCTCGTTTTCGCTGTCGAGCTTCGAGCGACAAATATCCTGTTTACGCGGACCATTAGCTCCCGGGCAAAAACTGTCGAGTTCTTCGTATATCGGCGGTCCACGGATAACTCATGACGATATTCGATTTAATTGCACCGGAATTCGACCGATCCACCTCTGCAAAATCTTTCTCAACGCCAGCACAAGTTCGAAGCGATCGCAACGGAGGACGTCTTGTTCTTGTCACTTTTTAGTCGGTCGCAATTACCGCATTCCGAACTGAGAGACACGTAATTGACGCTGTTAAACGGAATTATGCGAGGGACGTGCGGTGACGAGGACGACTTTATTTTCACCTCACCAAATCTACTTCAACCTGGTTTCAAAAAATTATTTGAATCACCCGATTTAATAAAATAAATAATCAGTTAAATGATACTTAAAGTTTAGCAATGATGAAATAAAAAAATGAAATAAAATAAAATTAAATTGGTTTGAAATCGCGTCTTTAATTTCATGGTGATCACGCAACAAAGCTGCGTTTCAATAACTCGATCTGGCTTTGGGTTCTTCTTTTCGTCGTTCGCGCGGGGTCCTTGAAGAGCGTTGTAAATCGACGGTGACAGTGATTTTACTCCAATTACTGCTTGGGCTCGCCTGCCTCCTAATAAACTGCTAACGCCGTTAACGGTACCGATTACCATTATACGAGTCGAGTCGAGTTGAGTCTCCTTTCTATAAGAAGAGACGACGGACGTTGGAACGTGCCTTTTTGTCGCAACCGTTCTAGAGAATGTTTGAGAGAAGAAGCTATCTTGTCAGATCCCATTAATTTCCAGATCGGTCTAATTAAGCGATTTCCCTAACGACCATCAAGAGTGTGTAACTCGAGACAAAAACTAACTACGGATGAAATTTAATTGCATCGAGTATTATTAATTATATTACCTACAGGGTGTTTATAATGAATTAACGTTTTCGTGGTAACACAAAAGAAGAGGGCCATATGGGATGTGGTGGCATCTTTTGTTGATCCGAAACTAACCGAGGTAGTTTCGTGGAGTGTTAATCGATCGATACGGCCAATTTTTAATACAATAACGACCCCGCTTCCTGGGTTGTTAAATTTTCGCTTTGGTTATTATTTTACGATTAAAATTCCGGTATTATAAACGATAAAATTACGTGTGTTATACAATTAATTAAATTAAACTGTTATGTTTAAATGAGGTTTTAAAAATATACAAAAAATGTTTTTTGTTTATGGTATATAACATTTTTTTAACAATAACTATTATCCGTGCCAAAAGTCAAGGTCCCTCATTTTAGAGATCGATATCTTTGAAACCGCTCGATGAACAAAATCGCAGTTGTGTTCAGTTTTGTTAAGCGATTTTTACCAAATTGTGTTTAATAATGTTGTACAGTGTGTTAACTAATTATCGTACCCGAAATCTAGGCGACCAATATCACAGTATTGGTGTTGCAACGCGACGAATATTCCTATTATTTGAAATAACTTTTTCGAAAAATGCTATTAAAAGTTGACTTTTGTATAGCAATTAACGACTGTAAACACGTGTTTCCTATGCTTAAAAGCGTCATAATCAACGGAATCTGGGAAACGTTGGTTGAATTGCTGTATACAGCTTTGTAAGGAATAAACCCAACTATCGTCCGCATTCTGCGTACCGCTTCGATAATGTGCCATTAAAATAAAGGCATCATGTTCCGGTGTGAACGTCATAACGAAAGAAATAAAAATCTGAAAGAAATTCTCATTGAACGTTTTCGTTATTTTAATTTGTTTGAAGTTTGAAATATAAAGGCAGCAAAAAATGGTTAAAGAATAAAGAAAATCCGGAAACACACAAAGCATACGAAAATCGCGACAATAATAACCTAATAACGTTCGATCTGCTGTCAACATCTGGTTAAAATCTGGTTACTAATTTAAAAATATCGCCGTTATCACTACACAATGAGATAGATAACCAATATTACAACGTGACGTAAGTTACGATTATTATTTAACACAGTATATGTCGGATTTCGTAACCAGTTTTTCAAAATAAGGGCTCCCTATTTTTTTAAGAGCGATTTAATGGGAATACAAATTAAAGAGAAATAAAAATAACACTCCGAGGAGAAGTACTCGTGAGGGAGTACGATATCCTTTAATATATTTTGGTAAAAATCGCATTGAAATCCGTCCGGTTGTTTTTGAAATAACCGCATCTTATTAAACCGCAATATTTCACGAAACTGTATAGAATATCGTTAAAATAAAATATGCCCTACTATTTCTAAATTAACCTTTGATACACAGAAATGTTCATTGGTTAGAATAAATGTTACCACAATTTTTTTCACCGGGCCTTGACTTCTGGCACGGATAATAGTCATTTGTAAATAAAATGAAGAACTTCTTAGCAATATTTAGCTTTCTCCTTGTATTATCAATTCGTCTGCTGGCAGTGTTTGATCGGATATCAACAATATCTGTTAACAATGTTTAAGTTGTTGTTTACTGTATCTATAGTCCGTTACTGTATCTATATTCCGTGCCAAAAGTCAAGGCCCCTCATTTTAGAGATCGATATCTTTGAAATCGCTCGATGAACAAAATCGCAGTTTAGTAAGATGTGGTTGTTTCGAAAACGACCACTCGGATTGCAACACGATTTTTACCAAATTGTGTTTAATAATGTTGTATGTCGGATTCCATAACCAATTTTTCAAAATAAGGGCTCCCTAATTTTTTAAGAGCGATTTAATGGGAATACAAATTAAAGAGAAATAAAAATAACACTCCGAGGAAGAAGTACTCGTGAGGGAGTACGACATTCTTTAATATATTTTGGTAAAAATCGCATTGAAATCCGTCCGGTTGTTTTTGAAATAACCGCATCTTATTAAACCGCGATTTTTCACGAAACTGTATAGAATATCGTTAAAATAAAATGCCCTACTATTTCTAAATTAACCTTCGATACACAGAAATGTTCCTTGGTTAGAATAAATGTTACCACAATTCTTTTCACCGAGCCTTGACTTCTGGCACGGATAATAGTCATTTGTAAATAAAATGAAGCCCTTCTTAGCAATATTTAGCTTTCTCCTTGTATTATCAAGTCTTCTGCTGGCAGTGTTTGATCGGTTATCAACAATATCTGTTAACAATGTTTAAGTTGTTGTTTAATATATCTATAGTCCGCGCAAAACGTCAAGGCCTC
Source organism: Onthophagus sagittarius (assembly GCA_036711965.1). Taxonomy (NCBI): domain Eukaryota; kingdom Metazoa; phylum Arthropoda; class Insecta; order Coleoptera; family Scarabaeidae; genus Onthophagus; species Onthophagus sagittarius. The sequence goes on along the minus strand of JASERS010000010.1, from coordinate 19,435,948 downwards.
TGATCACTACCTATTGCATCTTCTGCAGCACATTAATGAGACATATTGATACAGGATTGGGTTGAATTAGCAAATGTCAGTCTGGAGGACTTTGAACATCCTCATCAAACAGGTTCTCTTGACCATAACGACAATATCATCTACATACGTTTGTATTTAAAACTTATCCGATTCAATTACACACTTCTTCAAAATGATTACAAATAAAAGCACGTTTATATATTAATATTCCTATTATTTGAAATAATTCTTTCGAAAAATGCTATTAAAAGTTGACTTTTTTATAGCAATGAACGACTGTAAAAACGTGTTTCCTATGCTTAAAAGCGTCATAATCAACGTCGAAATCTGGGAAACGTTGGTTGAATTGCTGTATACAGCTTTGTAAGGAATAAACCCAACTATCGTCCGCATTCTGCGTACCGCTTCGATAATGTGCCATTAAAATAAAGGCATCATGTTCCGGTGTGAACGTCATAACGAAAGAAATAAAAATCTGAAAGAAATTCTCATTGAACGTTTTCGTTATTTTAATTTGTTTGAAGTTTGAAATATAAAGGCAGCAAAAAACGGTTAAAGAATAAAGAAAATCCGGAAACACACAAAGCATACCACAATCGCGACAATAATAATCTAATAACGTTCGATCTGCTGTCAACATCTGGTTAAAATCTGGTTACTAATTTAAAAATGTCGCCGTTACCACTACACAATGAGATAGATAACCAACATTACAACGTGACATAGGTTACGATAATTATTTAACACAGTGTATGTCGGATTCCGTAACCAATTTTTCAAAATAAGGGCTCCCTATTTTTTTAAGAGCGATTTAATGGGAATACAAATTAAAGAGAAATAAAAATAACACTCCGAGGAGAGGTACTCATGAGGGAGAACGACATTCTTTAATATATTTTGGTAAAAATCGCATTGAAATTCGTCCGGTTGTTTTTGAAATAACCGCATCTTATTAAACCGCGATTTTTCACGAAACTGTATGGAATATCGTTAAAATAAAATATGCCCTACTTTTTCTAAATTAACCTTCGATACACAGAAATGTTCCTTGGTTAGAATAAATATTACCACAATTCTTTTCACCGGGCCTTGACTTCTGGCACGGATAATAGTCATTTGTAAATAAAATGAAGCCCTTCTTAGCAATATTCAGCTTTCTCCTTGTATTATCAAGTCTTCTGCTGGCAGTGTTTGATCGATTATCAACAATATCTGTTAACAATGTTTAAGTTGTTGTTTAATATATCTATAGTCCGCGCAAAACGTTAAGGCCTCTGATCACTACCTATTGCATCTTCTGCAGCACATTAATGAGACATATTGATACAGGCTTGGGTTGAATTAGCAAATGTCAGTCTGGAGGACTTTGAACATCCTCAGCAAACAGGTTCTCTTGACCATAACGACAATATCATCTACATACGTTTGTATTTAAAACTTATCCGATTCAATTACACACTTCTTCAAAATGATTACAAATAAAAGCACGTTTATATATTAATATTCCTATTATTTGAAATAATTTTTTCGAAAAATGCTGTTAAAAGTTGACTTTTGTACAGCAATTAACGACTGTAAAAACGTGTTTCCTATGCTTAAAAGCGTCATAATCAACGTCGAAATCTGGGAAACGTTGGTTGAATTGCTGTATACAGCTTTGTAAGGAATAAACCCAACTATCGTCCGCATTCTGCGTACCGCTTCGATAATGTGCCATTAAAATAAAGGCATCATGTTCCGGTGTGAACGTCATAACGAAAGAAATAAAAATCTGAAAGAAATTCTCATTGAACGTTTTCGTTATTTTAATTTGTTTGAAGTTTGAAATATAAAGGCAGCAAAAAATGGTTAAAGAATAAAGAAAATCCGGAAACACACAAAGCATACGAAAATCGCGACAATAATAACCTAATAACGTTCGATCTGCTGTTAACATCTGGTTAAAATCTGGTTACTAATTTAAAAATATCGCCGTTACCACTACACAATGAGATAGATAACCAACATTACAACGTGACGTAGGTTTCGATAATTATTTAACATAGTGTATGTCAGATTCCGTAACCAGTTTTTCAAAATAAGGGCTCCCTATTTTTTTAAGAGCGATTTAATGGGAATACAAATTAAAGAGAAATAAAAATAACACTCCGAGGAGAGGTACTCGTGAGGGAGTACGACATTCTTTAATATATTTTGGTAAAAATCGCACTGAAATCCGTCCGGTTGTTTTTGAAATAACCGCATCTTATTAAACCGCGATTTTTCACGAAACTGTATAGAATATCGTTAAAATAAAATATGCCCTACTATTACTAAATTAACCTTTGATACACAGAAATGTTCATTGGTTAGAATAAATGTTACCACAATTTTTTTCACCGGGCCTTGACTTCTGGCACGGATAATAGTCATTTGTAAATAAAATGAAGAACTTCTTAGCAATATTTAGCTTTCTCCTTGTATTATCAATTCGTCTGCTAGCAGTGTTTGGTCGGTTATCAACAATATCTGTTAACAATGTTTAAGTTGTTGTTTACTGTATCTATAGTCCGTTACTGTATCTATATTCCGTGCCAAAAGTCAAGGCCCCTCATTTTAGAGATCGATATCTTTGAAATCGCTCTATGAACAAAATCGCAGTTTAGTAAGATGTGGTTGTTTCGAAAACGACCAGTCGGATTGCAACACGATTTTTACCAAATTGTGTTTAATAATGTTGTATGTCGGATTCCATAATCAATTTTTCAAAATAAGGGCTCCCTAATTTTTTAAGAGCGGTTTAATGGGAATACAAATTAAAGAGAAATAAAAATAACACTCCGAGGAGAAGTACTCGTGAGGGAGTACGACATTCTTTAATATATTTTGGTAAAAATCGCATTGAAATCCGTCCGGTTGTTTTTGAAATAACCGCATCTTATTAAACCGCGATTTTTCACGAAACTGTATGGAATATCGTTAAAATAAAATATGCCCTACTATTTCTAAATTAACCTTTGATACACAGAAATGTTCATTGGTTAGAATAAATGTTACCACATTTTTTTCACCGGGCCTTGACTTCTGGCACGGATAATAGTCACTTGTAAATAAAATGAAGAACTTCTTAGCAATATTTAGCTTTCTCCTTATATTATCAAGTCTTCTGCTGGCAGTGTTTGATCGGTTTATCCATCTTAACGTAACACCGAAACTATTCAAAATCAAAGTACCAAAAATATTCAAGAATCAACAAGTAGACATAGAAAGAAAATTAATAAAGAAGAACATCAGAATACAATATAAAAAACTTTCACAACAGGACTCACTTCTAAAATTTATACACAGAAAACTCTCCACAACTCTACATAAAATAGAATATGATGATATAACCCGAAGATACAACGAAGAGGTTTATTACAGCACTATGAGGAGTAAAGAAACAAAACAACACAAACTGGATAGATTGGTAAAAAGATAAAATAAATAATACTCACATTATAAAAAATAAAAATATCAGTTCAAAATTATCAAAAAAAACAAAAAAAACGTCAAAAATACCTTTGTACCAGAATCTATTGCTCCTGGGGAAGAAACCTTCACTATAAAGAGAATTGATCATAACAAACCTATAAGTATCATAAAATTAAATAATTTAAACAACATTTCATTTGCTCCTAATTTTACTAATCTAAGTAACATCGAATTTTCACCTGAAGAACTTGATATATTCAACTTAAACCATAAATTCTCTCTGCCCAGGAGCATAAGACCTGTAGATCTTGCCATTAAAATACAATCACAGTTGTTAAATGACGCTAACGTGAAACAAATCTTTCTTGAAAATAATGACATTATAAACAACATCAATGATAAACAAAACAAAATGTACAAACTCCACTCGATTCGTCGAAACATTAAATCTCTTAAACAAAAACTTATTGATAACCAAATCATAGTTACGATGGGCGATAAAAACGCAGGATACGTAATAATGAACAAGAATTCCTACATGGATAAAACAAAAGATTTTTTTTAAGAAAATAACATTACTCCTATAGCTAAAAATCCCACCACCAACTTTAATAATAGAATAAAGAAATACATCAAAGAACATCATAATGAATTAACAACTTTTAACATAAACACATACAACTCCATAGTCATGAACCCTCTTATTCCAACTCTCAAAAGTCTAATCAAATTACATAAAGAAGATAAAAGTATCAGACCCATCATTGCCAACTACAATACACCTTCCAGTAAAATTGCCAAAACATTACAAAATTTTTTATATAAAACATTCCAAAACCAATTTTCACATAACATCAAAAAATCTTCACAACTTATTGAAAGACTAAAAACGATACACATTACCGATAAACACAAACTAATTTCACTAGACATAAAAAACTTATACACTAATATACCCATAGAAACTTCACTTCAAATCATTAAACATTACCTAATAAATAACCTTCATAATTTAAACCTAAGCTTCATAGAAATTAATTCATTCATCACCTTACTTGAAATTGTATGTCAACAATTTTTTTTCCTTTTTGAAGATCAATATTACCACATGAATCAGGGGCTACCCATGGGATCACCCATTTCTGGCATTATCTCTGAAATATATGTAAACTCATTGGAAAAAGAGCTTTTCTCTAACAAATATGATCTATTCACCGAAGACATCACTTTCTACGGGAGATATGTAGACGACATATCTTAAACATTTTTAACAATTTAAGTAATTTACAGTTTACATTAGAAATAGAAAAACAAAACAGCATCAACTTCTTGGATCTCATAATCACAAAAAACCTAAATGACAACATTCTCAATTTCAATATTTTCAGAAAACCCACTACAACCGACGCTATAATCTCAAAACATTCATTCAATTGCAAGCAACATAAAGAGGCCGCCTTTAAATACATGTTTAATAGGCTTTTTAACACTCCTCTTGATGAAAATAACTGTAATTTAGAACTAATAAATGTTTAAGTTGTTGTTTACTGTATAGTCCGTGCAAAAAGTCAAGGTCTCTGATCACTACCTATTGCATCTTCTGCAGCACATTAATGAGACATATTGATACAGGGTTGGGTTGAGTTAGCAAATGTCAGTCTGGAGGGCAAATCCACAATTGGAGCCATACAAAAGGTTCAGGAGGTGGTTGATAGCGCCAGTAAATATAGAAGGGGCAAAAGAGATCTTGTTGCCATGATTTCACTGGATGTAAAAAATTCTTTCAATTCCCTCCGATGGAAGAAAATAATTTTAGCGGCAAAAGAAAAATACATCCCGAAATACTTAATAAATATTAATAAAAGTTATTTTTCACAAAGACAAATTGAGTACGAGGGAAGAACATATGACATAACAAGGGGAGTTCCACAGGGTTCGGTACTTGGTCCGATATTATGGAATATCGCTTATGATGAGGTCTTGCAATTGGGGACTCATAACGTTACGCTGATTGCTTATGCAGACGATTTAGCCATACTAGCAACCGGAAAAAGTGAAGAGCAGCTTAAAAATAATATTATAGACGCATATATACGCATTGCAAGATGGATGGAAGGGCAGGGATTAGAATTGGCTCCAAATAAAACCGAGGCCATTGTCTTAAAAGGGAGGAAAAGGGTGCCAAAACTGAGATTTGAGATTTACGGCACATGTCAGAGAGGTAGTAAATAAAGCAGACAGGGTTAGGACAGCATTAAATAAGATAATGCCGAAAACAAAAGGTCCGTCACATTACAAAAGAAAACTCATCTGTCAGGTAGTGGTCTCTGTAGTGTTATACGCGGCACCCGTATGGAAGGAAGCACTGAAATACCAACTATAAAGAAGTAAACTAAACACCCTTAACAGGAAGTTAGCAATAGGATGTATTGCAGCTTATAGAACAATCTCCGGAGCGAGCGCGGAGGTGTTGGCAGGATTGCCCCCTCTGGACCTACTGGTGGAGGAAAGACATGAAATCACAAAACGGGGTAAAGAGTTCAAAACAGAGGCAAGAGAGAAATTATTGACTGAATGGCAAGAAAGATGGGGCACATACACCGGTTGGGCAGGTCAGCTTATACCTTCTGTAAGATTATGGACTGGCAGAAAATGGGGAAATATGGACTATTATTTGACACAGGCCTTTACAGGTCATGGCGTGTTCGGAACTTACCTCAAAACCATTAAAAAAAGTAATACAGACTTATGCTGGTACTGCGGACTGCAAGATACGCCTGAACATACCATCTTTTCATGTCAGGAGTTTGCACACATTAGAACAGAAACAGAAAAAATATGCCATTGCAAGCTTCAAAAACAGTCTATGGTTGCAACAATGCTAGTATCTGAACAGAAATGGCATGCTATAGCTGAATTTCTGCGAGAGATAATGCAAATGAAGGAGACCGAAGAAAAACGAAGACAGGTGACAGACGAAGCAAATGACAATCATATACGATATACATGGGATACAGACGACGCCAGTGATGAAGAAGAGAGGGGGGGGTTATCAAGAAACCCCCCCACACGGGTATGTATAAAACTAATAATTATTAAAATTAACGTTGCATGTTTCTTCATGTTTATGTACTGGATATACTATAATGATATAATGAGCGAGACAACTTAATGAAAACGTAAATGAATCGAACAACGACGATTGCGAAACACTCCGAAGAAGCGCAACTCTAGCGGTTTCCGGAGAAAGAAGACGAGGAATGGGGTTTTTAGTGGGTCGGGGTCTTGGACCCCAACCCCACACTATCTGGCCGTCCAATACCATAGGCCAGATGTCTGTTCGCAGATTTTCCCCGACCTCGTTAAAAAATAAAAAAAAAAAATAAAAAAGTCTGGAGGACTTTGAACATCCTCAACAAACAGGTTCTCTTGACCATAACGACAATATCATCAACATACGTTTGTATTTCTGAACCATCAAACTATCGTAATGAGGTCATCAACCAAGAGGGACTAAAACAGGGGTGATAACACCCCTCCCTGGAGACAAACATCTCCCGGCCTGGAGCATATCATGTTACCTTGGTGTGAACTGGAAACAATTCTTTCAGAAACGTACAAAGCAAGACTTTTTTATCCTGGAGTTCCCTGGATACTCCACCAACCAAATTGCGTAGAGTCAATTCTTTTTTGCCAACCCTTATTAAGTTGATAAAATAATTTTATCCTGGTAGAATTGAGATTCAGCCTAACGCATGTTGCTTATTATTGCGCAAAGTTGTGCAACCACACCCCATTATTAGCAACATTTGTATGACATAAATAGTACATTCTTCGAACAAATACGGTAATTTAGTAATATTAATTATAATTAGTTTGAATTGTACCTTTTTTTGTAATTTGGATTGTAATCACACGTGCATCGAGGGGATTTCGTTTCGTTTTGAAGAGTTCTCAGCAAGGTTCCAAGTTCTCTTCAAGTCTCGATTAAATGGTGTCGAAATCGAGAGAACGAGCGTAGTCACCGTCCTCCGTTGGGGGTTTTGTGCGCAAGAATGACTAAACACGTCGCGAGCCGTTTCGGGCCGATGTCAATTGTAAACGAATCTATTTAGAGCCCCGGACGGCCGAGAATCGCGCCCAGTGGGTGTCCTTTAATTTGTCGAAATGGGGAGCTCCCCCCTTTACACCCCATCACACTCGGTAGCTTATTACCGAGTCGATTTTTTTTTAATTGGTTCTCTTTGTAAAACGAAAACCAGTGCGGAGGCGAATGACGCGCACAATTCTTCGATTAAAATGGTGTTAGAAGGAAAATTTGCGTTAAAAGATTTTTTTATCGAAAATTTGTTATAAACGCGCGGAAATATGATATTAACCGGTCGTTTTGCGTATCGTGTAGCCTCAAGTATCTTGTTGCCGGCTCGATCGGCTGACCGATGGATATGATATGGGAAATTGGCAACAAATTATGTCCCACAGACGACCCGAACCGTGACGCACACTCAACACGGACCATTGAATACTTAAGGTCCATTCTTGTTTCATTCTCGATTCTTTCGAAGCCCCACTTTAAGGTATTGCTTACGTTGCACCAAAAAGGCTTTAATTACCTACGCGATCGAAAAAACGAACAATCTTAACGGGTTTATGAAACATTAAATTAATTTTTTTTAATCCATTAATACGTTAGGTTGGGAAATTATGATTTTCTAATTTGATTTGAAATAATTTCGGCTGCGACGATTTTTTTGAACCGGGCCGGTTTTAAAGCGAAACCAGGTGTCCACGATCACGTAATGGGTGTCGGCCACTGTCTTGATATGGACAGGTCGAGGCGGGAGGTCCAAGCCATCAGAAACCCAATACTGCGATCGCTCTAATCGAATTTTACGCATAACAGTTTAACGGCCAAGTATCCGAGGACATGAGGGCGAGGTTGAACTCCATAAAAAATAAAATATTTTCTTAAACGTTACGAATAAATATTCATACTGTATCAAGAAATCAATTTATAATTCTAAGTGTATGTTAATGTCAGTCTGTGTAATTCAGGTACTCTATACAATGTCTAGAAAATGTATAAAATAACTGGGGTGTCCCTTAGATAACGAATCCTGAAAATATTCCATGATTTTTTTTCTATTGTTGGATTGGGTTGAGCTCAAACTTCATACTACTCAATATGAACGCGATATGAACGACAGCAATGAACGCTTTATCTGGAATCATGCCAAAAATAGGAGGACCCAGCCAGAGGAAAAAGAAACTAATAGCAACTGTAATACAGTCTATAGCCATATACGCAACGCCACCGTGGGAAACATCAATGAACTAAACCCAACCCAATCAAACAAATCTTCAAAATATTCCATGATTTTTTCTTCTATAGTTGCATTAAGCTCCAACTTCATACCATTCAATATGAGAGATGATGTGAAAATTTTCTTCCATGGCTGAGTTTGAGTTCGACCCAACCTAACCAAATCCAACCCAACTTATCCAAACCGATCGCAATCAATCTATCTAAACCCATAACATTCTTCAATTATGTTCCATTTTTTTCAATTCCATTACTCCAATTGAGTGATACGAAGCTGGAGCTTAATCCAACTAAACGCAACCGAACCTAACAAATTTTGGAAGTATTCCGTGATTTTGTCTTCTATAGTTGGATTGGGTTGAGCTCCAACTTCATACCATTCAATATGAGGGATGGTGTGGAAGTTAACATAACCAAATCCAACCCAACTTAACCAAACCGAACGCAACCAACCTAAACCAACTTAACATTCCTCATATTGAGTGATACGAAGCTGGAGATTAATCCAACTAAACGCAACCGAATTTAACGAATCTTGGAAGTATTCCGTGATTTTTTCTTTTAGAGTTGGATTGGGTTGAGCTCCAACTTCATACCATTCAATATTCTTGTCTCCCGCTACGATGACCTCCTTTGGCATGCAACAGTCTATCATTCTACCGATATTGTTTATGTTTGTATGGTACTCATCTATTGTGGTATTTGGGGACAAGTAACATCCCACCAAGAAACCTACGTTAGTTGTAAGTGCTAGAGCTCCTTTAACTTCTTCCCATTTATACACGTGGATATTTTGATTCCAGATCCTGATGGCAACGTCTTTATTTTGATCTTTGTACCAGCCGCCGGTCTCGATCTTCCTTCTATTCGGTTCTGACACGATTGCTAAGTCCAATTTTTTTCCATTGCTTGCTTTTCCACCAAATTCATAGCTTCAATACATCGATTAACATTCACTTGAATTTCTCGCACACACGACACCATCTGTTTTTTTCTATTTGTTTTACATATATCCACATTCACATTAAAAATATCACAGCTCCTATCACAGTTTTTATCACAGTTTCTATCACAGCTTATATCACTTTTTCTGGCATTGTACTTATCACCGTATTTATCATACTCCTTGTTATTTGTTTTTAAAACTGTTAGGTATCGCTCCATTATGTTATTTTGTCTATACTCGTTTCCTCCATCGGTTCACTTTCACTAAGGTTCCAACGCACCTCTTTTCTTTTCTCTCTCTTACTCGGTCCTATTGGTTTTTTGTTTTCCTTTCATTTGATTGTTTTCATCGCCAGAACAGTTTTGAATGCGTTGCACTTTCCTCTACCGGCCACATGATCTTCAGTTTTACATAACGGACAGTACATTTGTTCCTGACAGGTTTCTGAGATGTGCCCTTCCTTGCTGCATTTAAAACACAATTTTCTGCGATCTGGTCCAGAGCATTCTTTAATTGAGTGTCCGTAGTTCCAACATTTAAAACACTTCTGAATATCTAATCTTTTTTCCATTCCGCATTTTGATAACCCAACTTTTAAAATTCTGTTTAATAACAAAAATGCAGCCCCTTTCTTTCCTATTTTAATTGTGACCGCCTGAGTACAATCCCTCATTGGCCTCAAATCACCTATCAATAGACGACAATATTTGTTCCCTATTTGGTTTTCCACTGCCATTTTGACATCTTCCTTTCCTACCAATGCATCCATGCCCCTAATATAGATCACTTCCATTTCTTCTTTCCTCAAGTTTTTGATGTCCATCCCTTTTATTGAGTTATTTTGCCTCATCCTGTCCACTACTTCTTATTCCTTATCAGTGGTAATGAGAAGCTTACCCTCTTTTGTGCTTCGAATACTTTTAATTCCTTCTCCCACGTTTTCCTTTATTAGCACCTGCTTCACTTCCTTCAGTGTTTCCTTATATGTTTTTTGTTTATTTTCCACGATTAAGGCGTATGACTTCTTCACTGGCATCTTTTCTTTACTTTTTTCCTCTTTTTCTGGAATGTAGATTACAACCTTGGTTGGAGATGCATGGAAAACGCCTTCCACTATCTTTCTGAGCCTTTGCACACTCATTCCATTGACTTTATGCATTGCTGCCCATTCAGTATCCTGCACTTCCTCTTTTAGTTTTAGAACGTTTTCAAAAAGTTCTTGTTCTGATCCGTTATATTGTATTTTTATGACTTTCCTACATCTCTTCTCCACCATATTATTTATTTTAATTTTGTGTTCTTGCTCGACAGTCCCGAAATTTACGTTAATTTCCCCCAATTCAGGGAAACGGGTTTTAAATAGTCTCTGCATTCCTTTCTCCATTTGGATCCACGACTACTACCATCGCAGTCCCATCCTTAACGTTCAGTGGATTACCTTTCAGTACTTCTGTATTAGTAAAAGATTTCTCTGTCCAGTCCTGTTCGCCACTATCCAGAAACTCCTCATAGGTATTTATAGCTTCCTTCATAAATATCTCACCTTCTTCCATTGTTTGTGTTGCAATATCCCTTCTTTCAATTCTTTCGCCGCATTTTTTAAAATCTACTTGTGTGTGTTTGGTGTTTTCTTCCTTACTCTCTGCCTCCATTTCCTTTCCCTCCTCTACTCTTGAGTCTATGTCTTTTTGTATTCTGTCTATTTACTTATGTAAGGCATCCATCTTCTGTTCCCTCTCTCTTTCCTCTCTCTCAAAAGACTTTCGTAAACCTTTTATACTCCCTTGTATATTCCTGATGCTATGTTTCATGGGCACGGCCGTATTTTGTTGTATTTGACCGACTATGGTCTTTATCTTTTTCGCAAGATCGTCTATCATCCATCTTATTGTTTTTTTCTTTCCCCAAAGTTTGAATATTTCGGCTGTTGCCAATTCTTTGTCCAGTGATAATCTTCTTTCTGTGCCGTATCCTCTATTCTCTTTTTCTCTTTGACTTTCCTCTTTAGATCGTTTCATCTCTCTTTCCGGGCTTTCTCGTTGCTTTCTTTTCCCTTCTCGGCTTTCCTCATCTTCTCTTTCCCAACTGAACTCTATCTCTACCATTCTCTGTACGTCCAGCGATCTGGCTCTTTCTCTAAAGGGAGATCTGTCGAGTTTACTTTTCTGTTCAGAGCTACCTTCGTCTTTCTTTAAATTTCCAGCATCATATTCCGTGTTTCGTTGCCAGGGTTGTTGTACAGGTCTATCAGTCGCCGGGGGATCGACCTTACCCTCCTCCCGGTCCTGTTCCGAGGCTATCGTATTTGTATCCATAACCATAAATTGCAGGTGTCAAGCGCCTAGCTTACGCTCCATTTTAGACCTACTGGAAGGTATACACTTACAACACTTAACGCTCACACCCCACTGCACTTCACACTGAGACACTTATTCCCGTGTCCCCCGTAATTCTGGACGGGGGCTGTTCATGGGAAGTCGCCGTCCGGGATCACACGGCCCCCAGTTTTTTTTAAGGAGGTATTCTCCTCCAGCTCAGATACCGCGGGCTCGCTACATCCGTACCCAGTAAAGAACTAGGCCCCAACTTAACTAAACCGAACGCAACCAACTTAACTCAACTTAACATTTCTCATATTAAGTGATACGAAGCTGAAGATTAATACAACTATGTATTAATGCAACCGAATATAACGAATTTTGGCAGTATTCCGTGATTGTTTCTTCTATAGTTGGATTGGGTTGAGCTCCAACTTCATACCATTCAATATTATGGAATGGTATGAAAATTGTCTTCTATGGCTGAGTTGGAGCTCAACCCAACATAACCAAACCGAACGCAACCAACCTAACCCAACATAAACATTCCTCATATTGAGTGATACGAAGCTGGAGCTTCGTATTTAATCCAACTAAACACAACCGAATCTAACAAATTTTGGAAGTACTCCACGATTTTTTCTTCTATAATTGGATTGGGTTGAGCTCGAATTTCAAATTATTAAGTATGAGGGATGACTAGAGTTCTTGAGCGGCCGAATTCTTCTAACGCTACACGACTGGTTGGAAACTATGCTTCTTCGTTTTAGCCTCTCCATGGTCTCACCATCCATCTCCATCTCGATATTGGAACTGATGTACCAAAAATAAAAGCAAAACTATACTAACAGACATTCAGGGATAGTCACGACATCCTCAAGCCGTTTGAGTCAGGAACAGGTCAAAACAAAACGGAAATACACGAAGGACTTTTAAAACTGAACTCTACTATCACATACAATGATGAGAGGGGTCAAAGGTCAAACCCTCCCTCCTATTTTCCTCTTCATACCAGGGTACAAAACCAGGGACATCCCAGGACCGGACCCGTCAAAACCATTTGAGCCGGAAGTAATCCAAAATAGGGCAAACAAAACAAAGTATGATGGACTTTTACAAAGTAAATTCTATCATTTTTTCTCATGATCAAACCATCAATTTCTTACTTCTTCTTCTACCAGAGATCGCTCGGAACAACCTTTAATTTTCCCTCTGCCTCCCAAAACGTTTCCAACGAATTGTGCAATATACTTCCACTTATCCTCGTTATATTTTCCGGCGTGATCATTGACTCAATACGCTCCTCCACCAAGACTTTGTCTTCTCTCCATTTCACACATTTATGTGTTCAACATCTTCGTGGTCTTCGCAATAATTACAAATATAAATTGCTCTTTTTTTCTAATTTGTGAAATCCCACATCATATAGATCTGTAACCAGTCCATCTCGCTTTTCTCGTATCTACTCCTCATCTTGTCATCCACTCCTCCAGTATCATTGTCTCTATTTTTGCCTTGTTATATATATACTTTTCCTTTCAAGAGGTCGCTCTTCTCTTGATCATTAGGTCTATGTGCAAAGAGCTGACCACCATGATCCAGCAGAACCATGGAATCCATGATCCAGCAAAACCATGATTCTGCTCATTGCCTACATCGTTTTTTCGGCCTTTTTAACGACATACTCTATACTGCATCGCTGATCCCTCACCATCATGACATGCACTTGAATCACTTACATGTGAATCATCATGTTTGTCATTGTAACAGCCATCATCTTAGCATGATGGCTTGCGTTTTTTCATGGGTTATCTCTGGACCCATGTTCCTCATACACGTTACAAAATCATCTAGAGCATTCCGCGATTTCATTAGAATCTTTCTCTCCTTCCAACCATAGACAATAATAGCGAAATCATCCACATAGCTTATGAATCTTGTGTTCCCCCTCACACACTTCAAATTCTGGCTTTTATAATGGACTCAAAGATCTTATCAAAACTATTCAAAGGGCAGATTGGTTTGTATTTTATCCATTCTAATCTGTCTGGCTTCTCGAGCAAAACCAGGCTTCCTTTATTCCAATGTGCCCCACTTCACCGACACTATCTTTATCATATCCTTTGCTATCTTTGGAATAATACCGTCTGGCCTAGGGGCATTTCCACTTTTGAGGCTTTTCACGACGATGGTTACGTGATCTCTTGACTCTCCCAGAATAACTTCTTTATGACTTTCAATTTTTGTCCCTCTCGTGTATGTTTATTAGACATTTTTGACATTAAATCACCCCAGTAACAAATTCTTGATGCATCAATAAATCACAATCCATAATTATTTCATATTAATCTATCACAAATTTTTAGTGATATAAATCACAAACTGTCAATTTTAGACGACTTTTTTTATGAAATCAATAATAACATAAGATCAAGTTTAAAAGAAGCAAATTAAAGATAATGAATTCATTCATTGGATTTGATTTACTTTCATAAAGAAATAAAGACGTCCAATTCAGAATACATAGAAATGGGATACTTAACCTGGGCACCAATAACTTTCTGATTGAGCAGAATAACAATGACACTTAAACTTATCAATAAGTGAAGAGGTTGATTAATAATTATGGAATAGCAAAGTTTAAGGCTTATTTACCGTCAATTTAAAATGATTAGATTAGATGGGATTAAGATTAGAAATCTAAATACTTCTAAATTGGAACCATCGGATATGCAAGAAACGTCTCGTTGGTAATCTGGGGCGAAACACCAGTAACCTGTCCATCAATTACCATCTGAGAAAACCGGTCTTAATAAAATTTATTTATGCAACGAGCAAATTAGATCGCATACTGATTAAGGACTATAAATAAATGTTATTTACCTTGTAGATTGTAAAATTTAAAATAAATTATTTTATGTCATATCAAATTATGAAGGAAACTTTTGTTGCGTAAGAAATTTTCTAAACATAATTACATCAGTTCAATTTATCCGATCCATTAGCGTAGTGGAAGGCGAAATTAAGGTGGAAACCGAAAGGATGGAAGGAAATCGGTGAGTCCGCCGGCCATTAATAACAGTCGGCCGGCGCCTTATAAAAGCTAATTGCTCCGCCGCCGCGCGCGGTCACCGAAAGAGGCCGCGTTCGGTCGTCCGCATCGAGGTTGGTAGCAATGCGTTTACGTGAAACAATGGACCCCAGTTGGGGGCGCGATTATTAACTCCGCCGCTGTCCGTCGGCAGCAAACCCAGGAGGATAAATGGTTTTAGTGACCACAACTGACCCCACGTTGTGCGAACGAAACAGTTTTTCATTAGCGGTTCTTTTGATATTATTCGATTTCTGTTGGTATCATTTAACTCAAAAGACATTTTTTTTCAATACCTCTTCATTCTGCTTATAGATGATTAGATGCTGTTGAAAAAATTGTAGATGCTGCATACATAAAGCTAAACATTGTTAACAGAAGACTAAATATTGCTAGTACTCATTGATTCTTTGATACTATTAGCAGAAAAGAGTATGCTGTTTGCAGGATTAAATACTTCCAGCAGAAGACTTGATAACACAAATTTTGCTTACAGATAATCAGATACTATTTGAAAAAGTTTAGGTACTGCAAATGAAATTCTAAATATTGTAAATAAGAGACCTCTTTATTGTGCTTATAGATGTCTAGAGTCTAATGGCAAAAGACTAGATACAGTCAACAGAAGGCTGTATTCCATACAGTGATTAAGAGAAGTACCTTGTGAGATTTCCATCTAGAGGTTACATGGAACAAGATAACTAAAGGATGGTGTATTTAATGTGGAAGTTTAAAGCTTAAAGGTGTTATCAGCATCTTCAGCAAAAAAGTCAAGAACGAATGAGCATAATGTAAGAGTATCTCTGCCAACAACTTACACCAGCTGATATGGATAATGTTGGAATGACTGAAGAATTGAAAACAGACATTGAAAACACGAAACCAACTCCAAAACTAATTCAAATTCATACCCTGAAATAAGATATAAATATCAGAAGAAATCCTACCAAACAGAGACAATTACCTAGCCGTTTCTTAGATGATGAGTGAGAACTTTTTGTACATGCAAGATAATACTCGCTTCCATACATCCATATAATATAGGCTTTGAATACCTAGATGTTGAGTAAGAATGACGAGTAAGAGTCATTATACATTACAAAAAAAATTAAAAAAACCATTAAATATTTATCTTTTCTTTAATTCGATGTAGGCGCATTTTACGACTATTTAACCTCTCTTATTAACGTAAGAGTTAAAAATATGTTTAAAATCGTTATTTATTACGTCTTAGCAACAAAAATCGATTTAAGTAAGTAAATTTTATCCCAATCAATTTAAAAATATCAAAAAAATTTTCAGCATCTCAATTTAAGCTTATTAGAGATGAATCGATAACTAGAATTATGCAAGGCGAGCCATCTCAGCAGGGAATGTTTCCTTACATGGCGAGTTTAATGCAACTTCAACAACACATATGTGGGGCATCGATAATTGGGCATTTTTGGGCATTATCAGCCGCTCATTGCGTGTACGATGCAGACACCGGAAACGTACTCGACGATAAACTCCTTTCAATCGGAGTTGGGAATATCTATTACAAAAATGGAATGATCCATCAAGTTGAGTTAAAAATTCCTCACGAAGGGTTCGTTTTGAACGAACATTCCAATGATATAATGTTAATAAAAGTGATTAATCCATTTGTATTTTCAAAAACGGTCCAACCGGTCAAAATTTATCCATATCCAATCAATGATTATGAGGCCCCCGTTGATGCCCTCATTGCCGGTTGGGGTTTAAGCGATGAAAATTGGAAAAGTGCCGTTCCTGTGGCAACACCTGAGATGCGTTTCGCAGAAGTTAACACGATCCCTTTACCTATGTGTAGAACGGTTTATTTCATAGCGAACGAAACTTTTTCTCCTTTAGATACTCACATTTGTGTTTTTACAATGGTGGGTAGGGGAACTTGCACCGGAGATTCCGGAGGACCTTTAGTAACGCCCGATGGACAAATTGGAATTTTATCGGTTGGCGGAAGTTGTGATAATACCATTCCGGAACTTTATACGCGAATTTCTAGTTATTACACTTGGATTAAAAAAGCTTTGGGCGATTTTAACCCTCTTTGTGAACGTATAAAAACAATATTATAAAAAAAGCTTACTTTAAAAAATAATTGTTTTAAAATCCTCCTTAGCACAATTTGTTTTACTAAAATCGGATAAATTCATATATTCAAGGACTGTAAGATTTTATAGGACCAAGATGATAAAGGTTCTGGTTTATATGATATTAATTAATTAGCCTCAACCACAAGCAACCTCAACACCCAGATATGTGAAGATAAATTTGAAGTTTATGCGATATTGTTTGTATGATTATATGATGTACGGCTTAATCAGGTTTAAATCATATATTCCAGAACTATAAGATATTATATGACTAGGATGATAACGTTTTTGATTGATATGATATTAAGAAAATTATGTTTATATGAAGCAGCTAAATCGTCACATTTACATGAGGCAGAGGAGTATAAGAAGAAAGCTTTTCTTTTATATGATGTTGATTATTTTGCCTTGACCGCAAGCAGTTCCGCTTAATCAGTACAATCATATATTTGTGACTTTAAATAAAGCCGAGGAATAAGAATATGATAACAAAGTTTCAGATTTATATGATTTTAATTGTTCATTTTGATGCGCAAGCAATCTCGGCTTAATCGGATAAAAATCATATATTTGAAGACTGTAGGATATTATAGGACCAAGATGATAAAGGTTCTGGTTTATATGATATTAATTAATTAGCTTCAACCACAAACAACTTCAAGACCCAGATATATGAAGATAAATTTGAAGTTTATGCGATATTATTTGTATGATTATATGATGTACGGCTTAATCAGGTTTAAATCATATATTCCAAAACTATAAGGTATTATATGACTAAGATGATATCGTTTTTGATTGATATAATATTAATAAAATTAAGTTTATATGAAGCAGCTAAATCGTCACATTTACATGAGGCAGAGGAGTATAAGAAGAAAGCTTTTCTTTTATATGATGTTAATTATTTAGCCTTGACCGCAAGCAGTTCCACTTAATCAGTACAATCATATATTTGTCACTTTAAATAAAGCCGAGAAATAAGAATATGATAACAAAGTTTCAGATTTATATGATTTTAATTGTTCGTTTTGATGCGCAAGCAATCTCGGCTTAATCGGATAAAAATCATATATTTAAGGACTGTAAGATATTATAGGACCAAGATGATAAAGGTTCTGGTTTATATGATATTAATTAATTAGCTTAAACCACAAACAACCTCAAGACCCAGATATATGAAGATAAATTTGAAGTTTATGCGATGTTGTTTGTATGATTATATGATGTACGGCTTAATCAGGTTTAATTCATACATTTCAGGACTGTAAGATATTATATGACTAGGATGATACTGTTTTTGATTTATATGATATTAATAAGATTATATTTATATGAAGCAGCTAAATCGTCGCATTTACATGAGGCAGAGGAGTATAAGAAGAAAGTTTTTTTTTATGTAATGTTAATTATTAAGCCTTAACCGCAAGCAACCTCCACTTAATCAGTTACAATCATATATTTGTCACTTTAAATAAAGCCGAGGAATAAGAATATGATAACAAAGTTTCAGATTTATATGATTTTAATTGTTCGTTTTGATGCGCAAGCAATCTCGGCTTAATCGGATAAAAATCATATATTTGAGGACTGTAAGATATTATAGGACCAAGATGATAAAGGTTCTGGTTTATATGATATTAATTAATTAGCTTCAACCACAAGCAACCTCAACACCCAGATATATGAAGATAAATTTGACGTTTATGCGATGTTGTTTGTATGATTATATGATGTACTGCTTAATCAGGTTTAAATCATATATTCCAGAACTATAAGATATTATATGACTAGGATGATAACGTTTTTGATTGATATGATATTAATAAAATTATGTTTATATGAAGCAGCTAAATCGTCACATTTACATGAGGCAGAGGAGTATAAGAAGAAAGCTTTTCTTTCATATGATGTTAATTATTTAGCCTTAACCGCAAGCAACCTCCACTTAATCAGTTACAATCATATATTTGTGACTTTAAATAAAGCCGAGGAATAAGAATATGATAACAAAGTTTCAGATTTATATGATTTTAATTGTTCAGCTTGATGCGCAAGCAATCTCAACCTAATCGGATAAATATCATATATTTGAAGACTGTAAGATATTATAGGACTAAGATGATAAAGGTTCTGGTTTATATGATATTAATTAATTAGCCTCAACCACAAGCAACCTCAACACCCAGATATATGAAGATAAATTTGAAGTTTATGCGATGTTGTTTGTATGATTATATGATGTACGGCTTAATCAGGTTTAAATCACATATTCCAGAACTATAAGATATTATATGACTAGAATGATACCGTTTTTGATTGATATGATGTTAATAAAATTAAGTTTATATGAAGCAGCTAAATCGTCACATTTACATGAGGCAGAGGAGTATAAGAAGAAAGCTTTTCTTTCATATGATGTTAATTATTTAGCCTTAACCGCAAGCAACCTCCACTTAATCAGTTACAATCATATATTTGTCACTTTAAATAAAGCCGAGGAATAAGAATATGATAACAAAGTTTCAGATTTATATGATTTTAATTGTTCGTTTTGATGCGCAAGCAATCTCGGCTTAATCGGATAAAAATCATATATTTGAAGACTGTAGGATATTATAGGACCAAGATGATAAAGGTTCTGGTTTATATGATATTAATTAATTAGCTTCAACCACAAACAACTTCAAGACCCAGATATATGAAGATAAATTTGAAGTTTATGCGATATTATTTGTATGATTATATGATGTACGGCTTAATCAGGTTTAAATCATATATTCCAGAACTATAAGATATTATATGACTAACATGATATCGTTTTTGATTGATATAATATTAATAAAATTAAGTTTATATGAAGCAGCTAAATCGTCACATTTACATGAGGCAGAGGAGTATAAGAAGAAAGCTTTTCTTTCATATGATGTTAATTATTTAGCCTTAACCGCAAGCAATCTCGGCTTAATCGGATAAAAATTATATATTTAAGGACTGTAAGATATTATAGGACCAAGATGATAAAGGTTCTGGTTTATATGATATTAATTAATTAGCTTAAACCACAAACAACCTCAAGACCCAGATATATGAAGATAAATTTGAAGTTTATGCGATGTTGTTTGTATGATTATATGATGTACGGCTTAATCAGATTTAAATCATATATTTCAGGACTATAATATATTATATGACTAGAATGATACCGTTTTTGATTGATATGATATTAATAAAATTATGTTTATATGAAGCAGCTAAATCGTCGCATTTACATAAGGCAGAGGAGTATAAAAAGAAAGCTTTTCTTTTATATGATGTTAATTATTTAGCCTTAACTGCAAGCAACCTCCACTTAATCAGTTACAATCATATATTTGTCACTTTAAATAATGCCGAGGAATAAGAATGTGATAACAAAGTTTCAGATTTATATGATTTTAATTGTTCATTTTGATGCGCAAACAATCTCGGCTTAATCGGATAAAAATCATACATTTGAAGACTACGATATTATAGGACTAAAATGATATAGGTTCTGATTTATATAGCATTAATTATTTAGTCTCAGCTACAAGCTATATGCTTGTAGTTTATATGAAGATAAATTTGAGTTTATGTGATGTTGATATAACTATGATATAAGATAGTTATATGATGTTTACACGATTGTGATTATATGAAGTGGTTCTGTTTGCACGTGACGCACATGAGCATGAAAAGAAAGTTTTCCTTTCAATTACATAAAATGTGATGTGCAATGTGCGCTTTATATGATATTAATTAATTGGACTTAACCGTAAGCAACCTCAGATTAATAGCACATCGTCATATATTCGGGGTTTTAAAGAGAACAGAATGTACTAGAGGCTAAGGCATAGCATGTCATGATAAACTACATGGTTATATGATAATCATTATATGATGCTGGTTGTATGATCGTGTTTATATGATGCTGTTTGTATGTAGAGATAAAATTACTGATTGCTCATGTGATACAGGAGTGTAAGAATAAAGTTTTAGTTTTATATGATATTAATTAAGTATAGATAAATAAGTATCAATTCCAAGTTTATATGATGATAGTGACGATTATATGATATTATGTATATGATTATGTTTATATGACGTTTACGTGATGATGCTTAAATAAAGCGGTCCGATTGTTCATGAGAGACAATGTGAGGATAAAGTTTTTGGTTTATATGATATTATTAAATATTTCAGTTTAAACGGATAAAGTCATACATTTCGTGTTTTAAAGAGAATTAAAATCAAAATTATGTTTGAATGAAGCGCTTTATGTTATTACGTTCACATTAACTTTATATGATGATGACTATACCTATGACGCAGTTAAATCACTGCTTCTTCATGAGATAAAGGAGTGTGAAGATAAAATTTTAGGTTTATATGATATGAATTAATCAGTCTCAATCATATCTTGAAGAGAACCAAAGCTGCTATCAGCTGAGGCAAAGGTAAACGATGATTAATGTCATGTCTATATGATGACGATTATGTTTGAATGATGCGGTTTATGTGATTACATTTATATGATACTACAATCGGATAATGTCATATATTTCATATTTTAAAGAAAACCAAACCCACTATTGTCTGGGACGACATAGGTTTATTGATTAATTTCATGTTTACATTATGATGATTATGTTTATATGACGATTCTGACATGAAGCGCTTAAATTGATATTTACTCATGACCATAGTATCATATAAAAGTGTCAAAATTAAGAAAAGATGTTGGGTTTTCTTTTGGTCTTGTCTAAATACATTAGATCTCATAGATAATCTCAAAAATTGACAAGAAAGGTTTGAAAAATTCTTCTGAACGTGTCTAAATGCATTTTGTTGTAACAAACAATGTTTAAATTGGCAGAAAATGTAAAAAATGTTGCTTTGAAAATATCTGCATGACTATAACATCATAGAAAAGTGTCGAAATTGTGTGAAAATCAAAATTTTCTTTTGGAATTGTCTAAATACATTAAATCTCATAGATAATATCAAAAATTGGCATGAGTCATTAAAACAATTATCATACAGTTGCCTAAATGTATATGGTGTCATTGGTAATGTCAAAAATTGACAAGAAAGGTTTGAAAAATTCTTTTGAAGTTGTCTAAATGTACTTTGCTGCCATACACAATGTTTAAATTAACAGAAAATGTAGAAATGTTACTTTGAAATTATCTGCATGACTATAATATCATACAAAACTGTGAAAATTGAGTGAACATGTTGAATTTTCTTTTGAAATTGTCTAAACGTATTAAATCTTATAGATAATGTCAAAAATTGGCAGAAAACATTAAAAAAATTCTCATGAAGTTGTCTAAATGCATTTTGTTGTCATAAACAATGTTTAAATTGACAGAAAATGTAAAAAATGTTGCTTTGAAATTATCTGCATGATTATAATATCATACAAAACTGTCAAAATTGAGTGATTATGTTGAATTTTCTTTTGAAATTGTCTAAACGCATTAAATCTTATAGATAATGTCAAAAATTGGCAGAAAACATTAAAAAAATTCTCATGAAGTTGTCTAAATGCATTTTGTTGTCATAAGCAATGTTTAAATTGACAGAAAATGTAAAAAATGTTGCTTTGAAATTATCTGCATGATTATAATATCATACAAAACTGTCAAAATTGAGTGATTATGTTGAATTTTCTTTTGAAATTGTCTAATCGCATTAAATCTTATAGATAATGTCAAAAATTGGCAGAAAGCATTAAAAAAATTCTCGTGCAGTTGTCTAAATGCATTTTGTTGTCACAAACAATGTTTAAATTGACAGAAAATGTAAAAAATGTTGCTTTGAAATTATCTGCATGACTATAATATCATACAAAACTGTCAAAATTCAGTGAACATGTTGAATTTTCTTTTGAAATTGTCTAAACGCATTAAATCTTATAGATAATGTCAAAAATTCGCAGAAAACATTAAAAAAATTCTCGTGCAGTTGTCTAAATGCATTTTGTTGTCATAAACAATGCTTAAATTGGCAGAAAATGTAAAAATGTTGCTTTGAAATTATCTGCATAACTATAATATCACACAAAATTGTCAAAATTGAGTGAACATGTTGAATTTGCTTTTGAAATTGTCTAAACGCATTATATCTTATAGACAATGTCAAGAATTCGCAGAAAACATTAAAAAAATTCTCGTGCAGTTGTCTAAATGCATTTTGTTGTCATAAACAATGTTTAAATTGACAGGAAATGTAAAAAATGTTGCTATGAAAATATCTGCATGACTATAATATCATACAAAACGGTCAAAATTGAGTGAACATGTTGAATTTTCTTTTGAAATTGTCTAATCGCATTAAATCGTATAGATAACGTTAAAAATTGGCAGAGAACACTAAAAAAATTCTCGTGCAGTTGTCTAAATGCATTTTGTTGTCACAAACAATGCTTAAATTGGCAGAAAATGTAAAAAATGTTGTTTTGAAATTATCTGCATGACTATAATATCATACAAAACTGTCAAAATTGAGTGAACATGTTGAATTTTCTTTTGAAGTTATCTAAACGCATTAAATCTTATAGATAATGTCAAAAATTGGCAGAAAACATTAAAAAAAATTCTCGTGCAGTTGTCTAAATGCATTTTGTTTTCACAAACAATGTTTAAATTGACAGAAAATGTAAAAAATGTTGCTATGAAATTATCTGCATGACTATAATATCATACAAAACTGTCAAAATTGAATGAACATGTTGAATTTTCTTTTGAAATTGTCTAAACGCATTAAATCTTATAGACAATGTCAAAAATTGGCAGAAAATATTAAAAAAATTCTCGTGCAGTTGTCTAAATGCATTTTGTTGTCATAAACAATGTTTAAATTGGCAGAAAATGTAAAAAAATGTTGCTTTGAAATTATCTGCATGACTATAACATCATACACAATTGTTAAAATTGAGTGAACGTGTTGGATTTTCTTTTGAAATTGTCTAAATCCATTAAATCTTATAGATAAGGTCATAAATTGACAGAAAACATTTAAAAAAAATCTCGGGCAGTATGTGATGTCATCGATAATCTCAAAAATTGAGAAGGAAGGTTTGAAAAATTCTTCTGAACTTGTCTAAATGCATTTTGTTATCACAAACAATGTTTAAATGGACAGAAAATGTTGTTTTGAAATTATCTGCACAACTATACTTTACAAAATTATTAAAATTGAGTGAAATATTGAAATACAGTTGTCTTCTGTAAAATTCTTTGATTCGGTTAAATTGAGGCTAATGAGAAGAAATTGAATGATTATTTTGCGATAACCATTTACCAAAAACATCTAATATCTCAAGTAATTATAGATCGAAAACAATTTTAAAAGAAATGGTACGATTAAATGTAATATAGAGGTTATTTCCACCTACACAATCTTACACGATTCTATTCGTCTTCGGATTTGAATACGAAATGTGCGACTTATGTTGGTTTAATTGCCGCTGTCCGCAGCCACGACATTCCACATCGTCGACAGCATTGACATTTATCATCGTATTAATATTTATACGAGATCGGGGCACGTTAATTGGTAAAATGGCCGCACTTTGCGGTTAATTGCAAAACGCGTCCGCGAGTTTCGTTTTTTTACACGTCGCGAATCAATTAAAATCGCTCCCGATTTCAATTAGGCGATTCATCGTATATCTATAATAAATAATGAAAAAGAGAAATGCGTACGAAGGGAAAATACATGTTCTTAAATGGATAACCGCTTTGCAAACGGTAAAATTGAAAAAAGTTGATTTTGAAATTAAGTGAAAAAAGATTGAAATTATTTAATTGATGAATTAAAGTTAGGTTCTGAAAAAAACGTTATTATCATCTGTCTAATAGGGTTCTTAACTCGGAGTTAAGTTCGGTCGTGCGTGAACAATAAATTCAACGACAATCGTATTAAAATTCCCGATCAAAATAGGCCCCGTTCGCGCACTTGAGCCCTTTCTTCATCCGCTCGCCGTTTCTTACACCTTGTTGTGGCCATTGTGGACCGTCGCCGTGGTTGTCCAGCTTTAATTTATCATTTATATTGTTAGGCCACTGCGGTTCGTTAGAGGGGATTATGTTTGTTAGAAACGATTAAAAAAACTTCCTTTCAATAATAAAAAGAAAATCTTGCCTTTTAATAACATTTACCACTTCTAATTCTATGTAATTAATTTATTTGAGGAAAACGATACGATATGGAAGGAAGTTATCGATCGGTGACCCCTCACGATGACAAATTGATTCGGCATAAAGGCCGGTTTTGCAAGAGTTTCCGCTGGTGAGCAGCAAGAATGCCAATCCTTCCGAACACGGCCACTTAATTAACGCACAAAGGGCCGCGGTATAATTAATGGCTTCCACATAAATGGGTCGACGGTTGCTCTCTTAATAAACCCACCCCCGGTTTAAACCTAACATCCCCCTCCTCTAAAAAAATTTCCTAAAGAAATTATTTATTATATAATCGATTCAATTTTTAAAACAACACCAACTCAATTCAATTTTTTTATTTCTTTAACCATATCGCAAGGGATTCTGAAAGACGTCATCATCCCAATCCCAATTCGCTCTCAAGTCACCAAAGGGTAGTAAATCCTCTCTGGGTATCATTCCATTCTCCAAAGTTTTCATTTCGTTCCATGATTACAACAGGACTAGCTTGTAATTATATGTATTGTTGCTACTACATCGATGGTATGTATGGAAACGATCGGTTATCTCCTAAATTAAGACAGCTAGCGAAAAATTTGGAGATACATTTGGGTTTCTTAAAAGCTCTTACAATACAGACAAATTAAGTATACAAGACACTATCAACCGGAGTACCGGTTGTACTGCATACAAAGATTAAAAAAATCTTGGAAATAGCAACCAATGAGTAGCATAAGAAAACAACTTCCTTTTTTCGATATCCGAGCTTTCGAAATAATTTATTGTTTCATCAGGGAAACGCTACAACATTAAAATAAATGGGCAACGTTACAAAAAAATCTTAAAATTAAAGATTCTTTAAATCGACTTAAAATTAAAGTAAGTTTGTAGGTCGATTTAAAGAAACTTTAATTTTAAGTTTTTTTGTAACGTTACCCATCTATTTTAATATTGTAGTGTTTCCCTGCTGAAGCAATAAATTATGGCGAAAGATTCGAGCTTTCGGATCGAAAAAATGAAGTTGTTTTCTTATCCCACTCATTGGTTGCTGTTCCCAAGATTTTTTAATCTAAGTATAAAGGGTGAGTCAAAAAGTCAGAAGAGTGGAATGGAGCATCTCTAATAAGCTAAGTTTTAATACGTCGAAATGCTCTGTGTAATGACTTTTAGTAGGAAGAAAAGGTTGCAAATTCATAACTTTGAAATGAAGAAGATGATTTTAAAAAGAAATGAATATGTTTGTGATTTGGGTGTTACGTTTGATTTAAGAAGATTTAGATGCAATTGCCTATATGCATTTAGATGCATATAGGCAATTGGGATTTATTCTTAGAAATTGCTTTGAATTTCAAAATAAGAATACCTTTAAAGTACTCTTTAATACATTCGTAAGAAGTAAGTTGGAGTACGCCTCATTCATTTGGAATACTGAATATATGACCTATAAATCTATAATTGAGAGAGTTCAAAAGAAATTTACCGTATTTGCAACTTTTGAGTACCAATGAGTTCACTTCCCTTGAGAGAAGGCGTGCTATCTTAGATGCTTATACATTGCATAGAATTTGGTTCAACAAACTTAAAATTGGTAACCAAATTGTTGAGAACATTGCCTTAAATGTACCGAGATTTGCTTCACGGTCGCAGACCAGTTTTTATGTAGACAAGCGCCGTACAGACGTTTTGTTTCACGCACCTGTTTACAGATCCTCTTGTTTGGTTAATAATCTTGTGGATGTTGACTTTTTTCGTTATTCGGATATTTTGAAAATTTGTTTTTCGATTACAACTGTTTATTTTTCTTTGGTGTTGGATGCTTTTCAATTCAGTTTTTCGGGTTAATGTTAAGTTACGGTCCTAGTAGTAGTAGTTTTATTTTATAAAACCTATGTAATTGGGGCTTGCCCTGTAGAGGTTTAATGGAAATAAATAAATGAAATAAGGTTACTTTTTCTTTACTGGAACACCTGTATATAGTTCCATGTTTCAATTCCATGACACCTCAACTTTCATGAAAACCCGTTCCCGATTGGGATGCAATTCATGAAAAATATTTACCACTTCGTCTTCTATCACCATAACCTGTGATTATTAAAATTTCAATAAATGTAATTTTGATTAAATTTTTAAAGGTTATTTGATCAAGAATAAACTTAATTACCCAAAATATGTTTGTACACTTTATAAGAAAGTGTTTTTCAAAATTTTGTATCTCCAACCCTAACTCAACCCAACCTAACCTAATCTAAATCTGCCCAACGAAACAGCAAGAGGGAATTTAAATAGAGAAAAGAAATATGAGGATAGCAAAGGACAAGAAAAGGATCTAAAGGTTTCAACGTTGGAAGAAATAGATTGAGTACAACTCCTGAACTGTGGATTTTGTGTTGACACAACAACTCTACCGCCTCGCCCGCAAGCGATCTCGGCGATTTGAGGCAAAATCGTTCATTACATTACCAAATCTTTTATAAGACGACGTTTATACTTAAATCGTCAAGGTCATCTGCAAGCTTTGCGCTACATCATTTGCATTATCGATTTCGTGTTGAGACATGAACTATAGCGCCTCGCCCGCAAGCGACCTCGGCGATTTGAGGCAAAATTGTTTATTACATTGCCAAATCTTTCATAAGATGACATTTATATTTAAATCGTCAAGGTCATCTGCAAGCGATGCGCTACATCTTTTGCATTGTCGATTTCGTGTTGAGACATCAACTCTAGCGCCTCGCCCGCAAGCGACCTCGACGATTTGAGGCAAAATCGTTCATTACATTACCAAATTTTTCATAAAACGATATTTTTACTTAAATCGTCAAGGTCATCTGCAAGCGATACGCTACATCCTTTGCATTGTCGATTTCGTGTTGAGACATCAACTCTAGCGCCTCGCCCGCAAGCGACCTCGGCGATTTGAGGCAAAATCGTTCATTACATTGCCAAATCTTTCATAAAACGACATTTATACTTAAATTGTCAAGATAATCTGTAATCGATGCGCTACATCCTTTGCATTGTCGATTTCGTGTTGAGACATCAACTCTAGCGCCTCGCCCGCAAGCGACCTCGGCGATTTGAAGCAAAATCGTTCATTACATTACCAAATCTTTCATAAAACGATATTTTTGCTTAAATCGTCAAGATCATCTGCAAGCGATACTCTACATTCTTTGCATTGTCGATTTCGTGTTGAGACATCAACTCTAGCGCCTCGCCCGCAAGCGACCTCGGCGATTTGAGGCAAAATCGTTCATTACATTGTCAAATCTTTCATAAGACGACATTTATAATTAAATCGTCAAAATGATCTGCAAGCGATGCGCTGCATCCTTTGCATTGTCGATTTCGTGTTGAGACATCAACTGTAGCACCTCGCCCGCAAGCGACCTCAGCGGTTAGAGGCAAAATCGTTCATTACATTGCCAAATCTTTCATAAGATGACATTTATACTTAAGTCGTCAAGATCATCTGCAAGCGATGCGCTACATCCTTTGCATTGTCGATTTCGTGTTGAGACATCAACTCTAGCGCCTCGCCCGCAAGCGACCTCGACGATTTGAGGCAAAATCGTTCATTACATTACCAAATTTTTCATAAAACGATATTTTTACTTAAATCGTCAAGGTCATCTGCAAGCGATACGCTACATCCTTTGCATTGTCGATTTCGTGTTGAGACATCAACTCTAGCGCCTCGCCCGCAAGCGACCTCGGCGATTTGAGGCAAAATCGTTCATTACATTGCCAAATCTTTCATAAAACGACATTTATACTTAAATTGTCAAGATAATCTGTAATCGATGCGCTACATCCTTTGCATTGTCGATTTCGTGTTGAGACATCAACTCTAGCGCCTCGCCCGCAAGCGACCTCGGCGATTTGAAGCAAAATCGTTCATTACATTACCAAATCTTTCATAAAACGATATTTTTGCTTAAATCGTCAAGATCATCTGCAAGCGATACTCTACATTCTTTGCATTTTCGATTTCGTGTTGAGACATCAACTCTAGCGCCTCGCCCGCAAGCGACCTCGGCGATTTGAGGCAAAATCGTTCATTACATTGTCAAATCTTTCATAAGACGACATTTATAATTAAATCGTCAAAATGATCTGCAAGCGATGCGCTGCATCCTTTGCATTGTCGATTTCGTGTTGAGACATCAACTGTAGCACCTCGCCCGCAAGCGACCTCAGCGGTTAGAGGCAAAATCGTTCATTACATTGCCAAATCTTTCATAAGATGACATTTATACTTAAGTCGTCAAGATCATCTGCAAGCGATGCGCTACATCCTTTGCATTGTCGATTTCGTGTTGAGACATCAACTCTAGCGATTCGTCCGCAAGCGACCTCGGCGATTTAAAGCAAAATCGTTCATTACATTACCAAATCTTTTATTACACGACATTTACACTTAAATCGCCAAGGTCATCTGCAAGCGATGTGCTACATCCTTTGCATTGTCGATTTCGTGTTGAGACATCAACTCTAGCGCCTCACCCGCAAGCGACCTCGGCGATTTGAGGCAAAATCGTTCATTACATTGCCAAATCTTTCATAAGACATTATTTATACTTAAATCGTCAATGTCATCTGCAAGCGATGCGCTATATCCTTTGCATTGTCGATTTCGTGTTGAGACATCAACTCTAGCGCCTCGCCCGCAAGCGACCTCGGCGATTTGAGGCAAGATCGTTCATTACATTACCAAATCTTTCATAAAACGATATTTTTACTTAAATCGTCAAGGTCATCTGCAAGCGATACGCTACATCCTTTGCATTGTCGATTTCGTGTTGAGACATCAACTCTAGCGCCTCGCCCGCAAGCGACCTCGGCGATTTGAGGCAAAATCGTTCATTACATTGCCAAATCTTTCATAAGACAACATTTCCACTTAAATCGTCGAGTTCATCTACAAGCGATGCGCTATATCCTTTGCATTGTCGATTTCGTGTTGAGACATCAACTCTAGCGCCTCGCCCGCAAGCGACATCGGCGATTTGAGACAAAATCGTTCATTACATGCCTTAATAATAAAATAGAATATGCAAAAAGAATATACAAAAGTAATAAACTCCACTAACTCACCCCACCGAGTTATGCATGCTGGGATGTGAAATAAAATAGGGCCTGATGAGAAAGATTATGACGGGGACAATAAAGAGAAAGGAGGAATTTGAGAGAGAGAGCTAAAAAGTAAAAAATGACGTAATTGAAAGCGAAGAAGGGAGTGAGGAGAGTATGTTTATGTGCATGCTTACAATGATAAGCAACTTCACCACTAAGACACCTATTTCCACCAGATACACCACAAAATGAAGAGAGAATTGAAACCAATCTAGCACCTCAACCTCAGGTCGAAAGGTTTTGATAAAATTTCCCCGAACTCATTAAAAGAGTTATGTTGGGATGAGACAAATTAAGTTAGAAAAATTTTTATTTATGATTTTAATTCAATATTAAACATGATCCAATCGTAATATTCGCTAATTCTCGTATAAAATTCAGGGAGAGTATTATTACAATCCATGCCTAAAGATAAAATTCCAATTTGTTCGTTATTAAACATTAAGGGACCCCCGGAATCAGCGTGACACGTCCCTTTTCCTTCTCCAGTAAAAACACAAATATAATATTGTTGTTCCACCTCAACATCGATTTTATCGACCAACATCTCTTTACATCGTTCCATCGGAATCGTTTTAACCTCAACAAACTGCAAGCCATGATCCGTGGTTTGATCCATAACCCCATCCAACATCCTATACCCCCATCCCGCCGTTAAACAGCTCAACTTTTCATTCGCACCAATCAAATTTGGATTTAACTTGACCGATTTGATACGTTCCGAGAGTTGAATCGGTTCTTGCAACGCCAAAATCGCAATGTCAAAACCGAGATTTCCCAGAGTAAAATCATCATGGAGGATTATTTCTTTCACGTCCCGTTTCGCTCCGTATCGCCAAAATAAGCTCCCCACCGAGATTCTTAAATCGTCCGGTTCGAAAAGCACTTCGTTTTGGAGATCATAACAACAATGGGCTGCCGTTAAAATTAAAAATTGATTTAAAATCGATCCGCCGCAAGCGTGCTCATCCCTTTGAAGTATCGAAACTAAATATGGAAATTTTCCTTCCGGCGCGTTTTCGCCGTTTGTTATTCTCGTCGATGGGGCCACATCGTGATATTTTAACGAATGAATTTGGGGAGAAAACAACAATTTTAGTACTAAAAAAAATACTCTTAATTTTGTTAATAACTCAGGCATTGTTAATCAAAATAAAATAATAACAAATAAATAAAATTTTTATTACGATTTTACAACATCGATATCACCGTTAAGCCCCCATTTTTCTTATTATAATCGTAATCATTGGAAATGACGATCGTATTTTGAGTGATCTTCCACGCAAAAGCAGCAACAAAACAACACGATATCGGCGATAATTTCGTATAGGCGAGTTTTACTCATTTCGAAATATTATTATGTCAAAAATAATTTTAATTTTGACGCATTTAATAACAATTTGTTCGTCACAAAACGTAACCTCATCAAAATTCGTCGTCGCGATTATTTTAAGAGGAACTTTTAAGTGTGCCGGAACAATTATTTCGCAAAATCACGTTTTAACGCAAGCTGATTGTTGTTACGAAAATTCAACATTAATCGAACCTAAAAATTTAATGGTTACTACCGGATCTCCGAAATGGGACATGGAAAGGCGCCGATACGTTTCGAAATGTATCACCCACGAAAATTTTTATCAAAAAAACGAAACCGACAAAAAATTCGACATCGCTATTTTAGTTTTGGAAACGGCGTTAATTTTAGACGAAAAAGTAAGCGTTGTTAAATTAGACGCTTTTACAGCTAATTTTAATAAAGTAGTCGAGGCAAAAGTCGCCGTTTGGAAAAAACCCGAGCTCGAAGATGATGCGAAATTAACGAACGAAACTAATCCAAGCATTTTAACGGATTTAAACGTGATTATTTTAACGAAAGCGGACTGCAAAGCGCTTCATAAAGAGGCGATGGAAGATTATTATTTTTGCGTTTCTTTAAAATCAGGGGATTATTGCGAGGAGGGAACAGGGTGGCCCCTTTTAATCGGCGAAAACGAACGGACTGTCCAAGTTGGGATTATCGATTATAACGATGATTTTTGTAAAAATTCATTGCCTCAATTATTTTATGGGACTTCTCATTATTACACTTGGATTAGAAACGAAATTAGAAAATTTGAATCGACTAAACGAAGGGGTAGTTCGTTGAGGAAACGAAATAGGTTTTATGCAACAACGACTGAAATAGTTAATAAAATTTGAATTAATTCATTTCATTTTTAAACGTTTTTAGTTAATGTTGATGCCTTAACCTTAATCACTTGGGGTGTTGATACAATAAGAGGATTAAGAAATATTTTGGGATGATCAATTCGATTTTCCTCAACCTAACTCCTCACACAAAAGTGCTCTCTAAAGATTGAATCATTTCTTAAAATATATTGTTAAATACATTTGGTATCTTAATGAAGGCATGTAATGAACGATTTAGTTTCAAACGACCTTGATGATTTGAGTATAAATGTCTTGTTATTAAAGATTTGGTTTCTCAATCAAGGTATGTAATGAACGATTTTGCTTCAAATTGCCGAGGTCGCTTGCGGGCGAGGCGCTAGACTTAATATATCAATACAAAATCGATGATTCAAATCAATATTAATGTCTTCTTATGAAAACCTTTGAGACGTACAATGAACGTTTTAATTCTAAATCGCCGAGTTGGCTTGCGGGCGAGGCGCTACAGCTGATATATCAACACGAAATCAACAATTCAAAGGTTGTAGCGCCTTGACCGGAAGTGACCTTGACGATTTGAGTATAAATGATCTTCTTATGACAGATTTGGCAATGTAATGAACGATTTTGCCTCAAATCGCCAAGGTCGCTTGCGGGCGAGGCGCTAGAGTTGAAGAGTCAACACGAAATCGACAATTCAAAGGTTGTAGCACCTCGTTCGTAAGTGACCTTGACTTGCGGGCGATGCACTAGAGTTGATGTATCATTTTGCGAACTTCAAACCAAGACTTCTTTCCTTCTCATTGGTAATAATGACCATCCTTGTGTACAATAAAGAAACTCTCGATAACATCTTGACAAATTCAAATTTTAACTCCAAGAAATACTGTCTTCACATAACATATCTAAATTTCTTCAGGGGTTGAATTGGATTATAAAGTATAACAATGAACACCCAAAACGATAAAGGTCATTATTCTATCAGAGCTGCTAAAATGTTGGCAAACTCTCTGGAAAAGCTCGATTCAACTCAACCCAAACTCAATCAATCCCAATCTAATTCTTTTTTTTTTTAATGAACATGTTTTCAAAAGACGCACAAGAAAACCAGAAAGTTTCGTGCTTATTTTGTTGATAATGATGAATGGGAGGATCCTTTGAAAGCGAAATGGATGAAACTGTAATTAAAAGGGTTCAAGAAGGAATTTCGGAAAGAGTTTAGTTAGTTAAGGAAGGTTTACAAGGGCAGAGTTGTTGAAAAGTTGATGCTCAAGTTTCGATTAGGCACGAAAAAGTTTATCTCTCCCATCAAAATAAAGCATATCTCATTATAATGATTGTATGATACAGATCCTTATTATACATTAATGTTGACTAAACAAGGTATTAAGATATCTCACATATCAATAAAATTGCGGAATAACAAAAACTTAAGCAACACAATAATAAGATTCTAGAACTTAATCATATCTTAGAGCAGATTTAAGTTGTACTCCAAATCAATTGAATTATTGATGATTCAATCATTAAGGAGGGATATCTGTATGTGAAGTATGTTGTAAAATATATAATAAAAAGAAATTACTCTCATATGTAAAAATGTGGTTTAAATCCAAAAACACCTTGAATCATCGCATATAACGTGGACGATTCTAAACTTAAGTTAAAGGTGCTTTTTGTACGATGAAGTTTTGGAGATTCGTTCGGAATGGCTGATGGCGATCACGTGATGCCATCAGCACGTGAGAAATCTCAAAATATATTTTCACTAGAACTTGACAACCTCAGATTTTGTATCTATTGCCCAGAAACGCTAAAAGTTGCTTGCCTCAGTATGTATTAGTTATTTGTATGAATATAAAATGTGTCAAGTTGACTTTTGTGTGTATGGTCTAGAAATGACAAATTTGCTTACCTTGGTATGTATTGATGTCAAATACCATCTCGCCTAACCCTCTAAAAATCATTTTTTTCGTTTTCTCCTTTTAAATTACCATTTCTTTGTCCTCCTTTGTCAGTTGTTCTTCTCCATCCTTGCAGATTCTATTTTCCTCTCAGCTATCTGTCGTACCCACTTTCGATTTCTCACTTGCTCGTCTGAAAATAAAAATGAGATAATACATTAATTGTCTATTATAACTCCTCTGTCTTTAGGTCTATCAATTTTTGTTTGTTTTATGGCCGGTTTCTCGTACGTATTCACATGTCGATATCGAACCGATATTGTGCTGTTGATCGATAACTTGAGCGATATCCGTTCATTGGTTTTCTGAAAGGGCCAATAGGAGATATCGGACCGATATCGAATCGATAACTATATGGCATGCAACAAGTACCTATATCGACTCGATAAGTGTGATTAACGACAGTATACGACGTATGGCAAAAGTGATGGTTATTTTCTAATTTATATTTACATAAACATTTACGTTATTAAACATTGTGCATTATTTTGTAATTTTTAAAAAGGAGATTTCCATTTCCACCTAAGAATTCAGGTCGATTTTATCAATTTCAAGTACATCCAAACACCTATATTCTAAAAATTCATTATAATGATAACATTTTATCATGCTGAGATGAATTAGAAAATCTATTCGTTTTTGAGATAAAGATTATAAGTTAACCTAATTTTTTAGGTTTTTTTGAAATTAATAATCTTGTTTTAAAAAATCGCGAAAGATCGAATTCTTAAGATATCTTAATGAATTATTCATAATTTGTAAAAGAAAGTGTCTATTTTCTCGTGATGAAAGCGGATCTTGAAAATATTTATTCGTTTTTGAGATAGAAATCATTAAATCAACGTGAACGTTTATGGCTGTCTCAAGTTAATTAAAAATCACCAAAAAAATCGAATTCTTGAGATATTTTAATGAAACATTGAAAATTTATATAAGTAAGTATCTATTTTGTCATGGTGAGAACCAAATTAGAAAATCTTTATTCGTTTTTGAGATAAAGATTATTTAAGTTAACCTAATTTTTTATGATTTTTTGAAATTAATAATCTTGCTTTAAAAAATCACGAGAAATGGAATTCTTAAGATATCTTAATGAATTATAAATGGTTTATAGAGGAAAGTATCTACTTTCTTATGATAAAACCGGATCTTGAAAATATTTATTCCGTTTTGAGATATAAATCATTAAATTAATCGTGAACATTTATGGCTATCTCAAGTTAATTAAAAATCACCAAAGATCGAATTCTTGAGATATTTTAATGAAACATTCAAAATTTATAGAGGCAAGTGTCTATTTTGTCATGGTGAGAACCACATTAGAAAATCTTTATTCGTTTTTGAGATAAAGATTATTTAAGTTAACCTAATTTTTTATGATTTCTTGAAATTAATAATCTTGTTTTAAAAAATCACGAAAAATCGAATTCTTAAGATATCTTAATGAATTATTCATAATTTGTAGAGGAAAGTGTCTATTTTCTCGTGATGAAAGCGGATCTTGAAAATATTTATTCGTTTTTGAGATAGAAATCATTAAATAAACGTGAACGTTTATGGCTGTCTCAAGTTAATTAAAAATCACCAAAAAAATCGAATTCTTGAGATATTTTAATGAAACATTAAAAATTTATATAAGTAAGTGTCTATTTTATGATGGTGAGAACGAAATTAGAAAATCTTTATTCGTTTTTGAGATAAAGATTATTTAAGTTAACCTAATTTTTTATGATTTTTTGAAATTAATAATCTTGTTTTAAAAAATCGTGAGAAATCGAATTCTTAAGACATTTTAATGAATTATTCATGATTTATAGAGAAAAGTGTTTATTTCCTCGTGATGAAAGCGGATCTTGAAAATATTTATTCGTTTTTGAGATATAAATAATTAAATTTAACGTGAACATTTATGGCTGTCTCAAGTTAATTAAAAATCACAAAAAATCGAATTCTTGAGATATTTTAATGAAACATTCAAAATTTATAGAGGCAAGTGTCTATTTTGTCATGGTGAGAACCACATTAGAAAATCTTTATTCGTTTTTGAGATAAAGATTATTTAAGTAAACCTAATTTTTTATGATTTCTTGAAATTAATAATCTTGTTTTAAAAAATCACGAAAAATCGAATTCTTAAGATATCTTAATGAATTATTCATAATTTGTAGAGGAAAGTGTCTATTTTCTCGTGATGAAAGCGGATCTTGAAAATATTTATTCGTTTTTGAGATAGAAATCATTAAATAAACGTGAACGTTTATGGCTGTCTCAAGTTAATTAAAAATCACCAAAAAAATCGAATTCTTGAGATATTTTAATGAAACATTGAATTTCAAAGTAAATTCTAAGTAAACCTAATTTTTTATGATTTTTTGAAATTAATAATCTTCTTTTAAAAAATCACGAAAATCGAATTCTTGAGATATTTTAATGAAAATTTTTTTGATTTTTTTTTTATTATTTATGATTTATAGAGCAAAGTGTCTACTTTCTCGTGATGTAACCGGATCTTGAATATATTTATTCGTTTTTAAGATATAAATCATTAAATTCAACGTGAACATTTATGGCTATCTCAAGTTAATTGACAAGTTAATAAAAAATCGAATGTTTGAGATATTTTAATGATACAACCAAAATTTATAGAGATAAGTGTCTATTTTGTCATGGTGAGAATCAAATTAGAAAATCTTTATTCGTTTTAGATATAAACATTATTGAAGTTGACCTAATTTTTTATGATTTTTGAAATAAATAATGAATATAATTTACCTACAATTGTTCTCTGTGTAATTGAGCCTTTGAAATGTTTTCTTATTTGTTAATTATGTTCTCTTACTAATTATTTTGGCTATTATTTGATTTTCTTTCGTTCATTTTCATTATTATTAATTTCTTGTTCAGCAATTTTTTATTTTTGTTAAGAAATTATTTGTTTATGTTTCTTATTGTGTTTCATTGCTGGATGCTGCACTGGGCTTGTCCAGTTTTCATCTCAAATATAATAAATAAATAATTTTACGAATTGTTATTGAAAATTTTTACCGCCACCTATCGACGGGAATAAACAAGTAATCGATTTTTTGGCAGAACTGAAAAAACCATTCGATAACTATTGTGTGCAATATCTGTCGATCAGTTCCTACCAGAACACCAATAGGCGATATCGACTCCATAAAAGATATCGATCCAATAACTGTCGCTCCGATATCTACTCAATACTATAACGTACGAGAAACCGGGTCTTATATAATCAAAGCATAGTGCCAATCCAACCCAACTTAATTTAGCCTAACCCAACGTGTTGTATATATTTAAAAAAGTAAAAGTAACATTCGAGAATAGTTGTCTTAAGAGACGTACGGCTAAATCCGAATGTTTCTAATTCTAAGTCTAGTGTTAGCTTTAATACTAGTGTTAGTACTGGTTGTAGCTTTCACTCGGTGTTTGATTGTATATATTTCAAAGAGTAAAACTACAACTAACACTAGACCTATGTCAAGAAACGTTCGTGAAACGTGCGTCAAAGACACTCGCACGGCTAAACCCAAATGTTTCTAGTCATAGGTCTAGTGGTAGTTCTAGTTTTACTTGTAATTCAGTATAAATATGTTATAAATGTTTAATGATCTAAAAGTAGAACTCATATTAAACTTACAACTAGAAACATTCGAATTTGGCGTCTTAAGAGATGTACGGCTAAACCTGAATGTTTCTGGTTCTAAGTCTAGTGTTGGTTTTAATGCTAGTACTAGTTATGTTAAAACTAGAACTAACTGTTTATGATAAATAATAATAAATCAAAAAAAATATTTAATTTTTTATTGATATAGTTTGTTTAATCCAATGAATATAATCAAAAAGTTTCGTATACACTTCCGGTTGGGTATTATTGCAATCACCACCATAAGAAACCAACCCAATCTGATAAAACTTATTCCTACTTTTAATAACGAGAGGTCCGCCTGAATCTCCACTACAAGAACCTCTCATATCTTCACTACTAACGCAAAGATTTGTGTTGGCAAATCTGCTATAAATCATCTTACAATAATATTCCGGCACAATAAACACATCGACATATCGTAATTGATCCGATGGTAGTTCAGTTAAATAGAATCCCTCGTTAAAAAGTCCCCACCCGATAACGGTGGCTTTCACCAAATTATCTTCATTTATATCGCGATCAATCTTCGACGGGTATACTTTAATCGTTGAAATTTCTTTCTTTTTTAATCGAATCTTATTGATTCTTAGCAACGAGATATCATTGTTTTTGAGTTTTCGATCGAACAAGGGGTGAACAATAATTTTCGTTACGTTCCTAATTTTACCTTCTTCCCAATAAACGCTTCCCAACGAGACGGTAATCGTCGATTCTCTCAGAATTTTATCATCTTTATCGTAACAACAATGAGCAGCCGTTAAAATGTACGATGTTGAAACGATCGTTCCTCCACATCGATGATATGAATGCACGGAGATACTTGCCATGAACGGGTGTAGACCAGGAGGTGATAATTTGCCATCGATGATTCGTTTCGATTTAATATTAATATTTTGGGTTGATTTCGTCGAGTAAGTTTTAATTATTAAGAATATTAAGATTGTTTCGATTGGTTTTTGAAAGTTCATTGTTTTTTTTTCTTTGTTAATAATAATAAATAAAATGATTTTATGGGTAATTTTTTTGTAAATATTAATATGTAAGTAAAAAAATATATATGTAAAAAAGGATATTTTTATGTGCAGCAAAACAATTAAATCGTGTAGGTTTGAATAATTACATTGATTGCAGCAAAATGTTTCAAAAAAACACGTCTTGTTTAAAATGTTAAAAGTAATCTTGCTCATTTTTGCGATTACGATATTAATATTAATAAAATCCTTCGATGGTTACGAATCGGAACGATTCGATTTCAGCAGGAGGAATCAACCCTGTAACTTAATTTCGATTGTAATACGTTAATTTAATCGTTTCTTTTTTAGTGATTAAAATTAAGAAAAAGACTCGGATTATCGATGGGACCCCGGCCATCAATGGGCAATGGCCTTTCGTTGTAAGCATTCAAAACGAAGAACAACACGTTTGTGGGGGAGCGATTATAAATCAACGTTACGTTTTAACCGCGTGTCATTGTTTCGTAGAGGATGATGATGTTTTAAAAGAGGAGGATGTAATGATAAGTGTTGGGAATGTGAATTGGCGCGAAGGCGAACTCCATTCGGTCGAGAAGATAATTGTACACGAAAATTATGATAGCGATGCCGTTATAAATGATATCGCTTTGGCGAGAGTTAAGAAGCCCTTTATTTTTAATGCGAACGTGCAACCGATTAAGCCGAGCCCCACAAACATCGATGATGATAGATTGCCGGTTTCAGCGACGGTCATCGGATGGGGGTTCACCAACATTGGGAAAAAATTGGTTGCTGTCGCCTCGGAAATCCTAAATTACGTCCAATTAAAAACGATCCCTTGGTACAAATGTAGGGAGTATTACTCAGATATTTATCCGACTAATCTATGTATGACGAGTGGGTCGATGAAGGGGAGTTGCAACGGCGATTCAGGAGGACCTTTAGTTACTTATACCGATAAAGGGTTGGTCCAAATCGGGTTGGTATCCTACGGAGACGATTGCAACAACACCAAACCCGAGGTTTACACGCGAGTTCCTTTGTATTTAGATTGGATAGAAGATAACATGATTATGGATTAAATTAAATAAATTTAAAAAAATTGCAATTAACACCCACTTAATCAATTAATTAACCCTCCCACATCACCCGAGTTAACTTCATCACAACAATGAAATCAACTCGTTGCTATTTTTTCGTCATCTCGCAAATCTTACTTTTCAAAACGACCAAATCAGTTCAAAACAGAATCATAAACGGGACAATATCTCTCCCAGCCGAGCACCCATACACTTCCGCTTTAATTTACAACAACGAATATCATTGTGCAGGCTCGATAATCTCGCCAAATTACATTCTAACAGCCGCGCATTGTTTCGTCGACTTAAACATTGAAGAAACCACATATTTATCGATCGATCATTTTGAAGTGTCCGTAGGCAGCGAGGAATGGAATAAAGGAGCTCGGTACAAAGTCAAGAAAATCGTGCAACACCCTCAGTACGTAAACGAATATCTTTACAACGATATAGTTTTAGTAAACATCGACTCGAACCTTCAATTCAACGATCACGTCAAATGGATTCCTCTTTTTCCCCATTTTCTAAAGGACAACAAAATAAAGGTGGTTGCGAAAGTTATGGGGTGGGGATACACGAACGACGGGTATTTCTTGAAAACCCAAGAATCGAAACATTTACAAACAGTCGTGTTGGAATCGATACCGTTGATGGAGTGCAAAAAATTGTCTCCTTATATTAGAAAATCAAACATTTGCATGTGGGGGGTTCAAAAAGGGACTTGCACCGGGGATTCGGGGGGGCCGTTAATCGCAAAAATTAACAAGGTGGTTTATCAAATTGGATTGGTTTCTTATGGCACCGATTGTAATAACACCACCCCAGAAATTTATACCAGAATTTCATCCTTTTTTGGGTGGATCTCGAAAAACGTGCGTTTACCACATCCTTTAACCGGTTATAATTAATTAGTTAATTAAGTAATTAGAATTATTTTAAGGTATTAAAGGAAATAAATAAAAACAAAAAAAATATTCTTTACTAAACTCAATTTTACTAAGCCTCATCGTGTCCTTAATCCATTCATAAAACGACGAAATTCTAGTATAAACCTCAGGAACGCTGTTATTGCAATTCCCCCCATAAGAAACTAACCCGATTTGCATAATTTTTCTAGTTTCTGTACTAACAAGGGGACCTCCAGAATCCCCCGTGCAACTTCCTCTCATCTTATACCCCGTCATGCAAATATTCGTCACTTTTAAGTTCTTGTAATATTTTTTGCACTCATCATAAGGCACGCTAAAAATTTCGACCGATTCCAAAACTAAAGAAGCCCTATTGACAAGAAGTTTCTCTTCGTTCGTGTAACCCCAACCAATAACGGTGGCGGTGATGTTCATACGATCGTCGAGAACTTTAAGTGGATGTATTTTAACCCACCCCACGCCTTTCCTAAAATTAATTTTCTCTTTTAATCGCAACAAAGCGATGTCGTTTACGTTCGTTTTTCGTTCGTAGAAGGGGTGCAAATATTTTTTTATTACTTGGTATCGTTGGCCGTCCGCCCAATATTTACTTCCGACGGAGATTTTTAAATTTTCCGGCAATCGTTCTTTGTCGCGGCTAAAACAACAGTGTCCGGCTGTTAAAATAATGAAATGGCTTATTATTGAGCCCCCACAAACGTGTCTTTCTTTGTGAAGGAGGCTAGCGACAAACTCAAAAAGTTCTAATTCAACATTAACCCCCTCGATTATTCTCAAACTTAGTTCTTCGTCGACGTTTGCTTGGTTACTTTGTAAATCGGGGTCGTCATCTTTAACTTCAATCAGGCTTGTTTTTTTAGTTAAGAATAAAATGTTACACAATATGATTTTTAAGTTGAATAACATCGTTTTAAACCTCAAAAACAATTACAATCGAAATAATAAATTAAATCTTTATTGCGGTATTTTTTATTGAGATATCGCATTGTACTCAAAAATTTATTATCTTTGATATTTCTGATTAACATTAATCTTAATATCTTTTAACATCAATGTTTTTGGGTTGGGATGAACTGGGTTGGATTGAATCGGGTTTAATTGGGTTAAATGAAGACTCCCTTCTTGCGAGTTTTTAATGGGATTTTGAGAAATGGAGAGTTTCCGAAAATATGGAAAGGAGCAAAACTTCTGTTGATTGAAAAACCATTAAAACCAGACGGATCCCAAGCTTATCGCCCCTTATGCCTGCTAAGTGCCATAGGAAAATTATTAGAGGCTAATAAATAAAAGACTCATCGACCAACTTGAGGATAGCGAAGGAATTAGTGATCTTCAATTTGCCTATAGGAAGGGAAGAAGCACGCTGGACGCTGTAATGACAGTTATCGAAATCGTCAAGAAACGGAAAAACATATCATTAACAAATAGAGGTTTTAGTATAATGGTGTTAATGGATATCAAAAACGCTTTCAATACGGCGCCATGGAAAGAAGTAAAAAAGGCGTACACCTTTCACAGAGTTTTATATATGTCCCAAATGGGCAAGCGAAGCAGATGAGCTGCGGAGTACCACAAGGCTCAGTTGTGGGAGGTACACTATGGAATTTGTTTTATAACAAAGTTCTAGAATAAAAACAGGACGAAGGCGTGGTAATGATAGGTTACGCAGATGACTTGGCACTTCTGATTTCGTGGATGACGTGAGAGGATATAGTGGATAAGGCAGAATATTCCATCTTAAGAGTAGCGAAATGCCTAGAAGAAATCGGCTTAAAACTGGAAGAATGCAAGACGGAAGTGGTAATTTTAGAAGGCAGAAGAAAGTTTAATCAAGTGAACATTAGAGTAGGTAATACAGTAGTGCATAGTGAAAGGTCAGTGAAATACCTGGGTGTGACACTCGACAAAGACATAAAAATGACAAAACATGTAAGAGTGGTCTGTGCAAAAGCGGCAAAAATCCAAAATACTCTAACCAGATTAATGCCAAATATCGGAGGCCCTTCTCAAAAGAAGAGAAAGATATTGGCGACAATATCGATAAGACATTGATACTATATGGAGCCCCTGCGTGGCAGAGTGCACTCAGACATAAAAAATGCAAAAACATGCTTAGAAGTATAGAAAGAAAACACGCAATTTCTATCACAGCAGCGTACCGAACTGTATCAACCGAAGCAGTGGGCGCTCTAGCAGGCGTCCATCTTTGGACTTACTGGTATGGGGAAGAACGGAAAATTATAGTGATAAAAGGTAGTAACAGGGAAGAAGTTCAACAGAGAATGCTTCAGAAATGGCAGCAGAGATGGACAAACTACAACGGATGGGCTAGCGTATTTATAAAGAATGTGCAAACCTGGCAAGAAAGAGGACCTCCAACAGATTTCTATCTGACACAAGCGATTACGGTGCATGGCTCGTTCGCCAGCTACCTAAAAAATATAAAGAAAATCGATAGTGATGTGTGCTGGTATGGATGTGACGTACCAGATACACCCGAACACACTTTGTTTGACTGCCTAAGATTCGAAGTAAGAAAGAAAACAGCGGAGACGAAAATAGGTTTATTAATAAACAAGAACACGGTGGCGAATATACTAACGATCGGTGGAAGAAAAACAGAAGAACTGGTGGGTTACCTTAGAGCAATAATGATAATAAAGAACAAAGAAGAAACTACCGTTAAAGGAAGGAACGAGGAGACGACTCCTGGATAGATGAAATAATGAAAGAAGATAGTAGAAATTGAGAATTTGAAGAAAGAAGATAACGGCGCGAGAAATTGGATTACTTGCGCACCCGGTATGTATAGAATTAATATTATTTCAAAAAGTAACGATCAATATGTTTCACGTAATGGCGGGACGTAAGGAACACAGGAAAGAAGAATTAGGACAAAGTCACCCCCACCTCGTAGGAGGAAATCAACGGGATAATAAACGAAGAAGTTTGAACAACACGAGGAGTGAAGTCGCTCCTCGCCCCGGTATGTATTGAAACAATATGATTTCAAAAAGTAACGATCTATATTTGTATGTACCACAATACACGAGATGCGAATGCATCAAGAAGATGAATAAAATGATGGAACATGAGATGATGTTTGGATCTCCGATGCAATACCGAATAGGTGATTCCGGAGAAGACGAGGAAAGGGGTTTTTAGTGGGTCGGGGTTAAGATATAACCCCAACCCCACACTATCTGGTAGCCCATCACCCCAGGCCTGATGTCTGTTCGCAGATTTTCCCCGACCTCGTAAAGAAAGGGTTAAATGAGGAGATAAAGATGTATTATCCTCGATTACAATGCGTATGAGTGCTGAG
The DNA here is from genome assembly GCA_036711965.1 of Onthophagus sagittarius. Taxonomy (NCBI): domain Eukaryota; kingdom Metazoa; phylum Arthropoda; class Insecta; order Coleoptera; family Scarabaeidae; genus Onthophagus; species Onthophagus sagittarius. Next base: position 19,391,241 of record JASERS010000010.1, on the reverse strand, counting down.
TGCTACAAAATGTGAATTCTAAAAAATGGGTCCGCACCTCAGAGAGAATACTGGGCCAACAAAATGTGTCTCCTCTGTGTTGATACATCAACTTTAGCGCCTCGCCTACAAGCGTCCTCAACGATTTGAGACGAAATCATTCATTACATGTCTTGGTTGAGATACCAAATTTGTCATAAAATGACATACTCAAATTGCCCACGTATCTGGCGACTATGTACTCAAATATCCTACAAGCTTAATAATATGGGCATTAAAGTGGCAGCACATAAGATCGGAGTGGTGGTATTGCAGGGAATAAGAAAGTCGTCCAATTCAAAAAAGCGTTCCAGTGATAATATATTGACGACACATATCAATAAATGAAGAAGTCACGAAGATGACTAACATACTTCGGAGAATAATGCCAAAGATCTATTAACAGAAAACTGTTGGTGAGACACTACACTATGATGTACCACGTTGGTGCTGCATACATTGGTGTATACATAGATGACGTCGATTTACTATACTACGTCCACCATAAAAATCGAAGCAATACAGTCGTATGTCCCCTGTGGTGTTACGAGTTGAGATGAATGGGAAGCAAGGTGGAAGACACATGAGGATTACTCATACTAGATATCAAATCATGGTAGTCATATCAACGAAAGTGAGAGGAACCTAGCTACAATCTGATACAGTTTCTGACAAGACACGGAAAATTTAGTAATTATTTTCGAAAATCAGCTCAGACATCTGCTTGTTTTGAGATAGATACTGCACAGCATATCATTCTATGTGTAAGATACCAAAAACAAAGAGAGGATATAATGTAATCCGGCAGATAGACAACGAGAGGAAATTGAGTCCCGTATCGAAAATGTGTGGGGAAATTCTCACAATAAAAGAGGGGTAAGAGAAAAACCAGGAGAGAGTAATGAGTAATGAAGAGCAGGTCAGTGGGTCATCAGGTTACAAGGTGTAAATAAAAGGTTACAAAAGTTAAAGGCAAATTTTTTGTTTTACGCTACCATATGGATGGGGTATATCAAGGATGACGGAGGTGAAAGAAGAAAAGTCCAAGTAGAACTCCAAAGATGTGTTTCCTACTAGTTTCAAGAACTACCAGCAAGTGAAAGTTGTGCTTCCCCAACTGCACAATATTATCCAGCTACTCAAGATCCGTGACTGGGTGTCTGTTCACAGACATTTTGTCCCTAATACCCATTAATATCAATAGTTTTGACCTGGGTTGGGTTGGGTTATTTAAATGGTCGAGCATACTTTCTTCCAATGTGACAGATGGGAGACTACAAGAACAATAATGGAGAGGAAGGTGGGCAGACGAATAACACCAGGCAACTATGTGACGAAGATGATAGAAAACGAGAAAAACTGGGTGGCGATAGAAGACTTTATCAGGGAAATTATTACTGCAAAGGAGAGGGACGAGAGAGAAGAGGAACAGAGGATGATAGGGGCGCTTGTCCAACCCCTCAGTCAGGTACATTAAGTATATGATTTTATTAAAAGTTGAGTGTTTTTTTTTGTTTGTTTTGCACGGCGTTCATTGAATGGCGATGGAGAGCATCATTAGGGAGATATGAGAAGAAGAATGTAGGATAATAAGGGGCGCCTGTCCAGCCCCTCAGTCAGGTACATTAAGGCTATGATTTTATTAAAAGTTGAATGGTTTCTTTTTGTATTGTTATGTTTTGTTTTGCGATGGAGAGCATCATCAGAGGAAAACTGAAGAAAACTCGTGAGAGTGTTTCCGGAGAGGACGAGGACAAGGGTTTTTAGTGGGTCGGGGTTAATTACTAGCCCCAACCCCACACTATCTGGCCGCCCATCATCCCAGGCCAGATGTCTGTTGAGCAGATTTTTCCCGACCTCGTAAAAAAAGGGTTATTTAAATGGTAATAATAAAAATAGTAACGAAAATTGTAGCGCCTCGCCCGCAAGCGACCTCGGCGGAATGAAAATAGGGTCGTCTTATAGGAGAATTTATATGTTTACTAAGATATATAAAAAACGATTTAGCCTCAAATCGCCGAGGTTGCTTGCGGGTGAGGCACCGGATTTGAAATGTTTACAGAAAATCGTCAATTTTTGAAGATTGCAGCGCCTCGCCCGCAAACGACCTTGGAGGAGTAAGATTAAGATCGTCTCATAGATGACTATATAATATACGTTTACTAAGATGTACAAGGAACGATTTCACCTCAAATCGCCGAGGTCGCTTGCAGGCGAGGCACCGGATTTGAAATGTTTATAGAAAATCATCCAATTTGGAAGATTGTAGCGCCTCGCCCGCAAACGACCTCGGCGAAGTAAGAATAGGGTAGAGTTGGGTTGAATCGTCCCAAATATTTTAAACATAAATAGTTATGAGCTGGGTTGGGTTGGATTGAAAAATCCCTAATACATTTGAAACCAATACTCATTATACGCCAAATCTTTTAATGTGAATGATGATTAACAAAACTTTAGGTCATAACCTAGTGTCGCAAAAATGTTGGTTATAGCAAAACCTCCAACTTAAAAAATGATTATTCTTGAGACTTTCAAGAAGACCATGATTCCAGTGATACGACTTTTAAATTTGCATCCTTTTTGCACCTATAAATGATGTGATATGAGCTCCAAGAGACAACTTTTGAAGAGTAGAGCTTGGACAAGATCTTATTGCAAACGGTACATCAAGACATGCTAATTGCTGAATTCGTATGAGGTATTATTGCATTGTCTTAGATATCGCATTGTACTCAAAAATTTATTATCTTTGATATTTCTGATTAACATTAATCCTAATATCTTTTAATATCAATGTTTTTGGGTTTGGATGAACCATCCCTAATACTTTTGAAACCAATACTCATTATACGCCAAATCTTTTTATGTGAATGATGATTAACAAAACTTTAGGTCATAACCTTGAGTGTCGTAAAAATGTTTTTTGCATCAAAACCTCCAACTTAAAAAATGATTATTCTCGAGATTTTCAAGAAGACCATGATTCCAGTGATACGACTTTTAAGTTTGCCTCCTTTTGCACCTATAAATGATGTGATATCAGCTCCAAGAGACAACTTTTGAAGAGTAGAGCTTGGACAAGATCTCATTGCAAACGGTACATCAAAACATGTTAATTGCTGAATTCGTGTGAGGTATTGTTGCACTGTCTTAGATATCGCATTGTACTCAAAAATTTATTACCTTTGATATTTCTGATTAACATTAATCCTAATATCTTTTAATATCAATGTTTCTGGGTTGGGATGAACCATCCCTAATACTTTTGAAACCAATACTTATTATACGCCAAATCTTTTAATGTGAATGATGATTAACAAAACTTTAGGTCATAACCTAGAGTGTCGTAAAAATGTTGATTGCAGCAAAACTTAAACTTAAAAAATGATTATTCTCGAGATTTTCAAGAAGATCATGATTCCAGTGATACGACTTTTAAATTTGCCTCCTTTTGCGCCTATAAATGATGTGATATCAGCTCCAAGAGACAACTTTTGAAGAGGAGAACTTGGACAAGATCTCATTGCAAACGCATCAAGACATGCTAATTGCTGAATTCGTATGAGGTATTGTTACGCTGTCTTGTGAGTTGTGGGTCTGATTCCTGCCATATAGGTCATGTTCCTTCCAAAAAGTCTGTAGCTTATCTGATTATCCATGATATTTTTGCACCTCGAATTTTTTCTTAATTCTTTTTCTACATACTTAGATCTTAATTAAGTCTTCTATAAATATTTTTAGTAAAAAAGAATCATTTTGCCAGCTTTTTCCATTTACTATCTCCCTTAGAATTCTTCCAGAACCCTTCAAAATTCTTTTTCTTCTTACGTTCATTTTAATTAGGCATTTTGGACAATTTTTACATAAATAAGAACCATTTTGCTACAAACCAGCCAATTTTCTCCTTTTACTAACTTTTTTGGAAAAAACCCAAAATCTTATTTCCACATTCTGATAAATCAAGTTGGATTAAAATGTTTCGAATCTTATTTTAACGTTTTAAATAGAATATAAAACACTTCTTATCTCCATCCCACATTTAAGACATAAAAACGAATTTATCTCCCAACGTGTATTAATTAAAACTTATTTAAAATGTACCCGCTAAAATTATTCTTGCTTCTCTTATATTTCACCGTATCAGAAACGAAGCCTCGGCAAAGAAAAAAAAGCAAACGCATCATCGAGGGCGAAGTGGCCGATCAAAGTGATTTTCCATTTATTGCAAGCATAATCGACGAAGGTAGCCACGTTTGCGGGGCTTCCATCATTTCGGATCGTTACGTTTTAACAGCGGCTCATTGTACGTATATCGTAGGATTTATTCCAAGAGATTTAGACAATACCCTCGTTTCCGTTGGATCTTCAAATTGGCAATCGGGAACCAAGTATAAAATATCGAGAATGTACGCTCACGTTAATTATAGTGCCGTTTTGACTTTGAACGATATTGGGTTGTTCAAAACCGCGAAGAAAATCGAGTTTTCTTTTAATGTTCAACCGGTTAAGCTAAATACGAAGGATTTACCTGAAGAATCTGGGTTGAAATGTATCGTGGTTGGATGGGGATATACAAGTAATGGGGGTTATATGATAGATGAAGCTGCGGATACTTTAAATGTTGTTAAAATTAGCACGATAAGCACTGAAAGTTGTCGGAGAATTTACGGAAATATCGATGAAAGAAATATTTGCTTAACTGGGGCGAGTCGAAAAGGAACTTGCAGTGGGGATTCCGGAGGGCCTCTTTTGTATTCCGATGAAGGCGATTTAATCCAAATTGGATTGGTTTCTTTTGGAGGCGATTGCAATAACACCGCACCTGAAGTCCATACGAGTGTTTCTTATTTTAGCGATTGGATAACAGAATCGATGAGGTTGTTAGATTCATATGATGATAACGATTATATTCAAAATCACGATCACCATGATGATGATTTTGGACATAATTACCCTATACTTTTTACTTGGTTTCGCAAAAATTTCGAGAAAATTCACCCAAAAAAAACACGAAGGAGAAGATTACGCAGAGCCAAACTAAACGGTTTAAGAAAAAAAACTAAATTAAAAAAGTAGCAATAAAATCTTAATTTATAATTTTCTAATTTTATTTTATGGCCGATCTCGAAATAAAAAAATCGATTTCGCGGTTCAACTAAATCCAACTAACCGTCTTAATTAACTCAGGAATTACGATTTTGATTTCCTGAAACAGTTTAAACCTCATATCCGCTTAAAATGACTAAAAGAAAATTAGTTAGTTTCGTTCCAATATTATCATTAATTTTTTCTTTAAACTTAATCCTCATTTGCTTAACCCAACAAATAAAGCAAATGGGAAACCGTATTACGAACGGCACAGAAGCCTTAATGAATTCATACCCATTTATGGCAAGTATAATTTTTCACGGTGGACATAAATGTGGAGGATCCATAATTTCGAACGATTGGATTTTAACCGCGGCGCATTGTTGTTATTACGACGGTAAAGAAGTTGGAGATAATCTAATACAAATTTCCGTTGGAAACGTTTATTGGCGAGACGGTACATTATATAGAGTCAACAAAAAATTTATACACGAAAGTTACGATCCCAACAACGTAATCAACGACATCGCGCTATTTAAAACGTTAAGAATGATTAAATATGGCTTATCCGTTTCATCGATACCACTAAACCAAAAGAACATCGCTAAAAATCAAGAGGCTATCGTAATAGGTTGGGGGGCCTTCATGAACATGGATGGCGAACTGATTTATGAGCCGTCGAACAAGCTGCAACACGTCGTTATCAAAGTGGCTCCCTTGGAGTTGTGCGAGAAATATTATGGGCATATGTCCGCGAAAAATTTGTGTGGATTCGGGGGTGAAGCAAAGGGAAGCTGTCAAGGCGATTCTGGAGGACCTCTCGTTGTTAAAAATGAAAGCAAAATGACCTTAATCGGAATCGTTTCTTATGGGTCTGATTGTACCAATGCCTTTCCTGAGGTTTACACGAATGTAAATTATTATTATTCTTGGATTAAAAATGTTATAAGAAAAGAAAGACGTATAATTAATTAATAAAGAAAAAATTTAATGTTGAAGAAATTTTTGTGTTAATTCTCCAATAATTAATACCAAAAAAACCTTAGAGGAAAAACATTAATTTAGAAACACCCTGTATTAAGTTTATTTTCCATTCTGTTGCCGACTCAGAAACTTCCTCGTAAGAGCTCAAGATCATGGTTTCGCAAACCAAAACCTTCAATAATCCAAGATCTATTTAACCCATTCCCAACCCAACCCAAAGTAACCTATTTTTTTTCTTCAGGAAACTTCAGATTTTCTAGCAGACATCTGGCCTTAGATGTTGTGTGGCTACTTAAAATAATTAATAACCACATGGAAGACCTCCTAAGTATCCAAATTTCCTCTTATACTAAAATGAGAGAAATAGAGGAAACTCCTCTAAAATATAGGAGAGTTTGGCAATCCTATTCAAGTATTTTGCTTTGATGCAAAAAGTATAGGAAAAGAATGAGAGAAGAAAGGAAGAAGCTTGTGGATTAAGTTTATTTTCCGTTCTGTTGCCGACTCAGAAACTTCCTCGTAAGAACTCAAGATCATGGTTTCGCAAACCAAAACCTTCAATAATCCAAGATCTATTTAACCCATTCCCAACCCAACCCAAAGTAACCCATTTTTTTTTCTCCAGGAAAGTTCAGATTTTCTAGCAGACATCTGGCCTTAGATGTTGCATCGCTACTTAAAATAATTAATAAGCACATGGAAGACCTCCTAAGTATCCAAATTTCCTCTTATACTAAAATGAGAGAAATAGAGGAAACTCCTCTAAAATATATGAGAGTTTGGTAATCCTATTCAAGTATTTTGCTTTGACGCAAAAAGTACAGGAAAAGAATGAGAGAAGAAAGGAAGAAGCTGGTGGACAGATTCAGTTGTGGTAATAAGCACTGCAAGAGCTAATAAGTACTGAATTGGATGGGTAATAATAAAACACTCAGCTCATTGTGCAAAATTGAACGTGCTTGAACAAAAGGAAAGCAAGAATGAAGGTCTGTATATTGGTGGAACGAGGACATTGCGAACAAAAGAAAATAACAAACTGATGAACTGAGAAACGAACAAACTGAAGAGTAAGTCTTATTCCCGAAGATGGACGAAGTTATTCATGATGCTATGGTGTTAGTCTCAGGGCAGGAAATCTCACTTTTCACAAGAGAAGAGCTAGAAGCCAAAACATGCAAAATCAAGAAGAAGGAAACTCCTGGGTTATTTTATCCTAGATATTTATACTAAAGACATCCTCGAAGAATATAGCAACTGCTTGGTTAAAGGTCGCTTTCCCATCATCTGGAAAGTGGCTAAGCTAATCCTCATAGATAAGTCAAAAAAGGATAATGGCAACATTAATGCAACATACCGTTCAATCTATGTAATGAGAAAAATTTGTGTGAATTCGGGGGTGAAGAGTAGGGAAGCTGTCAAGGCGATTCTGGAGGACCTCTCGTTGTTAAAAATGAAAGCAAAATGACCTTAATCGGAATCGTTTCTTATGGGTCTGATTGTACCAATGCCTTTCCTGAGGTTTACACGAATGTAAATTATTATTATTCTTGGATTAAAAATGTTATAAGAAAAGAAAGAGGTATAATTAATTAATAAAGAAAAAATTAAATGTTGAAGAAATTTTTGTGTTAATTCTCCAATAATTAATACCAAAAAATCTTAGAGGAAAAATATTAATTTAGAAACACCCTGTATTAAGTTTACTTTCCATTCTATTGACGACTCAGAAACTTCCTGGTTAGAACTCAAGATCATGGATCATCTTCAATAATCCAAGATCTATTTAATCCATTCCCAACCCAACCCAAAGTAACCCATTTTTTTCTCTCCAGGAAAGTTCAGATTTTCTAGCAGACATCTGGCCTTAGATGTTGTGTGGCTACTTAAAATAATTAATAACCACATGCAAGACCTCCTAAGTATCCAAATTTCCTCTTATACTAAAATGAGAGAAACAGAGGAAACTCCTCTAAATTATAGGAGAGTTTGGCAATCCTATTCAAGTATTTTGCTTTGACGCAAAAAGTACAGGAAAAGAATGAGAGAAGAAAGGAAGAAGCTGGTGACAGATTCAGTTGTGGCAATAAGCACTGCAAGAGCTAATAAGTACTGGATTGGATGGGTAATAATAAAACACTCAGCTCATTGTGCAAAATTGAACGTGCTTGAACAAAAGGAAAGCAAGAATGATGGCCTGTATATTGGTGGAACGAGGACATTGCGAACAAAGAAAATAACAAACTGATGAACTGAGAAATGAACAAACTGAAGAGTAAGTCTTATTCCCGAAGATGGACGAAGTTATTCATGATGCTATGGTGTTAGTCTCAGGGCAGGAAATCTCACTTTTCACAAGAGAAGAGCTAGAAGCCAAAACATGCAAAATCAAGAAGAAGGAAACTCCTGGCTTATTTTATCCTAGATATTTATATAAAAGACATCCTAGCAGAATATAGCAACTGCTTGGTTAAAGGTCGCTTTCCCATCATCTGGAAAGTGGCTAAGCTAATCCTCATAGATAAGTCAAAAAAGGATAATGGCAACATTAATGCAACATACCGTTCAATCTATGTAATGAGAAAAATTTGTGTGGATTCGGGGGTGAAGCGAAGGGAAGCTGTCAAGGCGATTCTGGAGGACCTCTCGTTGTTAAAAATGAAAGCAAAATGACCTTAATCGGAATCGTTTCTTATGGGTCTGATTGTACCAATGCCTTTCCTGAGGTTTACACGAATGTAAATTATTATTATTCTTGGATTAAAAATGTTATAAGAAAAGAAAGACGTATAATTAATTAATAAAGAAAAAATTAAATGTTGAAGAAATTTTTGTGTTAATTCTCCAATAATTAATACCAAAAAATCTTAGAGGAAAAATATTAATTTAGAAACACCCTGTATTAAGTTTACTTTCCATTCTATTGACGACTCAGAAACTTCCTGGTTAGAACTCAAAATTATAGTTTCGCAAACCAAAACCTTCAATAATCCAAGATCTATTTAACCCATTCCCAACCCAACCCAAAGTAACCCATTTTTTTTCTCCAGGAAAGTTCAGATTTTCTAGCAGACATCTGGCCTTGTATGTTGTGTGGCTACTTAAAATAATTAATAAGCACATGGAAGACCTCCTAAGTATCCTAATCTCCTCTTATACTAAAATGAGAGAAATAGAGGAAACTCCTCTAAAATATAGGAGAGTTTGGCAATCCTATTCAAGTATTTTGCTTTGACGCAAAAAGTACAGGAAAAGAATGAGAGAAGAAAGGAAGAAGCTTGTGGATTAAGTTTATTTTCCGTTCTGTTGCCGACTCAGAAACTTCCTCGTAAGAACTCAAGATCATGGTTTCGCAAACCAAAACCTTCAATAACCCAAGATCTATTTAACCCATTCCCAACCCAACCCAAAGTAACCCATTTTTTTTCTCCAGGAAAGTTCAGATTTTGTAGCAGACATCTGGCCTTAGATGTTGTGTGGCTACTTAAAATAATTAATAAGCACATGGAAGACCTCCTAAGTATCCAAATCTCCTCTTATACTAAAATGAGAGAAATAGAGGAAACTCCTCTAAAATATAGGAGAGTTTGGCAATCCTATTCAAGTATTTTGCTTTGACGCAAAAAGCACAGGAAAAGAATGAGAGAAGAAAGGAAGAAGCTTGTGGACAGATTCAGTTGTGGCAATAAGCACTGCAAGAGCTAATAAGTACTCGATTGGATGGGTAATAATAAAACACAGCTCATTGTGCAAAATTGAATGTACTTGAACAAAACGAAAGCAAGAATGAAGGCCTGTATATTGGTGGAACGAGGACATTGCGAACAAAAGAAAATAACAAACTGATGGAAGAGTAAGTCTTATTCCCGATGATGGACGAAGTTATTCGTGATGCTATGGTGTTAGTCTCAGAGCAGGAAATCTCACTTTTCACAAGAGAAGAGCTAGAGGCCAAAACATGCAAAATCAAGAAGAAGGAAACTCATGGCTAAATTTATCCTAGATTTTTATTTAAAAGACATTCTAGCAGAATATAACAACTGCTTGGTTAAAGGACGCTTTCCCATCATCTGGAAAAGGGCTAAACTAATTCTCATAGATAAGTCAAAAAAGGATAATGGTAACATTAATGAACATACCGTTCAATCTATCTAATTTGCATGGTAGGCAAGCTGTTTGAAGGCTTGGTAAGACGAAGACTGCAAGAGGAAGCGGGAAACTGATACACAAAAGGCACTTGGGCTATAAAAAATGGATGCCATAATGAAGGTGCAGGAAATTATGGAGAACGTAAAGAAAAAGTCTCTAACACATAGAGAAGTATTAAAGAATGCTTTTAATTCTGCTCCGTGGGATAAAATTGTGATATGAGCTACTTGATGAGCTCATATGATAAGGAGCTACTTGTCGAACAGAAGTGGAATGGCGCCAAACGAAAGAAGATATAAGGTCACGTGTGGAGTTCCATAAGGATCCCTCTTAGTTCCTCTCCTGTGGAACCTATTTTACGATTAAATACTTTGTCAATACAATGTGGTGTGGTGGATAAAGTACTTATGACGCCACGTACCGTCAATTACATGATAAAAAAGAACAAAAATATTTGAACAATCTAAACCAAAAAAAATAAAAGTTGTGTCAAATTCGTTTTTGCGAAAGCACCGTCGAACCTCGGTCAGTCCAACGAAGAAGGGAGGTTCTAAAAATTAATTTTTGGCGCTACGCAATTTAAATCGACGATGTACACTATGTAATTCAATTTTCCTCAAAAGATCTTTCGCTTACAATAAAGAAAAATAATTGCAAGAAAGATAATTTTAAAGTAAATTAAATAACTGTTTAAGAATGCTTGTTTCACTAACAAAAATAACAAAAAATATTATTATAGATCCCTTGATACCTTGATTCCTTATTCTCGCCGAAATAAAATCCTAAACGTTCAACAACTTCCTCTGGAGGAAGAGATTTCGTTTGTCCTTTTTTTTTGTAAAGGATGATTCCAGACAGTTTATTAAAAACAAAATCCAAGTAAAATAAAAGGCCTAAAAAAGTGAAAAGAAAATTTGAAAGAATGAAAATAATAGAAAAGAAATTGAAAACCTACCTCGGATCTTAGAGGCCTTACACGTTAAAAATTCTCTTTCGATTTAACTAAATAGAGTATTAGATGCAGAAAATTCCGATATAAGACGTAAATCTCGTTTTCTAAATCAAGTCGAAATGATGAGCCCGAAAATTTCGGATGAATTTATATAACAAAATTTTTCCCAAAAGAAATTAAAATGTCGTCTACACCAAAATTCGTTCACTACGACCTTACTCTACGAGCCTCGTGCTACGAAAGAGAACAGGTCTCCTTGTTGTTCGTTGAAATCTGGAAACCAGAATTTTCAACAAAAAAAATGACATGCGCCAAATAAACCTTTTAAAAGAAAATCTGCGAAAATCGTTAAATAAATGATAAATATAGATTGATAAAAAATATTAAGGACAAAATTATTAAAGATTTAATTAGAAAAAAATATCTAAACAATTCAAAGAAAATAAATAATCAAGATGAAAACTATAATGAGATGACATCTATGGTTAGATGGAGGATAAGATAGGAAATGGAAGGGAACTCCGGAAAAAAAATTTAAATAAAATAAACCAAATAAAAAAACGAAACATAATATTCTATATTCATTCGGTACCACCAAGAATTTATGGACTACCGAAGATCCATAAACCAGACGTCCCCTTTCGTCCTATCGTCAGTGCCATCAATTCCCCAACGTACCTACTAGCCAAACACCTCGCTAAAATTCTCTCTCCTTTTATAGGCAACACGGAATCATATGTTAGGGACTCGACACATTTCGTGGAATCAGTGAAAAATGTAAAGTTAGATGCTGAGGATATTTTGGTTAGTTTCGATGTAGGATCTCTTTTTACTAGGGTACCAATTAAGGATGCGGTAGAGGGTTTTCGCCAAAAACTCATTCCGGAGGGTTTGCCAGAAAATGTGCCAGATTTAGTGGAATTTTGTTTATCGTCGACGTACTTCAGTTGGAAAGGAGAGTTTTACGAACAGTTTGAGGGGGCAGCCATGGGATCTCCTTTGTCGCCGGTGATAGCTAACTTTTACATAGAATTGTTCGAAGAAAATGCTCTGAAGAAGAGCCAATGGAAACCAAAGCTATGCTATAATCCGATATGTGGACAACATGGTAGGGAACGCCTCTTTGAATTTCTAGGTCATCTAAACGCTCAACATCCCATGATCAAATTTACCATGGAAACAGGATCCGCCAAACAGTTGCCCTTCTTAGATGTATTGGTCACTAGAACGACAAATGATGATATGGAACTGGGGGTGTATCGAAAGAAAACCCACACCAATAGGTACTTAAAGGCAACATCACACCATCATCCCCAACAGAAGAGGTCCGTAATTCGCACTTTGTTTCAGAGAGCAGCATGAATATGTAAAGGAGATAACTTAAAGAAGGAAGAACGGATCCCACGGAACGTACTACAGAAAAATGGATATAGTTTAAAGGACATCAACCGAGCCACCAAGCAGCGGAAGCAGGGAGAAGAAGCTGCAGCAAGTACAGAACCAGCTGGTTTCATTTATCTTCCTTACGTTTCCGGTGTAACTGAACGAATTGCAAGACACCGCAAAAAAAAGGACATCGTGGTGCGATACGGAACGGTCACCAAAATTCAGAATACTTTCCCGGTAGCCAAAGACAAGCTACCTCTATTAAAAGGAGCGGGTGTCTATCAGCTGTCATGCAGTTGTGGGAAGTTTTACGTTGGCCAAACCGGACGAAACATCAAACGCCGTATCAAGGAACACAAGAGGGATGTGAAGCTGAGGAAGATTCAACAGTCGGCGGTTGCGGAACATTGCCATTCGGAGGAACACCGAATAAACTTCGACAAAACAAAGGTTCTGGCTAGGAATAATAAATATCATCAACAGCTGACAAGAGAAGCCATAGAAATCCACCGACATAAAAACAACGTCAACAGAGAAGATGGCTGGGAACTCAGCAGAACATGGAAGATGGTGGTGAAGACGAACACGACTCCCAAACCGGACGCGACGCAGTAATTAGTTAGTAATTAGCTTATAATTAATATAAATTAATTATTAATTAGTTTTTCGACCTATATATTGTTTTACGATCCCCGATTTTGTCAGTTAGAACCAGTTTCTGAAGAAAGTTGTAACATGGCATCCGAAACGTCAAACATTTTTTCAAAAAACGAACGGCAAAACCCGAAAATTTCTAGTTTTAGATCTAGTGTTAGTCCTAGTGATAGTTGTAGTGTTAGTGCTAGTGTTAGTTCTAATTTTAGTTCAATTAACACCGGTCGTGAAAGACTTCGTACTTATATAATATACATGTTTGCCAAAAATAAACACACACACATACAAGAAAAAAATAAATTTTAAAAAATGGACAGTAACACACTTTGGCAAGAGAAAACAATATAGGCGCTATAAGTAATCACCAGAAATCTAGAAAAGATGGGTTCTTCAAGATCTAAGTGTTCATCTAAATAAAGACACCACGATAACCAAAAAAGCAACCCAAATGACTAATAAATCGATGCGCTTAATGCCAAACATAGGTGGCGCGGTAGCCAGCAAATAAATTTGCAAATAAAAGAGAGACGCGAAACATACAGAAACATCAGACACAGTAAGTAAGCAAACAGAGAAAGTCTGATGCACTCTTGGCATTATGTAGAAGATGGAACCACAGAACGAGGACTAGAAAGTTGACTCTTAATACCACTAAGTGGTGAAGGACGAATTGGGATGACAACTTCCTAACGCAATTTCTGATTAGAAACGGGGTCTTCAGAACATATCGTACGAAATTACTGATTCTGTAAGGAGAGAGATAGCGTCGAATACACAATCTTCGAATGAAGAAATTTCTAATCTAATCTAATCTAAGGAGAAAATCATGGAACAGATGCTGGAGACTAAAGAAAAATGGATAGTCATTGCGGAAATGATCAGAAAGCTGAAAAAATTAAAATCAGAGGGACGATGATAAATGAATGTTTCTGGTTTGTTCTGGTTATAGACTCTGAGTGCTCGGGTGGATTAATGCAGGAGCTAAACGCTACTGAAGAGCTTACTTGAGTTTAGTTGTATGTCTCTCAAGATGGCTAAACCCTAATGATTCTAGGTCTAGTGCCAGTTCTAATTTTACTTTAGTTCAAATATACAAGGTTGGGTTGAGCTGGGTTGGATTGGATTTATTCGTGCATCTGAAGACATTTTTTTTAACGAAAGCCTCCACAATAAATAACTTCTGAAATAGAGTACTTTACAAATTGATTTAGTAACCTTGTATATTTCAATTGAAGTAAAACTAGAACTAATACTAGACCTAGAAGTGGAAAGATTTAGGTTTAGGTTTAGGAAAGATTTAGATTTAGGTTTAGCCGTGCGTTTAGCCATAAAATGTTTCATTCCAACATTTTATTTATCAATTTCCTTATTTTATACTCTCTTTATTAACTAATTAATAATAAAATTAATTTATTTCACTCTCTCTAAAACTTTTTTTATCCACTCAAAATACAAGAGTTGTCACAATATCGATATAACATTATACAATATAATCCTTCAGTATAAAGTTAAGCCGAGGTCGCTTGCGGCCGAGGTACTAAGGTTAGCACTGTAATGATATAAGATTATACAACATACACCTTTTATAGAGTGTTAAGCCGAGGTCGCTTGCAGCCGAGGCATTGGAGTTGTCACAATATTGATATAACATTATACAATATAATCCTTCAGTAAAAAGTTTACAACAATCTAGCACTAATGGCAAAGAAAACTAGAACTAACAATAGACCAGTACTGGAAAGATTCAGGTTTCTAAGACGCACGGCTAAACCGAAACTTTCTAGTACTAGGTCCAGTGTTAGTTCTAGTTTTACTTTGATACAAATATACAACAATTTAAGATTGAATAACAACTAGAGCCAACACTAACGTTAGAGCTAACACTAGATTTTCAACAAAAAACATTTAGGTTTAGTCGCACGGCTAAACCGACACCTATCTAGTTTTATATAATTAAATTTAATTCTAGATCTAGAAACATTCGGGTTTAGCCGTAGATCTCTCTCAACCCAACCCAACCCATGAATTGAAGTAAATTAGAACTGACACTAGACTAGAACTAGAATCATTCAGTTTTAGCCGTCTTGAGAGACGTACGGCTAAACTCGTATGATTCTATTTCTTGGCCTAGTGCCAGTTCTAATTTACTTCAGTTCAAATATACAGGGTTGGGATAGGTTAGATTGGGTCGGGTTGGATACAAAGGATGGAGTAGTGTGTTCATAAACAACGTTGCTGAGTGGCAGGAAAAAGGTCCGCCGACAGATTATTATACAACGCAGACGATAACGAGACACGGTTGCTTTGGAAGCTACCTGAAGAAATTAAAAAAAATAGAATCCGATATGTGCTGGTTTGGCTGTGCAGAAATAGACACCCCGAAGCATACCGTATTTGGGTATGAAAGATTCGAGAGGGAAAGAAAGATGATCGAAACTGAGATGTTGATGAGCTTCTTGAGGAAGATAATGAAGGAGAAGAACCAGGCCGAAAAGGAAATAAAGGAGAGAAGAAAAGAAGAGGAGCGAGGCAGCCCCCCTCTGCCCCCCTCGACCGGGTATGTAAAACACAAAGTGAATTTCAAAAAGTTGGAGTAGTATTTCTTTTTATATCAACGATCGAGGAAATGCGAACCAAGGAAGGAGTGGATAAGATGTGAGGTTACATAAGTAGGAGGGAATAGCACTACGGAAGAGAGCCTCCGAGGGGGGGAACGATCCCCCCATTCAGGTATGAAATTGGTATAGTGATTAGACAAAAAGTGATGTAATGTTTTTTATTTTTTCTTTGAATGCGCCTGTGAGTGGAAGGAGAAGTCAGGAGGGTGAAGGTCGTAAAAGAGCGCGTGAAGAGATCAACTCTGAAGAAATGCCTAACGGCGGTTCCAGAGAAGACGAGGAAAGGGGTTTTTAGTGGGTCGGGGTTATCTGGCCGTCCATTATTCCAGGCCAGATGTCTGTTAAGCAGATTTTTCCCGACCTCGTAAAGAAAAGGGTCGGGTTGGAAAGGGGGACGACGGAAATAAATGTGCGTTTGATAGCTTATGCGGATGATTTGGCCATAGTGGTCTCAGGGTGGAGCCTGGAGGAAATGGAAGAGAGGGCATAAACTGCAGTTAACGAGGTAGTGCGCACCAAGGAAGAGATGGATCTAAAGATTGCACCAGGGAAGACAGAGATGGTGATGTTGAGAAACAGAAAGGAAACAAGATAGGCGAGTCTATGTGTTAACGGACTGAAAATCAGATTAACCGACTCATTGAAGTAATTAGGAGTCATACTGGGAAAATTAGAAAGATAATAATAATAAGGCGGAAAAAACTGTGCACACACTGCAGAGAATCATGGGTTGGATTGGTCCCGGTTCAGCCAAGAGAAGACTAATAAGTGCGACGATATTCTCACAGCTCCTCTATGCTTGTTAAACATGGAGAGAGGCATGGGTGTATTAATTCGAACGTGTAGTACCGAATGGAAGCTCTCCAAGTCATAGCAAATTCCATGCCCATGGATTTGAGAATTACGGAATCTGCGGCAAAGTGGGAAGAAGGACAGAGGACGAGTGAAGAAAGGGTGGAGACTATAGTGAAGTGGGAACGCAGATGGTAAATCCACGGAAAATGCTTTTCAAGTGGACCAAGAGGTTGATAATGGACTTGAAGTGTTGGGTGGAGAGGAAGTGGTTTATCATCTTGTCAGTTTTTCTCTGGCCATGGATGTTTTAAAGCTTACCTTTATAGGTATAAGAGAAGTTCTACTGAGACATGTGCATACTATGAGGAAAGAGATGATGTAGAGCACACCTACAACTGTATAAAATGGGCAGAAAAAAGACTCCAAATAAATAGTGACACAAATAGGAGACATTACACCAGAAAATACAGTTAACCACATATTAAAATGAGAAGAAAAGTGGAAACTTATTGCTGAGTACATCAGGGCCATATTAGTAGAGAAGGAGACCAAAAAGCCTTTGAAAGAAGATCAGGGGATGATCATCTCCTGATCGGATTCCTCAAAAAGTTTGTGGTGTGTTTCTTTGTTTAGCACTTGCAGAAACTCAAGGAGGCGAAAACATGGACATGAGCGACTGACTGAGAGGGGGAGACTACCCCCCTCCGGGTATGAATCTTTGCTAGTTATAAACAAAAAGCTTTTGGTATATTTGATTAAGGTAGACTGGAAGAGAGAAACAGGAAAGGAGCGACAAGAGAAGAAGCGAAACTGAAATTGAAGTAGAGTGGATTTGACAATGCGGAGGGCTGCGAGAAGGATGTTTCGAGGAAACAACTCGTCACTATCACGCTGCTCAAAAATTCAGGCCTGGTGTCTGGTAGCAGATTTTTTTCCAACCTCCTAAATAAGGGTTGGGTTGGGTTGCCTTGGGTTGGATTGGATTTATCCGTGCATTTGAAGTGAAATTTTGTAAGAAAAGGGGCGCACTCATTTGATTCGTCCAACCCAACTCTGGAGTGCCAAATATCTTAAACCAACTAAATTGAAACCAATATCGGTTTAATACCGGTATCATGGTTTTAAAATAATACAATAACTGGGCAAATTATTACCTTACTCTTCTTCTGCTCCGAAAATTAAGAGAATCGCCGGTGAGGTGCTTCATTGGACGTCTCACTCCTTTTCAATCAAGAACATTTTTTTATAATCGGCTCCTTCAAGAAGAAAGCTTGGATAGGGGGCTTTCCCAATATTCTTAGTTCTCAATATTCCCAATATTCTTTCTGGGGACAAAAGAAATTGAAATCAAATATGTAAGACAATATAGAAAAACAATATGAAAAACAATAGTATCCTATATGGATACATTGACTCGGTTCTTTTCGACAAATAAGTTAAGTTTTTCGTTTTGTTAATTGTATTGCATATATTTTCAAATTTGTCAATAAATGTATTATTATTATATTTTTTCTGGAAAATCTTAGATTTAATAATAGTAATAATAATATATATTTATTGCCACACTCAGAATACATATGTAATTATATACAAATACAAATAATAGACAAAACAAGCTGACAATAGGTCATTTTATCGCCATAGGCGATGTCTTCCAAAAGACCCAACTGGTAATGTATGTATGAAATCAATGTAAGTAAATAATATGGCATGTATATAAAAAAGAAGGTCTAAATATCAAAAAGATAGAAAAAGAAAGTAAAAAGAAAGGAGAAAAGGAGAGGCAAAGCAAGGAAAGAAACAAAACAACTAGAAAACATCAGTCCAGCCCCTGAGGAGAAACACAAAAGAAAAGTTTTAACTTTTCCTTTGCGTGAAAATAAGCGAATGACTCTAACAAGCAGACTCGGACACCTGACGAGACAAGAAATAGCATCTTAAACGCAAGAAAACTACAGGCATTACGAATCTCGAAGGGTAAACCATTCAAAAGTGATATGGCCTGAACCGTGAAGGACCCATGATACATTTCAGTATGATGAACAGGAAACATGAGTAATGTGCCCCCTGTGCTCTAGTAGGTAGACCGCGCGACGACATGAATTGAAATTTTGTGTACAAATATATTGGAGTTTGAGAGAAGAGGATTTTATATATAGTTAACAGTATGCGAAAAGATCCGCGCCTTTCAACGGTTAATATACGGAGATGATTACGATAAGGTGTAACATGGTCATACCTTCCTAAGCCAAAAATAAAACGTATGCAATTGTTTTGTAACCTTTCCAATTTGTTACGGAGGATAACAGATAGATCGGAGTACACGATATCAGTATAATGTATATGAGGAAGTATTAAGGAGTAGCAGAGGTTGCGACGAACATCAGGCGGAAGAAAACAACAAAGTTTACGTATAGAATGAAAACAGAAATATACTTTTTTTACAAGCGGACTGAATCTGGTACCGCCAAGACAGATCAGAGTCCATCACCAGTCCCAAGTTTCTAACTGTATGAGAAAATGGTATAGCATTGTTATCAAGCATCAATTGTCCAGCACCGAAAGAATAAAATCTAGTAACCAAAGGTCTTGAACCGAAAGCAATAGCCTGGGTCATAGACGCCAGCAAAAGGGCATGGTCAACGGAATCAAATGCCTTACTGAAGTCGAGCAATACCAATAAGGTCAGGCGTCGGTCATCACAGTTGCTTCTAATATCGTCAGTAATCTTGATGAATGCCGACGACGTATTGTGCCCCGGACGAAAACCAGATTGAAATTCAGTAATTATGTTATTGTCATCAAGGTACCCCTGCATTTGAATATATATCAGACGCTCAAGTGCTTTAGATATTACGGAAAGAATAGAAATTGACCGGAAGTCACTGGGTTGAGTAGGACGTTCGATCTTAGGAATTGGTACAACATAGGCTTGCTTCCAGATAGAAGGAAAGGGCGAAGATTCAATTGAAAAGTTAAAAATATGTAGTAGCGAAAGAGTAATAATGTCCATGATGGGAACCAATTGTTTAATATTGATACCATCAGCACCGACACAAGTGGAGCACGAATCCATAAGAGCATCAGTAACCTGGACCGAATCCAACATGGCAAAAGAAAAGGTTGAAGTGATATTAGTACAAGAGCCGATCGCAAGCATTGTAGATCTCTTGATGGAGTCATCAAGAATAACAAGAAGTTCGGCAAAATAGCCCGCTAAAGAATTGCAATCAATGTTATTATTTTGACAAGGCGACTCAACTATGCCAAGGGAACGCATGGTTTTCCAAAATGATCTTGGGGTTATATAAGATAACTTCTGATAAATATAATTCTTTTTTGCATTTCTGCACCGGTGGTTACAGCGTCTACAGCGAGCAAAAACATAACGAGTTGGAACTGTCACACGACAAGTCCGTAGAGCACAAGAAATCAGGTCATGATTAGAGAATTGAGGTGCTGGTAATTGACCATGAGAAAGAATTTGATTCTGGCAAGATGTAATAATAAGGTATAAGATGGAATCGGAGGTCGAAAGGTGATGAGTAGGTTGGGAAGGAAGAATAGATAGATTAAGAGACGAGGTGATGAAGTGAAGTCTCTCACAGCGCAAGTCGTTCCTAAGTAGACAGGTGTTAAAATCTCCCGTTAAGATAATGGTATCATAGTTAATTGTGTGTCTCTCGAGTATATCCTCTAACTCATCAAAGTAGTTCATACCTGGCGGACAGTAAAACGTGCCCAAGAGTATGCGACCCCCACCAAGCCTCACTTCGATCAGCAGATACTCAGCTTTCGGAAGTGATCCATCTGATGCAGCAATAATAGTCACGTTGAAATGTTCACAAATAACGCAACTCCTCCACCACGCGAATGCACCCGATCATTTCTAATGAGACGATAATTAGGTAATGAATATAAAGCAGAAGGTAGGGAGGGCATAAGCCACGTCTTACTAATCATGATGACATCAAAAGTGTTTGAGTGGAATGTTGCTACAAAGTCATCGAAATGTCTATTGAGACTTTGCGAATTAATGTGGCATATTGAAACAAAGTTATTAAGACCGTGAAATAGATCAGTCGGAGGTACTTTTTATTTCGGAGGGATTTAGGTAAATTAATAAAACTCAATTCATTAAAAGTAAAATATTTTTATGCCATCACATCAATTTTCTATTAATTTGCGTTTAATAATTTTATAGCACTTAATATCCAGTCTTTAAAATAAGAGATTTTGGTGTAAACCTCAGGCGCGGTGTTGTTGCAATTACCACCAAAAGAAACCAACCCGATTTGCACTAAATTTCCCTTAATATCGGTTAAAAGAGGACCCCCAGAATCGCCGCTGCAAGACCCTTTCCTACCAATTCCAGTTAAACAAATATTTCTTTCATCGACACTTCTATAAGAACGCTGACACTGTTGCAGACTAATCGTTGTAATTTTTACCTTATTTAAAAAATCAGAAGCAGATTTTACTAAATAACCATTATTACTCGTATAACCCCATCCAATTACGATGCATTCCAAACCAGATTCTTTCCTCAACTCGTTCCCATACAACTTAGCTGGTCGAACATACGAAGTATATTGGACTTTACTGTCTGTTTTTATCAACGCAATATCATTTATGATTCTCTGATTATCGTATCCGTCATGAATGTATATTTTTAATACTCCATATTTGGTTCCTTCATTCCATCTCGAAGATCCAACGGATATAAAGGTGTATCGTACATCTATTAATTGATGTTTTGAGTATGCGCAATGAGCTGCGGTCAAAACATATCGGCTTGTTATCAAAGATGCTCCACAAGTGTGATAACCATTATAAATTATGCTCACGATAAACGGAAAATCACGTTGATCTGCCGGCCCACCCTCGATGATTCGTACAACCCTATTTTTTAAGCATTTACCTTTTGATTCGACCACAAATAAAAGCAAAAAAAAATTACAAAGTTTGATTTGCATTTTCGAAATTAATACGGAAAAACAAAGAGAACTTTTCAACGTGGGCTCAATCAAAACCCACGTTTAAGTAATAAAATCGTCTTGAAAAATCTTTTCGTTTATTCGAAATGTATTTTGTAAAATTTTACCTAATCTTTTTATTTTTAATTTTAACCGAGAATAAAAAAATTCGAAGAAGAAAAAAAGTTCGAATCATCGAAGGCGAAGTGGTCGATCAGAGAGATTACCCATTCGTTGTTAGCATAATTTACAATAATAAGCATATTTGTGGAGGATCCTTGATTTCGGAATTTTACGTTTTAACAGCGGCTCATTGTGTTTATTCGGGAAATCGGGAGAGGAATTTGGAGGATACCTTAATTTCTGTTGGTTCTTCTAAATGGGAAACTGGGACGAAATACAAATTGTCTAAATTGTATGCTCATGAAGATTATGATAGAGCTACGACGACCAATGATATCGGATTATTCAAAACTGAGGAGGAAGTTGAGTTTACTCAAAATGTGCAGCCGATTAAGTTGTATCTTAATGATTTGCCGAAAGAGTCTGATTTGGAATGTATGGTGATTGGGTGGGGATTCACAAGCGATAATGGGTTTATGGTTAGAAAAGCTTCGCAAGTTTTGAATTTGGTTAAAATTAGAACGATAAGCATAGAGAGGTGTCAAAAATTTTACAGGCATATTGATGAAAGGAATATATGCTTAACAGGATCCAGTAGGAAAGGAACTTGCAGCGGGGATTCTGGGGGGCCCCTTTTCATTCAAGTTTACACAGAATTGATGCAAATTGGGTTGGTTTCGTTTGGTGGTGATTGTAATAACACTTTACCTGAGGTTCATACAAGAATCTATTATTTCAAGGATTGGATATCAAATTCTATGACATTATTAGATGTAGATTAATAAAAAATTTCTTAATAATTCTTTTTTTCAAATTCAAATCAAAAAAACGGATTCAAACCCAAAAACTTCCTCTTTAAGATCAAAATTGATGATTTTCAAAATCATCAACATTTTTCAATGACCAGAAATGATACAAAATTGGGTACGTTTAATATTTAGCAGTTCAAAGATGATTTGTTGGTTATCTATACGAATTGTTAAATGGACATAATACGCTTTAAATAATAATATTAATAATATTTTTAACGTGGGTTGATGATAAAAAGTCATTTCGCAACACATCACAATGAAACGCCTAAATATAGGAGGTAAATCGGTGATTTTTTTAATTTTATTTTTCGGAGTTGAATGTAATATTTATGAAAATCAACAAAATGACCCGGATTACGACAACAACATTTATCAAAACTATTACGATCAAGAACATTCCATTGGAGACGATTATAACGGTGAAAATTCTGATGTCAACGAACAAAATCCTACCGAAAGCGTTTTAAATGAAAAAAATCCCAATTTAAATGAAGAAAATTCTTATGATAACGATAATATCGAACAAGTTTCCAACGAAAACGATTTTAGCGGAGAAAGTTCGTATGAAAGTGATTATAACGAAGAAAATGGTTATGAAAACGAAGATAATTCTGATGAAAACAATTTCAACGAAGAAGAAAATTCGTATGAAACGAATTTAGGCGAAGAAAATTTTCTTGAAAGTGATGGTAACGAAGAAAATTCTAATATAGGCGATTATAACGAAGAAAATAATCTTGAGAGCGATTATAACGAAGAAAATAATCTTGAGAGCGATTATAACGAAGATAATAATCTTGAAAGTGATTATAATAACGAAGAAAATAATCTTGAGAGCGATTATAACGAAGAAAATAATCTTGAAAGCGATTATAACGAAGAAAATAATCTTGAAAGCGATTATAACGAAGAAAATAATCTTGAAAGCGATTATAACGAAGAAAATAATCTTGAGAGCGATTATAACGAAGATAATAATCTTGAAAGTGATTATAATAACGAAGAAAATAATCTGGAAAGCGATTATAACGAAGAAAATTATCTTGAGAGCGATAATAACGAAGAAAATTCTTATGAAAGTGAGGATAATGATGAAGATTCCAATAAAAGCGAATATAATGAAGAAAATAATCTTGTGAGCGATTACAACGAAGAAAACTTTGATGAAACCGAGATCGGCCAAGAAGAAAACTCTTATGAAACGAATTTCAACGAAGAAAATTCTTTTGGAAGTGATGGTGTCGAAGAAAATTCTAATAATGGCGATTTGAACGAAGGAAATAATCTTGAGAGCGATTATAATGAAGAAAATAATCTTGAAAGCGATTACAATGAAGAATATAATCTTGAGAGCGATTATAACGAAGAAAATTATTTTGAAAGCGATTATAACGAAGAAAATAATCTTGAAAGCGATTATAACGAAGAAAATAATCTTGAAAGCGATTATAATGAAGTAAATAATCTTTACGAAATTGATGGTAACGAAGAAAATACCAATAAAGGCGATTTTAATGAAGAAAATAATCTTGTGGGTGATTACAACGAAGAAAATTCGTATGAAACCGAGATCAGCCAAGAAGAAAATTCTTATGAAAGTGATAACAATGAAGAAAATACTTATGGAACGAATTTCAACGAAGGAAATGGTTTAGAAAGTGATGGTAACGAAGAAAATTCCAATAAAGGCGATTATAACGAAGAAAATAATCTTGTGGGCGATAACAATGAAGAAAACTCTTATGAAACAAATTTCAATGAAGAAAATGCTTTTGGAAGTGATGATAACGAAGAAAATTCTAATAACGTGGATTATAACGAAGAAAATTGGGATGAAACTGAGATCAGCCATGAAGAAAATTCTTATGAAAGTGATAATAACGAAGAAAATTCTTATGAAACGAATTTCGGCGAAGAAAATTCTTACGAAAGTGGTAATAACGAAGAAAATTCCTATGAAACGAATTTTGGTGAAGAAAATTCTTACGAAAGTTACGATAACGAAGAAAATTCCAATACAGGCGATTATAATGAAGAAAATAATCTTATGAGCGAGAATAACGAAGAAAATTCATATGAACCTGAGATCAACCAAGAAGAAAATTCTTATGAAAGTGATAATAACGAAGAAAATACTTATGAAACGAATTTCGGCGAAGGAAATTCTTTGGGAAGTGATGGTGACGAAGAAAATTTTAATAAAGGCAATTATAACGAAGAAAATTCTCATGAAAGCGAGATCAGCCAAGAAGGAAATTCTGAAGAAAGTGATAATAACGAAGAAAATCCTTTTGAAACGAATTTCAACGGAGGAAATTCTCTGGAAAGTGACGGTAACGAAGAAAATTTAAATAATAG
Source organism: Onthophagus sagittarius (assembly GCA_036711965.1). Taxonomy (NCBI): domain Eukaryota; kingdom Metazoa; phylum Arthropoda; class Insecta; order Coleoptera; family Scarabaeidae; genus Onthophagus; species Onthophagus sagittarius. The sequence goes on along the minus strand of JASERS010000010.1, from coordinate 19,366,331 downwards.
CGAATATAACGAAGAAAATTCTAACGAAACTAATTTCGGGGAAGAAGAAAATTCTTATGAAACTGGCAATAATGAAGAAAATTCTAATGAAAGCGATTACAACGAAGAAAATTCTTACGAAAGTGACAACAATGAAGAAAATTCTTATGAAAGTGATTACAACGAAGAAAATTCTTATGAAAGTGATTACAACGAAGAAAGTTCTTATGAAAGTGATTACAACGAAGGAAATTCGTATGAAAGTGATTACAACGAAGGAAATTCGTATGAAAGTGATTACAACGAAGAAAATTCTTACGAAAGTGATTACAACGAAGAAAATTCTTATGAAAACGATTACAACGAAGAAAATTCGAACGAATCTGAAACAGAAGAAATTAATTATTACCCATTTATAGCAAGTATCCGATTAGGAGCCCTCCATTATTGTTCCGGTTCAATAATAACCCCAATATTTATATTAACCTCAGCATTTTGTTGTTATGCAAACGACGGAAAATTATTACCAAAGGAACAAATGATGGTTTACGTCGGCAGTATGTCGTTAAAAAAATCGCAACCTTTCCGAATTCGCGAAATCCACATCCACCCATCTTACAGCCTTTCAGATCAACAAGGAAACGTGGCTTTATTGCAAATGGACATTCCGATCCCGCCGTTAGAATCTTCAAAATCGATAATATTAAATCAAAATTATTTTAACATCGATTTGTTTAAAATTGAGCCTGTTGCGACCGGTTGGGGTACAATAAGTAATAAAGGAAAATTTTCTAACTTGGAAAATGTTGGTGAATTAGCTTCGATTTCTTTAACTTCTATTAGTTCGGCGGTTTGTAGCGTGGTTTATCAAAGAATTTATCCGGAGGAATTTTGTATGATCGACGAGAAATTTCACGAAAATTCTTATGGTTGCACATTTGATTTTGGGACACCTCTGTTTATGCAAAGTAATGGGAAATACATCCAAATCGGAATCGCTTCTTACATCAGCGATTGCGAAACGCAAACTCCGGCCGTTTTCACAAGAGTTTCAACCAATTTTCCGTGGATTAAATCGACTATTGATTTAGTTAAAAATAATTTATAAAAAAATCCTTGTAATAAAAAAAAACAGAAATTTTTTTATCGTTTTTATTCCATCCTACGTCATTATTAAAATGAATGCGGCGATAACTTTTAATAATCGCATTCGAAATGTACTCAAAACGATTTTTTTATTTTTTTTATTTTATTTTTATTTTTTCGTGCATGGGTAAGTTTTTGGTTTTGAAATAAATTTTGCTAAATCGTTTTTTTTATGTTTGATATAGTTTTTCAATCGAATCAGAAAAAAATGACTCGAATGGTCGGTGGACAATTGGTTAAAGAAAGCGAATATCCTTTTGTGGCAAGCATCCAACACAATAAGAATCACATTTGCACCGGCTCTATAATCGGTTCAAAAGCCGTTTTAACAGCAGCAAGTTGTCTTTATTTGAACGATACAACTAAAATTTCGACTTATTCACTTATGATTACCGGAGGAAGTTCGTTTTGGAGGTATGGGGACAAATATGAAGTTGAACGATTAATTATTCATCCTCAGTTTGATTATGAAACTAAAATTAACGATATAGCGATTATAAAAATCTCAAAAACGATTTCGATGATTTCTTCGGTTATTATTAAACTTTTGTCGACTCAAATTCCTGATAATCAAACGGTTGTGGATGGGTTAAGTTTCGGTTGGGGGCATTCGATATATTCGGGACATTCAATCGAATCGCCAACGGAACAATTAAATTATTTAAAAACGAAAACTGTCCCGGCGAGGGTTTGTTTATTAGAATATCAAATTTTTGGGGAAAACCAAATTTGTTTGGCTAGTACAGAAGGAAAAGGGATATGTCGCGGTGATGTTGGGGCCCCATTAATTATCCAACCATCAGCTATTTTTTTACAAATCGGTATTGGTTCATATGGTGGTGATTGTAACTCGACAAAACCTGATGTATACACGAGAGTATCATCTTATTATGATTGGATCGACATCGTTCTTAAAAAAGGATTAGATAATAGCGAAGAAAATAAACCGCCAACACAAGATAAAAAGAAAAGAAGACGAAAAAACAACAAATACTAAATTTCTAAATATAAACATCTAATTTAATCTACTTAAAGTATGTTATTATCAAACATTAATTTAATGCTATCGTATAATTGTTGATATATTGTTTTAAATGTTATCTTTTGCAATAAATGAACACGTGGGTGTTTAAGAGGGGCTATTATTTAACTAAAACAGTGTTTTGTAACAATGAAAATCTTCAATTTGTTGTTAATCTTTATGCTTTGTGTAATAATTCCTGGTAAGGTTATTTCGATTTTACTTTAATTATAATTTTTAGGGGTTAAAGATATATATATATATATAGTAAGCCGAGGTCACTTGCGGCCGAGGCGTTAAGGTTTGCACCAGAGTGATATAAGATTATACAACATACACCTTTTGTAGAGTGTGAAGCCTCGGTCGCTTGCGACCGAGGCATTGGAGTTGATACCATATTGATATAAAATTATACAATATAATCCTTCAGTATAAAGTTAGCCGAGGTCGCTTGCAGCCGAGGCACTAAGGTTAGTATCATAGTGATATAAGATTAACAACGTATACCTTCTATAGAGTGTTAAGCCGAGGTCGCTTGCGGCCGAGGCAGTGGAGTTGATACCATATTGATGTAATATTATAAAATATTGTTCTTCAGTATAAAGTTAGCCGAGGTCGCTTGCGGCCGAGGCACTAAGGTTAGTACCATAGTGATATAAGATTACACAACGTATACCTTCTATACAGTGTTTAGCCGAGGTCGCCTGCGGCCAGGGCAGTGGAGTTGATACCATATTGATGTAATATTATAAAATATTGTCCTTCAGTATAAAGTTAGCCGAGGTCGCTTGCGGCCGAGGCACTAAGGTTAGTACCATAGTGATATAAGATTACACAACGTATACCTTCTATACAGTGTTTAGCCGAGGTCGCCTGCGGCCAGGGCAGTGGAGTTGATACCATATTGATGTAATATTATAAAATATTGTCCTTCAGTATAAAGTTAGCCGAGGTCGCTTGCGGCCGAGGCACTAAGGTTAGTACCATAGTGATATAAGATTACACAACGTATACCTTCTATACAGTGTTTAGCCGAGGTCGCCTGCGGCCAGGGCAGTGGAGTTGATACCATATTGATGTAATATTATAAAATATTGTCCTTCAGTATAAAGTTAGCCGAGGTCGCTTGCGGCCGAGGCACTAAGGTTAGTACCATAGTGATATAAGATTACACAACGTATACCTTCTATACAGTGTTTAGCCGAGGTCGCCTGCGGCCAGGGCAGTGGAGTTGATACCATATTGATGTAATATTATAAAATATTGTCCTTCAGTATAAAGTTAGCCGAGGTCGCTTGCGGCCGAGGCACTAAGGTTAGTATCATAGTGATATAAGATTATACAACGTATACCTTTCGTAGAGTGTTAAGCCGAGGTCGCTTGCGGCCGAGGCAGTGGAGTTGATACCATATTGATGTAATATTATAAAATATTGTCCTTCAGTATAAAGTTAGCCGAGGTCGCTTGCGGCCGAGGCACTAAGGTTAGTACCATAGTGATATAAGATTACACAACGTATACCTTCTATACAGTGTTTAGCCGACGTCGCCTGCGGCCGAGGCATTGGAGTTGATACCATATTGATATAAAATTATACAATATAATCCTTCAGTATAAAGTTAGCCGAGGTCGCTTGCGGCCGAGGCACTAAGGTTAGTATCATAGTGATATAAGATTATACAACATACACCTTTCGTAGAGTGTTAAGCCAAGGTCGCTTGCGACCGAGGCATAGGAGTTGATACCATATTGATATAAAATTATACAATACAATCCTTTAGTATAAAGTTAGCCGAGGTCGCTCGCGGCCGAGGCACTAAGGTTAGTATCATAGTGATATAAGATTATACAACGTATACCTTCTATAGAGTGTTAAGCCGAGGTCGCTTGCGGCCGAGGCATTGGAGTTGATACCATATTGATATAATACTATAAAATATAATCCTTCAGTATAAAGATAGCCGAGGTCGCTTGCGGCCGAGGCACTAAGGTTAGTACCATAGTGATATAAGATTACACAACGTATACCTTTTATAGAATATTAAGCCGAGGTCGCTTGCGGCCGATGCACTAAGGTTAGCATCATAGTGTGCTAACCTGTGTTCCTAATTCTAAGTCTAGTGTTAGTTCTTGAATTATGTTGGATTGGGTTGAGTTGGGTTTCGTCTTAAGAAAAGTACGACTAAACCTAAATGTTTTTTGTTGAAAATCTAGTGTTAGCTCTAACGTTAGTGTTGGCTCTAGTTGTTATTCAGTCTTAAATTGTTGTATACTTGTATCAAAGTAAAACTAGAACTAACACCAGACCTAGTACTAGAAAGTTTCTTCCTAGTATCTTTCCAGTACTAGGTCTATTGTTAGTTCTAGTTTTCTTTGCCATTAGTGCTAGATTGTTGTAAACTTTTTACTGAAGGATTATATTGTATAATGTTATATCAATATTGTGACAACTCCAACGCCTCGGCCGCAACCGACTTCAGCTGAACACTTTATAGAAGGTGTACGTTGTATAATTTTATATCACTATGGTGCTAACCTTAGTGCCTCGTGTCACAAGCGACCTCACTTTAACTTTATACTGAACGATTGTATTTTATAATGTTATATCAATATGGTATCAACTCCAATGCCTCGGTCGCAAGCGATCTCGGCTTAACTTTGTACTGAAGGATTATATTCTATAATGTTATATCAATATTGTGACAACTCCAATGCCTCGGCCGCAAGCGACCTCGGCTTAACACTCTATAAAAGGTGTATGTTGTATAATCTCATATCATTACATTGCTAACCTTAGTGCCTCGGCCGCAAGCGACCTCGGCTTAACTTTATACTGAAGGATTATATTGTATAATGTTATATCAATATTATGACAACACCAATGCCTCGGCCGTAAGCGACCTCGGCTTAACACTCTATAAAAGGTGTATGTTGTATAATCTCATATCATTACATTGCTAACCTTAGTGCCTCGCCCGCAAGCGACCTCGGCTTCACTTTGTACTGAAGTATTATATTGTATAATGTTATATCAATATTATGACAACACCAATGCCTCGGCCGCAAGCGACCTCGGCTTAACACTCTATAAAAGGTGTATGTTGTATAATCTTATATCATTACAGTGCTAACCTTAGTGCCTCGGTCACAAGTGACCTCGGCTTAACTTTATACTGAAGGATTATATTGTATAATGTTATATCAATATTGTAACAACTCCAATGCCTCGGCCGCAAGCGACCTCGGCTTAACACTCTATTGAAGGTATATGTTGTATAATGTTGTATCATTATGGTGCTAACCTTAATGCCTCGGCCGCAAGTGACCTCGGCTTAACACTCTATTGAAGGTATATGTTGTATAATGTTGTATCATTATGGTGCTAACCTTAATGCCTCGGCCGCAAGCGACCTCGGCTTAACTTTATACTGAAGGATTATATTGTATAATGTTATATCAATATTGTGACAACTTCAATGCCTCGGCCGCAAGCGACCTCAGCTTAACACTCTACAGAAGGTGTATGTTGTATAATGGTATATCATTATGGTGTTAAGCTTAATGCCTCGGCCGGAAGCGACCTCGGCTTACTTTATACTTATATAACACTAATGCCTCGGCCGCAAGCGGCCTCTGCTATTATTTAAAATTGCATCTATTTGGTATAAATTGTAGCGTCTCGTTCAGATGTGACCTTGGCTTAATTTTATAGAATGTTTTCTTTTTGTTATAGAAAGTCATGAAAAAATAAAGAAAAACAATGGAAAATCCACCCAAAAACAAATTTCAAACTCAACATTAGAAGAAAGTGAGAAGACACAAAGAAAAATAAACGAATCTAAAACGGATACGAATATAACAAAACTTGAAAATCGAAATTCGAAGAAAGTGATTGGCAAATCGAAAGGTAAAGTTAAAAAACCAGTCGGAAAGAGTCCATTAAAAGATAAAAAACATATTTACAAATCGGCGCCGAAAAAAAATCAAGGGAAAAGCTCCAAGAAAAAATTACGAACAAAATCGATAAATGCCACGAAAAATCAACAGATTGCTAAATCAGCATCAAAGAAACTGCATCAACCCAAACAAAATCGACTTTCTAAATCACGCGCAAAGAAAAACGTTTCTAAATCACCAAAAAAATCTAAATCTAAAAAAAATCTATCAAAATCAAATTTACGATCGAAATTACCAAACAAATCTAAACCACAAGGAGTAATAATAACAGAATCGGCTTTATTACCATCCTTGGCGAGTGTAACCTACATAGGAATTCATATTTGTTCAGGGACGATCTTAACGAATCGATTTATTTTGACGGTGGCTCATTGCGCTTACGATGGTCTTCATGAAGTCCTCCCAAAAGAAAACATGAAAGTGGTTCTTGGAAAAACCTCAGCTCAAAACGGAACCATTTATGACGTTCAAGGCTTAATAATTCATGAAAATTTCGATAACGTCACTTACGCTAACGATATCGCTTTGATACGAACGTTAAAAACGATTGTTTTTGGTAAAAATGTTGCGCTGATGGTGTTAAGAGGAAAAGCTGTTTTAGATAAAAAATTTAACGATAACGCGACGGTTTCTTGGTTTGGATTTCCCCCTTCCGAAATGAATTCGATCGATGAAACTTTTCTTATAGCCAATGTTCGTTCGATTCCAATCGATGTGTGTAGAAAGACGTTTGTTTCTGTTAGTTTAAGACATATTTGTATGAGTAGTGTTGCGACTGATGGTAATTGTAATGAGGATTCGGGGGGACCATTGGTTATCGGAAGTTATGGGAGAATTGAACAAATTGGAATTTTATCTTTTAGCATAAATTGTGGGATAAATAAACCTGAAGTTTATACAAGAATTTCTTGGTATTTTGAGTGGATAAAAAAAGTTTTAGAGAGAGTGAAATAAATTAATTTTATTATTAATTAGTTAATAAAGAGAGTATAAAATAAGGAAATTGATAAATAAAATGTTGGAATGAAACATTTTATGGCGTTGTTAATTCTGTATAAAGGTCTAAACGTCGGGATCCGATTGATTTACATTAACTAAAAACGCATATTTAGCTACTTTACATTTATTTAAATTCCACAAAACTATTCCCATTAAATGAGATTGATAAACTCCAATTGCGCCGAATACGTTCAACGTATACCTTCTATAGTGTTAAGCCGAGGTCGCTTGCGACCGAGGCATTGGAGTTGATACCATATTGATATAAAATTATACAATATAATCCTTCAGTATAAAGTTAGCCGAGGTCGCTTGCGGCCGAGGCACTAAGGTTAGTATCATAGTGATATAAGATTACACAACGTATACCTTCTATAGAGTGTTAAGCCGAGGTCGCTTGCGGCCGAGGCATTGGAGTTGATACCATATTGATATAATATTATAAAATATAATCCTTCAGTATAAAGTTAGCCGAGGGCGCTTGCGGCCGAGGCACTAAGGTTAGTATCATAGTGATATAAGTTTACACAACGTATACCTTCTATAGAGTGTTAAGCCGAGGTCGCTTGCGGCCGAGGCATTGAAGTTGATACCATATTGATATAATATTATAAAATATAATCCTTCACTATAAAGTTAGCCGAGGGCGCTTGCGGCCGAGGCACTAAGGTTAGTATCATAGTGATATAAGATCACACAACGTATACCTTCTATAGAGCGTTAAGCCGAGGTCGCTTGCGGCCGAGGCATTGAAGTTGATACCATATTGATATAATATTATAAAATATAATCCTTCACTATAAAGTTAGCCGAGGGCGCTTGCGGCCGAGGCACTAAGGTTAGTATCATAGTGATATAAGATCACACAACGTATACCTTCTATAGAGCGTTAAGCCGAGGTCGCTTGCGGCCGAGGCATTGAAGTTGATACCATATTGATATAATATTATAAAATATAATCCTTCACTATAAAGTTAGCCGAGGGCGCTTGCGGCCGAGGCACTAAGGTTAGTATCATAGTGATATAAGATCACACAACGTATACCTTCTATAGAGCGTTAAGCCGAGGTCGCTTGCGGCCGAGGCATTGAAGTTGATACCATATTGATATAATATTATAAAATATAATCCTTCACTATAAAGTTAGCCGAGGGCGCTTGCGGCCGAGGCACTAAGGTTAGTATCATAGTGATATAAGATCACACAACGTATACCTTCTATAGAGCGTTAAGCCGAGGTCGCTTGCGGCCGAGGCATTGAAGTTGATACCATATTGATATAATATTATAAAATATAATCCTTCACTATAAAGTTAGCCGAGGGCGCTTGCGGCCGAGGCACTAAGGTTAGTATCATAGTGATATAAGATCACACAACGTATACCTTCTATAGAGCGTTAAGCCGAGGTCGCTTGCGGCCGAGGCATTGAAGTTGATACCATATTAATATAATATTATAAAATATAATCCTTCACTATAAAGTTAGCCGAGGGCGCTTGCGGCCGAGGCACTAAGGTTAGTGTCATAGTGATATAAGATTACACAACGTATACCTTCTACAGAGTGTTAAGCCGAGGTCGCTTGCGGCCGAGGCATTGAAGTTGTTACCATATTGATATAAAATTATACAATATAATCCTTCAGTATAAAGTTAGCCGAGGTCGCTTGCGGCCGAGGCATTGGAGTTGATACCATATTGATATAATATTATAAAATGTAATCCTTCAGTATAAAGTTAGCCGAGGTCGCTTGCGGCCGAGGCACTAAGGTTAGTATCATAGTGATATAAGATTACACAACGTATACCTTCTATAGAGTGTTAAGCCGAGGTCGCTTGCGGCCGAGGCATTGGAGTTGATACCATATTGATATAATATTATAAAATGTAATCCTTCAGTATAAAGTTAGCCGAGGTCGCTTGCGGCCGAGACACTAATGTTAGTATCATAGTGATATAAGATTACACAACATTTACCTTCTATAGAGTATTAAGCCGAGGTCGCTTGCGGCCGAGGCATTGAAGTTGATACCATATTGATATAAAATTATACAATGTAATCCTTCAGTATAAAGTTAGTCGAGGTCCCTTGCGGCCGAGGCACTAAGATTAGTATCATAGTGATATAAGATTACACAACGTATACCTTCTATAGAGTGTTAAGCCGAGGTCGCTTGCGGCCGAGGCATTGGAGTTGATACCATATTGATATAATATAATAAAACATAATCTTTCAGTATAAAGTTAAGCCGAGATCGTTTGCGGCCGATACACTAAGGTTAGTATCGTAGTGTGCTAACCTGTGTTCCTAATTCTAAGTCTAGGGTTAGTTCTTGTGTTATGTTGGGGTGGGTTGAGTTGGGTTTCGTCTTAAGAAAAGAACGACTAAACCTAAATGTTTTTTGTTGAAAATCTAGTGTTAGCTCTAACGTTAGTGTTGGCTCTAGTTGTTATTCAGTCTTAAATTTTTGTATACTTCAAAGTAAAACTAGAACTAACAATAGACCTAGTACTGGAAAGATTCAGGTTTAGCCGTGCGTCTTTAGAGTTTTCTTTGCCATTAGTGCTAGATTATTGTAAACTTTTTACTGAAGGATTATATTGTATAATATTATATCAATATGGTGTCAACTCCAATGCCTCGGCCGCAACCGACCTTGGCTTAACACTCTATAGAAGGTATACGTTGTGTAATTTTATATCACTATGTTGCTAACCTTAGTGCCTCGTGTCACAAGCGACTTCACTTTAACTTTATACTGAACGATTATATTTTATAATATTATATCAATATGGTATCAACTCCAATACCTCGGTCGCAAGCGACCTCGGCTTAACTTTATACTGAAGGATTATATTGTATAATGTTATACCAATACTGTGACAACTCCAATGCCTCGGCCGCAAGCGACCTCGGCTTAACACTCTATGAAAGGTGTATGTTGTATAATCTTATATCATTACAGTGCTAACCTTAGTGCCTCGGCCACAAGCGACCTTGGCTTAACTTTATACTGGAGGATTATATTGTATAATGTTATATCAATATTGTGACAACTCCAATGCCTCGGCCGCAAGCGACCTCGGCTTAACACTTTATAAAAGGTGTATGTTGTATAATCTTATATCATTACAGTGCTAACCTTAGTGCGTCGGCCGCAAGCGACCTCGGCTTAACTTTATACTGAAGGATTATATTGTATAATGTTATATCTATGTATTTTGAGTGGATAAAAAAAGTTTTAGAGAGAGTGAAATAAATTAATTTTATTATTAATTAGTTAATAAAGAGAGTATAAAATAAGGAAATTGATAAATAAAATGTTGGAATGAAACATTTTATGGCGTTGTTAATTCTGTATAAAGGTCTAAACGTCGGAATCCGATGATTAACATTAACTAAAAACGCGTATTTAGCTTCTTTACATTTATTTAAATTCCACAAAACTATTCCCATTAAATGAGATTGATAAACTCCAATTGCGCCGAATACGTTCTTACAATAACTATTATTAAGCATCCAATTATTAACGCAGATGTAGTCGTCACTTTTACTTAAATCTTCACCTTCTTTATTGAACAAGTCTTGACACAATTCTTTTTCGGTTAAAACAACGTGCCCACAGATCAAATTAAAAATCATCTCGTCTATTTTCGTCACATTCAAACTCGTCGTTATATTTAAATCTTTATCTTTCACTCTCGTCGTTCGTTTATTCAAAGGTAAGTTCGGCACGAATCCCAAAACGTCGATAAAAGCAGACTCCTTCCTCTTCGACATTTGATAGAAATCGATGTCGTTCATAATCGGTAAAGATTTCGTCTTCATCGTCATCCTCAGGGTTAACTCTAACAGGCATATTTCGAGTTTGTTCATTTCGACTTGGTTTTTTAGGCGGACGTCCGAGACGTGATCGATTTCTTGCTCAAAATTCGACATTTTCAAATCGAATCCGGCGAAAACGGTTATGTTAATCGCATCCTCGCAACAAAATCCCGCCGTTATCACGTAATCGGTACTCATTATTGCTCCGGTACAATATCGCGTTGTGATATTTGTGGATGATACAATTAAAGTTGTTGATGCTAAATTATCGACATCACAACCTGAGTATTCTTTGTGATGTACTTCGGAAGATTCATGATAAAGCGTCGATAAAAAAATAAAAATTGATGTCAGTTTCATGACGTTTGTGGAATTGATAAATTAATTGTAGATGTGACACAAATAAATGTTACAATTAATTTTGAGATTATGCTCCAAAGAAAATTACCAACTTATTATGTATTCGTTGTAAGATTTGATTAAAAATTCACGAAACGTATTTTCTACGTTACGAGCCTTGTAACGAGTACGTGGTTCTTTTTGGCCGCCAAATCAAAACAAAAAATAATATTGCGCAAACTATCGAATAATAGGCCAATGTTGAATGAATAAATTTCTTATTATAAAAAATAAGTATAAATACCCCGAGGTGTTTCATTAAAAATCAGTTTCAATTAAGACACCACACCAACAAAAGCAAACAAAACAACAATGTTTAAATCAGTGCTTCTTATAACCATCTTTACCATCGCATCATCAGAAAAATTAGATGGCTACAATTACAACAGACCAACCATCGCTTTTCTTTTACCACGCCAACAATTAATTTTACCACGTCAACAACAACTCCCCGAAATTTATGGCCCCCCACAAAGATTTTCGTCCCCTCAAAACGAATACGGACCACCACCTCCAACCGAATTAACCCCACCGGAAATTGATTTGGAACCGAGAGAAGAATCTGAGGATGTTTTAACAACCACCGAGATGCCAACGACCACCGAGGAAATTCCGAAAGTAGCGGAAGAAATTAAAGAAAGTCAAGACGTCGAAGAAATTGAGGGTGACGTCGAAAACAAAGAAGCTGAAGTTGCGAAAAAGGAGGAGGGTGTTTATTATATTTATCATCCTTCGGGATTATTACAAAGAATTATTTACACGACCAATAACGATGTGAGGAATATGGCTTACACGGCTCAATTTAGATATAAAGATGTTGAACCGATTAGAGATCCGGTTTATACTTACGATCCGGAAACTTTAGTTTTAAGACAAATTGTAGCTTAATTTTATTTCTATTTATTTTATTGTAACTTTGGTGGATGTATCTAATTAATTAAACAATTTGTATTATTTATTTTGCAATTTTTATTTCAATTTTAACTTAATTTAACTTTGTTGTTGGTTGATCCAATCGATGAAAGAATTTAATTAAGAACTTTAAATATTTTATTAAGCAGTTTTTATTTTTCATTTATGTATTAATATACACTTGGATCATAATAATGCGATAATCAAAATTTATTGCATGTTGCTGTTGATCCAACTGATGAAGGAAGAAACTCTGGTGAAAACATCTGGACGTCCGTTAGCGCATGGGTTTCCCCAGGAAACGACACCGATTTGTTTTCCATTAGCGGCCAATGGGCCACCGGAATCACCATGGCACACACCTTCTCCTCTTTGGGTGAGAGTACAGATGTTGCTGTCGAAGATGGTGTTGCTTCCCCAAGATGATTGGCAATCGGCATTGGTGATGGTTTTCAAAGCGAGGAATTGCATGTTGTTTGGTGCTGATCCAGGGTAGCTGGTGGTTCCCCATCCAGAGATGACACAATCTCCAGCTCCGATAAAGTTGGATTCGGGTTCAATGGCTTGAACTTTGTTATTGAATTGAATTGGGGAGGATACTTCGAGGAGGGCAATATCGTTTTCGATGGTGTTTGGATTGTATCCGGAGTGGGCAATGATTCTTTTAACCGCATATCTGTCACCACCACTATTCAAAGTGTTAGATCCAACAACAACGGTGTAAGAGCCGGCAGATCCACCATAAATGCAATGAGCAGCGGTCAAGATATAGTTGGCGTTAAGGATGGAACCACCGCAAGTGTGACTTCCGGATGATCCTCTCAAAGAGATTTGGTAAGGGAATTGACCATCAGCGGCATCAGCACCACCAACGATACGCCAGTTGTAGCTGTCATCGATTTTGGTATCGATGGCATAGCCTGATACAAAATATTAAGTTAAAAAAGAATCAAAAAAAAATTTTTTATATTACCAAAGGCAACGGCGAAAAGAGCTGAGAATGCAACGACGAATTTGACCATTTTGGTTATTCTGCCCATTTGAATTAATCGGTGCAGCTTATATAGTATATTTCAACAAAAAATTGAAATAGATTACATTGTTTTTAAGTAATACCTTTATCAGCGTATCGGAAGCATACAGCTAGTAAATCCCCTCACGCATCTATAAATAATAACTGACAAACTGAAGTGGTTAAATGATGCACTTAGAAAAAATACTCAACGATGACAACACAGTTTTGTAATGAATTCATTGCTTAACAAAAGAATTAATCGTACGGTATGACTTGAAATGATAACGGTGTGAAAAATAGCCTCTATGATCATTCTAAATCAAACTATCTTAACATAGCTATAAACGCAGTGATTAAAGAAAATATCAAAGCAATTTTTACGTGTCATTAAAGAACGTTCTGGATGTGATGGATGATGTATATAAACTTAAAGAATTATTATTTCTAAATTTTAGACATAAACTTCTAACGGATTAGCCACCTTAAATAAACATTCTCTTCATGCTCTAAAATTCTGAATGTTATTGATCTTCTCATCCTCCACACTGTTTCAACTAGCCTATCTCACCCTAAACACTATATCACTCTAAACACCATAGCATGCTAAGTTCAGAACATTATTAAAATATTACATATTATGTTATGACATACATAAGATAACATCGGAGCTCCTAAGCCTCAGAGCTAAGAACATGATCTTCACTCAAATTAATGCGGAACAACCTCAAAATTCTCAAAGATTCGAAATTAAATCAATTGATTGACATTTTATAAGGTCATATTTTGAATGAGCGATAAATTGATGGGTAAGCCTCGATTAAAAAGAGGAGCTTTGGTCTGACATAGTGATGCTTGAAAGACAGTTAGATCCGGAGTAGGCATGAGCACTACTGGATTAAACAGCCAAATAAAGTTATTACCTTTTTCAGGTAAAAATTCATGCCATAAATTTCTGCACCGTTTCCAATAAAATGGACAGACTAAAAGGTGCATCCAAAAATAGTTTCAAAGACAATCTGATCGGCCTGAAGGCAATCTGTCCTTTCTATATAACTCAGCACTGATCAGAAAATTGATCATTGGGGGCAATTAGAAGACGGCAAACTTGGAAATAAAGGCATTGAAATTGTCCTTCATTCGACCCCAACCCAATTGTGAACTAGCCATATAAACCAAATAATCAATATTTAGGATGCCTAAAAGGTAGCCCCAGACAAACGCACAATATGATGACCAAAAGAAATCTAAGGTCCCTCTCAGGTTTTTGATTCTCTCAGCTGAGAATCAAATTTTGGAACGATGAGGCAGACAATTGAATAAATGTCGTGTAATTGCGTTGCTAAAGATACAATTTAAGTGTACAGAAATATTGCATTAAGAATAAAGTTCTTTTGACATCTACAGTCATAAAGAAAGTAGGATTCATTAAGAACCTACATATGGTCTAAATCTCTGGAATACTAAAGTTACAATAGATAATGTTTTAGAAAAAAAGCCTTATAATTAAAGTCTTATTATGTCTTAAGGAAGACCAGCCTATCAGAGCTGACACATGGTCTACAACTTCCCTAATTGGTACTTCTCGACGACATGATACTTCTCTGGAAGATTTAATATTGCTTCCAAAAGGTTGGAAATTGATTTCAGAACACTTGAAATGTTTTTAGAAGACTTGCAATATCTCCAGAAGATTTTATGCTGCTTCTAGAAAAGTTGAAATGCTTCCAGAAAACAGTATTTTGTCTGGAAGACTTGAAGTGTCTGCCAGAAGATTTTATTTTGCTTTCAGAGGACTTGAACAACTTCTAGAAGACTTGATACCACTCCTGTAAGACTTAATACTGCTTCTAGAAGACTTGAATTTGCTTCCAGAAGTCTTGATATTGAATCTGGAAAACTTGAAATGGTTCCAAGAGTCTTGATACTGGTTCTGGAAGAATTGAAGTGCTTCCAAATGACATGAACTGCTTCTAGAATAAGGTGTGAATAAGGTCTCCTGAGTCTATTTTCAGAAGGCTTTCAGACGACTTGAACTGCATCCAGACGACCTGATACTGCCCCTGGAAGCCTTAATACTGCTTCTAGAAGACTTGATACTGCTTCCAGAAGACTTTATACTGCTTCTACAACATTTGAAATTCCTTTCCAGTTTTCCAGTTTGGATGAGTTGAAATGCTTCCAGAACCATTGAACTGCTTCCTGAATAAGGTAACTAGTTTCGGTATTTGGTTCTGAATCCGTCTCGGAATTTCATGAAAGAAAAGTAGAATCGCAATCACTAAGAAGTCACGAGATTTTAAAAGTCCCGGTAGCTATAGATATATACTTTAAAGTGACAATACTGAAGACGATGTTTTTTGAGACACTTGAAGATGGACAAATTTGACAAATTATTTCATTGCTCTTCTTTAAAAAACAGTAATCTGTGGAATTATACAAAAGGGATACACAACGAACATTTCTAGGAAATTTTTATTACCGTATTCGTCCGAATTTATTATATATTAATATTGCCGTATTAATTTAATAATAACTAGCTTTCGTTCAATGGCATATATATAATATGGCATATATATATATATATGGCATATATATAATATTGAATAACAACTACTACTACAACTGACACTAGTATTAAAGCTAACACTAGACCTAGAACTAGAAGCATTCAGATTTAGCCGTACGTCTCTTAAGACTGCTAACCCCGAATATTTCAAGTTCTAAATCTAGTGTGAGTTCTACTTCTGGTTCATTTATTAAAGATATGTAACATGTTTGTACCAAACCACGAGTAAAACTAGAACTAACACATATTTAAAACAAGAAATATCTCTTCTTTTAACATATTCAAAGTAGAAGTCATTTATTCATATGAGATTATTCAATTTACACTTTTTGTCAAAATTAATGGGATTCAAGTCTGTGTAAGTCTGTGTCTGATGAAGGAAGAAACTTTGATAAAGATGTATTAAGAACTTTAAATATTTTATTAAGCAGTTTTTATTTTTCATTTATATATTAATATACACTTGAATCATAATAACGCGATAATCAAAACTTATTGCATGTTGGTGTTGATCCAACTGATGAAGGAAGAAACTCTGGTGAAGACATCGGGAGTTCCTCTGGCGCATGGGTTACCCCAGGAAACGACACCGATTTGTTTTCCATTAGCGGCCAATGGGCCACCAGAGTCACCATGACAGACACCTTCACCGCTTTTGGTGAGGGTACAGATGTTGCTATCGAAAATAGTGTTGCTTCCCCAGGCAGATTGACATTGACTGTTGGTGATGGTTTTCAAGGCGAGGAATTGCAAGTTGTTTGGTACGTTTCCTGGATAACTGGTGGTTCCCCATCCAGAGATGACACAATCTCCAGCTCCAATGGTAGTGGAATCGGGTTCAATAGGTTGAACGTTGCTGTTGAATTGAATGGAGGAGGAGAGTTCAAGAAGGGCAATGTCGTTTTGGACGGTGTTTGGATTGTATCCGGAGTGGGCGATGATTCTTTTAACGTTGTATCTGTCACCACCACTGTTCAAAGTGGTTGATCCGGCGACAACGGAGTAAGAGCTGGCAGATCCACCATAAATGCAATGAGCAGCAGTCAAGATCCAGTTGGCGTTAAGGATGGAACCACCGCAAGTGTGACTTCCGGATGATCCTCTCAAAGAGATTTGGTAAGGGAATTGACCAGCAGCGGCATTAGCGCCACCAACGACACGCCAGTTAAAGCTGTCATCGATTCTGGTATCGATGGCATAGCCTAAAATTATTAAATTAAAAAAAGCGAATTGAAATTAAAATTTTATCTTACCGTAGGCGACGGCGAGGAGAGCTGAGAAAGCAACAACGAATTTAACCATTTTCGTTATTCTGTACCCTCGAAATGAATTGCAACCGTTTATATAGTATATTTTAGCAGAAAAATACGATAGATTACATTGTATTTGATGAAACCTTTTATCGAATCTCTAGAAAAATGCGCTTACGAACAAAAGGAATTGTTCGGATAGGTGGACAGTATAGAGACGGTCATTAAAAAATTCATTAGCAGCTAATGGGCCATCGGAATCACCATGGCAGACACCTTCTCCTCTTTGGTCCTCTCAGGGTATCTGGTGGTTCCCCATCCAGAGATGACACAATCTCCAGCTCCGATAAAGTTGGATTCGGGTTCAATGGCTTGAACTTTGTTGATGAATTGAATTGGGGAGGATACTTCGAGAAGTAATATCATTTTCGATGGTGTTTGGATTGTATCCGGAGTGGGCAATGATTCTTTTAACGCCGTATCTGTCACCACCACTATTCAAAGTGTTAGATCCAACAACAACGGTGTAAGAGCCGGTAGATCCACCTAACTGATTAGAAATTAGAACCAGTTTCTGAAGAAGGTTGCAACATGGCATCCGAAACGTCAAACATTTTTTCAAAAAACGCACGGCGAAACCAGAAAGTTTTTAGTTTTAGATCTAGTGTTAGTCCTAGTGATAGTTTTAGTGATAGTTCTAGTGTTAGTGCTAGTGTTAGTTCTAATTTTAGTTCAATTAAGACCGGTCGTGAAAGCCTTCGTACTTATATGATGTATATAAACTTGAAGAATTATTGTTTTTATATTTTAGACATAAACTTCTGACGGATAAGTCACCTGAAACAAACATTCCCTTCCTCCTCTACAGTTCTGAATATTATTGATCTTCTCTTCCTCCACTCTGTTTCAAGCAGCTTATTTTATAAACACCATAGCATGCCGAGTTTACGACATTATTAAAATATTATGTATTACGTTGTGACATATATAAGATAACATAGGAGCTCCTAAGCCTCAGAGCTAAAAACATGATCTTCACTCAAATTGATAACCTCAAAATTCTCAGAGACTCGAAATTAAATCAATTGATGAGAAGTTATATTTAGAAGCAGGGATGAATAGATGAAGGGTGAGCCTGCATTAAAAAGAGGAGTTTTAACCTTACATATTGATGCTTGAAAGATAGTTAGGTTAAAAACATTTTTCATGTAAAAATTCTTGCCATAAATTTTTGCACCGTTTTGAATAAAATAGACAGACAAAAAGGTGCACCCAAGAATAGTTTCACAGCCAATCTAATCGACTTGAACGCAAACCAGTCCTTTTTCATATAACTCAGCACTGATCAGAGAATTGATCATTGGGTGCAATTGGAAAGCGGAAAACTTGGTAATAAAGGCATTGAAAGCGCCCTTCATTCGACCCCAATCTAGGTATGGACTAGCCATATAAACGACATAATCAATACTTATGATGCCTCAAGGGTAACCTTAGAAAAACGAAGAGTACGATGACCAAAAGGAATCTAAGTGCATCCTCAGAATTCCTAATATGCCATGCATTTCATCCAAACACCATCTTTTTCATATTGGACAAGCTGAGACTCAAATTTTGTAACAATGAGGCAGACAGTTCAAAATATATCGTGTAATGGCGTTGCTAAAGATACAAAATTTAAGTGCACAAAGATATTACTTTAAGAATAAAGTTTTTATGACATCTACAATCATAAAGAAACTAGGATTCATCAAGAACCTATTTTTGGTCTAAATCTCTGGAATATTAAAGTTACGATAGATAAAGTCTTATAAAAAAGCCGTACTTAATTAAAGTCTTATTATGTCTTAAGGAAGACCTAGATTGCTTACCAGCCTATCAGAGCTGGCGCAAGGTTTACGACTTCCCTACTTAGTATTGCCCTGGAAGATTTAATACTGCTTCCAGACGACATGCTACTGCCATGGTAGACTTAATATTGCTTCTAGAAAGTTTGAAATTGCTTTCAAAAGACTTGAAATGTTTTTGGAAGACTTGCAATATTTCCAGAAGACTTGAAGTGCTTCCAGAACATTTAATTTTGCTTTCAAAGAACTTAAGCAACTTCTAGAAGATTTTATACTACCCTTACAAGACTTAATACTGCTTCTAAAAGACTTGACATTGCTCCCAGAAGTCTTGATATTGAATCTGGAATACTTGGAATGTTTTCAAGAGACTTGGTATTGCCTCTGGAAGAGTTGAAATGAACTGCTTCTAGAATAAGGTGTGAATAAGGTCTCCTGAGTCTATTTTCAGAAAGCTTCCAGACGACTTGAACTATATCCAAACGACTTGAAACTACCCTTAGAAGTCTTAATACTGCTTCTAGAAAACTTGATACTGCTCCTTAAACACTTGAAATTCCCTCAAAAGATTTGATACTGCTTTTGTAAGAGTTGAAATGCTTTCAGAAGACTTGAACTGCTTCCAGAATAAGGTGACTAATTTCAGTATTTGATTCTGAATCCGTTTGGAATTTCATGAAAGAAATGTAGACCCGCAATCACTAAGAAGTCCTGAGATTTTAGAAGTCCCGATAGCTATAGATATATACTTTAAAGTAACAGTTCTGAAGATGATATTTTTGAGATATTTGAAGATGATAGACAAATTTGTCAAATTATTTCGTTGCTCTTCTTTAAAAAATAGTATTCTGTAGAATTATACAAAAGAGAAGCATAACGAGTATTTCTAGGAAATTTTTATTATCGTATTCGTTCGAATCTAAGACACATCATCATATTAATGCTAATACTAGACCCAGAACTAGAAACATTCGGATTTAGTCGTACGTCCCTTAAGCCGGTTAAACCGAATATTTCTAGTGTTAGTTCTACTTTTATCATTAAACATATATGTAAAAAAAGTAAAACTAACCGCGCTTTGACGCACGGCTAAAGTCGAATATTTCTGGTCCTAGGTCTAGTGTTAGTTCTAGTTCAATGAAATATATACAATCTAACATTGAATAGTAGCAACTAGAACTGACACTGGCATTAAAGCTAACACTAGACCTAAAGCTAAAAACATTCGATTTAGCCGTACGTCTCTGAAGACGGCTGAATCCGAATATTTTTAGTTCTAAATCTAGTTTAAGTTCTACTTCTGTTCATTAAAGATACATAACATGTTTGTACCAAACCACAAGTACAAGAAGTTTTTTATTCATAACAGCTATTTACTTCAAAGTTATTGTCAAAATTAATGGGATTCAAGTCTATGTAAGTCTGTGTCTAATGAAGGAAGAAACTTTGGTAAAGATATAATGAAAAACTTTAAATATTTTATTAATCAGTTTTTATTTCTCATTTATGTTTTAATATACACTTGGATCATAATAACGCGATAATCAAAATTTATTGCATGTTGGTGTTGATCCAACTGATGAAGGAAGAAACTCTGGTGAAGACATCGGGAGTTCCTCTGGCGCATGGGTTACCCCAGGAAACGACACCGATTTGTTTTCCATTAGCGGCCAATGGGCCACCAGAGTCACCATGACAGACACCTTCACCGCTTTTGGTGAGGGTACAGATGTTGCTATCGAAAATGGTGTTGCTTCCCCAGGCAGATTGACATTGACTGTTGGTGATGGTTTTCAAGGCGAGGAATTGCAAGTTGTTTGGTACGCTTCCTGGATAACTGGTGGTTCCCCATCCAGAGATGACACAATCTCCAGCTCCAATGGTAGTGGAATCGGGTTCAATAGGTTGAACGTTGCTGTTGAATTGAATGGAGGAGGAGAGTTCGAGAAGGGCAATGTCGTTTTGGACGGTGTTTGGATTGTATCCGGAGTGGGCGATAATTCTTTTAACGTTATATCTGTCACCACCACTGTTCAAAGTGGTTGATCCGGCGACAACGGAGTAAGAGCTGGCAGATCCACCATAAATGCAATGAGCAGCAGTCAAGATCCAGTTGGCGTTAAGGATGGAACCACCGCAAGTGTGACTTCCGGATGATCCTCTCAAAGAGATTTGGTAAGGGAATTGACCAGCAGCGGCATTAGCGCCACCAACGACACGCCAGTTAAAGCTGTCATCGATTCTGGTATCGATGGCATAGCCTAAAATTATTAAATTAAAAAAAGCGAATTGAAATTAAAATTTTATCTTACCGTAAGCGACGGCGAGGAGAGCTGAGAAAGCAACAACGAATTTAACCATTTTCGTTATTCTGTGCCCTCGAAATGAATCGCAACCGTTTATATAGTATGTTTTAGCAGAAAAATACGATAGATTACATTGTATTTTGATGAAACCTTTTATCGAATCTCTAGAAAAATGCGCTTACGAACAAAAGGAATTGTTCGGATAGGTGGACAGCATAGAGACGGTCATTAAAAAAATTAATACAATATCGATTTAATTTAAAATCCACTTACTTAAACAATCTCATAATCTCTATTATTTTTGTTAATTTTTTGCCAACCCTAACAATCCTAAAAAAACAGTTACAAAGGAAAAAATTGTCTATCTCGACTTTCAATCAACAATCTGCGGTGGTAAATCGATCCGAGTTTATTAGCATAATAAAATGGCCATTTTGTAATTTGTAGCGAACCGGGGAGCGATTATCTTAGTAGTTCGAGCGGTAACATGCAACAATGCCATTTGGCGTTGGTACGCGTTGGCTTAATCCTTCGGACAACGAGAGGGCAATTTAAAAACAGCTACAACGAAGCCCTTTACATTCGACCGTGCTACGAGATTTTATCGAAACCGCCCGATTTCAACCCTCGATATGTAATACGCTTCAGAGACTCGTAATGCGAGCACTCGATTAGACAATGATCGCCGTATAAGAGACCATATGGTGTTGAGGAGATTATAATCACGACAATAAGCTAAGCTCAACATTTTTAAATAAGATATCATATTTTTATGTTAATATTAGATTAAGTAAGCTAATTTTTGAGTGATCATTTTTGGACGAGATAAATATATATAAAAATAGAGATTATAAACAATGAAATTAATAAATCACTTGAAATCTATTTTTGTAAAAAAACAATATCGCTTGCACCACAAAATTGTAACATTTTTATCACCTCGAAATATTTTCTAAGTAGTAAATAAGCGATATTTCCTATCTAAGATAAAATCGGTTGCACAAAATTCCCCCTCATGATCTAATTTAATCGCGATAATTAATCTAAAAACGATTAAACTGATTTATTTTTGATAAAAAAAAATAAATTTGAAGCGTATGCAAATGATGTCTTGCATCTGCGTTATATCCCTTCCTGCACGGGGCCCCCCGTTAAGAGTAAAGCGTAGTCTGCCATTGGCGTAGGGGGCTCCGTGGAGTCTACACTTATTGGTCGATGACACCTCTTCCACGCTCCACCGCCTCCCGATGGAAAGAGACCGACCGGGGCGCCGTTTAAACGACGGGGCCCCACCCAAAAGTAACTACGATCGAGCGCGCGCCGAGCTTTAAAAGCTCTCTTTACACTTTAAAGAAAAAGGATGACTTAATTTGCGCTCGCCGCGCTTATTTACTAGGACACCCTCTTATATTTAGTCCCGCACCGGAAGTACCGGATACTTTACACTTTTCCTCTCCTTCCCCAGCCCCAACCCCCACTTTACGACGCAATAGAAGGTAATGTTTATAAATATGCATGTGTAAATGTAACGGCTTAGGTGGAGGTACGAAATGAACTCAACCCAAAACTACGGGATGAAGGCAACATTCTCTTTACACTTTTCCGAGGTTTAAAACGAACAGGGTTGGATCTACAAAAAAATTAAAATGTTATATAAAATAAATTTAAAAAAAATACAAATACCTTTCTAATTTTCTTTCGAGATTAAATCAAAACAAGAAATTTTCGAAAATCTCCCAAAAAAATATATAATCAACTTTCTTGTGTTTGTGTTAAATACGGCCCTGTTTATACTTTAACAGCTTCAAGTCCCGCAGGGGGCGGCATCCACTCGCGCAAAAACCTAACTCTCCAACAGTCTACCGTTCCCGAATCGCCTCACGCCTCGTTTGCATAATTCGCTTACTTTATCTTCGAGCTGCCGCCTCCTCGCGACGACGACGACGACTACAGGGGATGGGTTTTCCTCGCCACCACCCTGCCGTTTTCCAACAACCCCTTTTACGTCCCTCTTTCGCGTAAACACTTTGCATCCATTTGAATCCTCCGCCCGGCACTCTAAATTTTCGTACCATGCATATGCATGCTGAGAGAGAGCTAAAACACTCTTCCACCACCAACACCCATATTCGCCACAAAGAAAAAGGCGAAAAAAAACGGTCGAGAAAAGGTTTTTAGGTTAGATGAAAAAAAATTGGTAAAGAAGCTATAAAGTGGAAGGCGTCGCGACGCGAAGATAAGCCGCTTACTTTGACGTCGGCATCGGCCACAATCCGGAGGGCACTTATCCCTTTTATCCCTTTTCACAAAAGGGGTCACTTACTCGATTGTCCTGTTTTTTAAAATTTAATAAATAATACAAGGTACTACAAGAAAATTCGTTCAACTGATTCTATATTCGTACCGATTAGTTTAAATATTCTTGCATTTTAATGTGATTAGAAAATCCAAGATGATAAAATCCATAAAGTATCTTATACCATATACACGGTTAGGTCGGTTTTTGTTGTAGTATAAAAAAGATATGGAAGGTCTCGAAAAAATACAGAGAGGGCTGATCAATTGTGCAGTGCTTATCGAACCTGACTACTAGTTATAGGTAATTCCATATCCATGGATCTTAGAATAGTGAGGTTAGCAACTTAGTTAGCAAAGTGGGAAGGGGACGATTGAAAAAACCATAACGAAGTGGACAAGTAGATTACGTAGATCGACAGGAAAAGCGGAGTAGACTAAAAAGCTGATAAGAGACTTGCAACGATGGGTGGATGATATATGCCAGTTTCTCTTAAGTTTCTCGTAATGGTGAAGAACAAGGAAGAGAGTGCAATTAGGTGATATCTGCTGCGATGAGGCTAAATGGCAGTCAGGGAGAGTGCCGTTAAGGAGGAGACATTTCTGGATATACAATAATAGCAATGTAGGTGAAGATTAAAGTATTAATGGCTGCGCATCGCCCGCTTCGCGACCTCGGCGGAGTGAAGATAAACGATTTTTCATTCTAGAATTGTATGCATTATTCGTTAAGACATTAAATGAACGATATAACCCAACTTCGCCAAGGTCGCGAAGCAGGCGAGGCGCTGCATTATCAATTATATCAATGTAGGTGAAGATTAAAGTATTAATGCCTGCGCCCCGCCCGCTTCGCTACCTCGGCGGAGTGAAGATAAACGACTTTTCATTCTAGAATTGTATGCTTTATTTGCTAAGACATCAAATGAACGATATAACCCAACTTCGCCGAGGTCGCGAAGCGGGCGAGGCACTGGATATACAATCATATCAATGTAGGTGAAGATTAAAGTATTAATGCCTGCGCCTCGCCCGTTTCGCGACCTCGGCGGAGGGAAGATAAACGACTTTTCATTCTAGAATTTCTAGAATTGTATGTATTATTTGCTAAGACATCAAATGAACGATATTACCCAATTTCGCCGAGGTCGCGAAGCGGGCGAGGCGCTGGATATACAATCATATCAATGTAGGTGAAGATTAAAGTATTAATGCCTGCGCCTCGCCCGCTTCGCGACCTCGGCGGGGTGAAGATAAACGACTTTTCATTCTAGAATTGTGTGCATTATTTGCTAAGACATCAAATAAACGATATTACCCAACTTCGCCGAGGTCGCGAAGCGGGCGAGGCGCTGGATATACAATCATATCAATGTAGGTGAAGATTAAAGTATTAATGCATGCGCCTCGCCCGCTTCGCGACCTCGGCGGAGTGAAGATAAACGACTTTTCATTTTAGAATTGTATGCATTATTTGCTAACACATCAAGTTATCGATATTACCCAATTTCGCCGAGGTCGCGAAGCGGGCGAGGCGCTGGATATACAGTAATATCAATGTAGGTGAAGATTAAAGTATTAATGCCTGTTCCTCGCCCGCTTCGCGACCTCGGCGCAGTGAAGATAAACGACTTTTCATTCTAGAATTGTATGCATTATTTGCTAAGACATCAAATGAACGATATTACCCAACTTCGCCGAGGTCGCAAAGCGAGCGAGGCGCTGGATATACAATAATATCAATGTAGGTGAACTTTTAATGCCTGTGCCTCGCCCGCTTCGCGACCTCGGCGGAGTGAAGATAAGCGATTTTTCATTCTAGAACTGTATGAGAGAGACCGAAAATATCAGTCTGTTTGGCTTTTCCCTTGTGCTTATGCGTTTTTTTTTCATTATATTTGTCAAATAAGGCCAACTATCTTTCTAATCTTTGGCCCACTTCTGTTTCATCTTAAGCTTGTCTCTGAATGAAGATGTGGCTTCGTTGTAATAAGGTCACGATTAATGTTGAGAAGTGTAATCCTATCACTTTTAAACGTAGAACTACTCCTATCCATTCATCTCACTGTATAGATGTAATCGTCTTGCTTCAGATAACTTCTGTCAAAAAATTGAGAGTAACTTTATATAGCAGTCTTTCATTTATACCGGAAATAGAGAATCTCGCGCTTCTTGTACTGCGAGGATGTTTAGCGTGTTGCTCCGTATTGTACGTTTATTCACTACAGAATCCGTAGTATACATCGCTTTTTTGGGTGCTTGTTCTGCCGAAGCTGGAGTGCGATAGTGCTATATGATCAGTACATTATATTTTGCATCGTCTGCTCTTGAGAGAATTCAAAAAAGAGTTTTAAAGTACCCAACCCAACCCAACTCAACCTAAACAACGATGAAGCCAGCAATAATTAATATCATACTGCAATAATTACATAACCTAATAAAACCCCATTCAAAGAAAAATCAGTAATACTGATACATGATAGTAAGATTTGATCTTACATTAGATAAATTGAATGAAGAAATGTGTAATTTTGGAAAGAAATAAATATAAATTATCTTCATGACATAAACAGGAAGCAACTGTTGTTTTCAAAATTGGTTTGAAAATGTGGAACTTCGATTCGCTAATTAGATTACACGCGACAACCCAACAGATCAACGAGCCGCCGTCGGCTCCTTCTAAATTAGTGTCATTAAGTGGTGTGCGTGCGTGAATCGCCGCCGTAACAACTACGGATGGGAAAGTAGGCCCATTGAAGGAGGAAGTTAATGCTCGGAGGACGCGGAACGAAGTCATGTCAAACGACGACCAACAACGACGTCGGCGATAGGTGTATTATTAAATCGTCACGTGGTTAGGTTCGTTTTAGTAAATTTCACGTTTCCATTCTATAGTAAAATGAAATACAAGAGAAATTGTTGAGTTTGTATAAATAAACGTCTGGTAGTTCACACGAGACGAGACACGAATCTAAACAATTTTATAAACTATAAATCACGGACCCCTTTCAACGGTTTATTGAAGAAAGTCAAAAATCATCGTGACTCGGCTAGAATTCGAGTTTCGCTTCTGAACTGCCGAAGAGGCACTTTGCTTCTTGCACACGATTTTCGAGGACAATTAATAATTTTTCATGGCTCTTGAACGCGCCCCCAGGACAGAACTTGCCTTTTAAAAAAAGCGACCCCACAATAAAACCAAGGGAACCCCACGTTGACGATAAATTTATACAGTTTCATAACAGCACGAGAAGTTTATTTTACTGACTTTAACTTAGACGATGATGATTTTGCAAAAATCCTTTTTTGTAAATATTAAACGTATTAAGGCACGTTATAATTTAATCAATTATTATTCTCTTCCCCGGATGACGATTTCATTCTTAGAATTACGCTTTCTGTACGGTTAAGCAACTGTAACAAATTTAATGTGCTTAGGAGTCATCGCTACTGCCTTATCATTAAGGTAATTGTCGCCATTGCAATTAGACGACGACGTTGAAAAGAGTATCTTTTGTGTGTGCCTTTTTGTGAGGGTAATTGTTTCTTAGGAAAAGTGGTAACTCGATCCGGTCTAAATAGTAATCACGTTTTGTTCTGATTATAGTAATCACGATGTTGGTTAACGAAAATAATTGGGTAAATATTTAGATTTATAATTTACGATGTTACAGCATTGCGGCATTTATCTTGAATCAAAAATGTGAATCGTTTCTAGAATGAACATTAGTCGACCATTCGTAGCTTCGCGGAAACTTTTATACACGGTCCATAAAGCGTCTGAATGCTAATAGCATTATCTATACCCGGCTTCCGGCAATAACAGCGTTCCGAGGGTGGTGGGTTTTCTCTGTGTATTAGGGGGACATTTACGCCCCCATTGTGGGGGGCAATTCGACTTGTAAAAGAGAAGGGAGAAGACCGGAAATCCATCGGAGACCGTTGCCAAAAAATTTTATTTACTACATACACGCGATAAAGTCTTCTCATCTCTTTCCCTATCGATTTGGAGAAGTTAAAATCGTCGTTGGACGAGACGTAATCAATTTGGTTGTCGAATTCGGATGCAAATCAGCGAAACTGATCACGGGTCTCCACGAAAGTTAGCCTAATTCGATTCGACAACATCCGGATCCGCGTCTGACAATTAATACATAAAGGGAGATTTCGCGACGCCCGGTTTATTAACGAGATTCGATCGGCCCCTTAATCAACTGGATCCGAACTTCACTAATTAGCGGCGAAGGTATCTCGAACCACCTCTTTGTCTGTGTTGGACAATTCGATTAAAATGACCCGCATCGTCCTACAATTTCCTATCTAATTTATAGTCACCATAGAACGATGTTTTTGTTCAATTTAAAAAATTACCTACTATTTTTTAAGTAGTCCTCATAGAACAACGTTGGTAATTTCAGGTGTATCATCATAAAGGTAGATATTGGTGATGGTTTGGAGGGTTGTTGCGACGATGAAACATCGGGGTTGGCAGCGGTGGCGTCCATCAGAGATTTTCATGTCAAAGAGCCAATTTAAAAATTTCCAGTTCAAGTAATCAGTGTAATCACGACACCCCCGGGGATACCCCTATAAAGGCAAAAAAGTGCCACCACCCTCCAACCCTCTACTAACAGGATAAACTTCTCCACTCGATATTCAAACGGCGGTGGACATCTTTTTTTAACCATAAATAAAATTTAAGTTTGAAGAAATCCAAGTCGAGATTTTTTTATCAATTAAATTAATTTTTTTGTACGTTATCATGTCTATTGACAAACTCTTTACTTCCAGGTTTTGTGTTAGTTCTACTTTTAACACTGAGAGTAGATTTAACTCTTGAATTAAATGAATTTGATCGCATTCTCATTATGTCGGATGTCGGATTTGACAAAGTGTCGGATGTTCTGTGCGGGTGTCGTAGTGGCAATACGTTTTATATGCGCTGTTGCTCAGCTTGTGTAATCAGATTGGGATGGGTTGTAATTTTTTGTTCTCTCTTGACTAATATAAAAATATCAGGAGTATACGTTACAACCAAAAGCCTGTTAGTCCGCCTTGCGTCCTTAGATATTCAGCGCAATCACACAAGTTGGTAAGATTCATATAACATGTGTTACAGAAACATGTGTTGTATATGTTAGGTTGTGCATATTGGAATATGTCGATGTGTATGAGAGGTATATATAGCTTCCTTGTTTAACCATCACAAAGTATAATTGCCGACTATGTTTGTAAAATATGCTCTTTGTGTCAGTTAGTTTGTCGATCCATTACCAGCGACAACATTTTCATGTTTGTTAAGTCGAAAAATAACTTCACTATCCAAAAGAAACATTGGTCTTTTCAATTTATTTCATACATCGAACGATTCATCCCGAGACTGCGTCTTGGTATGGGTAATACACTGTGTTAAATAATTATCGTAACCTACGTCACGTTGTAATGTTGGTTATCTATCTCATTGTGTAGTGGTAACGGCGATATTTTTAAATTAGTAACCAGATTTTAACCAGATGTTAACAGCAGATTGAACGTTATTAGGTTATTATTGTCGCGATTGTCGTATGCTTTGTGTGTTTCCGGATTTTCTTTATTCTTTAACCATTTTTTGCTGCCTTTATATTTCAAACTTCAAACAAATTAAAATAACGAAAACGTTCAATGAGAATTTCTTTCAGATTTTTATTTCTTTCGTTATGACATT
The DNA here is from genome assembly GCA_036711965.1 of Onthophagus sagittarius. Classification (NCBI taxonomy): domain Eukaryota; kingdom Metazoa; phylum Arthropoda; class Insecta; order Coleoptera; family Scarabaeidae; genus Onthophagus; species Onthophagus sagittarius. The sequence continues at coordinate 19,337,115 of JASERS010000010.1, read as the reverse complement.
CACACCGGAACATGATGCCTTTATTTTAATGGCACATTATAGAAGCGGTACGCAGAATACGAACGATAGTTGGGTTTATTCCTTACAAAGCTGTATACAGCAATTCAACCAATGTTTCCCAGATTTCGACGTTGATTATGACGCTTTTAAGCATAGGAAACACGTTTTTAGAGTCGTTAATTACTGTACAAAAGTCAACTTTTAATAGCATTTTTCGAAAAAATTATTTCAAATAATAGGAATATTCGTCACGTTGCAATACCAATACTGTGATATTGGTTGCCTAGATTTCGGGTTGGGTTGGATTGGTCGAATACCGAACCAGAACCTGTTTGTTGAGGATGTTCAAAGTCCTCCAGACTGACATTTGCTAACTCAACCCAACCCTGTATCAATATGTCCCATTAATGTGCTGCATAAGATGCAATAGGGAGTGATCAGAGGCCTTGACTTTTTGGACGGACTATAGATACAGTAAACAACAACTGAAACATTGTTAACAGATATTGTTGATAATCGATCAAACACTGCCAGCAAAAGACTTGATAATGCAAGGAGAAAGCTAAATATTGCTAAGAAGGGCTTCATTTTATTTACAAATGACTATTATCCGTGCCAGAAGTCAAGGCCCGGTAAAAAAAATTGTGGTAACATTTATTCTAACCAATGAACATTTCTGTGTATCGAAGGTTAATTTAGAAATAGTAGGGCATATTTTATTTTAACGATATTCTATACAGTTTCGTGAAAAATCGCGGTTTAATAAGATGCGGTTATTTCAAAAACAACCGGACGGATTTCAATGCGATTTTTACCAAAATATATTAAAGAATGTCGTACTCCCTCATGAGTACCTCTCCTCGGAGTGTTATTTTTATTTCTCTTTAATTTGTATTCCCATTAAATCGCTCTTAAAAAAATAGGGAGCCCTTATTTTGAAAAACTGGTTACGAAATCCGACATACACTGTGTTAAATAATAATCGTAACTTACGTCACGTTGTAATGTTGGTTATCTATGTCATTGTGTAGTGTGATAACGGCGATATTTTTAAATTAGTAACCAGATTTTAACCAGATGTTGACAGCAGATCGAACGTTATTAGGTTATTATTGTCGCGATTGTCGTATGCTTTGTGTGTTTCCGGATTTTCTTTATTCTTTAACCATTTTTTGCTGCCTTTATATTTCAAACTTCAAACAAATTAAAATAACGAAAACGTTCAATGAGAATTTCTTTCAGATTTTTATTTCTTTCGTTATGACATTCACACCGGAACATGATGCCTTTATTTTAATGGCACATTATCGAAGCGGTACGCAGAATACGAACGATAGTTGGGTTTATTCCTTACAAAGCTGTATACAGCAATTCAACCAATGTTTCCCAGATTTCGACGTTGATTATGACGCTTTTAAGCATAGGAAACACTTTTAATAGCATTTTTCGAAAAAATTATTTCAAATAATAGGAATATTCGTCGCGTTGCAATAACAATACTGTGACATTGGTTGCCTAGATTTCGGGTACGATAATTAGTTAACACACTGTACATTTGTACATCATCTAGACATTTAATGCTAAGTATGGTAATATGTGGTTTTGCATTATTATACACAAAAGCAACAAGCTCTTTCATAGGGTACATAAGAACCATAATATTAGTTTTAGCAGTTAATTGCGGTTAAAATACATCTCCCTTCGCTCTTCGTTTCGGCTAAAAATTACAAAAACATTAAATAAATTTCAATCCATTCATAAATACTTACATAGTATATTAATAAGTATACATAGGCAACCCAACTCATCTAACAAAATATTTATAAACTTACCTAAACTACCTCTTTTTTTTAAAATATAGAGTAACACAACTTCTTTACTTGCTATTGTTTATTTGTTCGGTACCGGTTTCGAGTTTTACAATCTCATCATCAGCCGAATCTACAAATTAAAATTGGAAATCAAATATAATCGTCGATATTTTGTTTATTCAATTATATGTGTTTTTTGCAAAATATTTGTTTAAAATTTAATAAATAATAAAATTAAAATTAAAAACTTACGTCAAAATATTAAAACCTAAACGGGTCGAAAACTAGAGACTAGAATATATAAACATCAAACAAAAGAAAATTCTAATGTATATAGGCATGCCATTGAAACAGGGCATAAAATAAATTATAAAAATGCTAAATTGATACACCATTGCAACAAAGGTTTTAAAATGGATTTATTAGAAATGTACGAAATCGACAAACACAAAAAAGACATAAATTTCAATTTATTAAATGATCAAGTAACACACGTCTACAATCCTTTATTTACGTTTCTCAAAACATTATAAATTTCAAAACTTAATTTGTATCTTCTCTTCTTCTCTAAATCAATCCCTCTTACTTTGCTCAAAGAAGATACACCTACAATTTTTAGCATACAATAAAACCTGTCCATTTCAAGTTTTCTTCTGTATTTGTGTAGTTCGTCTAAATTGTTCTGTGTAAATGTTTTATATATTTATTACCATTTTGTAGTATTTTAATATTTTGACGTAAGTTTTTAATTTTAATTTTATTATTTATTAAATTTTAAACAAATATTTTACAAAAAACACATATAATTGAATAAACAAAATATCGACGATTATATTTGATTTCCAATTTTAATTTGTAGATTCGGCTGATGATGATTGTAAAACTCGAAACCGGTACCGAACAAATAAACAATAGCAAGTAAAGAAGTTGTGTTACTCTATATTTTAAATATTTAATAAACTTGCAACATGGATTCAAACAAATAAACTACCTCTAACATGACTTAATTTACAACTAACACTGGCGTCATACTAATAACACTAGGAATCATCATTCTTTTTGTGTAGAAGTAAGATGAGAAAAAAGTAAAAATCAACTTGAAATTTTTCTCTTTGAAGTTGTTGAGAAATTCCGTATGCAAATGATTAATTTTGAAGGGCTAAAAGCGGTCCCGTTTAAAAATTCCACGTAAGTTCGCGTTAACGTCACGTTAACACGTGTCGACGTCGAGAGGTGTCGAGAGGTGTCGGGGGTTCCCCCCGGGAGAGCGTAACTCGCCCGCGCTGGGGAGACCTTATAGAAAGGCAGCCCCTCTCGACCGAGGTGTCGTTAATTTGTCTAAAGTGCAAATTTTATCGTGCGATCCAATTTAGGCTCACACCGACGATATCGTTTGAAGTACACTACGACGCACATTAGGGCGACCTCTTTTAATATTTAACAGCCCATACATATTTATCTTGAATCGTGTTTTTTTTCACCTTACATTCAAATGAGTGCCTAATTTAGTCATTTCACTCATTTCCTGTCTTAATGTTTAAAATCTGAAAATAAAAAGCCACCAAACAATTTCTTCAATTCCAATCTGAAATAAAAATAAATAAATTGATGAGTGTACGAGATGAAGAATCATTGTTAAGAAAGAAACAGATTCTGATATTCCAAGTCCGGTTGTCGGGATGGGTGCCAAATACGGTCCGTTCAGTCGAATAAACGAGAGGAAATTAGGTATAATGGCGTCGGTTATAAAGAGCGGCTCGTCCGTCGGAATGATTAAACATTTTTGTTGCTCGTTAGCGGTCGCTCTCCCGGTGTGATACAGCCAATTTTCGAAGAAGAAGAAGAAGAAGCCGCCGCCGGCGCGTACTACACGAGAAAGGTCCGTGTCATTCGATTAAATACAAATTTAAGGGGGCACAATACCATCGACGACGTCAATTATCGAATCGAAAAAGTCCGACTCAAATTAGCACCAATAAAAAAAAATTTAAAATTGTATTTAGCAAAAAAAAAAAATAGTGCGTAGTAGAAATCGGGGGATGAATAAAACATTTTGGGTTCGTCGGGTGGGCGTCAGAGCGACGCTAATTCGGGCGTCGACATCCCCCTTCCCCCGCTATCGTCGACGCCGTCACCGTGCTTTTAATTGCGGCGCGCCCCCCTCATCACATCGTATCCACCCGGTAAACTTACACCCTCTACGAATATTGAGCGCACAAAAGCCGACGACTTATTCGAAACCAACCTCCCCCATTCAAAATCTAATGAAGCCGACCTGTCGAGTAATTAATGGAAATTGAATCGAATATACGAAATTTATTAGTCACAACAAACCCTCAACTTGATTCTTTTAAAAAAATTAAGTGGACATAAGAAAATTGAACTTAATGGGGGTTACGGAAAAAAAAAAGAAAAAGAAGGGCGTAAAAAGGTTTTGGAGACGAAAAGAAACGTAATTCGTTAAAATGGCAGAGTCGCTAACTTTTAAAACACTAGTTAGAAGAGGATGGTGGGGTGGGGGTGTTTTTAAATTTGTCGTCGTCGGTTCGCGTTTTTAAAAGGGGTGGGTTCTGTAATCGAATTGGCCCGGAGTTCGTTAAAAATAAAATAAAAGTTTCGACGAGACGCACACTCTCTTCCCCAAATGGATCTTTTAACGTTCGCGAGTTTTCGCCCTTTACAGGGAAACAGTTAATAAATCATACGGGGGTGTCTCTCTTTCTCGTTGAATGTGACCAGAATAAATAAATACGCAACAATGACTAGAATTCAAAAAAAAATTAAAATATTCCTAACAAAAAATTTATGATTAAAAAAATAAAATAATGGAGTAAATCCTGTGTACAAAATCCGATTTAAGTTGGTTTTAAAAGTTACAGCAAGTCATCAAGGGACAATATCTCTCTAAAAATGTATATAATACAATTGCACCCTAACGGAACCTAACCCAACCCTATTCAATTTTATAAGGGTTGTAAATAATAAAATTCAAACAGAGATTATTTCATCACCTGTCTAAAGCATGAGTCAATATTTTTTTATCAAAAATTTACATAAATTGAGATTCATATTTAATAGTCATCATAAAATGTTTTATTATAAAAAATAGATATATTTGACATTAAAAAATATATTATATTGTTGTTAACCTCAACGCACGAAATGGATCAGAACTATTAGGTCTAGTGTTAGTTCTAGTTTTATATCATTAGAACCAACTCTAGACTTAGAAATAGAAATTTTCGGGTTTAGCCGTCTCAACGAGACGTACGGCTAAACCTGAATATTTCTAGTTCTAGATATAGAGTTAGATCTAATGATGTAAAACTAGAACTAACACTAGACCTAAAACTTTCCACTTCTATGTCTAGTGTTAGTTCTAGTTTTACTTCAACGCAAGTGTACCGGGTTGCTAAATCAGTTTGTAAAGTAGTCAGATGCATGAATAAATCCAACCCAACCCAATCCAATCCATCCCAACCTTGTATATTTGAACTGAAGTAAAACTAGAACTGACACTAGACCTAGAACTAGAATCATCCGAGTTTAACCGTACGTCTCTCAAGACGGCTAAACCCGAACGATTCTAGCTCTAGGTCTAGTGTCAATTCTAATTTATTTGAGTTCAAATATACAAGTTTGGGTTGAGTTGGGTTAGGGTTGAGAGAGACCTATGGCTAAATCCGAATGTTTCTAGATCTAGAGTTAAATCTAATGATATAAAACTAGAACTAACACTAAACCTAGAAGTGACACTAGACCACTTCTAGATGTAGTGTTAGTTCTAGTTTTACTTCAATGCAAGTATACAGGGTTGCTAAATCAGTTTGTAAAGTAGTCAGATGCATGAATAAATCCAACCCAACCCAATCCAATCCATCCTAACCTTGTATATTTGAACTAAAGTAAAACTAGTACTGACACTAGACCTAGAACTAGAATCATCCGAGTTTAGCCGTACGTCTCTCAAGACGGCTAAACCCGAACGATTCTAGCTCTAGGTCTAGTGTCAATTCTAATTTATTTGAGTTCAAATATACAAGTTTGGGTTGAGTTGGGTTAGGGTTGAGAGAGACCTATGGCTAAATCCGAATGTTTCTAGATCTAGAGTTAAATCTAATGATATAAAAGTAGAACTAACACTAAACCTAGAAGTGACACTAGACCACTTCTAGGTCTAGTGTTAGTTCTAGTTTTACTGCAATGCAAGTATACAGGGTTGCTAAATCAGTTTGTAAAGTAGTCAGATGCATGAATAAATCCAACCCAACCCAATCCAATCCATCCCAACCTTGTATATTTGAAATGAAGTAAAACTAGAACTGACATTAGACCTAGAACTAGAATCATCCGAGTTTAGCCGTACGTCTCTCAAGACGGCTAAACCCGAACGATTCTAGCTCTAGGTCTAGTGTCAATTCTAATTTATTTGAGTTCAAATATACAAGTTTGGGTTGAGTTGGGTCAGGGTTGAGAGAGACCTATGGCTAAATCCGAATGTTTCTAGATCTAGAGTTAAATCTAATGATATAAAAGTAGAACTAACACTAAACCTAGAAGTGACACTAGACCACTTCTAGGTCTAGTGTTAGTTCTAGTTTTACTTCAATGCAAGTACAGTAGATAATGTGAACTTACGCTAGTGTGAACAACTCTATAACGTGAACGCCAAAATTTTTGTATATACTACTCTGTAACATGAATTCGTAATCTCGATAACGTGATTCATAATAACGAAGTCAAACACGCTTTGTCTTGTTAGAAAAGTGATGGCTGCTGTGTAGTAGTGGAGACGAAATCGTCGTTTGTGAGTCTTAGTTTTCTTAAAAATGGCGAAAATAAAAAGTAAGTGTTTATCTCTCTGCGAAAAATCTAAAGTAATTGAAGAATATGAGAAAGGAGTAAGTGTTTCCGCGTTAGCTAGAAAGTACGGCATAGCAAAATCAACCGTGAGTTCAATAAAAAATAAAAAAATCAAAAATATTAGCAATGCTAGGTCAACCATTCAGATCAAGTCGAAAATGCACATTGAAAAAAGCAGAATATCCAAAAATGGAGAAAGCGTTGTACAAATGGTTTCGTTGCCAGCGCGAGAGGCAAGCGCGTATTAATGGAAACTTAATGAAACAAAGAGCCATATATTATTTTAACAAATATTATACAGGAAGATTTAACGCTAGTGATGGTTGGTTTCAAAAGTTTAAAATGCGATATGGAGTAAGGCTGTTAAAGGTCTGTGGAGAAAAACTGTCATCTCAACCTGAACTTGTCCAGCCCTTTAAACGTAAGTTGGAGAATAAGATTCACGAACTGAACCTATGTGACCATCAACTTTACAATGCTGATGAAACGGGTTTATACTGGCAACTGTTACCAGACAAAACTTACGTTTCTCTGGACGAGAAATCAGCTCCTGGTATGAAATCGGCAAAACAACGCATAACTTTTCTTGGATGTGCAAATGCGTCTGGATCTCATAAATTACGACCTCTAGTAATTGGCAAAGCAAAAAATCCCAGATGTTTTAAAAATTTTAATAACCCAGTTATTTACACCAATACCAAAAATGCTTGGATGACGGCGGCAGTTTTTAAAACTTGGTTTTTTTGACAATTTCGTTCCAGAGGTATAATTATTAGATATGTTAGTGAAAAAAATATTCCTATAGTTGATCGAATTTTAGGTTAAAAGATATTTAAAAAATGAAAATCTTCCACAAAGGGCATTACTCCTTTTAGATAATGCGCCTTCACATCCTTCCGAAGAAGAACTTAAAACTGAAGATGGAATGATATCTATCATGTTCTTACCACCAAACGTAACTGCTTTGATCCAGCCTATGGATCAAAACGCATTAAAAATCACGAAACTGCATTACAGAAATAGCTTGTTAAGTTTTATTTTGTGTCATAGTAAAGAAGATGTTGGAAGTGCACTGAAAAAAATATTACTTAAGTTTGCTGTGGAAACTTTGGCAGCAGCATGGCAGAAATTAGAGCCAACAATTTTACAAAAATGTTGGAAAAAAATAAGAAGTAATGAAGAGTATGATGATGAAGATGAACTACCGCTGTCAACTTTGCAAGAAATCTAGAGAAATGAAACGGAACACATCGTTCAAGACACCCTATCACTTCTACAAGAAATTCAACCTGTAAGTAGTGCACAATTTGGTTACACACTTTTCAGTTGAAATTATAATCTGTCCAAATAATTTTTAGGCCAACTACAATTTTAAAGATGTTGAGCTATGGAATAGCGACGTTTGTGAAATTCAAAACATTTCAGAAGAAGAAAATATAACTGAAGAAGAAGCCGATATTTTCGAAGAAGAAAACGATTCCAGAGTGGATACCACCCATACAATAACCCATGCTAACGCAATTAAGTATTTAGAAACTGCAATTGTATTGCAGTTTCGGGCCGAAAACAATAATATCGATTTTAGTGAAATAATTGTTTTAAAACGTATTCATGAAAAAGCTGTCCTAAGAAGCATTACAAGCAAGAAAATACAAGCGAAGATAACTTCATATTTTTTACATAATATATAAATTTTGTTAAAAACTTATAAATAAAACTTTTAAAATTACGTCAACAAACATTATTATTTGTAAATTTGCAGTAATGTAAATAGAAGAAAAGACATTCTTTAAGGTGAACAAGTTCGGTAGCTTGAACAGGCACGGTTTTATTCTGTTCACGTTATCGCGAGTCCACTGCATACAGGGTTGCTAAATCAGTTTGTAAAGTAGTCAGATGCATGAATAAATCCAACCCAACCCAATCCAATCCATCCCAACCTTGTATATTTGAAATGAAGTAAAACTAGAACTGACACTAGACCTAGAACTAGAATCATCCGAGTTTAGCCGTACGTCTCTCAAGACGGCTAAACCCGAACGATTCTAGCTCTAGGTCTAGTGTCAATTCTAATTTATTTGAGTTCAAATATACAAGTTTGGGTTGAGTTGGGTTAGGGTTGAGAGAGACCTATGGCTAAATCCGAATGTTTCTAGATCTAGACTTAAATCTAATGATATAAAAGTAGAACTAACACTAAACCTAGAAGTGACACTAGACCACTTCTAGGTCTAGTGTTAGTTCTAGTTTTACTTCAATGCAAGTATACAGGGTTGCTAAATCAGTTTGTAAAGTAGTCAGATGCATGAATAAATCCAACCCAACCCAATCCAATCCATCCCAACCTTGTATATTTGAAATGAAGTAAAACTAGAACTGACACTAGACCTAGAACTAGAATCATCCGAGTTTAGCCGTACGTCTCTCAAGACGGCTAAACCCGAACGGTTCTAGCTCTAGGTCTAGTGTCAATTCTAATTTATTTGAGTTCAAATATACAAGTTTGGGTTGAGTTGGGTTAGGGTTGTGAGAGATCTATGGCTAAATCCGAATGTTTCTAGATCTAGAGTTAAATCTAATGATATAAAATTAGAACTAACACTAGACCTAGAAGTGACACTGGACTACTTCTAGGTCTAGAGTTAGATCTAGTTTTACTTCAATTCGAGTATACAGGGTTGCTAAACCAGTTTGTAAAGTACTCTATTTCAGAAACTATTCACTGTAGAGGCCTACGTTAAAAAAATTCTTCAAATGTATGGCTAAACCAAACCTTATATATTTGAACCAGAACTTAACTGTCCTAAGATAGTCAGTCCTATCATAGTCCTAAGATAGTCTTAAGAGAGTCCTAAGACGGTCAGTCCTAAGATATTCAGCAACATCAGGGTTGGATAGGACGAACGAAACAAGTGCACCCCTTTTCACTGGTAGATGTATGATGGGGATATCATGCATTTCATTCCAAAAACCAAGATACCCCCTCAATTAGTTTGGGTTTACATTAGCCCTTAGGTTTAAGATGGCGCTGAAGTAAGTTAATGTTGGTACAAACGCTCTTTGTATTAATTTGTCGATCAATTAACAGAACTGATAAAATTTTCAAGGTTCTAGAGTCTAAAAATATGTATATGATTCATTGCGAGACAGCATGTCGACTAATACATTCCTACTTCATCTCGACATTCATTTACAAGTATGGTAATGTATAGTCCAGCATTATCATGCATAAAAACATCAAGCTCAACCAAAAGGATCATAAAAAACATAATGTTAGTCTATATGAGAGCCAATTGTACGGAATTAATAATGGTTAAAATACTACTTCTTAATTGTTTGTCTGGTTATAACATAGTTTCTAGAAAATCAAAAATATGAAATAAATTTAATCGAATCGTACATATTAATTATGATACATATGCAACCCAACCTGTATACACCCTAACATAAGTTGACTTAAAACTTTTATTAATTCAAATGGGCTTTTGAAAAGAGTTTTGTAGCAATTTCGGTGGTACCCGAGCGTCGCAAGTAATAAATTAGCAAACGATTCGTTGCGTTTTCGACGCCGGATTTATAGTCGTGCCCATAAATCTCGGGCCATCTGAATGGCGCCGCCGATCGTCGAAAATTGGGAAAAAGCCAAAAACGCGGGGCAAAACGAACGGTCGTTTCGCATCCTCGTCTACATACACATAGGGAATTTGCAAGGAACCCAATTTCGAAAGGGGTCTTCGATTGCTGCGAATCTCTTCCCCGGATTTTCTCCGGACGCGGCTTTTAAGTTTCGAAAATGTATGCTAAAGCGAGCCCCCTCCGAAAAGACGAACTTTTACCGATCGGGGCAATAAAATTTCGCCCCCACACGAAATACGTATTATAGGGGAAGAAGGGAACAAGACAAATATGTGGAATATAGATTTCTACATCCGGGGAGGATGTTATTGACTGAATTGATAATGTAGAATTTATACTATATAAAATCCCTCTCTTTCACCAACAAAATTCTAAAACCACCCTTAACCTTTTTAATATTCGAGTAATGACATTGTTTACTGAAACGCAGCTGAGTTACGGAGTCAATTATCGTTGGTTTTGAGGTAATAAATAAATCGAACGGAGGGGGAGGATTACAATGGAAGTCGAGTTTTGGCGTGAAATCAGTCTTGGAAAGTCGTCGGTACGAATAAGAGGCAATAAATCGATAGTCTTATGTGCACACGCGCCCGCTTTCAACGCCAAAGAATACTCCATTAGCCCTTAAATGTGTCGGGATTAGTCGCCGCAACCCCCGTGTCGAAATGGCTTACGCGTAATGCACTACATTAGCCCAAAATTGATTGTGGAGGAAGTCTATTGTTCACCACAAAGAATAAACGATGTATCAGCTACAAATCCTTTTTTCTATATCGAAATTTAATTCCATAAATAAACGGAAACCGTTATATTTAAAAATACTATTTGATTTCGTTTGAAATTTGTAATTAAATAAGAATACACATACACACTATCACCATAATGTTAAGCCGAGGTCGCTTGCGGCCGAGGCATTAGCGTTAATACCGTATTGATATAATATTATGCAACATACACCGTCACTATAATGTTAAGCCGAGGTCGCTTGCGGCCGAGGCATTACATATAATACTATATTGATGAAGTATTATACGACATACACTGTCACTATAACGTTAAGCCGAGGTCGTTTGTGGCCGAGGCATTAGAGTTGATACCATAATGATATAATATTATACAATATACACCGTTACTATAATGTTAAGCCGAGGTCGCTTGCGGCCGAGGCATTACATATAATACTATATTGATGTAGTATTATACAACGTACACTGTCACTATAACGTTAAGCCGAGGTCGCTTGCGGCCGAGGCATTATATATAATACTATACTGATGTAGTATTATACGACATACACTGTCACTATAACGTTAAGCCGAGGTCGCTTGTGGCCGAGGCATTACATATAATACTATATTTTTATAGTATTATACGACATACACTGTCACTATAACGTTAAGCCGAGGTCGCTTGCGGCCGAGGCATTACATATAATACTATATTGATATAGTTTTATACGACACACACTGTCACTATAACGTTAAGCTGAGGTCGCTTGCGGCCGAGGTATTAGAGTTGATACCATAATATAATATTATACAATATACACCGTCACTATAATGTTAAGCCAAGGTCGCTTGCGGCCGAGGCGTTACATATAATACTATATTGATGAAGTATTATACAACGTACACTGTCACTATAACGTTAAGCCGAGGTCGCTTGCGGCCGAGGCATTATATATAATACTATATTGATGTAGTATTATACGACATACACTGTCACTATAACGTTAAGCCGAGGTCACTTGCGGCCGAGGCATTACATATAATACAATATTGATGTAGTATTATACAACGTACACTGTCACTACGACGTTAAGCCGAGGTCGCTTGCGGCCGAGGCATTACATATAATACTATATTGATGTAGTATTATACAACGTACACTGTCACTACAACGTTAAGCCGAGGTCGCTTGCGGCCGAGGCATTACATATAATACTATATTGATGTAGTATTATACGACATACACTGTCACTATAACGTTAAGCCGAGGTCACTTGCGGCCGAGGCATTACATATAATACAATATTGATGTAGTATTATACAACGTACACTGTCACTACAACGTTAAGCCGAGGTCGCTTGCGGCCGAGGCATTACATATAATACTATATTGATGTAGTATTATACAACGTACACTGCCACTATAACGTTAAGCCGAGGTCGCTTACGGCCAAGGCATTATATATAATACTATACTGATGAAGTATTATACGACATACACTGTCACTATAACGTTAAGCCGAGGTCGCTTGCGGCCGAGGCATTATATATAATACTACACTGATGTAGTATTATACGACATACACTGTCACTATAACGTTAAGCCGAGATCGCTTGCGGCCGAGGCATTACATATAATACTATATTGATATAGTATTATACGACATACACTGTCACTATAACGTTAAGCCGAGGTCGCTTGCGGCCGAGGCATTATATATAATACTACACTGATGTAGTATTATACGACATACACTGTCACTATAACGTTAAGCCGAGGTCGCTTGCGGCCGAGACATTACATATAATACTATATTGATATAGTATTATACGACATACACTGTCACTGTAACGTTAAGCCGAGGTCGCTTGCGGCCGAGGCATTAGAGTTGATACCATATTCATATAATATTATACAACATACACCGTCACTATAATGTTAAGCCGAGGTCGCTTGCGGCCGAGGCATTACATATAATACTATATTGATGTAGTTTTATACGACACACACTGTCACTATAACGTTAAGCCGAGGTCGCTTGCGGCCGAGGCATTATATATAATACTATATTGATGTAGTATTATACGACATACACTGTCACTATAACGTTAAGCCGAGGTCGCTTGCGGCCGAGGCATTAGAGTTGATACCATAATGATATAATATTATACAATATACACCGTCACTATAATGTTAAGCCGAGGTCGCTTGCGGCCGAGGCATTACATATAATACTATATTGATGTAGTATTATACGACATATACCGTTACTATAACATCTAGCTGAGGTCGCTTTCGGCCGCGGTATTAAGTTTAAACTATATTGATATAATACGTATTATACGACACACATCTTCTCTACAAAATTAAGCCAAGATCGCTTACGATCGAGGCATTAAGCTTAACACCATAATAATATAGCATTATACAACATACTCCGTAACAATTAGAACTAACTTTAGAACTATTACCAGGACTACTACTATTATACTCTATAAACAAAACTAGAACTAACAGTAGAAGCTTTCGGAAGCTTTCCATTCGGCCGATTATCGGAGTGCTCGGCGATAATCGGCCGAATCGATAATCCGATCTATGCATGTTCTCAGTTTCGCAAAGAATGTTAAAAAAACAACCGGGGTCTTGCGGTGGCTTTCAATTTGAGTGTTTATAATTGCTTCTGTACAATAATATGCAATTTCTTTGCTTACAACCTTCTACAGAAACTGGTTTAAAGTTTTACTTCGAAGTCTCACCTAGTAATATGGTTTTAGTTCTAATTTTAGTTCGATCTACACCGACCGAAAAAGTCTTCGTACATAAATAAGAACCCAATTATTAATTTAACTGATTTACGATGAGTTTAAAACGTACTTACCCATTATTTTTAAACTTAATGTAAATTTAGAAGCAAAACACACTCTTGTAAGATTTTTGACAAAAATGTTTGTGATGATTCTAAACTTTCTTGGTTTCCTAGCAACCAAGTCATCCTCACAACTCGGATTTAAAATAATCTTTAAAAATATATTTATTTATCGTTAAATCAAAATATTAAATCAAATTAAACAAATTCAGGCTTAATTTTTATTAATTACTCGTCATAACTTTGGGAATAAACAAAAATATAAAAATTATCAATCGAAAGTCGCTTGGCGTTGTTCAACCGAACGCTTCCTCTCTCCTCATGTTTGACAGCATATCTAACCTCACTTGTACATAACCTCAATCGTAAAGAATAAAATAGTTAAAATGAAGACCAATTCAACAAAAACTAAGGTATTTTACTAAAAAAACTCTTATTTTTAATTTAAATGTTAACTTTTTAGGCTAATAAACCACAAAAAGACGATGCACCTTTTTCTTTTAATTTCACAACAAAATCGAAAATTCTGCCTAAAGGTACTGTTTTTAAAAAGAAAACGTTAAAAGTTAATGATAATGAAAACAAAAACAAAGAAGGTAATGATGAAATTAATAAAAAAGTGTTTAAAGACAAATTTAAAAGTGGTTACGTTAAACGTAAGCAACGGAAAGATAAGTTGTTGCTGAAACAAGGAGTTCATATTGAAACTAAAGATAAGAATCAGAATCAAAAGAAAAATTTTTCGTTGTTTGGAGACAAAAGGAAAGATTTTTATGTTGATAGTAAAAAAGGGGAATCTATTTCAGAGGTTGTTTTTACGAAAGGGACCAAGTTTAGTGATTTGGGGATTCATAAACATTTAGTTTCTAATTTGGAAAAGATTAATTTTAATGTTTTAACTAATGTACAAGAAAAATCAATTCCTGTTCTATTAGAAAAGAAAAATGCCTTGGTAAGTTTGCTTATTAATATAATTATACAGTGTCTACATAAACTTTAGAATCAATTTAACATAAATTCATTCTATATTTCAACTTTATGCACACACTGTATATAATTTGTTTAATAAAAACTTTTTTAATTGAAATAAAAAATAGATTCGCTCACAAACTGGCTCTGGAAAAACTTTAGCTTACGCAGTTCCAATTTTAAATCATTTACTTGAATTAGAGCCGCGTTTAAAACGCACTGATGGTATTCAAGTGTTGGTAGTGGTCCCAACTCGAGAATTAGCACTCCAAACGAACGAAGAATTCAAAAAAATTAATGTAAATGTAAAAGAATTCATTAATTCATCAATAATTATTGTTTATTTTGTTAGACATTTCAATGGATTATTACTAGTTATCTTTGCGGGGGTGAAAGTAGGAAAACTGAAAAGGATCGTATTCGAAAAGGTGTAAATATTTTAATAGGAACCCCTGGGAGGATTTTAGATCACGTTTTACACACTTCAGCGTTAGATTTAAGTAAAATAAAATGTTTAGTGCTTGATGAAGCGGATAGATTACTAGATATGGGATTTAGAAAAGATATTTTAAGTCTAATCGAAAAAATTGATTCATCGAAAATTCAAAGCGATTATAATCCCATTGAAATGCTTTTCCAAAAATCGCAAAATAACGATAAACAAGTCGCGAATAAAGAATATCAAACGATTTTATTATCGGCTACTTTAACTAAAGACATCGTTGAATTGGCCGATTTAACCATGAAAGATCACGTTTCGATCGATGCGTTAGATGAAACTCTAAGCGTTAACGAAAGCGATTTTGTCATTCCAAACACGGTAACCCAAGAGTGTTTAATCGTTCCGATTAAGCACAGGCTGTTTACTTTGGCTTCGATGATTGTTTCGAAATCGAAAAGAAACGCGAAAATTTTTATTTTTATGGCGAGCACTCATATGGTTGAGTTCCATTACGAATTGTTTTCGAAACACTTGGTGAATATGCCTAAAAATCGCGGGAAATTAAAAACTACTAATTTTAACGGGGAAAATGTTGTTGTGTTCGACGACGATGATGAAAGTGATGAGGAAGAATTGATTGTTGATGTTGAATTTTTTAAATTACATGGTAATATGGATCAAAAAGAAAGAAAGGATGTTTTTGTTAGGTTTAAAAATGCTCGAAAAGGGGTTTTAATTTGTACGGTAAGTTCAAACATATTCAAATATACACTTTTCTTAAGCCGAGGTCGCTTGCGGCCGAGGCATTAAAGTTGACACCATATTGATATAATATTACACAACATACATCGTCACCATTACGTTAAGCCGAGGTCGCTTGCGGCCGAGGCATTAGAATTGACACCATATTGATATAATATCATACAACATACATCGTCACCATAATGTTAAGCCGAGGTCGCTTGCGGCCGAGGCATTAGAATTGACATCATATTGATATAATATTATACAACATACATCGTCACCATTACGTTAAGCCGAGGTCGCTTGCGGCCGAGGCATTAGAATTGACACCATATTGATATAATATCATACAACATACATCGTCACCATAATGTTAAGCCGAGGTCGCTTGCGGCCGAGGCATTAGAATTGACATCATATTGATATAATATTATACAACATACATCGTCACCATTACGTTAAGCCGAGGTCGCTTGCGGCCGAGGCATTAGAATTGACACCATATTGATATAATATTATACAACATACATCGTCACCATAACGTTAAGCCGAGGTCGCTTGCGGACGAGGCATTAGAATTGACACCATGTTGATATAATATTATACAACATACATCGTCACCATAACGTTAAGCCGAGGTCGCTTGCGGACGAGGCATTAGAATTGACACCATGTTGATATAATATTATACAACATACATCGTCACCATAACGTTAAGCCGAGGTCGCTTGCGGACGAGGCATTAGAATTGACACCATGTTGATATAATATTATACAACATACATCGTCACCATAACGTTAAGCCGAGGTCGCTTGCGGACGAGGCATTAGAATTGACACCATGTTGATATAATATTATACAACATACATCGTCACCATAACGTTAAGCCGAGGTCGCTTGCGGACGAGGCATTAGAATTGACACCATGTTGATATAATATTATACAACATACATCGTCACCATAACGTTAAGCCGAGGTCGCTTGCGGACGAGGCATTAGAATTGACACCATGTTGATATAATATTATACAACATACATCGTCACCATAACGTTAAGCCGAGGTCGCTTGCGGACGAGGCATTAGAATTGACACCATGTTGATATAATATTATACAACATACATCGTCACCATAACGTTAAGCCGAGATCGCTTGCGGCCGTGGCATTAGAATTGACACCATGTTGATATAATATTATACAACATACATCGTCACCATAACGTTAAGCCGAGATCGCTTGCGGCCGTGGCATTAGAATTGACACCATGTTGATATAATATTATACAACATACATCGTCACCATAACGTTAAGCCGAGGTCGCTTGCGACCGAGGCATTAGAATTGACACCATGTTGATACAATATTATACAACATACATCGTCACCATAACGTTAAGCCGAGGTCGCTTGCGGACGAGGCATTAGAATTGACACCATGTTGATATAATATTATACAACATACATCGTCACCATAACGTTAAGCCGAGGTCGCTTGCGACCGAGGCATTAGAATTGACACCATGTTGATACAATATTATACAACATACATCGTCACCATAACGTTAAGCCGAGGTCGCTTGCGGACGAGGCATTAGAATTGACACCATGTTGATATAATATTATACAACATACATCGTCACCATAACGTTAAGCCGAGGTCGCTTGCGGCCGAGGCATTAGAATTGACACCATATTGATATAATGTTTTATAACATACACCGTCACCATAATGTTAAGCCGAGGTTACTCGCGGCCGAGACATTACAGATAATGCTATATTGATACAATATTATACATCATACACCGTCACATTACAGCTGATTTTATATTGATACTGTATTGATACTTGTCGTATAATAACGCATACACCGTCACTATAACGTTAGGCCGAGGTCGCTTACGCCCGAGGCATTAGAGTTGACACTATATACCATATACACTCAGCAGCAGAAGTCTGCGTACAAAAAACTTGTAATACTTTAATTGAAAAAATAAGAGTCATAATCTAATGTAATAAACTTGATTTTTTTTTATTTTGTATATTAACTACATATAATTCTATTAACAAAATATGCTTCAACAAAACAGAAACAGTAGTTACAGAAAAAAATCAAAACTAAAAATTCTACAAATAACGGGTATGCAAAAATCTGCGTACAAGTCGGGACAGTATTTATAAAAAATTCATAAATGAGATCATTGTTTCTATATTAATATGAGGTCGGATAACCTTTACATTTAATGACCTCCCTTAAACGTTTAGGCATGGAGTGCGCCAATTTCTTCGTTTCGTCCGAACTGATTTTGGCCCATTCCTCAATCATAACATTTTTTAACGTTTCCTTCGACGTTATGTGTGTTGCCGAATCCTGCGTTCCAGTAAATCCCAGAGGTGTTCGATGGGATTCAAGTCCGGCGATTGTGGAGGTGTTTTAAGTTGCTTTGGGGTATTGTATAGTAGCCAAAGCTTAGTGTTGTGGGCGCAATGCTTGGGGTCATTATCTTGTTGAAAAAAGTATTCGGGCCCCAAGCCCAAGTTTTCGATCCTAGGCTTCAAATTTTCTTTTAAAATGTCTATATACATTTTATGGTCCATTGTCGATGTTAGGAAAACCAACCTTCCCACCCCTTTGGTGCACATACACCCCCAAACCATAACTCCACCACCTCCGTGTTTTACAGTCGCTTTCAAATTTTCGGGATTAAGGGCAGTATTAGGTTTTCTCCATACAAGTTGTTTACCCTTAATGCCGAAAATGCAAAATTTGCTCTCATCTGTAAAGAGAACTTTCTCCCAGAATTCAATGGGCTTGTCTAAGAGTTTTTTTGCAAAGGCGATCCGCTTCTGACGATTGACCTCTGACACAAATGGCTTTTTTCGTGCAACGCGACTGTGATAGTTAGCTTTTTTTAACGTCCTTCTCACCGTATCTTTGCTGATAGTTTTATGAAATACTTCTTGTACATTTTCTACTATTTTTTTTGCCGTCAACCTAGGTTCTTTTCTAACCTGCTGTACAATTTTTCGCTTCTCTCGGTTTGTTAAAAGGGGTCGCTTCTCTTGGTCAGATCGCGGACGTGAGAGGTAATCTTCAGTGTTTTTATAATTATTAATTACTCTTTGAATGAAAGAGTGTGACCTGCCGACAGTTTCTCCTATTTTTCGAAAAGATTTTCCCTCTTTCCATAACTTTACAATAATTTTTCTCTCTCCCAATTCAATTTCCTTTCCTTTCGTGTCCATTCTAACTTTTAGCTTCTAAGCCTCTGCTAATATAATTGACACCGATTATCTTTTATTTAAATCGGAAAGCGTACATCGCCAACTACGTATTTAAGTAAATAAGTATATTTTGGAGAAGGCGTCTTTATTTGTACGCAGATTTTTGCATACGCATTATTTGGAGAATTTTTAATTTTAATTTTTTTTGTAACTAATATTTCTGTTTTATTGATGCATATTTTGTTAATAGAATTATATGTAGTTGGTACACAAAATAAAAAAAAAATTGAAGTTTATCGCATTAGATCATGACCCTTATTTTTTCAGTTAAAGTGTTAGAAGTTTTTTGTACGCAGACTTCTGCTGCTAAGTGTATAATATATTCTGAAGAAGGTTGAAACAGAAGACATTTGAAACAAACATTTTTTTCAAAAGTCACACGGCAAGACTCGAAAGTTTCTAGTTTTGGATCTAGTATTAGTCATAGTGATAGTTCTAATTTTCTTAAGACGGCTAAACACGGATGATTCTAGTACTAAAGGGTGTTTCAATAAAAGCGCAAGATTTCAGTGTTCAAAAAATAGAAAATATACATTTGGGAATTATGTATGAAGCAAAATATCTGTGGTATTTCATTGATACAGAGTCTAATTTCGGCTTTCAATGCTTTGGTGGTTACAGCCTTATTGGCATAAACTTGTGACTTCAGATAACACTTCTGGTCACCAAATCGGGAAATGACTCACGAATGACACACAAATGACATGTGGCACCGTCCTGATAAAACCACATGTCGTCAAGATCAATATCCTCGAAATGAGGATGAGGATAACGTTCGTCATTCACCGTTACTGCATTACCATCTTCGTTTTCGAAGAGAAACAGTTCGATTATTCCTCCAGACCATAATTCACACCACACAGTGATCATTCGTGGATTTTCTGATCCCCAAATGCGACAGCTATGCTTATTAACTAAGCCATCAAGGTGAAAATGGGCCTCATCACTGAAAATGATTTTGTTAGTATAATCAGTAGGTTGCTCAAGGATCGAATTGGTGAATTCTCTTCGCTCTTCATGGTCTACTGGAATAAGTTGTTAAGTCAGTAGAATTTTGCAGGCATGCAGCTGCAAATATTTTATGAGAATTCGAAAAAGAGTGTCTGTTGAAATGTATAATTTTTGCGCCCGATGACGAATTGACATCTCTGGCCTTTTGATCACACTCTCGCGAACTGCCGTGATGTTTTGTTCTGAACGACCTCTTATGACGCCAAAACCTAATAGTACACAAAATATACAGCACAGAAGAAAATGTTACTATTTCCTTAATAAGTTTGAGTTGAAGGTCCTTGGCCGGCTCAGTGAAGAAGGGCTGGGAATAATTTATATGGCGCCACGCAGTTGATCCTCCAACCCTCACGAACTGCGACGTCAAGGGTGTTAAATAAAGGAAAGCAGTAACGACACAACATTCAACGAATAAAAGTTGTTGGAATAGAAATAATATAATGATGTTTAATTAAATAAAAAAAAAAATAAAAAAAAACAACCTCAAAAAAAATATATATATATATACCTAAAGGTATAAAGATAAATGCCTGGATCAAAAGAAATTAAAAATAAAAAAAAATTAACAAAATGAAATAAATCAAGATTTCAATAACAACAAAACAAAATGAACCAAAATAAATGAAACGTCTGATCTGAAAAGTTTGACAAACTTGAGACCACAATAAAAAAAAATTAAAGATTAAATAAAAAGAACAAAAAAAATATTGAAATCTGAATACAATTTTTTTGAAGACAAAAAAAAATAAATGAAATCAAATTAAACGACTCTAAATCAAATAAATCAAAAGTAAATATTAAATTAATAATAAATTGAAAATTTTATAAACAGAAAAAAAAATTATAAACAAATGAAATTCTAGGTAAGTTTAAACCTATATATATGTATATATGACTAACTAATCCAGGTAAGTACTAATTATTTTGATTTAATGAACTTTCTTTTCTAACCTCAGGTGTTCCGGTCCGAAGAAGTCTCTTCTTATGCTTACAGAATCCCCTGTTCCAGTGACGGTTGTCCAAAAAAATAAATGGAATAAGGAAAAGGTACGTCGATAGTGTTTCCAATTCCAAAGTTGATATGTGAGTTTATTTGAGATTGTCAAATATCCCCAAAAGGGAAAAAAAATCCCAAGTCTCGATATTCTCAATAGGCAAACAGGAAAGTCACAAAAAAAACTTGTTCCAATTGTTAAAAGAGGCCTAAAAAAAAAATCGGATGAATTAAGAAAGAGGAAACGAAGAAGAATAAAAAAAATGAATTAATATTAATTAGGAAAATTTTTCTTTAAGGACTTAAGTTTTAAATTACTAGTTAATTAAAGATTAGGAATGAGAGTTATAGAAAATGGAATGAAAAAAAAAACTTTATAAAAAAAAAACCTACCTCAGATGGTCGAGGCCTCGTGTGAAAATGAAAAGATTTTTGAAATGAATGCAAATTAATCCGGTAAATCCGTAAAAAAAAGGAACGATTTAAAATCAATTCCAATACTTAATTTCGACGAAGAATCCCAAATATGGATTAAATAACCACCAAAATGTATACTCCAAAATGGCTAAACCAAAATTAAATTGATCGTCGAAGTTTAGCACTCAGGTTCACACCACGAAAAAAAGAGAGAGAAGATCCCTCAGGCACCTTCTAAATACCTCTCAAAACCAAAAAAAAAACTCGAAATATCGAGCCAATCAGAAAATTTTATAGAAATTCGAAAAAATCTCTTTCACGCCATCTCTCATTCAAGGATGAAATAAAGAGAAATATTGGGAAAGGAAAGGAAACTATTTTCGGATTTCCGCCACTGCAACAAATGCAAAAACATTTCCAAAACAAAAAAAAATAAACTGAATAACAAAAAAATCATTATTTTTTATTTCTATTCGGACAATCACAGGAAAATAAAACGTAACACTCTATGAGCTCGTATCTTGTGTTTCAGATCACTAACCAGAACAAGCTTTGAATTTTTCGATTATTCTTTTCACAGCAGATGAATTAGACACCGAACATTCGACGCACTTTACGAATAGTAGCAATTACATTTTCAGCATTTCAGTAATAATTTTTGATAATCAGGACGTTGTTTACTAACTCCCGTCTGTAAACTTTCGATCTGTGACGTTATATGTCACAGATCGAAGATATGGCCCGCATTCAAATCTTATTGAAACACCCTTTAAGTGTAATGTTAGTTGTAGTTTTATTTCAATTCAAAATTCTGAAGAGATCTTTAGAACGAAGGCCTCTGCGATGAATAGTTTTTAAAATAGAATACTTTACAAACTGATTTAGCAACCCTGTATATTTCAATTGAAGTAAAACTAGAACTAACACTAGACCTAGAAGTGGAAAGATTCGAGTTTAGCCGTGCGTCTTCAGACGCACGGCTAAACTAACATCTTCCCACTTCTAGGTCTAGTGTTAGTTCTAGTTTTATATCACAAAATTTAACTCTAAATCTAGAAATATTCGGGTTTAGCCGTATATCTCTCAAGACGGATAAACGCGGATGATTCTAGTTCTAGATCGAGTGTTGGTTCTTAATTAGAGTTTTGTTGAGTTGGGTTTAGGACGGCACTGCCTCAGCCGCAATCGACCTCGGCTCTAAAGAAAACTAAAGAGAAGTCATTTATGACCAAGGCGCTACAATTAAATTCATTCGATGTCGTTAGATCTCAATATATCATAAAATTATATTTTCACTGTTTTTTTTTTATGATTAATGAATTAGGATGTTGCTGCTCGTGGTTTGGATGTTCCAGAAGCTGATTTAATTATACAATACACCCCACCTCAAACCGATAAAGATTATTTACATCGAATTGGCCGAACGGGTCGCGCTGGAAAATCTGGAATCGCAACGATTTTTTTGACACCCGAAGAACAAGAATACATTTCTTATCTAAATAATCATAAAGTCTTGTAAAAATGTTACTCTTAATTTTTTCCAATTAATTTAGAATCGTTTTTCAGTTTAAAAAAGAAAGACACCCAAGAATATTTGAGACACCTTTGCGACTTGATGAACGAAAAAGATGTTGAAGAAGCCGCAACCGCCCTTCAAAGGCACTTTGAAAAGGTCGTTAATAAAGATGGGGTTTTAAAAAAAACCGCGTGTTTCGCTTATTCCACGTGGTCAAGATTTTATAATAGTTATTCTTCAGCGTTAAAATCAATCTTTAATTTTAAACAAATCAACTTGGGGCATTACGTAACCAGCTTTGCTTTAACGATAACTCCAACTGAAGTGTCTGGAATCGTGCGTGGGCAAGTTGGAAAAACCGAAAAAACGAGATTAAACAAAAAGCTAGCCAATCACACGTAAGTGTTAATACATTTTCAAGCCCTTTAAGATTCGACATTTTATTTATTATCCGGCTACGTTTCGATTAACCCACTACCTGTTATTATCCATATTATCGTTTCAAACCGCAACGGAGCCGAGCCGTTGGAAAGTTGCGTTTCACGCGCAATTTCCGATTAAAACACTCGGGGCACCTTTTGTAAAGATCTGAAAAGAAGAGACTTAGAGCGGGGGATTAAAATAAGAAATAAACACGTCGAGTTCAGTTTTCTAATGGTAATGGTTCGTCGGCGATCAATCACACACGAGGCGCTAATTACGAACCTTGTAATTGCGGGCGAATGACTACCGACGAAGAGACGGCGCCCCACGAGAGCGTTGTTATTAGACGGTAATTCGACGAATTACGTTCGGGATATAGGTACGATTGTGGGTACCGGTAATAACGAATGTAAAGCTAACTACAAACTCGATGCCAATCAATCAGACTTTTTTTTATTGATTTATTTATTTCTTTTTGATTTATTTATTTCTGTTTGTTTAAGTGATGATGAATCAAAATCAAAGGTATCAAAGAAAAGGAAGAATTTAGGTGCTTCAACGTCGGAATATTCGAGCGGGTTAGAATCTTTAAAAAAGAAATTTAAATAAAATGTATTAAAGTGAAAATAAACTTATTTTTAAAATTTTTTTCCTCCACCTGTTTCTTTGTGGTTAATCGTTCGTTTAAACCCAGATCCTAATTAGCTTAATTCTGTTAATTACCAAAAGCCGCCTTAAGGAGGAAGATCATTAAGGGCCGCGGCAATTAAACACTAATTATTACCAAAGAAGAAGTAATATCAAGGAGAAGAAAGAGATAGTACCGATTTTGAAATAAAAAATGAACAAGAAAGAATAAGAGGTGAAGGAAGAAGGGGGATTCCTTCTTGGGAGTGATAGGGGTGTTGCGAGAGCAGGATTGGACATTAATAGTTAATAATGAGGGCGTAATTATGGCGCGGTCCATCAATCAAACCGGTTGTCACTCGATCATAGCCCAGGAGCCCATTTGCGGGGTCCACAATAGGGAGCTACATGGACCTCTTTTTTTGTTCTCCCTCCTTTTTGTTTTTATTTCAATCAAGAAGAATTCGAATAAATTGTTAAAACAATCTTGAAAGTTGGATAATTCTAATATTTCGTTTTTTCCAACAATCGGAAAAATTCTTGTATTATTAGTTATTACGCGACCCGACAGTAATTAATTGCATGGAAGGCAATCGGGGTGCCGAAGCGGGGCCACGGCCCCCAATGGGGGCCTAATAGCCCACTGCTCCCGCTCGGCAGACCACAAAGGGGTTCCGCGACACTCCAAACATCATTAGTTATGTATTGTCTAAACTAATCTGGTGGAACCGCGCCCACGAAATAAATTTTCTTTATTTTCACGGCTTCTTTTTCTTCGACTTCATAAGTCTTTTCATTTCTTCATTGCCATGTCCTGCCGGTTTCCACCTCAGGGGGGCAATCAAACTGTCAATTACGCATTCCAGACGGTTCGGCGCGCTGAGATGGTGAGAAGAAAGAAGAAGAAACACTCGGTTTTAATATGCAATTAAGTCGACAAAAGCGGTCGGCCGCCGTATTGTGCCCGGCACAATGAACACAGGTAGTTGTATGGACGCTAATGAAACCTATTACCCTAATTGGAGTGAAATGCCGCGCCCTTTGCAATGGCTGCAACCAACGGGTGTAACTTCTTTTTTTTTAATTAAAATTGAAGATCACCTGTATTATTTAAATAACGAAAATCGTAATTAATTCGTCAAAAATAAATATATTTTAAATAATATAGAGGGAAATAAAAAATAGGCGGATAAATAAAAAAAGCTCTCATCTCCCAAGATGGCTAAATTTCCCAACATTCGGGGTGGGGTAAGCCATATTAAGCAAAAAGCCTACACAACTCAAGAACTGTATGGGATGGTAACGGTAGATATTGAAAATACCTTCAGTTCTAGCCCTTGAGAGGAAATACTGGAAGCGTTGGAGATGGGGAAATATGAGTAAATAAAACTCATAGACTAAGAATAACTCGAAGTTATCTATCAAATATAGATAGAAGTTGCCCCAAACGGTGTAGTTTGATATATCATGTGAAGTACCACAGCCATTCGTCCTAAGTTCTATTTTATGGAATATCTTCTATGACGAGATATTAAGAATAGAAATGGAACCAGGGGTCAAAATGAAAGGTTATGCAGCTGATTTGGCAATTATCGTACCAGGGAAAGAAAGCAAAAGCGTTAAAGATAAAGACATTGATAAGCATGGGCATTAAAGTGGTGGCGCATAAAACGGAAAAACTTGTACATTAAAAAAAGAGGACATCTCCAAAAATTACCCCGAGAATATAAGAAAGAAATAGAAAGTGTTCCTACGATACGATACCCAGGTGTTTATCTGGATACAGACTTAAGAATGACGGTGCATATTAAGACTATAAGTGAAAAAGCCAACAAAATGTCTAATATAAGTGAAAAACTGGAAATGGAAAAGTGTTCTCCGATATAAACGATATAGATGGATGCTCAATAGCGTAAATATTAAACTGGCTATAGAGGTGACTGTCGCTTACTGCGCAGTGTCAGCTAGCAGTGCAGAGGTAGTGGCAGATATGCCTTCCATAGACCTATTAATGGACGAAAACATCGCCATACACCAAAAGGAAAGAAAACAAGAGAGGAGGTTATAGACCGATGGAAAGCACGATACGGCTGGACGGCGCATATTTTAAAAGATATGGACACACCGGGAATAGGGGGAATTGAACGAATACTTAACACAATTTTTAACAGGCCTCGGTGTATTTGGAAGCTCACTACTTAAAATAAAAAAAAATCAAACAGCCCTGAGCATACAGTTTTTGTCTGTAAAAATCTCTTACACAAAACGTTAAAAGAAAAGTGCCAGATAGAATATGGAGTGCTGTTGAGATTATACGTACTATGATTATACTACGCGATGACTAGCGAATCACAATGAAAACAGATATCTAAAATGATAGTGTATCCTTGCCATAAAGAAAGACGCTGAGAAGCAGCGGAAAGGATGGACGAATGATGAATAAGTCTTATCTCTCAAGACGGCTAAAATTACCCAACCCAACTAACAAATTCGGGTTAGGTTGGGTCACATCTCAACCCATCATTTTTTTAATAAAGACAACTACAATGAATAATTTCAACCCAACCCAACATTCGGGTTGGATTGGGTCATAATAGTGACAGTTTTGCAAAAAAGAGGAATCTATTGAAAGAATCTAAATTAGTAAAGGAGTTCCCCAGGGATCCATATTGGGACCAATACTATGGATAGTCTACTTTGACCAACTACTGGTAGAGGAGCAGAGACCTAAACAAGGAAAAACTCTTCACATACGCAGACGACTTGGCCATAGTGATCAGTGGATGGGAGATTGAAGACATACATCAAAACGCACAAACTACAATGTAGAGAGTGATTATTAGGCTCAAAAGCAGAAGATGCAAAGAGGAAGTAGAGGTAAAGATGAATGGACATACCGTTATGTCAAAGAACGCAGTGAAATACCTCGGGGTCATGATAAACCCCGAGGTATTTCAAAATACAGTGAATACCTTGAACAGAGTGATGGGATCAACCTACAGACCGAGAGTAAAAAAGTGGAAGTTAATGGGCTCTGTTATTTACTTGCAAATATTATTTGGATGCAAGGCATGGCGTGAAGAGTTTGAAACAAAAAAAAATAAAAAAGATCAATAAGATACAATGACCAATGATGATAAGGGTAACAAGCTCAATAGGGCAAAATCAACAGAAACTCTGCAAGTGATAGGAAGCACAATACTCATCGACTAAAGAGCAAAAAGAAGAAGTAGAATAATAGAAAAAACAACAGACTGTTATTATTGTACTTATTGCTGACCAAAAAAGGCTTAAAGCCTTTTTTCAGAGCTGAATTGGATAAGCATCGGGCATCAAAAAGAACCGATTGAACAACTGCTATGATGTGAGTTCAGGTCCTCGTTGAAACACACTCAAAAGACAGCATTTTGTTATTCAACATAAAGTGGACCATGAGATAGTTTAGGTTGGCCACCCGTGTTGTAGACTATTACAATCACTGGCAGAAGTCTAGAAAATGACAGCAAAAGCTTAGATACTGGTGGTAGAAAAGTAGACCCTGATAAATGAAGACTCTGTTCTCTTTACAAAGTAACTGATATAAAAAGACTGAAAATCTTTATGTTTATAGAAATTACTGCTATGAAAAGGCTGGCATAAAAGCCTCTTCCCTGGAGAGGAAGATATATATGGTATATTGCGATTAATGTGTCTAAAATATAATGGATATGTTTCTTTTTATTTTATTATGGAAATGGATGCAATAAATGAGAATATGAAATGGAGAGATGCAAGAAAGACGAGGACCAACAACCCAACCCAACCTCACAGTATCTAACCGCCGAACATCTCCTTAAAAAACACATCTTTCAAGACGACTGATGAACAGATGATTCTAGATCTAGTGTTAGTACTAGTTTTAGTTCAATTCAAATATACAGGGTTGGGTTGAGTTGGGTTTAGCCTAAAATATAAAAAAAATATATATGCTGACTAGTATTAACAGAAAATTAGCCATAGGAATTACATCGGCTTATAGAACAGTACCTTCAGAAGGCGTGGAAGTAATTGCAGGACTGAATAATTGGATTGCAAATAGAGAATCATTAATGCAACTATGGCAAGAAAGATGGAACCGAAATGCTGGATGGACGAGGAAGCTGATCCTAGATATTACGAGATGGCTGAGTGGGAAATGGGGCGAGCCGGATCATTTCCTGACATAGTTCCTGACGGGTCACGGAATTTTTGGAACCTACTTGCACAGAATAAAAAAGGCGGAGTCTGATACATGCTGGTTCTGCGAAGAGAGGGATAGCGTGGAACATACGATCATTGTTTCATGTGGTTCTTCTCTTCTTGGGTCGAGTCAGTAAGTCTGGGGGAAGGAGCAGAGTCCAAAATCTAAAATTTCGGGTTCTGGACTAAAGTTGTATATAGTCCAAAAATCAAGGCAGCCGAGAAAGGATATTATTATAATTTTGTCCCTCCAAATCGGGTACGCTAAAAAATGTATATATTGCAGAATACTAACCGTGGACTTTCCTTGTTTTATCCCGAATAAGCGTGAGTTTCCGAGATGGAATTTGGGAGAGCCTGGAATACCTAGGGATCTGCCACGACGAAAAGAAATGTTGCTCTGAAGAAATGCCATCCGACGGTTCCAGAGAAGTGAGGAAGCTTCTTTTTTATGATAAAATGAAAGATTGTTTTTGTAGGTATACCATTAATATTAATCTGATAAAAAATATGCATGTAAAAGTATATCATAAGAAGAACAAAAAGAAACTCATTCAATAGAATAAGCACCCATTTTGTTAAACGATCAATTCTATTGGTAGAAAACTTGATCGAAAAATCGTAACTTTGAGATTTAATAATTCGAAATAATCATCTTTCGGGATCTAAATAATGAATAGATTTGCTTCAAATTGCTTTTTATTTCATAGCGATATCTCAATTAGATCTTGAGATACGATTTTTTTTAACTAGATTATTCTTTTTTTAATCAAATATAGGATTAAGTTTTAATCAAAAAATCGTAACTTTGAGATTTAAGGATTCAAAATAACCATCTTTGGGGATCTAAATAATGAATAAATTTGCTTCAGATTGCTTTTTATTTCATTGCGATATCTCAATCAGATCTTGAGATACAATTTTTTTAGATCGATTAAAATATATGATTAACTTTTAATCAAAAAATCTTTGAGATTTAACGATTCGAAATGACCATCATGGTAATCGTTAAAATATATTACGAGATAATTTTTTTTATCCCAGTTAGCAACTCGTAAATATTGGTTCAGGATAGGATAAAGGAATCAATGACAATCAATTGAACAGTCCTATATTTCGATTCAAATTGAATCTTCTTCAGGGAGTGAAATTTTCTACAAAATTACAAGTTAATAAAAAGTAAGTAATTACAAATAACACTTACGATTGTAATGAAACTGGCTAAAATAAAACATTAAATACCAGAGTATTTCGTCCAAAATTATTCTTAAAATTATTGAGAAAAACAAGAAACACGTTGTTACACACCATAGCGCTTTTTTTTATTTTTATATTTTTAGGCAACTTCACGTGAAGCGGGAAGCGCCAAAAATTTAAATACAAATGTTTGAAATATTTAAATTTTTAAATTCATCTCTACAAAAATCAAAAATTAGGGCATATATAGAGCTTAAGGAGCTGATATCAGTTCTGTAATTGATAGTATTTTTTGTGGTTGCTATGTGGAACATCTCCAAAAATAATCTGTTGTGATAGTTGTTAGTTGCATCTATAATTTTAGTATTTTCAAAATCAAAAATATGACCACTGTCCAAACTATGTTGGGCCAGAGCACAAGATCTTTTGTTACAACGTATATCACTTTTATGTTGGTATAATCTTCTTTTAAGCCATTGGGAAGTTTGTCCCACATAGCAACCTTCACAACCACCACATGAGATGTTATAGATAACCCCAGACCTGTATAGTAAGGGCGTGGGGTCTTTAAGCCATCGAAATATAGGACTGTTCAATTGATTGTCATTGATTCTTTTATCCTATCCTGAACCAATATTTACGAGTTGCTAACTGGGATAAAAAAAATTATCTCATAAAGTTATTTAATCAGCAGGTTATTATGGGTTTCTACAACGATATACAAGTTTCACATGGCCCACAGATGAAAAAGGACTTAAAGTCCATCTCTAATAACAACATCAAACTGGCAAAATTGAAAAACAGACTCACATTTTTAATAAAATGCAGAAGATATGGCGTGACACCCAACCATATAAGTGACGGCACAAAAAACTTAAGAAACTTACTGGATGGTACAGCTGGTCCATTACAAGAAAAGATAGGATGCTATACGAAAAGGTTAGCAACACGTACACTATCTTTTGAAATTAAAATCACGTTAAATAAGATCAAACTGTTAACAAATTCAACTAATACCTTGTTTGAAAAAATCAATGTAAATTTACCTCACAACATTTTACTTAACTTTAAAGATTTTTTACAATTAAATTATAAAAAAAACTTTTGATAAAATCAAAAAAACTAATATTAAGAAATTTCAAAAATTACATCAGGATATGATTAGAGAGTTTAGAGTGTCAATCAATGGAAATATGGATAAATGGTTAGTTAATTGCTCAGAGATTGATTTACCAGAGGAAGTAAAACAATTCTTGGCCTTAGGCCCTAAATTTGTATATCCTATAACTGATAAAACATTTTATACCAAACACTTATTAATGGAAATTGAAAACATAATTAATTCATTATCAAATAATGTAAAAGATAGTATAAGAGCCAGAAGTACTAACATTCTAACAAATTTTTTAACTAAACAACTTCTTCCAACGAATTTGGATTCATATTTAATTTTCTGTCAACAACAAACTAAAAAATTTTTAAAAGATAACCCTGATATTATAGTAACGAAGGCAGATAAGGGCTCAACCACGGTAGTGATGAAAAGGGACATATACATTAAAAAAGCAGAAGAAATTAAAAGAAACAACAACACTTACAAATTAATAGGTAACACTGATAAAACTAATTTCATTCAGAACACTATTAACAGTTTATTGAAAGATCTCTTAAACAAAAACTTTATTAACGACTTGGAATTTAAAAAACTTATAAAACATAACACCTTAGTATCCAAAGCATATTTCTTACCTAAGATACATAAACCCGATATTCCTCTAAGACCCATAATTTCGTCAGTTGGTGCTGCAACGTATAATATTTCTTCTTACTTAGCTAAAATATTAACTGTTGCTTTTGACTCAAGAACTAATTTTAATGTGAGAAACACCTTTCAATTTGTTGAGGAATTGAGAGGTTTCGAACTTCCTGAAGGTTATGTTATCATCTCTCTCGACGTTGTTAGTCTGTTTACCAACATACCCACTACATTGGTGTTAGAAATTATAGAAGAGAATTTCCATTACATCTCAGAAAATTATGATTTTGAAAAGGATTTATTCCTTAAAACTATATCAACAATTTGCACTAATACTTATTTTACTTTCAACGGTGTTACTTACCAACAAATCTTCAGTACACCTATGGGTTCTCCGCTATCACCTATTTTGGCCCAAATTGTTATGGACCATGTATTAAAAAGAATTTTACCAACGTTAGAGTTTGAAGTTCCGTTTATAAAAAAATATGTAGATGATATCATAACTGCTATCCCGGCTAATTACGTAAATTCAATTTTAAATAGTGTTAATAAACACAACAAATTCATACAGTTTACTCTTGAGACAGAAGACAACAACTCAGTTCCGTTTTTGGATACTAAGGTCATTCGTGATAAAGACAATAAAATCAAATTTGATTGGTACACAAAACCAACGTTTTCTGGAAGATATATCCATTTTACATCTAAACATAAAATAAAACATAACATTAACACAGTGTTAGCAATGAAATATAGAATAGAAAAAATTTCAGAACCTAATTTAATTAATATAAATTTAAATAAATTAAAAACTATTTTTATAAACAACATGTACCCTTCCAAGTTATTAAACAGATTACTTTTCAGTACTGCTGTGTTTGACCCTGGTGTGGATGTTGACTCAGCCATTGATAACATTAATGAACCCACTCTATACAAAAAACTCATTTACATCCCTGAGTTAACTGACAAACTAACCAAAATGTTTAAACATTGTTGTAATCTTAACAACTTAAAGATCGTAGAACATTATCCTTTAAAATCTCAATCAATTTTCACAAACCTTAAAGACCCCACGCCCTTACTATACAGGTCTGGGGTTATCTATAACATCTCATGTGGTGGTTGTGAAGGTTGCTATGTGGGACAAACTTCCCAATGGCTTAAAAGAAGATTATACCAACATAAAAGTGATATACGTTGTAACAAAAGATCTTGTGCTCTGGCCCAACATAGTTTGGACAGTGGTCATATTTTTGATTTTGAAAATACTAAAATTATAGATGCAACTAACAACTATCACAACAGATTATTTTTGGAGATGTTCCACATAGCAACCACAAAAAATACTATCAATTACAGAACTGATATCAGCTCCTTAAGCTCTATATACGCCCTAATTTTTGATTTTTGTAGAGATGAATTTAAAAATTTAAATATTTCAAACATTTGAATTTAAATTTTTGGCGATTCCCGCTTCACGTGAAGTTGCCGTATTACTTTTACAAGGTGGTTGCACTGTCATTCATATTATAAAAAAAGCGCTATGGTGTGTAACAACGTGTTTCTTGTTTTTCTCAATAATTTTAAGAATAATTTTGGACGAAATAGTGTTATTTACAAGTGTTATTTGTAATTACTTACTTTTTATTAACTTGTAATTTTGTAGAAAATTTCACTCCCTGAAGAAGATTCAATTTGAATCGAAATATAGGACTGTTCAATTGATTGTCATTGATTCTTTTATCCTATCCTGAACCAATATTTACGAGTAAAATATATTACTTTAAAACACCTCGATATCTATTAAAATATAACCGAACTGCTAATGTTGTAGTTTACATGTAAGTACGTAATTCCAAGTTTTCTAGAAATTAACGTAATAAGGGGTGTCGTTCTGATCTTAAACTATTTCTGGGGAATGTTCTGCTCACAGTGAGTGTATTTTCCAAGTAATTTGTGAATTAGTTTACTCGGTATAAACGATGCAATCTGGCCAAAAATACACCCAACTTTGTGGATTTTTTCATTAATAACTGTGGCTGTTGTGGCCAACAATATTTTTGTTTATATTATTTTTTTGTAATTTTACTCTGTTATAAAAACGACATACTACTTCTATGTCTTATTTATTTATTTTTTTTTTGTTTTTTTTTAAACGACAATTATCATATTTTTAAATTTAAAATAAATGAATAATGAAAAATGGAAACGGGATCCGCTACATTTATCCCCCCCTTTAAAGAAAGAACGAAATTAATTAAACTTAAAAATGAATCGAACTTTTTTAAGTTTTTTTATTTTATTAATATCATTGATGATAGTCGATATATCTTCTTTTAAGCAAAATGCTGGTTTTAGTTGGTCTACGCTGACTGTTAGAACTTTATTATTCTTAAGAATTTTAAAACATTTTGCATTCCTCTCTATTATAGGGTAGGGACCTTCAAATCTAGGACTAAGAGACTGTTTAAGACCATTAATTTTAATAAAAACGAAATTTGTCTTAAAGAGTTCTTTATGCACAAACGGCTTTTGACTACCATGCGAAGTTGCTGGAATTGGTTTAAGGTCAGCGAATGATGAACGAAGATTTAAAAGAAAAGGCTCATGTTCTGGATTTTTATCGGTTTGAATAAAAAATTCTCCTGGAAGGTTAAGAGGCTGACCATAAACCAATTCTGCAGGTGAGCAACCTAAATCTTCTTTTAAAGACGATCTTATACCTAAAAGTATGAGCGGTAAATCGTGGTTCCATCGATGGTGTTTCCCCGTGAAATCATAGCTGATTTAAGGGTTCTGTGGAACCTTTCAATCATGCCGTTACTTTGTGGGTTATGAGGTGTGGTGTGTATTTGATGAGTGCCGAAAAGTGTTTGGAATTTAGTGAATAATTTCGATTCGAATTGTCGTCCTTGGTCGTGTGTAATTGTACTAGAAATACCAAATCGGCTGAAATAATGTCGAAATAATTTATTTGCTATAGTATCGGCATTTATATTTTTCAGAGGAAATACCTCTGGCCATCGAGTAAAACGATCGATGACTGTGAGCATGTAAGTGCAACCAAGAGGCGGAATTAATGGGCCAACAATATCTATATGAATATGATCGAATCGTGAATTAGGCATGGGAATTTGTTGAAACGGTGTTTTTGTGTGTTTTTGAGTTTTGGTACGTTGACATTGTAGACAGACTTTTGTCCACAATTGAATGTCCTTTGACATGTGTGGCCAAAAGAATCTTGTTTTAATTGAGTAAAGAATTGTCCGAAAACCTGAATGAGTTAGTGAATGAAAATTGTTGAAAATGTTTTGACGAAGATTTTGAGGTATATATATGCGTGGATTACTGTGAGAAATTTCACACCACAACTTGACGTTGTTTGGTTGAATGATTCGTTGCGCGAGATGAATTTGAATGCCGTGAGTTATCGAAAATTGTTTGTTTAGAAGATGATTTAGTTCTGTATCTGTAAATTGTTCTTGTTGTATCACTTCTGCATCAGGATAGTGCGTGGTGATAGGTTCAATATCAACTCTTGATAGAGTATCAGCTACTATGTTAGAATCACCTTTTATATAGCGAATATCTGAAGAATATTGTGCTATATAATTAAGATAACGTGACTGGCGAGGAGATTTTTCAGTGGTTGAGAAAATAGTTGTAATTAACGGTTTGTGATCTGTATATATCGTAAATTCACGTCCGTGCAGGAAATGTTGAAAGAATTTAATTGAACTATATATAGCTAGTAATTCTCTATCAAAAGTTGAACATTTTTGCTGGGTAGTCGTTAACTTTTGAGAATAGAATCCTAGTGGTTATGAGCGAGTATCGATTGTTTGAGACAAGACGGCTCCTATTCCAACGTTGGATGCGTCTGTTGTCAGTGTATATGTTGCATTATGAAGAGGATGTGCAAGTGTGTTGCAATTTATTAAAATTTGCTTGGAGGTCGAAAAAGAATTTTCGTGTTCTTCTGACCAACAAGTTATTGTTTTTAATTTTTGTTTGTTTAGTGAATTGGATAATTCGTGAAGTGGAGCCAAAATTGTTGATATTTTAGGTAAAAAACGATGATAAAAATTTATCATGCCCAAATACCTTTGAAGTTGTTTGAGGGAGTTTGGCGTTGGGTATTCTTTGATCGCTTTAATTTTGATTTCAGAAGGTTGGATACCATCGACAGATACTTTGTGACTGAGGAAATCTAAAGTTGACACACCAAAAACACATTTAGATGTTTGTATATTTATGTTGAAAGAGCATAAAAATTAATTAATTAATAAATTAATTAATAAAATTAATTAATCTTTCAAACAATTGTTTAAGATGAGAATAGTGTTCAACTTCATTTTTGCTAGCCACAAGGATGTCGTCAATGTATGCAATAATAAAATTGAAATCTGATAGAATTTCATTTATGAATCGCTGAAACGTCTGTGCAGCATTTCTAAGACCGAATGGCATCCTAATAAATTCAAATAGACCAAAAGGAGTAGTTATAGCAGTCTTATGGATATCTTTTTCTTCAACTGGAATTTGGTGAGTTGTACCAGATCAATTTTTGAAAAAAATGTGCAGCCATGTAAATTTAAATTAAAATCATGTATATGCGGAAGCGGGTATCTATCAGGTACGGTAATATTATTTAATTGACGATAATCGCCACAAGGTCGCCAATCATTGGAATCCTTTTTAGGAACCATGTGCAAAGGCGATGCAGCCGAAGAAGAAGATGGCCTGCATATTCCAAGTTGAACCATGTGTTCAAACTCCTTTTTGGCTACTTTTAATTTAAATGTGTCCAAACGCCGCGGACGACAATACGGGAGATGTGAGTTTGTTATGATTTTATGTTTTGTGTTATGATGTATAGGTGCAGAAAAATCGGGTGTTGAAGTTAAATTTGGAAATTGTCGTAATAAATTATCATATATAGTCCCAAATGAAAAAATTTTTGGGGTAGGTATTGTAGTTGATTTGATTTCACCAATAGTATGCAATCTTGTGGTGGAATCAATCAACTTTTTATTTTTTACATCAACTAGTAAACCAAATTTTTGTAAAAAATCTGCCCCAATAATTGCCTTAGTAACGTCAGCAATTGTAAACACGTATGAAAAATTCCTGCGTAAATTTAATGATACTGGGATTAATCTTTTTCCGTACGTGTTTATTCGCGTGCCATTTGCCGCTGATAAGTTTGAAAAAGAATCTTTAATAGATGATGGGAAAAATTTTTTAGGAATAACTGAAATGTCTGCTCCCGTGTCTATTAAAAATTCAATATTGTTTTTTTTATCGAAAATAAATAAACGATTTGAAATAGATTGTATCGAAAGCTTTGACGAGAATTTATCTCTAATTTGGAATTTGGAAAATTGAGATGGGATTTTTTTATTTGGCACTTTTGCTCACCTGCAGAATTGGTTTATGGTCAGCCTCTTAACCTTCCAGGAGAATTTTTTATTCAAACCGATAAAAATCCAGAACATGAGCCTTTTCTATTAAATCTTCGTTCATCATTCGCTGACCTTAAACCAATTCCAGCAACTTCGCATGGTAGTCAAAAGCCGTTTGTGCATAAAGAACTCTTTAAGAAAATTTCGTTTTTATTAAAATTAATGGTCTTAAACAGTCTCTTACTCCTAGATTTGAAGGTCCCTACCCTATAATAGCGAGGAATGCAAAATATTTTAAAATTCTTAAGAATAATAAAGTTCTAACAGTCAGCGTAGACCAACTAAAACCAGCATTTTGCTTAAAAGAAGATATATCGACTATCATCAATGATATTAATAAAATAAAAAAACTTAAAAAAGTTCGATTCATTTTTTAAGTTTAATTAATTTCGTTCTTTCTTTAAAGGGGGGGATAAATGTAGCGGACCCCGTTTCCATTTTCATTGTTCATTTATTTTTAAAATTTAAAAATAGCATAGTCGTTGTTTTTTAAAAAAAAGAAGATATAAAAAAAAATAAATAAGACACATAGAAGTTGTATGTCGTTTTTATAAGAGAAAAATTACAAAAATATTGTTGGCTACAACAGCCACAATATAGTACAAGCATCATATAAAACATATTTATGAGAAATTAGCACTATTTTGGACTCCACAGACCACACCCATCGAAAATGTTAACCACGTGTTAAACCATATTCTAACTTTAGCAATATATTAATATCTTATCTATGAAAATGAGCCAAAGATTGTTTAAGCTGAATGTTTCTATCATAACATAAAAATGATTTTTATAACTGGTTTTGAAATGAAATTATGATTAATTTATCCTTTGTATATGAATTATCTTCATTAACCGGATGAATATTTACAAAGAAGAAAAAAAGTGATGAACATTTCGGAGTCAATCCCCTTTAAAGTTCATAAGTAATTTAGCATGGACCTTATAGATCTCCGCCCCATTCGCATTTGTTGGGACTCGCGGTGATACATCAACGTAACGTTTTAATTCTAGAGGAAGAAAAAGACGCACCGCAAGGCTAATAACGGCGCCGGAGACGCCCACAGTCGTTCACAGTCGAAAACTGACCGATGCCAACCAATTTATTTGAAAACGAAAAAAATAAGAAAAATCTCACCGGTTAATGTCTTCATTTTGGGGCCCCCTGATCATCACCTGTTCCATTTTCGTTTTCTTTTCCGTGGGAACCTAAAAATTTAATAAATACGAACCAATTACTACTAAATACTTGAACAGAATAATCGAATAAAATTGTCTAAAGGGGCCTAATCTTCTTATTCGCGTTAACGTTAAGGGGGATGTTCGCGTTCCACGTAACGTAATTATACTATCGGAGGAATCCCCCGAAACGACGACTAACTAACCGACATATCACATCAAAGCCCTACACACACATGTCTAATATCCTAAAGGGGGCTCGCTTTGTTTCTCTCGTTTAGGGACCCGAGACTGCGAATAAGGAAAGTTTGAGGTTGAAAGGAAAATGAATTGAGTTAGTTCTTCGTCGTCAGAGGAGGTCCTATTGGAAATTACATGGATATATTTTATATACGGCGAATTTGGTATGCTTTGTTGGGTTTTATTAGACCCTCATCAAACCTAAATTTAAACAAAATAAATAAATAATAAAAAAATCACTTACTTAAATTTAAATCACATTAATTCAAGTTAAATTAAATAACACAATTAACCTAAAAATTATGACGTTTCAAATTTCGTTTTGATTTGTATCGCCATCTATGTTACAGAATGACTTTTTAAAAAATATTTTCTTTTTAAATTCATCTTTTTAAATATTTAATTTTAATCAAATTTATTTATATTTAATTTTATAACGAGTTTATTTAAATTTTTAATTTATTAATTAAAATAAATTAAAATTAAAGACGATAATAAAGATTCCTGCAACAATAAACTGACGTGTGAACATGACGTGTAACTAACCTACAAAATTACCACTTTCATCGTCAAATTAAACAGAAATATTTATTTAAAAAATGGTTTTAATGACGATGATAGCCCGCGTAGCTGATGGGTTACCATTGGCGGCCACAATGCAAGAAGATGAACAAGTAAGTATATAAATTTAACCATATTACTAGTATTTATTAAAATTTATTTTTTAGGCTGGTCGAAGTATATTAGATTACCAAAACCAAGCAAAAATGTTGTTTAGGAAGTTGGGACCACAATCCCCAACTAGATGTACCATAGAAACCGGGCCCTACTTATTTCAGTAAGTTCCACGATAAACTTATTTATGAGCATTTTTTGTATTTGTTTATTTTAGTTATTTAATAGAACATGATATTTGTTATTTAGTTTTGTGTGAAAAAAACTATTCAAAACGTTTGGCCTATTCTTATTTAGATGATATAGCCCAAGAATTTCATACTCAATATGGAAAAAGAGTTAATACGGTTACAAGGCCTTATACATTTATCGAATTCGATAATTACATACAAAAAGCAAAGAAAATTTTTACCGATTCGCGATCGAGAAGGAATTTAAACGCCATTAATAACCAATTACAAGACGTTCAAAGGATTATGGTACAGAATATCGATGATGTTTTACAACGTGGGACGGTTTTATCAGGTAATTAATCATAAATAATTGGTGATAAGATAAATTTTTTTTATTTTTTTAGAATTGGATGCCAAAACTCAAAATATCGCGATGTTGACGCAAAAATACAAAAAGGATGCTACATATTTAAACATGAAATCGATGTACGTTAAAGCGGCAGCTGGTTGTATTGTGGTCGTAGTATTTATTCTTTACTTTTGGATCTTGTAAATTAAAGGGACTATTTTACAACATTTTGAACAATTCCAATGATTCTGTTATGTATTTTAAGCAACAAATTAAAAGGAAATCTTATTTTTTGCCAATGTGTGATATATTTCTTTTTAAGGGAGATGATTTTGAGGTTAGGATGCTTAATCCCAAATATTCTTAGATAAATGTGGTTATTGAGTACACAATCAATTAATCTTTATTAAAAATTTAAGTA
The DNA here is from genome assembly GCA_036711965.1 of Onthophagus sagittarius. NCBI lineage: Eukaryota > Metazoa > Arthropoda > Insecta > Coleoptera > Scarabaeidae > Onthophagus > Onthophagus sagittarius. The sequence goes on along the minus strand of JASERS010000010.1, from coordinate 19,297,104 downwards.
TAGGTGATTTGTTCTTAATTTTATTTGTGTAAAGGAGAAATATTTAAATAAATAAATAAATTTTTTCGATTTTTTATTTTATTGTCGATAGATGGCGCTGATCTTTTTATTAATTAATTTATTTTTTTAGTTTAATTAAAAACTATTTAATTAAGAATTAATATAGTTGGAAATATATCAATTAATTTAAGAATTTAATTTAATAAGTTAATATTAAAATGCATAATTTTTGAGATTGGACCTTTTTAATGGATTAATTTATAATATATAAAATAATTTGTTTTATAAATATTGTAATAATGAGAAGATAAAGTATATATTTTTCTTTATTTATTTAAATAATTAATAATTTTAAGCAAAAACTATAATTGTATCGATTAAAACATAGATGGCGCTCGTGTTGTGATGACATTTTCCATTGTTTTCTATTTCGTAATCAAATTAAATCAAACCTAACCTAAAATTCAGTGTCAAAATGGACAAAGAAACGATTTAAATTAATTAAAAATCGTTGTAATTAATTAAAATACAATGAGAGTAAGTAAAAAATAACGATTTCAATTTGATTAACAACGTATTTTTATGCAGGGTGATAACCGACCAAGTACGCTTTACGAAGCCCCACACGAAGATGATGGCCCCAATTTAAATTATTATTTCAACGGGAGCGACGATCAAGTACAAATATTATCGACGTCGCATAAAAAACCGTTTACCAAAGTCCAATATATTCCTATGGTGATACTGGGGGTGTTAACGATTTTGATATTTTTCGTTCCGTTGTTAGATCAGGTAGCACAAAACGCTTTGCACAAAGTTAACGAAAACATTAGAAATAATTCTTGTCAAGATATTTGTAGGTAAGACTTAAAAAAATTACCCAAAATCGTTTTTAATTTGATTTAATTTTTTAGTTTTTCATTAGTCGAAAGTATCCCCGAAGGAGTTTCTTATAAAAATAATTCGCCGATTTTCCCCACAACCTTCGATACGTGGAAAAATTTGATAGAAAATGCGCAAAAATCGATCGAAATTGGCTCGTTTTATTGGACTTTAAGGGGGATTGATGTAATCCCACATCCGAGTGCGAAGCAGGTTAATTATTTTTAATTTTAACCTTGAATATATAAATATTAATACATAAGCCCCTGATTAGATAAGATAAATAAAAAATGATTGCAGGGAGAAGAAATTTTTCAAGCTTTATTAGACGCAGGATCAATTCGAAAAATTAAAATTCGGATAGCTCAAAGCGCCCCAGATCCTACATTAACGAGTAATGATACGAATATTTTGGAGGAGAATTCAGCCAAGGTTCGCTCAATTAATTTCACCGAACTATTAGGAGGTGGGGTTCTGCATACAAAAATATGGATTATCGATGATGATAATTTTTATATTGGGAGCGCTAACATGGATTGGAGGGCTCTAACTCAGGTGAAAGAGATGGGGGTTGTTGGAAGAAATTGCCGGTGTTTAGCTAAAGATTTAAAGAAAATTTTCGAGGTTTATTGGGAGTTGGGGAAAGATGCAACAATCCCCGATCATTGGGATCAAAAATTTAGCACCAAAATTAATAAGGAAACTCCAATTCAAATTTTCGATTCAAAAAATATTTCTTATACAGGATTTTTATCGGTACAAAAATTAATCAATTTTATTTAGTAATTAATGAGTCAATTTTAGAGCTCCCCATTACCATTAAACCCTCAAGGTCGTACCAACGACATCGACGCTATCTTAAACACAATCCAAACTGCGAATAAATTCATTTACATCTCCGTTATGGATTATTTACCTCTAATTTTATATACAAAAAAAATCCAATTCTGGCCAGTCATCGACGACGCCTTAAAATCGGCTGCAATCAACGGAATTGAAATAAAAATGTTAATCAGTCATTGGAAACATTCCCGGGCTTCCGAAGATAATTTTTTGAAATCGCTTTTAATTTTAAACGAGTCGTACAAATGGGTTTCGATCGAAATTGTAATTATCTCAACGAAATCCTGTTTTCATTAACTTTAAAATTGATTTTATAGAAACATTTTGTCGTCCCCACGTCCGAGGATCAAGAAAAAATCCCTTTCGGGCGGGTAAATCATAACAAATACATGGTTACCGATAAAACTGCTTATATTGGGACTTCAAATTGGTCGGGGGATTATTTTATAAATACAGCGGGGGTTGGATTTGTTTTTCAGGATGGGCAAAATCAAACGAACTCCCAAAATACGATAAGGAGTCAATTAGAAAGCGTTTTTGAAAGAGATTGGACTTCAAATTACTCATTTCCTATCCAAACTTAAAAGCTTTAACTTAATTTAATTACTTTTTAAACGATTAATTAATTAATAAAATGGGAATAAAACGATTATTTTTTATTCTTAAACCATTATAAATTTTAATTTAATTAAATTATTAATAAAAACAAAAATTTTAAATTCATTACTAGATGGCGCTTAATTATAATGCAATAGATGGCGCTATTGCTATTATGATTTAACATTTTCTTTTCCGTAAACAAATTAAATCGAAATTAAACTCAAAATGGGAAAAGAAATGATTTTAAAAAAGCTGTGATTAATTATAATAGGATTTATAAAAAATAAGTGTCAAAATTCCGGATTTGGGGTGAGAATTGACTAATTTATAATGTATAAAATATTTCTTTTTAATATTGTTATTTTTTTTATTTTTTCTTTGTGAATATTTTGATTATTTTTAATAATTTGTAATAAAAATTAAAGATTTCAGATTCTTTAAAGTTGGGCTTAACTATAATTATATTGGATCGAAAAATAGATGGCGCTACTGGTGAAGTGACATTTCTCAATGTTTTCCTTTTCGTGATCAAATTAAATACAAATTAATCAAAAATTCGGCGTTAAAATGGACAACGAGACGATTCAAAATGATTATGAATCGCTGCGATTCATTAAAATGGAATTTGATAAAGAAAATTCCCAAAACGGAGTTGAGGTGAGAACATTTTTAATTCATTCACTTTTAAGCTAAAAAATCACCAATTTTTCTATAAACATTGTAATAGTGGGAAGGAATTGTTGATTTTTATTATTTTGATTTCAATTTTTAACAAAAATAAAAAATTTTAGGTTCTTTAAAGTTCGGCTTAACTGTAATTATATTGGATCGAAAAATAGATGGCGCTACTGGTGAAGTGACATTTCTCAATGTTTTTCTTTTTTGTGATCAAATTAAATACAAATTAATCAAAAATTCGGCGTTAAAATGGACAACGAGACGATTCAAAATGATTATGAATCGCTGCGATTCATTAAAATGGAATTTGATAAAGAAAATTCCCAAAACGGAGTTGAGGTGAGAACATTTTTAATTCATTAATTTTTAAGCTATAAAATCACCAATTTTTCTATAAACATTGTAATAGTGGGAATTAATTGTTGATTTTAATTATTTTTATTTTAATTTTTAACAAAAATAAAAAATTTTAGGTTCTTTAAAGTTCGGCTTAACTGTAATTATATTGGATCGAAAAATAGATGGCGCTACTGGTGAAGTGACATTTCGCAATGTTTTTCTTTTTCGTGATCAAATTAAATACAAATTAATCAAAAATTCGGCGTTAAAATGGACAACGAGACGATTTAAAATGATTATAAATCGCTGCGATTAATTAAAATGAAATTTGATAAAGAAAATCCCCGAAGCGGAGTTGAGGTGAGAACATTTTTAATTCATTAATTTTTAAGCTATAAAATCACTAATTTTTCTATAAACATTGTAATAGTGGGAATTAATTGTTGATTTTAATTATTTTTATTTTAATTTTTAACAAAAATAAAAAATTTTAGGTTCTTTAAAGTTCGGCTTAACTGTAATTATATTGGATCGAAAAATAGATGGCGCTACTGGTGAAGTGACATTTCGCAATGTTTTTCTTTTTGGTGATCAAATTAAATACAAATTAATCAAAAATTCGGCGTTAAAATGGACATCGAGACGATTTAAAATGATTACGAATCGCTGCGATTAATTAAAATGAAATTTGATAAAGAAAATTCCCGAAACGGAGTTGAGGTGAGAACATTTTTAATTCATTAATTTTTAAGCTATAAAATCACTAATTTTTCTATAAACATTGTAATAGTGGGAATTAATTGTTGATTTTAATTATTTTTATTTCAATTTTTAACAAAAATAAAAAATTTTAGGTTCTTTAAAGTTCGGCTTAACTATAATTGTATTGGATCGAAAAATAGATGGCGCTACTGGTGAAGTGACATATCTCAATGTTTTTCTTTTTCGTGATCAAATTAAATACAAATTAATCAAAAATTCTGCGTTAAAATGGACAACGAGACGATTCAAAATGATTATGAATCGCTGCGATTAATTAAAATGAAATTTGATAAAGAAAATTCCCGAAACGGAGATGAGGTAAGAATATTTTTAATTCATTAATTTTTAAGCTATAAAATCACTAATTTTTCTATAAACATTGTAATAGTGGGAAGAAATTGTTGATTTTAATTATTTTGATTTCAATTTTTAACAAAAATAAAAAATTTTAGATTCTTTAAAGTTCGGCTTAACTGTAATTATATTGGATCGAAAAATAGATGGCGCTACTGGTGAAGTGACATTTCTCAATGTTTTTCTTTTTCGTGATCAAATTAAATACAAATTAATCAAAAATTCGGCGTTAAAATGTACGAGACGATTTAAAATGATTAAGAATCGCTGCGATTAATTAAAATGAAATTTGATAAAGAAAATCCCCGAAACGGAGTTGAGGTGAGAACATTTTTAATTCATTAACTTTTAAGCTATAAAATCACCAATTTTCCTATAAACATTGTAATAATGGGAAGGAATTCTTTTTTTGTGAAAATTTTAATTATTTTTTGATAAAAATCAAAAATTTTAGATTCTTAACTATAATTATATCGATCAAAAATAGATGGCGCTACCACTGTGATGACATTTTTGAAAATTTTTCTATTTCAAATAACTTTTTGAATCGATTAATTAATAAAATGGGACTAAGAAACGATTATTAATCATCATCAAATCAATCTAAACACTTCCTTTTTGCTAAAATTGATTTTTTATTCAAAAAAATCTACATCAAAAACTCATTACAAACTCATTTTTACTCAAACTTCTTAAGTGCTTTCATTCGCTCCAACAACGGAGGATGAGAATGATGCCAACTCGAATACAAATCATCATAAACCGGAAATCCCAAATTATCCTTATTCAATTTAATCAAAGCACGTTTAAGCGGCTCGGCTTTCTTCAATTTAGCCGCGAATTCATCAGCTTGAAACTCAAAGTGTCTACTTAAACACGTCATAATAAACGATAACAAAGAATTATAAGGGGTCATAACATAAGTAGAAATAACCATAAGTCCCACTAAAACCGGTTGACAACCCGGGGGGAATCCCAAAGCTTGATAAACAGGCGAAAATTGAAACATAAAAGAAAAAAATACAAAAACAAACAATAAATGAAGTTGCATTATGATTAAGTTTTTAATAATGTGCCCATGACTCCAATGGCCTAATTCGTGGCTTAAAACTGCGAGAATTTCGTCGTTTTTGCAGCCGGAATCATCATTTTGCAATAAAGTGTCGAATAAAACGATACGTTTCGATTTAAATAAACCATAAAAATAAGCGTTGCTGTGTGAGGATCGTTTTGAACCTTCAACAACGTATAATTGAGTTAAGGGAAATTTTAAATCGGACGCTAACGTTTCAATTTCAGCTCGTAATTCGCCTTCCGGTAATGGGGTGTATTTATCGAATAGGGGGGCGATAAAAGCGGGATAAATTGTAATCATTAATAAGGCGATAACTCCAACAACTAACCATAACCAAACGAAAAAGTATGGGCCTCCGTATTTAATGATAATTATTGTTAATGAAGATAACGGTAATGAGATGACTTGTTGGAATATGAACCATTTGATTTTATCAACGACGAAAAATTTAGGGGTTTGTTTGTTAAAACCGTATTTTTCTTCTAAAATGAATGTGTAAAAAATTGTGAATGGGAGGTCGATAATCGTTGAGATAGTTGTAAATAAAAATATCCAAATACAACTAATTAGTACTTCCCCTTCCCATGGGTTAATACTTTCGGAATAACTCCACAACTTCGCCAAAACCCCACAATAAATCATCATCGTAGTTACGAGCAACGAAAAAATATCATGGATAAAATTAAATTTGCTTTTATCCAACGAATATAAACGCGCCTTATTAAACGTTTCCTTCGTCATAACAGTTTCGAGCTCCGCAGGAACCTCCTCCGTCTTTAAACACTTCGAATACTAAAAATAATCGATTTAATGAAATTTTAAGCAAACATTTTGAGGTTAGGTTACCTGTCTTGCTGCTAGGTAGAGCTCCCATAATGTCTCGATCCATAAAAAGGCTAGGATTGCGTATAAAACCGTCCGATCACTTATACTGCTTTCAAAAATTTGTTCTTTTTGCATTATTTCGGTTCAAAAGGAATGTTTTTATTAAAGTTAACCTTTACGACTTTTTTGACAGCGCTTAAATGTCAAATCAGCCATCTAGCTGCGTTTTGTTGTATTAAATTAATAAACAGATTTAATTTATTTGAATTAAAATTAAGTAATATTTATGTTATTAGTTATTATTATGGTCTCTTTTTATGATATAATCGATTTTAATTGATATAAATTTAATAGGGACGTTATTTTGGGTGTCATGGTTTGAAAGTTATCGGAAGGTATTTCAAGTCTTATCGAGGCAATATCAAGCTTTTTTAAAGAATTTTTAGTGTTATAGAAGCAGTATTAAATGTTTTGGAGCTATTAAAGATCTTTTGGAAGTAATATGTAGCTGAAGATAACTTAGAAGATAGTGAAACCTTTGATTTAGGCCCGTTACTACCATTTTTTAGTTAAATTTATCTTATAGATACACTTAGCAGCAGAAGTCTGCGTACAAAAAACTTCTAACACTTTAACTGAAAAAATAAGGGTCATGATCTAATGTGTAAACTTCAATTTTTTTTATTTTGTGTATTAACTACATATAATTCTATTAACAAAATATGCATCAATAAAACAGAAATATTAGTTACAAAAAAAATTAAAATTAAAAATTCTCCACTCCTACTTCACTTTTTACACTGAATTGTACGCGATAAATCGATATGTTTACCGTCAGTAATAGTTTTTCAAAATAAAATTTTTCTGATTTCTTGAAGCGAGTAAAGTATTTGAAAGAAACCAGAATTATACAGGCTAAGGGACGCCGGGGGTAACGGGCCAGCGATAATCGTCCTCAGGGAACCCGAGAAACCAGAATCACTGAGGTGACTGAATACCTGGTGCAGTGTCGAAGATGCATATCAAGGTTATTATCCATGGTATAACATTAATTTGTTGATAAATATTGTTTATATTACTGTAAATGTTAAACACACAAATATAATTTGTTGTAATTTGTGTTTATGCTATACAAAATAGATATGGTATGTATCTTCAGCTTTGAAGCAGACATTCAGTCACCGCGGCCATTCTGGTTTATCGGGTTCTCTGAGGGCGACATTTTATTCATGTTAAAAAATCAGAAAAAATTGATTTTGAAAAACTATTATCGTCACTCGACATACAAAATTTTTCTACATAATTTAGTGCAAAAGTCGTTGAAAACTGCGAAAATTCACGAAACTAGACAAAATATGAAAAAAAGATATATAACTCACATTCAGAACATATTAGATTATCACCTGTTGAAATACCAAATTTTTCGTCTTATAGTTTTTGCTAAAAAAAATCATAAAGTCTGGTGTTTTATGTTTAATTTGCCATAAAAAAAGAACTGAGGAACCAACCATTTTCAACTTCAAGTCAAAACTGCAGAAAAGATCACTTATTATAACAAAGTTTACTGAACATTTTTTCGTTGAGCCGTTGCGAAGATATCGATCTTTAAACAGAAGGCAAGCAATTTTATGCATGTATCTGCTGGATAAGACAGCTCAAAAAACATGTATTTCTTGTTCAATGTTACTTAAAATCATTGAAAATTCCGTAGTGAGCTGTGAAAGCCTGAATCAAGAAGTCAAAATTAACAAACAGGTTATAAAATTATTTCTAAAATTTTTAAGCAGGTGTTGTATATCGTAAATGCAAAATATTGTACTGTTTTTATGTACGGCATAAGGTTTATTTGTACTTTTTTCATAGGTGAAGTGTTTCCTAGATCCTAATCCCAGGTGATAACTTTGAGAAGAAAACCACAATCTTCAATATAATCTATTGCATTAGTAATTAACTCCTGTAGGTTCTCGCTGTTTACTTCTGTTTCGGTAAAGAAGTATGCAATTGGCAGTGTTGATTTTTCAAATAATCTACTTATCGTAAATACCATTGCCTTCTTTGGGTATAAATTACGTCGTCCTAAGCCTAAAGCTTCATAACCCTCTATCACATCAAGGGCCTTCGAGTATTTTAAAAAAATTTTCGTAGATATCTCGTCAAAACAGAGAACGCAAAAAAACACTTTGAACACTTCGAACCAGTTTCTGAAGAAGGTTGCAACGTGGCATCCGAAACGTCAAACATTTTTTCAAAAAACACACGTCAAAACCCGAAGGTTTCTAGTTTTAGATCTAGTGTTAGTTCTAATTTTAGTTCAGAAAACGCAAATTTTTTGAATTTTAGTCATTGCCTGAGTCTTCATCAGTAGCTGTTTTTTAATGCTAATATAGTACCCGGGCTAGATGGTTGCGCAGCCTACCCATCGTTTTATGGCTAAGGAAGGTATGACCATGTTACACCTTATCGTAATCATCTCCGTATATTAACCGTTGAAAGGCGCGGATCTTTTCGCATACTGTTAACTATATATAAAATCCTCTTCTCTCAAACTCCAACATATTTGTACACAAAATTTCAATTCATGTCGTCGCGCGGTCTACCTACTAGAGCACAGGGGGACACATTACTCATGTTTCCTGTTCATCGTACTGAAATGTATCATGGGTTCTTCACGGTTCAGGCCATATCACTTTGGAATGGTTTACCCTTCGAGATTCGTAATGCCCGTAGTTTTCTTGCGTTTAAGTCCTCTTTAAGATGCTATTTCTTGTCTCGTCAGGTGTCCGAGTCTGCTTGTTAGAGTCATCCGCTTATTTTCACGCAAAGGAACAGTTAAAACTTTTCTTTTGTGTTTCTCCTTAGGGGCTGGGCTGATGTTTTCTAGTTGTTTTGTTTCTTTGCTTGCTTTCCCTCTCCTTTTCTCCTTTCTTTTTGTTTTCTTTTTCTATCTTTTTGATATTTAGAACTTCTTTTTTATATACATACCATATTATTTACTTACATTGATTTCATACATATATAGAATATTAGAAGAATATTAATAAGAGAATGATTGAAATCGGAATACACGATGAGTATAAGCCGAAAGAGGAATTTGGACTGGATCTGATTCATAGTGTTTATAAATTAACACGAACTCGTTCTACTAATAAAAAAATGCGTTCAAATTAGTGATAACCCAAAACATTTTTGATACGATTTTACTTGAGATAAATCGAAAAATATTGAGAGTTATAATACCTGGAATCAACAAATCTATTTATGTTAAAAAAATAGAAAAGAACAAAGTGAATTTATTAGAATCTTTCTTTCTAAACTACATATCACAGAAAATAAGGCTTAAAAAAGATTTTTAATAAAAGATTAACGCAAAACATCTAAGGAGAAAGAATACTTGGAGTTCCAATCGCGTTCGAATAATTCCATCAAATCCTCCCTTAACGATCGATTATTTTTTGAATTCTCTATAAGAACGAAACCAATCGAAGACATATCCATAAAATAATCCCCAGTCCATCCGGATGTTCCAACATACGCCGTTGACTCAGTAACCATAAAATTTCCATTACTCACTCTTGCATTTTCAATTTTTAGTTGATCTGAAGTTCCGGATATTATAAACCTTCTCTAAACAAACAAACAAAAATATAATTGCAAAAAAAATTAATTCATCATAAACTAACCACTTCAATATCAACCTTTGGATCGGAATGGGAGATATCTTCCAAAGCTTTTAAAAAATACTCCTGAGCAAACCAAGTTTGGTTAAAACTACCAACTAACATTTTAATATGTACATGATGATCAATAGCTGATTTTTTTAATGCGTCATCAAGTATGGGCCAATATTTCGTTGTTGGTGAGAAAATAGAAAGGGGTAAATAATCCATAATTGAGATGTAAATGAAATTTTCTGCATTTTGGATTAAATTTAATATCGTGTTGAGATCTTTTTCTCGCCCCGGCGGTAAAAATTCATCAGGGGATGTCTAAAAAGGATTAAATTAACTTAAAATTTAGTTAATTTAATAAATTAAACTTACAGCAATAAAAATTTCATAATTATCAAAATCTATAGGATTTGTGCTATTAAGTTTTGTATTTAGATAACTTGGAAATTGTTCGGGAAGTCGAAAATCTTTCTCACCCATCATCCAAAACATTTCGAAAATCTTATTTAAATCCTCAACGATACAAGAACAATTATATCCGACCAAACCGAGTTCTTTCGTTTGCGTTAACGATCTCCAATCTAAATTAGCACTACCGATGTAAAAATGAACATCATCTATTATCCATAACTTTGAATTTGATTTTCCTCTGCCTAAGATTTGGGGGAAATTCAAATTTCGCACCAAAGCAACCTTTTTCTTTAATAAATAATCTGTATCGGTATTCGGTTGATTTCTGGAAGGAATATTTTGTATTATTTTGATAGAAATTGACTTCTCTTGTGCCGCTTGAAGTAAAGAGGCGAATATTTCTTCGCCTTGAATCGAGGAAGGATCCGGATATTTATCTTTTTGTTTTAAAGCCCAATGAGTCGAGAGAATCTTGATTGAATCATTGGCGGAATTTATTAGATTTAGCCATGTTTCGTGAGTGGAAGAGTAAAGTTTTTGGTTTTGTTCGAAAATCATTCCAAAAGGAATCGTTTCCGTTAGTGATATGCTAAAAATTTTTTGATTTATAAAAAATTAAATTAATTAATTTATTTTTACCTGCATTCTTGTAAACATTTATCTTTTGAGATTGGGATTGAGTTGATTTGTTGTTTTTCTGTTCCGTGGTCGAGAAGAGGGAGGAGAACGACTAAGAATATTAATAAGAGAATGATTGAAATCGGAATACAAGATGGTTTGCACCACCCTTTTCGCCCTGATATTCTCCGAATTGGACTCCCGTCGTTGTTGTTAGCTGGAAGAGTAAATCCGTGGTTCCATAATTCACCATCTTCCTCGTTTCCCAACGGGGATGTTTCAAGAACTGTCTAAATTAAAAAAAAATCATCAATATGAATTTCAATCAAAGAAATCTTACAGATAATTTTGGTTTTAAAATCCCTCCCCCAAAAGATTTCGATCTTCCAATCCTCTCGGACGGTTTATCCGGTGGAATTAAAACAACGACTTGATCACTTTCTTCGCGGGTGCTTTTATATTTTTGAAATCGCGAATCCAAAGAATTCGATAAAATGTTCGTTGTGTTATCACCGAAACTAATGTTATTCGTGTTATTGACTTGTACCAATAAATTGCAAGTTTGAGAGGCGATTTGAAAGAGGCCGTCCTGAAGATTTCGGTGTTTCGGGGAACTTTTGCCAAGATAGTCCCAAATTTTCGGCATTCTCGGCAACGTTTCGACGCTAAAAGCTAAAACTGGTTTGTGATGGTTGTCTCAGGTCGTTAAGGAATTGATTTTAGACAAAAATTGATCCGCTTTTTCCCCACCACGTTGTAGTAAAAGTATTGATCGCATATAAAAGTAGTAATTAAAAAAATTAGGCGTTATAAATCTGTTTATAGTCTTTGATAAGAGAAAAAAATTAATGGTATCATACAGAATTGTATTAAAAGCGATTTAAATTTTGGTATGGATTAAATTTGGTTTTTGGAAAGATAGACAACCTAATACACGTAATTGTAGAATTATTTATTATATCTGACTAAAATTGCTTCCAAAAGACTTGACACCGTGTTTGGAAAACTTGAGATGACCCCAGAAGACTTGAAATATTTCTTGAAGACATGATAGTGCTTCTAGAAGACTTCATATTGCTTCCAGAGGACGTAAAATACTTCCAGAAGATTTGATACTTCCTCTGAAAGACTTGATACTGCTCCTAGAAGAGGGGAAATATTTCCAGAAGACTAAATAATGCTTCTAAAAGAGAGGAGATGCTTCCGAAAGACTTGATATTGCTTCCAAAAGACTTGAAATGTTTTTTGATGACTTGATACTGCTTCTAGAATATTTGATATTGCTTTCAGAGGACGTAAAATGCGTCCAGAAGATTTGATACTGCCCTTGAAAGACTTGATACTACTTTTAGCAGACAGGAAATGCTTCCAGAAGACTTCGTATTGCTTTCAAAAGACCTGATACTGATTTCCAAAAAACTCGAAATGTATCCCAAAGACTTAATACTACTTCTAGAAGATTTGATATTGCTTCTAGAAAACTTGAAATGTTCTCACAAGACTTGAAATGTTTCTTCTAGGCGTAGTATGCCTAGAAGAATAGATATTGCTGCTTGAGGACAAAAAATGCCATCACCAGACTTGATACTGCCGCTGAAACACTTCATACTGTTTCTGGAAGACTGGAAATATTATCTAAATTATTCCAATTGTCTAAAGTTGTTTAAAATCGTCAAAAACTGCCTAAAATATGCCGTCTAATACCCTATATTTGTCTAAAGTTGTCTAAAAATAATCTATATTTAAAAGATCTTGAAAAAACGATTTTTTTTGAAAAATTATTATGAAATTGCTTTTAATTACGAATTGGAGCGTCTACTTTCCAAAAATGAAGTCAATTTTGAGATATCTCACTTGGTTTTTGAGATATAAGCTGCTGAAGTTAGTTGGGATTTTTCCAATATTTTGAATATATTTAAAAATTCTTGAAAAATCGATTTTTTAGGAAAATTATTACGAAATTGCTTTTAATTACTAATTGGAACATCTACTTTCCAAAAATCAAGTCAATTTTGAGATATCTCACTTAGTTTTTGAGATATAAGCTGCTGAAGTTAGTTGGGATTTTTCCAATATTTTGAGTGTATTTAAAAATTCTTGAAAAATCGATTTTTTAGGAAAATTATTACGAAATTGCTTTTAATTACTAATTGGAGCATCTACTTTCTAAAGGTGAAGTCAATTTTGAGATATCTCACTTAGTTCTTGAGATATAAGCTGCTGAACTTAGTTGGGATATTTCCAATATTTTGAATGTATTTAAAAATTCTTGAAAAATCGATTTTTTAGGAAAATTACCACGAAATTGCTTTTAATTACTAATTGGAGCATTTACTTTCTAAAGGTGAAGTCAATTTTGAGATATCTCACTTGGTTCTTGAGATATAAGCTGATGAACTTAGTTGGGATTTTTCCAATATTTTGAGTGTATTTAAAAATTCTTGAAAAATCGATTTTTTAGGAAAATTATTACTAAATTGCTTTTAATTACTAATTGGAGCATCTACTTTCTAAAGGTGAAGTCAATTTCGAGATATCTCACTTAGTTTTTGAGATATAAGCTGCTGAACTTAATTCGGATCTTACCAATATTTTGAATGTATTTAAAAATTCTTGAAAAATGGATTTTTTAGGAAAATTATTACGAAATTACTTTTAATTACTAATTGGAGCATTTACTTTCTAAAGGTGAAGTCAATTTTGAGATATCTCACATAGTTCTTGAGATATAAGCTGCTGAACTAAGTTGGGATATTTCCAATACTTTGAATGTATTTAAAAATTCTTGAAAAATCGATTTTTTAGGAAAATTATTACGAAATTGCTTTTAATTACTAATTGGAGCATCTACTTTCTAAAGGTGAAGTCAATTTTGAGATATCTCACTTAGTTCTTGAGATATAAGCTGCTGAACTTAGTTGGGATATTTCCAATATTTTGAATGTATTTAAAAATTCTTGAAAAATGGATTTTTTAGGAAAATTATTACGAAATTGCTTTTAATTACTAATTGGAGCATTTACTTTCTAAAGGTGAAGTCAATTTTGAGATATCTCACTTAGTTCTTGAGATATAAGCTGCTGAACTATGTTGGGATATTTCCAATATTTTGAATGTATTTAAAAATTCTTGAAAAATCGATTTTTTAGGAAAATTATTACGAAATTGCTTTTAATTACTAATTGGAGCATCTACTTTCCAAAGGTGAAGTCAATTTTGAGATATCTCACTTAGTTCTTGAGATATAAGCTGCCGAACTTAGTTGGGATATTTCCAATATTTTGAATGTATTTAAAAATTTTTGAAAAATGGATTTTTTAGGAAAATTATTACGAAATTGCTTTTAATTACTAATTGGAGCATTTACTTTCTAAAGGTGAAGTCAATTTTGAGATATCTCACATAATTCTTGAGATATAAGCTGCTGAACTAAGTTGGGATATTTCCAATATTTTGAATGTATTTAAAAATTCTTGAAAAATCGATTTTTTAGGAAAATTATTACGAAATTGCTTTTAGTTACTAATTGGAGCATCTACTTTCTAAAGGTGAAGTCAATTTTGAGATATCTCACTTAGTTATTGAGATATAAGCTGCTGAAATTAATTCGGATTTTTCCAATATTTTGAATACATTTAAAAATTCTTGAAAAATCGATTTTTTAGGAAAATTATTACGAAATTGCTTTTAATTACTAATTGGAATATCTACTTTCTAAAGTTGAAGTCAATTCTGAGATATCTCACTTAGTTTTTGAGATATAAGCTGCTGAACTTAATTCGGATTTTTCCAATATTTTGAATACATTTAAAAATTCTTGAAAAATCGATTTTTTAGGAAAATTATTATGAAATTGCTTTTAATTACTAATTGGAGCATCTACTTTCTAAAGGTGAAGTCAATTTTGAGATATCTCACTTAGTTTTTAAGATATAAGCTGCTGAACTTAATTCGGATCTTACCAATATTTTGAATACATTTAAAAATTCTGGAAAAATCGATTTTTTTAAGAAAATTATTACCAAATTGCTTTTAATTACTAATTGGAATATCTACTTTCCGAAAATGAAGTCAATTTTGAGATATCTCAATTAGTTCTTGAGATATAAGCTGTTAAACTTAATTGGGGTTTTTCCAATATTTGGAATCAATTTAAAAATTTTTGAAAAATCGATTTTTTTTGGAAAATTGTTACGAAATTACTTGCAATTACTAATTGTAACATCTACTTTTTAAAATGAAGTCAATTTTGAGATATCTCAATTAGTTCTTGAGATATTAGCTGTTAAACTTAATTGGGATCTTTCCAATAATTTGAATCAATTTAAAAATTCTTGAAAAATCGATTTTTTAGGAAAATTATTACGTTATTGCTTTTAATTACTAATTGGAGCATCTACTTTCCGAAAATAATGTCAATTTTGAGATATCTCAATTAGTTCTTGAGATATAAGCTGTTAAACTTAATTGGGGTTTTTCCAATACTTTGAATCAATTTAAACATTTTTGTAAATCGATTTTTTTTGGAAAATTATTACGAAATTACTTTCAATTACTAATTGAAGCATCTACTTTCCGAAAATAAAGTCAATTTTGAGATATCTCAATTAGTTCTTGAGATATAAGCTGTTAAACTTAATTGGGGTTTTTCCAATATTTGGAATCAATTTAAAAATTTTTGAAAAATCGATTTTTTTTGGAAAATTGTTACGAAATTACTTGCAATTACTAATTGTAACATCTACTTTTTAAAATGAAGTCAATTTTGAGATATCTCAATTAGTTCTTGAGATATTAGCTGTTAAACTTAATTGGGATCTTTCCAATAATTTGAATCAATTTAAAAATTCTTGAAAAATCGATTTTTTAGGAAAATTATTACGTTATTGCTTTTAATTACTAATTGGAGCATCTACTTTCCGAAAATAATGTCAATTTTGAGATATCTCAATTAGTTCTTGAGATATAAGCTGTTAAACTTAATTGGGGTTTTTCCAATATTTTTAATCAATTTAAAAATTTTTGAAAAATCGATTTTTTTTGGAAAATTGTTACGAAATTACTTGCAATTACTAATTGTAACATCTACTTTCGAAAATGAAGTCAATTTTGAGATATCTCAATTAGTTCTTGAGATATTAGCTGTTAAACTTAATTGGGATCTTTCCAATAATTTGAATCAATTTAAAAATTCTTGAAAAATCGATTTTTTAGGAAAATTATTACGTTATTGCTTTTAATTACTAATTGGAGCATCTACTTTCCGAAAATAATGTCAATTTTGAGATATCTCAATTAGTTCTTGAGATATAAGCTGTTAAACTTAATTGGGGTTTTTCCAATATTTTTAATCAATTTAAAAATTTTTGAAAAATCGATTTTTTTTGGAAAATTGTTACGAAATTACTTGCAATTACTAATTGTAACATCTACTTTCGAAAATGAAGTCAATTTTGAGATATCTCACTTAGTTCTTGAGATATAAGTTGCTGAACTTAATTGGGATTTTTCCAATATTTTGAGAAAGTTCTTGAAAAATCAAAATTCTTGGAAATTTCTTAATATTTGACTTTCAAATGATAGATAAACGTCATTTTCTAGAACTATTTAAAGTTTCATGTCCCATATTTGAAAACTTTGTTCAAAATGAAGCTTTCAGTGACGGATGAACATCATTTTATAGAAACAGTTGACGTTTTCTCTATCAAATTTGAAGATTTTCATTAAAGAAAAGCTTTCAATACCAAATATGATGTTTTAGCGATTTTTTAAACAAAAAATTTGTAAATTTCTTAATATTAAAATAACATAATTTTTCAAAATTTGCAAATATGAGTTTTTAAAGCTGTATATTTCAGAGTGTGCTATATTTTTGTAAAGGAAATATTATTTACCCCTCGAATTTGTAAAAATAGATATGATGTCCCATTAAAAAAAAACAGTTTTATATCAATAACTACTAATATATTGTTTTGTGGAAAAGTTGGTTTATTCCATCGAATTCTACATAAAAAGTTGCTTTGGAAATGTTTTCACAGAAAGATTTTATGTAAACATTTCAAATTCAGATCTTTTTATTTCATTATTTGTATCGATTTAAAAATGTTTCTGTTTTATAACTTGCAACATCCAATTATAAAAAGCATAAACTTTCTTGTATTCCTTAAAAAAATATAATTCATTTAATTATTTTCGAATTATTTAACATAAATTAATTACGTGTGCTGCTGAAATATGCGACATTTGGCCGAATAAAGGAAATTCCACAATGAGTCCTTTTTGGCTCGTACCCAAAAAGGTTAAAATGTCTTTCTGTGTTGATACATCAGCATCATACCAGTTTGTATTATAAATTGCGTCCGCCACACTAATACTCTAACATAAAAAAGAATTAATTATATACAAATATTAATAACAAAAAATTGAGTTTATACCGCGGTGGTGAGTCTTTGTCCCAAAACGTGGCATAAAAACAACCCCAAAAAAGTCATTACAATGGTGAAGAAACTTACGAAATCTTTAGTCTAAAAATGTTGTATTAATAATTTATTTAATATAAATTAAATTAAATCAAACCAAAGCAAACGTTGTTATAGAGGTGGTTAACGCCAATAAATTGAATATTTTCGTAGGCACAATTAGGCTGCTGAAGAAATCATTAGCAAATTGGAACATGCTAAAATTTGAGCTAATTATTATGAGTAAAAAAAATTTTATTTATACCTAAATATGTTTTGATGATACAAAATAATCGGGCGCAATATTTTAAAATTCCTTTCTTTATTTTTGGTTAATTTAACATCATCAATAATCTCCTTAAGACTTTTAATCCTTATAACCAACAACTCCAAGGAATAACCATAAAATAATATTCCAAGATAAATAACATTAATAGCCGTATTTATCGTATAAATTTGACTCAATATTGCCAAAGTCATTTCCCACGAATTCAAATCATACCAAAATTCGTAATACTCAAATAACGAGCAATGATTAATATTGTTAAGCAATCCCCATTTATCCTCTAACATAATAGTAAATGAGACAACATGCGCAACACAAAATCCTCCATAATGAATCGTTTTAAATAGAATTTTCAAAGTTGTTTCGATAGATTCAAGCTTTTTGAAAGCGTCGAATTCGTTAACTTTACTCAATAAATCGATGGTATCGAATAAACGACGTCGATTTCTCAATATTTGAATGCTCACGGATAATAGGAGTAATCCGGCCATTATGAATTGCATGTGAAATAGACAGTCTATAAAATTTTTTTTGTAATCTAAAAATTGAGGATTCAAATTAAATTTTATTTAAAAATCAAAAAACGTTTCCCATTTACTCTTGAGAGGAGTGGAGATGCTTTTAATTTTGGATACTGTCGTTTACAGCAATTCTGATACAGAAATCTGTAACGGAATTATTTTTGAAATTAAAATTGTCAGTTTTGATTAATTGGGATTTTCCAATGTTTTGAGTAAATTTAAAAATTCTAGAAAAATTGATTTTTTAGGAAAATTGTTACGAAATTACTTTCAATGAATAATTATTATTTCGAAGATGAAGTTAATTTCGATATATCTCACTTAGTTCTTGAGATATAAGCTGCTGAACTTAATTGGGATTTTTCCAATATTTTGAATAAATTTAAAAATTCTTGAAAAATCGATTATTTAGGAAAATTGTTGCGAAATTGCTTTTAATTACTAATTGGAGCATCTATTTTTTGAAAATGAAGTCAATTTTGAGATATCTCATTTAGTTCTTGAGATATAAGCTGCTGAACTTAGTTGGGATTTTTCCAATATTTTGAATAAATTTAAATATTCTTGAAAAAACGTTTTTTAGGAAAATTGTTGCGAAATTGCTTTTAATTACTATTTTCTGAAAATGAAGTCAATTTTGAGATATCTCATTTAGTTCTTGAGATATAAGCTGCTGAACTTAGTTGGGATTTTTCCAATATTTTGAATAAATTTAAAAATTCTTGAAAAATCGACGTTTTAGGAGAATTGTTGTGAAATTGCTTTTAATTACTAACTGGAGCATCTATTTTCTGAATATGAAGTCAATTTTGAGATATCTCAGTTAGTTCTTGAGATATAAGCTGCTGAACTTAATTGTGATATGTCCAATATTTTGAATAAATTTTAAAATTCTTGAAAAATCGATTCTTTAGGAGAATTATTGTGAAATTGCTTTTAATTACTAATTGGAGCATCTATTTTCTGAAAATGAAGTCAATTTTAAGATATCTCATTTAGTTCTTGAGATATAAGCTGCTCAATTTAATTGGGATTTTTCCAATATTTTGGATAAATTTAAATATTCTTGAAAAAACGTTTTTTTAGGAAAATTGTTGAGAAATTGCTTTTAATTACTAATTGGAGCTTCTATTTTCTGAAAATGAAGTCAATTTTGAGATATCCCACTTAGTTCCTGAGATATAAACTGTTAAACTGAATTGGTATTTTTCAAATATTTTGAATAAATTTAATAATTCTTGAAAAATCGATTTTTTAGGTAAACTGTTGTCAAATTGCTTTTAATTACTAATTGGAGCATCTATTTTCTGAAAATGTAGTCAATTTTCAGATATCTCACTTAGTTCTTGAGATATAAGCTGCTGAACTTAATTGAGACTTTTCAATATTTTGAATAAATTTAAATATTCTTGAAAAATCAATTTTCTTAGGAAAATTATTACGAAATTGCTTTTAATTACTAATTGGAGCATCTACTTTCCAAAAGTGAAGTCAATTTTGAGATATCTCACTTAGTTATTGAGAGATAAGCTGCTGAACTTAATTCGGATTTTTCCAATACTTTGAATAAATTTAAAAATTCTTGAAAAATCAATTTTCTTAGGAAAATTATTACGAAATTGCTTTTAATTACTAATTGGAGCATCTACTTTCCAAAAGTGAAGTCAATTTTGAGATATCTCACCTAGTTCTTGAGGTATAAGCTGCTGAACTTAATTAGGATTTTTCCAGTATTTTAAATAAATTTAAAAGTTCTCGAAAAATCGATATTTTAGGAAAACTGTTGCCAAATTGCTTTTAATTACTAATTGGAGCATCTACATTCCAAAGGTGATGTCAATTTTGAGATATCTCACTTAGTTATTGAGAGATAAGCTGCTGAACTTAATTTTGATTTTTTCAATACTTTGAATAAATTTAAAAATTCTTGAAAAATCAATTTTCTTAGGAAAATTGTTACGAAATTGCTTTTAATTACTAATTGGAGCATCTACTTTCCGAAAATGAAGTCAATTTCGAGACATCTCACTTAGTTCTTGAAATATAAGTTGCTAAATTTAATTGGAATTTTTCCAATATTTTGAATAAATTTAAAAATTCTTGAAAAATCGTTTTTTTTAGTAAATTGTTGACAAATTGCTTTTAATTACTAATTGGAGCATCTATTTTCTGAAAATGTTGTCAATTTTGAGATATCTCACTTAGTTCTTGAGATGTAAGCTGCTGAACTTAATTGAGATTTTTCAATATTTTGAGATAATTTAAAAATTCTTGGAAAATCGATTTTTTAGGAAAATTTTTACGAAATTGCTTTTAATTACTAATTGGAGCATTTACTTTCCAAAAGTGAAGTCAATTTTGAGATATCTCACCTAATTCTTGAGGTATAAGCTGCTGAACTTAATTAGGATTTTTCCAGTATTTTGAATTAAATTTATTCAAAAAAAAAAAAAAAAGTTCTCGAAAAATCGATATTTTAGGAAAACTGTTACGAAGTTGTTTTCAATGAAATCAATTTTGAGATATCTCACTTAGTTGTTGAGATATAAGGTGTTAAACTTAATTGAGATTTTTCAATATTTTGAGTAAATTTAAAAATTCCTGAAAAATCGATTTTTTAGGAAAATTGTTGCGAAATTGCTTTTAATTACTAATTGCAGCATCTACTTTCAAAAAATGAAGTCCATTTTGAGATATCTCACTTAGTTCTTGAGATATAAGCTGTTAAACTTAATTGGAATTTTCCAATATTTTGAGTAAATTTAATAATTCTTAAAAAATCTATTTTTTTTTTTGAAAATTGTTATGAAATTGCTTTTAATTACTAATTCGAGCATCTATTTTCGGAAAATGAAGTTAATTTTGAGATATCTCACCTAGTTCTTGAGATATAAGCCGCAAAACTTAATTGAGATTTTTCAATATTTTGAATAAAATTAAAAGTTCTTGAAAAATCGATTTTTTAGGAAAATTGTTACGAAATTAGTTTTAATATTAGTAATTAAAACACTGTGACATCTACTTTCCAAAAATAGAATCAATTTTGAGATATCTCACTTAGTTCTTGAGATATTAGCTGTTAAATTTAATTGGGATTTTTCCAATATTTTGAGTAAGTTTAGAACATCTTAAAAAATCGATTTTTTATGAAAATTATTACGAAATTGCTATTAATTACTAATTGAAGCATCTACTTTCCGAAAATGAGTTAATTTTGAGATATCTCGCTTAGTTACTGAGATATAAACTATTGAACTTAATTGAGATTTTTCCAATATGTTGAGTGAATTTAAAAATTCTTGAAAAATCGACTTCTTTTAGGAAAATTATTGCGAAATTACTTTCAATTAATAATTAAAGCATATACTTTTCGCGAATGAAGTGAATTTTGAGATATTTCACTTAGTTCTTGAGATATAGAGTGTTGGACTTAATTGGGATTTTTCCAATATTTTGAATAAATTTAAAAATCAAAATTATCAAAAGGGCAGATTTTTGCAAAAAAATGTTGGGTTGGGTTGAGTTTAGCCGTGCATATGAATAGTTTCTGAAATAGAGTACTTTACGAATTGATTTGGCAGAAGACATCGACAAATTTAATTTTTATTTCCCGTTACTGATTTCAGCTCTTTAGACAACAGTATCCAAAATTAATTACATATTCTTACCAATCGTTTAGAGTAATTATAATTAAAAATTATTTACCAATAATTTCGAGTATAAATGGGTATATTATACATCCTATATATATAGCAATCAATATGATCCCACCAAATCCTTTTAATCCACGCGAAGTGGGCCAACAATGATACTTCCTCGATTTACTTTCGAGAAAGTAAAATCCGAATGTTTGCCACATTTTGAAGCAACTCTTAAACTAAAGAGTTGACTAAGTTTATATACATTTCATATCGATGAGATTAAAAATTTAAATTCAATTGATTTGTAATATACGCATTTTAAATTAATTTTTATGTATTCCGTATTATTTTAATTCAGTTTAATTTTGTTTATACAAAAAAACAACATGAAAATCATTGACATTCTGTCATAAAATTTACTAATTCTATTGAAGTTTTTATTTCAAACATTTGTCGAATTTATTATCAAAAGATTGTGATGGAAAATTCGCCAACCGATTTAAACGAAACCCTTCCAAACGAAAACTTGATAATAACGTGGCGTCAAATAGGGGCGGCATCCGCACTCCACCCAAAACGTGACGACGAAAGTTGTGCTTTCGGATCATATAAATACTTTGCATTGTGCGGTTTGGGGGGGTTAGTGGCCTGCGGATTCACCCACACCTTAATAATCTCCTTGGATATTGTGAAATGTCGGTTACAAGTCGATCCGGAGAAATATAGAAACATAATAAACGGTTTTAAAGTGACGTTAGCCGAGGAAAGTTATAAAGGATTAGTTAAAGGATGGGCGCCAACTTTTGTTGGATACTCTCTTCAAGGAGCCGCAAAATTTGGATTTTACGAAATGTTTAAAGTGATTTACGGAGGACTTTTAAGTGAAGAGAATTACTATGCATACCGTACATTCGTTTATTTGGCCGCATCGGCCACGGCCGAGTGCATAGCTGATGTCGCCTTGTGCCCATTTGAATCAATGAAAGTTAAAATACAAACAATTCCGGGTTATGCGGGAACAATGCGTCAAGTTATCCCAAAAATGAGAGCTGAAGAAGGAATTAAGGCGTTCTATAAAAGTTTAGTCCCGTTATGGTTGAGACAAATACCCTACACGATGGTTAAATTTGCTTCTTTCGAACGAATATTAGAGTTATTATATCAATACGCCGTGCCAAAACCAAGGGCTCAATGCACAGCGGTCGAACAATTAGTTGTCACCTTTTCCGCTGGTTATATTGCCGGCGTTTTTTGCGCGATTGTCTCACATCCCGCGGATACTATAGTATCAAAGTTAAATCAAGATCCGGGTGTTGGCGCTATTGGGATTTTAAAGAAACTTGGCTTTATGGGCGTTTGGAAAGGACTCTTTCCAAGAATTATTATGATCGGAACGTTAACTGCAGCCCAATGGTTCATTTATGATGGATTCAAAGTTTTGGTTAGATTACCAAGACCTCCGCCGATGACAATGCCCGAAAGTCAGTTAAAATGGAAACCGAGCCCGTATATGGTGGTTAAAATAAAGAAAAAGGAACCTGAGGTTAAGGAAAAGAAACAAAGTGAGCATGAGATTAAGGAAAAAAAGCAAAGTGAACATGAGATTAAGGAAAAAAAGCAAAGTGAACAGGTGATTAACAGAAAGAATTTGGAGATTGATTAAGACTGAAAATGAATATAATAGATAATATTTTTAAGATTATTTTAAAATGTTTTATATATTTTTTGATGATTTTTGTGAGAAAATAATAACTACCTGAAGATCATTTCTAATTTTTAAAGGCCGCGTCTCAATTTTTTGAGATTGCTTAAAGTGCAAAAATAATACTAATACCAAAATAATATTAAAATAATAATATAAATACAAGACGATTTTATTATCATTGTGCCAAGGTCGCTTGCGGCCGAGGCGCTACTATCTTACAATTTGAACAATTTGAAACGAAATAGTTTTTTGCTTTTAATTACTAATTAACATTTCGAAAATGAAGTCAATTTTGAGAAATCTCACTTAATTCTTGAGATATAAGCTGCTGAACTTCATTCGAATTTTTCCAATATTTTGAATAAATTTAAATATTCTTGAAAAATCGATTTTTTAGGAAAAATATTACGAAATTGCTTTTAATTACTAATTGGAGCATCTACTTTCCGAAAATGAAGTCAATTTTGCGATATCTCACTTAGTTCTTGAGATATGAGCTGCTGAACTTAATTCGAATTTTTCCAATATTTTGAATAAATTTAAATATTCTTGAAAAATCGATTTTTTAGGAAAAATATTACGAAATTGCTTTTAATTTCTAATTGGAGCATCTACTTTCCGAAAATGAAGTCAATTTTGCGATATCTCACTTAGTTCTTGAGATATAAGCTGCTGAACTTAATTGAGATTTTTCCAATATGTTGACTGAATTTAAAAATTCTTGAAAAATCGATTTTTTAGGAAAAATATTACGAAATTGCTTTTAATTACTAATAAATTGAAGCATCTATTTTCCAAAGGTGAAGTCAATTTTGAGATATCTCACTTAGTTCTTGAGATATAAGCTGCTAAATTTAATTGGGATTTTTCCAATGTTTCAAATAGATTTAAAAATTCTTGAAAAATCGATTTTTCAGGAAAATTGTTACGAAATTGCTTTCAATTGCTAATTGGAACTTCTATTTTCCAAAGGTCAAGTCAATTTTGAGATATCTCACTTAGTTCTTGAGATATAAGCTGCTAAATTTAATTGGGATTTTTCCAATGTTTCAAATAGATTTAAAAATTCTTGAAAAATCGATTTTTCAGGAAAATTGTTACGAAATTGCTTTCAATTGCTAATTGGAACTTCTATTTTCCAAAGGTCAAGTCAATTTTGAGATATCTCACTTAGTTCTTGAGATATAAGCTGCTAAATCTAATTGGGATTTTTCCAATGTTTCAAATAGATTTAAAAATTCTTGAAAAATCGATTTTTCAGGAAAATTGTTACGAAATTGCTTTCAATTGCTAATTGGAACTTCTATTTTCCAAAGGTCAAGTCAATTTTGAGATATCTCACTTAGTTCTTGAGATATAAGCTGCTAAATCTAATTGGGATTTTTCCAATGTTTCAAATAGATTTAAAAATTCTTGAAAAATCGATTTTTCAGGGAAATTGTTACGAAATTGCTTTCAATTACTAATTGGAGCTTCTATTTTCCAAAGGTGAAGTCAATTTTGAGATATCTCACTTAGTTCTTGAGATATAAGCTGCTAAATTTAATTGGGATTTTTCCAATGTTTCAAATAGATTTAAAAATTCTTGAAAAATCGATTTTTCAGGAAAATTGTTACGAAATTGCTTTCAATTACTAATTGGAGCTTCTATTTTCCAAAGGTCAAGTCAATTTTGAGATATCTCACTTAGTTCTTGAGATATAAGCTGCTAAATTTAATTGGGATTTTTCCAATGTTTCAAATAGATTTACAAATTCTTGAAAAATCGATTTTTCAGGAAAATTGTTACGAAATTACTTTCAATTACTAATTGGAGCATCTTCTTTCTAAAAGTGTGAAGTCAATTTTGAGATATCTCACTTAGTTCTTGAGATATAAGCTGCTAAATTTAATTGGGATTTTTCCAATGTTTCGAATAGATTTAAAACTCTTAAAAAATCGATTTTTCAGGAAAATTGTTACGAAATTACTTTCAATTACTAATTGGAGCATCTACTTTCCAAAAGTGTGAAGCATCTATTTTTCGAAAATGAAGTCAATTTTGTGATATCTCACATAGTTTTTGAGATATAAGCTATTGAACTTAATTGGGATTTTTCCAATATTTTAAGAAAATTTAAAAATTCTTGAAATATCGATTTTTTAGGAAAAATGTTACGAAATTACTTTCAATTACTAATTGGAGCATCTACTTTCCAAAGGTGAAGTCACTTTTGAGATATTTCTCTTAGTTTTTGAGATATAAGCTGCTGAACTTAATTCGGATTTTTCCAATATTTTGAATAAATTTAAAAATTCATGAAAAATCGATTTATTAGGAAAGTTGTTGCGAAATTACTTTCACTCAATAATTAAAGCATCTATTTTTCGAAAATGAGGTCAATTTTGTGATATCTCACTTAGTTCTTGAGGTATAAGCTGCTGAACTTAATTGGGATTTTTCCAATATTTTAAATAAATTTAAAAATTCTTGAAATATCGATTTTTTAGGAAAAATTTTACAAAATTACTTTCAATTACTAATTGGAGCATCTACTTTCCAAAGGTGAAGTCAATTTTGAGATATTTCTCTTAGTTTTTGAGATATAAGCTGCTGAACTTAATTCGGATTTTTCCAATATTTTGAATAAATTTAAAAATTCATGAAAAATCGATTTTTTAAGAAAATTGTTACGAAATTACTTTCAATCAATAATTAAAGCATCTATTTTTTACCCGACCCTACTAAAACCGGCAGTGTCAACAAAATTCTTAGCGCAACACTCAAATTAGGCACACTTTCCTGTAAGCTGATGTTGCAAATGAAATCTAGAACGTTCCTTGGTGTAGAATTTTTAGGAACTCGTCTCAAAACAGCCTGAAGTTCATTGCGGAGTTTAGAATCACAAATGTCTTTAGAGTTATCATGAATTAATTCTTAATGCGTTCATCTAAAATGTACCTGTATCATCATTATCTGATTAAATCGCTCATCAAATGAACTTATTGCTGGGTCAAGGATGACAAAATAAGAGTTGACTATAAATTGTTGTTTTGGTATTGACTCTGGCTTAAACTCAGTTGGGGTGCCAAATTCTGCAGCGATTTCCCTAGCATCCGCCAGAAATTTTTGAAATTCAGTGTCGCTTCGACAGTTAGCAAGAAACTTTTCTATTGTACAAAGCTGATTTGTGATAGCAGCTAAATTAAATTGTTGGGACTGAAGAAGTTTGCTTCTTCAAGAAATTTGGTTGATCGGCTGGCTATTTTAAAAATGAACATAAAATAAAAAGAAAAAACTGCACTTTTTGAACGTGAATATAGGAGCCATAACCTATTAAGGTATTCTCCATTGACAAGGCGCCTTTTGTAGTGAATGTTTGAAAACTTTTGTGATCTACAAGAAAGTTTTGTTGTGAAGTACAGGAAAGACAATAGCGTACTAAAGCTGCCTACGCATAGCCGTATTCAACCTACCCAAAGTGACCAATTTATGAGATATATGATGATATAATACGAAAAATATATCTCAGGCAAGCACTTTGTAGAAACTGAACACGAAGCTGGACTGGCACAACGTAGCTTTAATAATATAAAAGATAAAAGATTTCCAAAAGATTTGTCTATGATCTATAAACAATTTATAATTGTCTAAATTGTCAATTTGATTTATTTAAAAAAAAGAAAACAAGTTTTTCTATGTCAAAGTCATTTTATCATGGATGAGAAACGACTGAAACTAAATTTACCACCATGGCACGTTCCTTATTTAGAAAAGCATCGCATAATGGAACTATTTCACGTAAATATTTAATCAAAACAAACCCCTTTTGCATTTGTACTTTATTTTTTTAGGAACTCACAAGAGAGTTAATTATTCAACAACCTGTAGATCATTTATTATTTATCAAACAAATCCTATATCGTGCGGCGGCTAGCGTTGGAATTTCAAGAGTAATCATACTAGATTCTCCAAAAGTGAACACCACGGAAGTTGCGCTCCAAATAGCCCAACAAACAACCCATCACGTGATCACCGAAGATATGCTTTTAAAAACTTGCGGGGTCGCCTCTCGAAACGACTTAAAACCCGGAGCTTTAGCCGTTTGCCTTTCTTATATGCTCCATATGGAAGAACCGCAAAATCACGGTTGGATTTTGGTCGGTTGCATCAAAACGGCAGCTGAGGCTCAAAAAATTTTACAAACCGGAATCGTTCCTACTCACGTCATACATTTAATTCCGCCGTTTATGCCGAAATTGGATGAATTATTGTATTGTAACGTTCACGCGTATTGGCCCGGGTATCGGAGGGAAATTATGGCGATTAGAGAACTTTTTAAAACCAAATTAACGGTAATTAATAAATTAATTAAGAATTAATTTGATTAAATTGATTTCGTAGGAAATCTATTTACGTCAAAGATTTATTCACGAAGTCGTTAAAGAATGCATCGATGTTATAAAGATTTTAAAAAGTATCGGATGTCCCAAACAGATTCGGTGCGTGATTTTGGGTCCTCGAGGATCGGGGAGAAAGACCCAAGCGAAATTGTTGGTGCAAAAATTTAATTTCGTACATAGTTGAGTGAATTAAAATTCATTTATTACTCTATAATCTAATTTCTGTTTAATTTAGTTGATTTTCCGAAATTGTTATGCCAACAATGGAACCTACAAAATAAATTTGGGGAGACCTTGCGCGCCCAAAAAGACGAATTGTGCTTCAGATCGGATTTAATGGCGCAAGTTTTAAACAAACGTATCCTTGAAGATGATTGTATAAGTCAAGGATGGGTATTAACTGGGTTTCCGTTTAACACGACTGATTTTAAATATATTGATACGTTGGATACTCCACCGAATAGGTAAAAAATTATTTTAAAAATTAATATTGATTATTCAAAAAGTCTACATACACCGCTATAAATTAAAAATTAACCATTAAAAGAAGTATTTTTGACAATTCAACCAAATCTAATAAGGTTATGTTACTTTATTAGTAATATATTGTTGGAAATAATTCACGAGCACACCCTGTATGAACTGAACCTGTCTCTTTAACGCAATAACATTCGGTATGAGGAAGAAAAATATTTGAATTGGACACACCAAGGCTTAGAGGTGATCTTTTATCAGAGGTACAAAAGAGATCTTTTGATAAAAGCACAAAAAATTGTGTAAATTGTGAGTTGAAATTGCTTCTGGAAGACTTAAAATGATGTAAAAGGCTTAAAATTTTTTCAAAAAACTTGATTCTTTTATGTAGAAGACTTGAAATACTTCCAACAGAGGTAAAACATGTTCTAATAGACTTGAAATGTTTCCAAAAGACTTGGTACTGCATCTAGAAAACTTGAAATACATCAAAAAGAGATAAGAATGCTTCTGACAAACTTGAAATGTTTCTAAAAGATTTAATACTGCATTTAGAAGACTTAAAATATTTCCAAAAGAGTTAAAATTGCTTCTAGAAGACATGAAATATTTCCAAAAGACTTAATATGGCTTCTAGAAGACTTGAAATGCTTCCAAAAGACTTAAAATGCTGTTAAAAAACTTGAAATACTTTCAAAAAACTTGATACTGCATCTAGAAGACTTGAAATACTGCCAAAAAAGGTAAGACTGCTTCTGGCGGACTTAAAATGTTTGCAAAAGATTTGATACTGCATCAAGAAGACTTGAAATATTTCCAAAAGAGTTAAAATTGCTTCTGGAAAACGTGAAATATTACCAGAAGACTTAATACGGCTTCTAGAAGATTTGAAATGCTTCCAGAAGACTTAAAATGCTGTCAAAAGGCTTGAAATATTTTCAAAAAACTTGATACTGCATCTAAAAGACTTGAAATACTTCTAAGAGTGGTAAGATTTCTTCTGATAGTCTTGAAATGTTTCCAAAAGGCTTAATACTGCAATTAGAAGACTTGAAATATTTCCAAAAGAGTTAAAATTGCTTCTGGAAGACATGAAATATTTTCAGAAGACTTAATACGGCTTCTAGAAGATTTAAAATGCTTCCAGAAAACTTCAAATGCTGTCAAAAGGCTTGAAATACTTTCAAAACACTTGATACTGCATCCAGAAGACTTGAAATACTGCCAAAAGAGGTAAAATTGCTTCTGGCAGACTTAAAATGTTTCCAAAAGACGTGATACTGCATCAAGAAGACTTGAAATATTTCGAAAATAGTTAAAATTGCTTCTGGAAAACGTGAAATATTAACAAAAGACTTAATACGGCTTTTAGAAGATTTGAAATGCTTCCAGAAGACTTAAAATGCTGTCAGAAGGCTTAAAATGCTGTCAGAAGGCTTAAAATGTTTTCAAAAAACTTGATACTGCATCTAGAAGACTTGATATACTGCCAAAAGAGGTAGGATTGCTTCGGGCAGGCTTAAAATGTTTTCAAAAGATTTTATACTGCATCAAGAAGACTTGAAATACTTCCAATATGAGGTAAGATTGCTTCTGACAGACTTGAAATGTTTCGAAAAGACTTGATACTGCATCTAGAAGATTTGAAATACTGCCAAAAGAGGTAGGATTGCTTCTAACAGACTTGAAATGTTTCCAAAAGACTTGATAAAGCACCTAGAAGATTTGAAATACAACCAAAAGAGTTAAAATTGCTTCTGGAAGACATGAAAAATTCCCCGAAGACTTAATACGGCTTCTAGAAGATTTAAAATGCCAGAAAACTTCAAATGCTGTCAAAAGCCTTGAAATACTTTCAAAACATTTGATACTGCATCTAGAAGACTTGAAATACTGCCAAAAGAGATAAAATTACTTCTGGCAGACTTAAAATGTTTCCATAAGACTTGATACTGCATCAAGAAGACTTGAAATACTTCCAATATGAGGTAAGATTGCTTCTGACAGACTTGAAATGTTTCGAAAAGACTTGATACTGCATCTAGAAGATTTGAAATACTGCCAAAAGAGGTAGGATTGCTTCTAACAGACTTGAAATGTTTCCAAAAGACTTGATAAAGCACCTAGAAGATTTGAAATACAACCAAAAGAGTTAAAATTGCTTCTGGAAGACATGAAAAATTCCCCGAAGACTTAATACGGCTTCTAGAAGATTTAAAATGCCAGAAAACTTCAAATGCTGTCAAAAGCCTTGAAATACTTTCAAAACATTTGATACTGCATCTAGAAGACTTGAAATACTGCCAAAAGAGATAAAATTACTTCTGGCAGACTTAAAATGTTTCCATAAGACTTGATACTGCATCAAGAAGACTTGAAATACTTCCAATATGAGGTAAGATTGCTTCTGACAGACTTGAAATGTTTCGAAAAGACTTGATACTGCATCTAGAAGATTTGAAATACTGGCAAAAGAGGTAGGATTGCTTCTAACAGACTTGAAATGTTTCCAAAAGACTTGATAAAGCACCTAGAAGATTTGAAATACAACCAAAAGAGTTAAAATTGCTTCTGGAAGACATGAAAAATTCCCCGAAGACTTAATACGGCTTCTAGAAGATTTAAAATGCCAGAAAACTTCAAATGCTGTCAAAAGCCTTGAAATACTTTCAAAACATTTGATACTGCATCTAGAAGACTTGAAATACTGCCAAAAGAGATAAAATTACTTCTGGCAGACTTAAAATGTTTCCATAAGACTTGATACTGCATCAAGAAGACTTGAAATATTTCGAAAAGAGTTAAAAGTGCTTCTGGAAAACGTGAAATATTCCCAAAAGACTTAATACGGCTTCTAGAAGATTTGAAATGCTTCCAGTAGACTTAAAATTCTGTCAGAAGGCTTAAAATGCTGTCAGAAGGCTTAAAATGTTTTCAAAAAACTTGATACTGCATCTAGAAGACTTGAAATACTTCCAAAAGAGGTAAGATTGCTTCTGGCAGGCTTAAAATGTTTCTAAAAGACTTGATACTGCATCAAGTAGACTTGAAATATTTCCAAAAGAGTTAAAATTGCTTCTGGAAGACATGCAATATTTCCAGGAGACTTAATACAGCTTCCAAAATATTTGAAATGCTTCCAGAAGACTTAAAATGCTGTCAAAAGGTTTGAAATGTTTTCAAAAAACTTGATATTGCATCTATAAGACTTGAAATACTTCCGAAAAAGTTGAAATTGCTTTTGGAAGACTGGAAATGTTCCCAAAAGACTTAATACTGCATCTAGAAGACTGGAAGTACTTCCAAAAGTGGTACTCCTTGATCACCGCCTCACTTGGAAACTCCACATAAACTCGAAGGTCAACCAAGTTTATCCCAGGCTTCGACAATTGTATCGTCTGATCAATCGAAAATCACCACTGCGAACTGAGTGCACCCTACTTCTTTACAAAGCTCTCGTCAGGCCACTAGTAACTTACGCCTGCCCAGTTTGGAGCAATTCATCAACTTCAAATATGAGAAAAATTCAAACCCTACAAAACAAACTCCTCCGGATCTCGGTGAACGCGCCGTGGTTTGTAAGAAATGAGGACCTCCATAAAGACTTCAACGTCCCAACAATCAGTGACTTTATTAGGAAATTAACTAAAATTTTTTTTAACAATCTCAGTAAGTGCTCTAGTGCAGTTCAACACCAAGTAGGTCGCCACCAAATCCACACGCGTTTAAAGAGGAAACTTCCCCAAGACCTAATTTCAAAAATTGAAAGATGGCTGACAGTGGGTAGTAACAGTGAAACTCGCTCCGTTAAATAAATATTTCAAAGTGATTTAAAATGCGGTTATCGGCGGAAAATCTACGGCAAATAGAAGAGGTGGTGAACAAGTCTGTAGGAGAGTTGTTGAAAAGTCAAGATTTTTGTTCTAAAATTGCTAATTTGGTTATAAAGGAAATTAAAAATCTTCAAGAACATGTTGTACAGCTGGAAAACGGAAACCTGCTTCTTAAAGAAAGAGTGGATGACCTGGAACAATATTCAAGACGTTGTTGTTTACGCGTGTTTGGTGTTCCCGAGGAAGTTAAAGAGGATACGGAAATGAAAGTATTAGAGATATTTAACAATAAAATAAGAGTCAAGATTGGTGCAGATTCTATAGATCGCTGCCACCGTGTTGGTGCTTTTAAGAAGGAGGACAACAATGACAGACGACGTCCAATTATAGTAAAATTCACCGGCTATAAATGTCGAAATTTAGTTTTTAAATCCAAATCGATGTTAAAAGCTTATCCCAAAATTCGTATAAGCGAGGATCTAACAAAAAATAGATATAAACTTCTAAGGGCAGCACAAGAGAAGTACGGAAATCGAATGGCTTGGTCACGTGATGGTAAAATTTACGTTAAATTACCAACGAATTTGGCAGCTCGATGGATAAAATCTTTATCGGATCTGGAAAAGGAAAATTTGGATGTTACAAACATTGAGCAGATTAAAGAGATTTTATCTTCACAAAGATAAGTCTAATCATGTGGTAACAGAAATATGAAATTGACCGGAACCCAAGTTTCAATTGAAAGTAAATTGAAAAGTAATTTTCAAACATACCAGGGAAAGTAAGTAGTTTTTAACTAAGCTTTGTATTTAAAATGTGTTAGAAATTTAGTTAATCTGTAAATAATTGGTTTCCTATTATATGTTTATGATATCGTTCTTTTTTTTACGTTATTGTTTGCGGAGTGAGTGATATTGCCCATTTAATTTATTTAGTTGTTTTCTCAACGAATTTGATTATTTGTTTATATATATATATATATATATATATATATAGTTATTTGATTTTTAGTTCTTATTATTATTATTTTTGATTATATTGTTATGACTTTTTTGCGTCTTGCTCACGTCAACGTTAGATCATTGATTCCGAAGTTAAATGATGTTCGATCGTTATTGTCTGAAAATAAAATAGATGTGTTGGTTGTTGTTGAGACTTGGCTGGACCCTGGGTTGGCTTATGACAATCTTTTCGCTGATTATATTATGATTAGGTGTGATATAGTTGGGAGAGGTGGCGGAGTTGCGGTGTTGTTTCGCAATACCTTTCACCACGAGGTGATTAGGGTGGGGGGATGTATTGAGCAGGTGTGGTTGAGGTTCAATATATAGGCCACCACAATTAAACTGTAAACAATTTTTAGAGGCCGTTGAAGATCTTTATACAACATGCTTATCGGAGTCGGAGAATGTATTCTGCTTGGGAGATTTTAATATTAATATGTTACGATGTAATAGCCCTTCGTTTGTATTGTTGCACGAGTTTCTTGAGGATTGTGGTGCAACTCAGATACTTGGGGATCCTACACGCGTTGCGTGCGGTTCGTCCACTCTTCTTGATCTCATAATTACAAGTAATACGGATATTCTTAGATCTAGTACAGTATTGCCTTGGGATGTTTCTGATCATGACATCGTTCAGTGTGACATTGAGCTTCTTATGACACGGACAGCTTAAATAAATTATTACCCGATGTTTAAATTCCATTGATCGGCAGCTCTTTGACTTTGATATGCAACATTTATCACTTCATTTTATCTTCAGAATAGCTGATATAAATGGTATAAATGGTTTATTTTTATAACATAATTCAGCAGCTATTTGAAAAACATGCTCCTTTAGTCGTAAGAAGGGTAACGAAACCATTTAAACCTTGGATTACTAGTAACACCAAATATCTAATGAGGCTAAGAGATAATGCTCAGCTGAAATACAAGAGAACGAAAGTAGATTCGGACTGGCAGTATTACAAGGAGCTTCGCAATTTTACTACAGGAGTAATCCGTAATGAGAAAAAAGCCTATTTCCAACACATTGCTTCTACAGCTAATTCTCGAATACTATGGAGACAACTCGAGAGGGAAAGTATCCACTCTGGGCCACAGTTAATTATACCTGAAAATCTAAAGGATCCCAACACATTAAACGATTATTTTATTAACTCGATCCCTGTTGTTTGCTCTGATCCGCCTTTCTCATATGATGCTTTACCACACAGATCATTCACCAACAATAATTTCAACTTAAAATTAATTAGTGACATTGATGTGCTAAATGCAGTACACCGTATATCATCCAAGGCAGCTGGTTGTGATGTCATTGATATATCCATGATGGGGTTGTGTTTGTCTCATATATTACCTTACATTGTTCATTTAATTAATGTTTGTATTGAACATTCTGTTTTCCCTAAGATCTGGAAGACGTCTTTAGTCAAGCCTCTCCCTAAGATATCAAACTCTGTAGAGGCGAAGTACCTTAGACCAATTCACTTACTGCCCATTATGTCTAAAATTTTTGAGAAAATTATCTTTAAGCAATTATATGAATACGTCCAAGGAAATGACATATTGCCAGAATGTCAGTCGGGATTTCGTCAGGAACATAGCACCACGACAGCTTTGTTAAAAGTGACCGGTGATCTTCTAACTGCCCGGGATTTAAGACTAAATTCAGTTGTAGTATTGTTGGATTTTAGTAGAGCGTTCGTGACTGTTGATCATGATGTGTTGTGTTCGGCTATGCGGTACATGGGGATTGGGAGTGAGCTGCGACAGCTGTTTCGAAGTTATCTTACTGATAAATCACAAGTTGTGAAGATTGACGGTTGCATGTCGGAACCTAAACCAATTAATAGAGGGGTCCCACAGGGTACTATCTTGGGCCCACTACTATTTTCGTTATATACTTCCCAACTTCCATGTCAGTTGAGGCATGCAGAGTATCATATGTATGCAGATGATTTACAACTGTATATATCGTTTGAACCGTGGAACTATGAAGACGCTTTCCGTAGGTTGCAGGAGGATTTAAATAGTGTTAATAATTTTACATTGAGGCATGCACTTACTCTTAATGCTGGCAAATCAACGGTGATGCTGTTTGGAAGTGGATGTGAGGCATTGGCTGAACATGTACGGCTGGAGATCGAAGGAGTTCCGATACCACTGGTTGTTGATGCTAAGAATTTGGGTTTAGTTATGGACAATAAATTTAGATATAAGAAGCAAATTTCGATATACGTTTCTAGTTCATACTTGCAATTGCGAAAACTATTTCCCTTCAGGAATGTGTTACCTTTGCGCTTGAAGAGGCTGTTTTGCAAGTCACTTGTTTTATCGCAATTTACTTATCTGATACATGTCTATAATGCATGTTTGGATAGCGTTGATGTGGTTAGGGTTCAGAGAGTACAAAATTCTTGTTTACGCTACATATATGGGATTCGTAAGTTTGATCATGTGTCTTATAAATTAGAACATGTACAATGGTTAAATATGTGCAATAGGCGAAAACTACAATTCTTGTCCCTGTATTACAAGATACTCGCTTTTAAGTCACCTCGATATCTCTATAAACTGATTAAATTTGGGACAAATGTGCATGCAATTAACACTCGATTCCGAGGCCGCCTCTCTCCACCTGCACACAGACTGGCAGTTTTTCAACGGTCATTTTTATATCAAATTTATGCAATGTTCAATGGAATTAGTGATGATATAAAGCACCTTTCACATGCGCAATTTAAAAGAAAGGTTTTCCAGTCATTGTTTCAACAACAGTGTGAGCTCGGGGGTAGATGCTAAATTGTTGTTGCCATATGCGAGCGTGACGTGAGGAACATCAAGTTATATTTAATTTTATTGTCAGGCTAATTTAATTTTTATTTGTTTTATTATATTATTTTATTCAAAATGGGGTTAGATTGAGCAAGTATTGATAGTTGGATCTCGCCTCACTGAAAATATTTACTTTGCTTAATTTTTTTATATTGCGTTATATTCATCATATCAATAAAGTCGTTTATTATTATTATTATTATCAGATTCGGGCCTGCAGTTCCGATTCAGCACGGAACTTACATTTTTTGTAATTCATAATATTTACATGTAATTATTTATTTTTTGTATCAACACAACCACGAAAAACATAGTTATTGTTCAACTGGTTTAATCTTCAAATAAAAAAAAGCCGCATATCCCGAATGCTTCTAGCTCTTGATCTAATGTTAGTTCAAAACAAACTTTGAATAGCAAGCAAAACTAAAACTGACACTGATTTTAACCGTTATATTTTGATTTATAGAGGTGTACATAAACTTTTGTGAATACCTAGTATAATTTTTTTTTCTTCTTTTTAGAGTAATTTTTTTAGAATGTGATTTAAACATTTGCCGAGAACGCGTAATAAATCGTCGTTTTAACGTATATTCCGGCTCAATGACGGATATACTAAAATCCCCGGAAATGATTGCCTTAAAACGTTTAGGAACTCATCCGAAAGACAAATTGGGAATCGTTAACGCGGAGTTAAATTATTATTGCGAACAATACGGTGCTTTAAGAAATTATTGCGGCGAAACGGGTTTCGTTATAAACGCGGATCAACCGGAACGTTGGATTTTCGAATGCATCCTTTCGGCGATCGCCAAAGGAAATTTGGCGGCGCCCCCGAGAAATCCTTGTTTGGAGGAAGATCAAACTGCTTCTCAGTCGACTTCTGATGTCTCAAATGCTGATAATAAGACGATGAAAAGTAGTATTTCGGAGCCTGTTACTCAGGGGGTGGGATTTTTCCACGATCAGGTTTGAAAAATTGAATGAAAATAATAATATACATTTATTTTATTGATTCTAATTTTTATTTGATAACTAAAGCTCTTTTAAACATCTACTCGATTTATTTTTAACGTACAAAAATTAAAACAAATTTGATTATTTAGAATTAAATCTACTCCGATGAGATAGAAAAGCTACTCTTTCATTTTTTACTTTGTCACTTTTGATTTGAAGGGGAAAGAAATCTAATCAAAATAGGAATTGAGTATAATATTAATCTTTTCTAACCCCCTTATTCATTGGGAGCTTAGATTTTCTCTTTTTACATGTTTCAACTATTTATTACGTACTATATTTTTAACTATTTCTTTTTTTAACCCTTCACATACGAGGAAATCAAACATTTCTGCCATCATATAAAAATTAGGAAAAGTTCTGCACACTGGTACTTTGATCATGCCCTATATAGGACCTATCGCGTGATTTATCACTGCACAAATTCGACAAATTCAAACTACTATTCGATACGAAGAAGATATCTTCTTCTATCATTTTGGTACTTTTCAATTTCATTAATTTTGAATAACGCTATTGTGTTTTCTTCGTTCATTTTGAAATATTCTGGGAGGTGCACCTCACCTGTTCTGATCACTTCTATTTTTTTTTGTTTAAGTTTTTATTGTTAACACCAAAGTCATCACGAAGTTGTGTGGTGCATCTTCTTCTTGATCTAGATCATCTGAGGAAGGTGCTGATCTACTGAAATGTTTGAATGTCTTCAAGAACAAACATCATAACGAGTGCTGTTAATCGAGTTGAAAATTTACATAAATCGAGTTAATAATAAAAACTAACTTATTTAACTTAACTTTTGTGCTAGGGAGATCAAGAGATTTCGGCCCCTGGTGATTCATTCAGATTGGCTGATGGCAATCACGTGATCACGTGGCGAACCCAAACTAATCCCCAAACACCGAAATTTCCTAATTTCCCTCGCACTAACGAAAGGACCATAAGATTTCAAAAATTTTTGTACTTTTTTTGTGAAAAGATGGTATTCGAGATCCCCTTTGTTCAGGCATAATACCTCTTGGGATTTGAGCTATGACCCGAAAGTTCTTTTCAACCTTTGAGGCCTCCCAACTGTTGATACTTGTATATGGCTTTTTTGCAGTCCACAACAATGTCGCTATGACCTAGAAGTTACCATAGAATGACATAGTGCTCACATTTGATCACACATGAACAACTAAATTGTCTTCAGGACAGCACCTTTTCATCTCTTTTCGAGGTTCAAAGCAGTGATGATTCTGTCTGAGCTGAATGGTAGATGATGCGGCGTTTGGCCCATGTCTACTACCGATTCAAATATCTTTGAAGCCTTTGTATACCAAGGCATGGGTTCGTTCTTCTAAATATGAATTATATGGCTTGATCTTAATTTCGACCAAGTGATTTAGACTTGAGTTGACTCTGAAGTCATCCTGCATCAAGTTGAGTGCCCACAGTAATAAGATACTCAAAATTGCTTCCGAAATAGACTTTTTTCCTTTCCAAAATTGGAGGGAATCTAATTTTCTCTGTATTTATACTTTTATCATCATTCCTGCTGAATAAGTTGTACTAAAGTTGGACTTCGCGGCGATTTCTGATATTTTTTGTTTTAGAACACCAAAACATAGCATCAAAAACAGAAAATATACAAATTTGATCAGTTGAGTTCAAAGTTTCCGTTGATATAGTCGTTTAGTTCACTTATTATCCACATTTTTGCATTGTTAGCTCTTCTTTCTCAGTTAAAACTGCTTTTTAATTTGTGGTTCAAGGAAAGTAACTCAACTCGAGTTGGTCAAAATTTTTGATTAATCATTGGTACAAAGCAAAAGTAAGAAGCACTCCTCTAAGAAAAAAATCAAAAAATCTAAATATAATTAAGGATGAAATTCGAGAAATCAGAGGAAAAGTGATGATGAGATATCTTCATGAGGGTGAAGAAAAACTTTGAAGATTTGCTGAAGATCAAAGACGGGGGAAAAGTGATTATATGTCAATCAGCTAGAACGAATAAGAAGTAAGAGTGATATGGGTGAGATTACTGATGTCAATCTTGATGCTTCCTTGACTCTTAAGTAAACGAAACGAGTAATTTCGTTTCTGCACCAAAATCCGAGCTCATTTTGATAATTTTGTGGTCAAATTTGAATCAGAGATTTTTGATATTATGATTAGCGAGACTTGGTTCCTTCCCTCATCTTTATTATCGTTTCCTAAGCATTGATCGCAAGTTTTCGCATACAATTCATCATTGCTTCATTTGATGGATCGCAGCAAAATGCCGAGTATTTGCTTAATAAAGTCAACTTCAATACTTGTCTTTTAAAGAAACACTTAAGATCTGTACCATTTGCCAACATCCCAGTCTGTGTTGGACTTTATTTTGGCGTCTTATCCAGAGATCTCATTGCTGCAAAAATTTTTCTTTAGAGACATCGTACTAATGAGTGGCGCCGATTTCCCCACTCCATCCGCCATAGCACATCGTGGTTATTTTTCGACAGGTTCAAACGTGTTTCCACGCAGAAACGTTAATTACAATGTCTTGTCTTGCTGAGCTAACTTTGAGATTGATGTTTGTAAGTATGTCATGCAAGCGAGGTGGATATGATCTGATATTGGTTAATTGGCTTCAAACAAGAATGGAAAAGGGTTCAAAAATTTGATGCAAGATGAAAATGTCAGAACCATTGATCTATCAGAACCAACAGTCTGAAAAATACTCAACTTTTCCAGCAGTCCGGCCTACCAGGAGTCATCATGGTATCATCGAGTAAGCCAAGTGCTCTCAAGCTGAGTTAATTTATGAAAAATTAAAAGAAAAAGTTGGGAAGGAAGCTAGTAAGATCTCTTTCTAGTTTTAGCTAGTCTAGTTTTAGCTTAGCATTACCAAAACTAGACAAGGACAGTATGCGCTGATGAAGAAACATCATCTTCATCAAACACTCAAACCATATTCAACTAGACTATAGATGAAACTGATCTGTTTTAGAAAAACTACCCAAAAGCTGATTATTAGTGAATTATTACTTTATCGTTCACAAAATCCAAGAGCTTTAAAACATCTAAAACTGTGTTATTCGTCATTTCAAAATTGAATGCTAAAGCTTGAATGTTAGTTCTCCTTTTTGGAATTAGTTTGGTCATCACTTCATACATAAAGATGAACGTTATTGCCAATTAAAATATTAATCCATTATTGTGCAACTCTATTATCTGTGCCAAAAGTCGAGGCCCCTCACTTTAGAGATCGATACCTTCGAAATCGATCTCTAATCGGCTTTCAATGCGATCAGTTTTTCAAAATGAGGCCTCTCTCATAAGCCATTTCGAAAATATCGATCTCTAAAGTGAGGGCCTTGACATCTGACAGGGATAATAGTTAGTTAGTTGCAGAAAATAACAGAATGACAAAGATTTTGAAACAACGGATACTTTCAGACTGATTGAATTTGAGGTTTCCAGGACATTGTAAAGTCCATTACCACCCAAAGTTTCTAACCGTTTCTGCCAGCTGAATAATATTACCATCAAGGATTAAGTGAATGAACAAGTCATTAAATTTCGCAAGTAAAGGTCGACTTGTTTGAGTTCCAAAGTATTAAAAAGATCGTATTGCTTCCGAAAAATCATCACTACTTGTAGTATAAATTTGGAGGTCATCACAATACATGATAATTACAAGAGATGCAATGGGTGACGGCATTAATAAAAATTGATTGGGGTTCGCCACATTTATTACCACAAGCAGATAAGAGCGCAGAATCAGCACAAACATACAAAGAACAACAGGAAAGTTAAAATTGAAACCATGATAAATATGAAGAGGGCTAAATGAGAGATCATGATCAACCAAATCGAATGTTTAGAGTTGAAGTCGATGAGCAATAAGGGACTCTGAAATAATAAGGGACTCTGCATATTATAAGAAATAACCTCACAATAATTGGTCTGGAGGAGGACTCTCAAAAATCGGGTACTTTTTTCAATTAACT
Organism: Onthophagus sagittarius; assembly: GCA_036711965.1. Taxonomy (NCBI): domain Eukaryota; kingdom Metazoa; phylum Arthropoda; class Insecta; order Coleoptera; family Scarabaeidae; genus Onthophagus; species Onthophagus sagittarius. Next base: position 19,255,921 of record JASERS010000010.1, on the reverse strand, counting down.
CGTGATAAAAGAAAAATCGCAGATCCGAACATTTCCAAATTAAGCTGTGATACACAGCAATGTTCACTGATTAGAATTAACTTTGCGGCAACTTCTTTCATCGAGCGATTTCAAAGATATCGAATTGTAAAGTGGGGGGGCTTGACATTTGGCACGAATAATAGTTAATTTCGATCAATGTGTGAAGGTTTTATTTTTGCCACCAAATATAATTAGTTTGATTCAACCAATGGATTAGGGAGTCATTGAAACGTTTAAAGCTTACTATATAAGCAAAATAATTATTTATAGCTCGGTTAGTTAAAGTTGAGTTAAAGTTCAAAACGTCTTTATTGCATACAACAAAGAGAGAGTTCAGAACGATCATCTAAAAGGTGTACTATTTGAAGATATTGAGCTCATCGTTTTAGAAACGTAAAAAAAATCAGCATATTTATCGTAAATTGTGCCACTCCAAATACATTATGGAAAACCATGCATTTGGTGTAGTTAAATCTCCTTTACCATGGTAGTTTTGATCTTGCTGAACCACTCTCGATGAAGTTCACGAATTCCAGGTCGATCATGCTTCCAAACATTCTCGATCTACTAATGTTGGTGTGGATATTAACGTATTATGCATCTTCTTCTTATTGTGGATACAATCATTCTTCCATTACTCCACATATATCTTCATTGAGACATCGACCTTCACTTCTATTTGTAAAATATTAATACTCATATCTAAGTGTCCTACTTATCTAAATGATTTTTGTCCTATATCTGTTATTTCCATAATTTAAAAAGCACTTATTGTCCGTGCCAAAAGTCAAGGCCTCTCACATTATAGATCGATATCTACTAATTTGCGATTTTTTTTTCAAAAACTATTTGACGAAAATTCTTCAAATTTGAACTGATGATAACCCAATGTGTTCTTAATGCAAAATATATTTTAGTTTTTTGATATTCCCTATAATTTCGCGGAAAATTGCAATTTAAAAAGATGTGGTTATTTCCAAAACGAAAAGTCGGATTTTAACGCAATTTTCTACCAATATGTGTTTAATAATGTCGTAAGTCGGATTCCTTTTCCAGTTTTTCAAAATAAGGGACATATTTTGATAAAAATCGCTTTGAAATCCGTTTTCGAAATAACCGCATCTTACTAAACCGCGATTTTTAACGAAACTGTACGGAATTTCGTTAAAATAAAACATGCCCCGAATTAAGAACACATCGAGTTATCACCAATTCAAATTTGAAATTTTTTCGTCAAATAGTTTTTGAGAAAAAAATTGCAAAGTAGACAAAGTTGGTACCACACTCAAAAAGCGGGTTTTCTTATCCGATTTTGATCCAAAAATTTTCAAATTAACATATGATACGCAAAAATGTTCACTGATTATAATAATCTTTACCACAATTTTTTTTATCGAGGGGTTACGAAGATATCGAATTGTAAAGTGAGTTGCCTTGACATTTAGCACAGATAATAGTTAATTTCGATCAACGTGTGAAGGTTGTATTTTTGCCACCAAATATAATTAGTTTGATTCAACCAATCGATTAGGAAGTCATTAAAACAATTAAAGTAAATCTTCATTGAGACATCGACCTTCATTTCTATTTGGAAAATATTAATACTCACTTCTAAGTGTCCTACTTGTCTAAATGATTTTTGCCCTATACCTTTTATTTCCATAATTTCAAAAATACTTATTGTCCGTGCGAAAAGTCAAGGTTCCTCACTTTATAGATCGATACCTTCAAAATCGGTCTCTAATCGGCTTTCAAAGCGATCAGTTGTTCAAAAAATCAAATGAGACCTCCTTATAGATCACTAAAATGAGGGGACTTGACATCTGGCAAGGATAATAGTTAGTTAGTTGCAGAAAATAACAGAATGACAAAGATTTGGAAACAACGGATACTTTCAGACTGATTGAATTTGAAGTTTCCAGGACATTATAAAGTCCATTACCACCCAAAGTTTCTAACCGTTTTTTATTATCACAAGCAGATAAGAGCGCAGAATCAGCACAAACACACAAAGAGCAACAGGAAAGATAAAATCGAAACCATGATAAATATGAAGAGGACTAAATAAGAGATCATGATCAGCCGAATCGAATGTTTAGAGTTGAAGTCGATGAGCAGTAAGGGACTCTGCATATTATAAGAAATAACCCCACAATAATTGGTCTGGAGGAGGACTCTCAAAAATCGGGTACTTTTTTCAATTAATTCGTGATAAAAGAAAAATCGCAGATCCGAACATTTCCAACTTAAACTGTGATACACAGCAATGTTCACTGATTAGAAATAACTTTACGGCAATTTTTTTCATCGAGCGATTTCAAAGATATCGAATTGTAAAGTGAGGGGCCTTGACATTTGGCACGAATAATAGTTAATTTCGATCAATGTGTGAAGGTTGTATTTTTGCCACCAAATATGATTAGTTTGATTCAAGCAATGGATTAGGGAGTCATTAAAACGTTTAAAGCTTACTATATAAGCAAAATAATTATTTATAGCTCGGTTAGTTAAAGTTGAGTTAAAGTTCAAAACGTCTTTATTGCATACAAGAAAGAGAGAGTTCAGAACGATCATCTAAAAGGTGTACTATTTGAAGATATTGAGCTCATCGTTATAAAAACGTAAAAAAATCAGCATATTTATCGAAAATTGTGCCACTCCCAATACGTTATGGAAAACCATGCATTTGGTGTAGTTAAATCTCCTTTACCATGGTAGTTTTGATTTTGCTGAACCACTCTCGATAAAGGTCACGAATTCCAGGTCGATCATGCTTCCAAACATTCTCGATCCTCTAATGTTGGTGTGAATATTAACGTATTATGCATCTTCTTCTTATTGTGGATACAATCATTCTTCCATTACTCCACATATATCTTCATTGAGACATGGACCTTCCCTTCTATTTGGAAAATATTAACACTCATATCTAAGTGTCCTACTTGCCTAAATGATTTTTGTCCTTTATCTTTTATTTTCATAATTTCAAAAACACTTAATGTCCGTGCCAAAAGTCAAGGCCTCTCACATTAGAGATCGATATCTACTAATTTGCGATTTTTTTAATCAAAAACTATTTGACGAAAATTCTTCAAATTTGAACTGATGATAACCCAATGTGTTCTTAATGCGGGATATACTTTAGTTTATCGATATTCCCTGTAATTTCGCGGAAAATCGCAATTTAATAGGATGTGGTAATTTCGAAAACGAAAAGTCGGATTTTAACGCGATTTTTTACCAATATGTGTTTAATAATGTCGTATGTCGGATTCCGCTACCAGTTTTTCAAAATAAGGGACATATCTTGATATAAATCGCATTGAAATCCGTTTTCCAAATAACCGTATCTTACTAAACCACGATTTTTCACGAAACTGCATGGAATTTCGTTAAAATAAAATATGCCCCGAATTAAGAACACGTCGAGTTATCACCAATTCAAATTTGAAATTTTTTCGTCAAATATTTTTTGAGAAAAAAATTGTAAAGTAGACAAAGTGACACTCTCAAAAAAGCGGGTTTACTTTTCCGATTTTCATCCGAAAATTTTCAAATTAGCATATGATACGCAAAAATGTTCACTGATTATAATAATCTTTACCACAATTTTGTTTATCGAGGGGTTACGAAAATATCGAATTGTAAAGTGAGGGGCCTTGACATTTGGCCTGGATAATAGTTAATTTCGATCAAAGTGTGGAGGTTGTATTTTTGCCACCAAATATAATTAGTTTGATTCAACCAATCGATTAGGGAGTCATTAAAACAATTAAAGCTTACTATGGCCCATTACTACCATCTTTCAGTTAAAGTTATCTTATAGATAAACTCAGCTACTAGCCAATCAGAGTGCGTAAAGTAGCCGTAACCATGGTAACAATCTCTTGGATAGTTTAACTAGAAGATGGTAGTAACGAGCCTATGTAAGCAAAATAATTATTTATAGCTCGGTTAGTTAAAGTTCAAAACATCTTTATTGCATGCAACAAAGGGAAAGTTCAGATCGATCATTTAAATAGTGTACTATTTGAAAAAATTGAGCCCATCGTTATAAAAATCTAAAAAAAGTCAGCATATTTATCGTAAATTGTGCCACTCCCAATACGTTATGGAAAACCATGCATTTGGTGTAGTTAAATCTCCTTTACCATGGTAGTTTTGATTGTTAGTTTTGATCTTGCTGAACCACTCTCGATAAAGTTCACGAATTCCAAGTCGATCATGCTTCCAAACATTCTCGATCCACCCATCTTAGTGTGGATATTAACGTATTATGCATCTTCTTCTTATTGTGGATACAATCATTCTTCCATTACTCCACATATATCTTCATTGAGACATCGACCTTCACTTCTATTTGTAAAATATTAATACTCATATCTAAGTGTCCTACTTATCTAAATGATTTTTGTCCTATATCTGTTATTTCCATAATTTAAAAAGCACTTATTGTCCGTGCCAAAAGTCAAGGCCTCTCACATTATAGATCGATATCTACTAATTTGCGATTTTTTTTTCAAAAACTATTTGACGAAAATTCTTCAAATTTGAACTGATGATAACCCAATGTGTTCTTAATGCAAAATATATTTTAGTTTTTTGATATTCCCTATAATTTCGCGGAAAATTGCAATTTAAAAAGATGTGGTTATTTCCAAAACGAAAAGTCGGATTTTAACGCAATTTTCTACCAATATGTGTTTAATAATGTCGTAAGTCGGATTCCTTTTCCAGTTTTTCAAAATAAGGGACATATTTTGATAAAAATCGCTTTGAAATCCGTTTTCGAAATAACCGCATCTTACTAAACCGCGATTTTTAACGAAACTGTACGGAATTTCGTTAAAATAAAACATGCCCTGAATTAAGAACACATCGAGTTATCACCAATTCAAATTTGAAATTTTTTCGTCAAATAGTTTTTGAGAAAAAAAATTGCAAAGTAGACAAAGTTGGTACCACACTCAAAAAGCGGGTTTTCTTATCCGATTTTGATCCAAAAATTTTCAAATTAACATATGATACGCAAAAATGTTCACTGATTATAATAATCTTTACCACAATTTTTTTTATCGAGGGGTTACGAAGATATCGAATTGTAAAGTGAGTTGCCTTGACATTTAGCACAGATAATAGTTAATTTCGATCAACGTGTGAAGGTTGTATTTTTGCCACCAAATATAATTAGTTTGATTCAACCAATCGATTAGGAAGTCATTAAAACAATTAAAGTAAATCTTCATTGAGACATCGACCTTCATTTCTATTTGGAAAATATTAATACTCACTTCTAAGTGTCCTACTTGTCTAAATGATTTTTGCCCTATACCTTTTATTTCCATAATTTCAAAAATACTTATTGTCCGTGCGAAAAGTCAAGGTTCCTCACTTTATAGATCGATACCTTCAAAATCGGTCTCTAATCGGCTTTCAAAGCGATCAGTTGTTCAAAAAATCAAATGAGACCTCCTTATAGATCACTAAAATGAGGGGACTTGACATCTGGCAAGGATAATAGTTAGTTAGTTGCAGAAAATAACAGAATGACAAAGATTTGGAAACAACGGATACTTTCAGACTGATTGAATTTGAAGTTTCCAGGACATTATAAAGTCCATTACCACCCAAAGTTTCTAACCGTTTTTTATTATCACAAGCTCCATTACTTCACATATATCTTCATTGAGACATCGACCTTCACTTCTATTTTGAAAATATTAATACTCAGATCTAAGTGTCCTACTTGCCTAAACGATTTTTGTCCTATATCTTTAATTTCCATAATTTCAAAAGCACTTATTGTCCGTACCAAAAGTCAAGGCCATCACTTTAAAGATTGATATCTACTAATTTGCGATTTTCTTTATCAAAAACTATTTGACGAAAATTCTTCAAATTTGAACTGATGATAACCCAATGTGTTCTTAATGCAAAATATATTTTAGTTTATTGATATTCCCTATAATTTCGCGGAAAATCGCAATTTAATAAGATGTGGTTATTTCGAAAACGAAAAGTCGGATTTTAACGCGATTTTTTACCAAAATGTGTTTAATAATGTCGTATGTCGGATTCCGTTACCAGTTTTTCAAAATAAGGGACATATTTTGATAAAAATCGCTTTAAAATCCGTTTTCGAAATAATTACATCTTACTAAACCGCGATTTTTCACGAAACTGTACGGAATTTCGTTAAAATAAAACATGCCCCGAATTAAGAACACATCGAGTTATCACCAATTCAAATTTGAAATTTTTTCGTCAAATAGTTTTTGAGAAAAAAATTGTAAAGTAGACAAAGTGACACTCTCAAAAAGCGGATTTTCTTTTCCGATTTTCATCTGAAAATTTTCAAATTAGCATATGATACGCAAAAATGTTCACTGATTATAATAATCTTTACCACAATTTTTTTTATCGAGAGGTTACGAAGATATCAATTTCTAAAGTGAGGGGCCTTGACATCTGGCAGGGATAATAGTTAGTTGCAGATAATAACAGAATGATAAAGATTTGGAAACAACGGATACTTTCAGACTGATTGAATTTGAAGTTTCCAAGACATTGTAAAGTCCATTACCACCCAAAGTTTCTAACCGTTTCTGCCAGCTGAATAATATTACCATCAAGGATTAAGTGAATGAACAAGTCATTAAATTTCGCAAGTAAAGGTCGACTTGCTTGAGTTCCAAAGTATTAAAAAGATCATATTGCTTCCGAAAAATCGTCACTGCTTGTAGTATAAATTTGGAGGTCATCACAATACATGATAATTACAAGAGATGCAATGGGTGACGGCATTAATAAAAATTGATTGGGGTTCGCCACATTTATTATCACAAGCAGATAAGAGCGCAGAATCAGCACAAACACACAAAGAACAACAGGAAAGATAAAATCGAAACCATGATAAATGTGAAGAGGGCTAAATAAGAGATCATGATCAACCGAATCGAATGTTTAGAGTTGAAGTCGATGAACAGTAAGGGATTCTGAAATGATAAGGGACTCTGCATATTATAAGAAATAACCTCACAATAATTGGTCTGGAGGAGGACTCTCAAAAATCGGGTACTTTTTTCAATTAACTCGTGATAAAAGAAAAATCGCAGATTCGAACATTTCCAAATTAAACTGTGATACACAGCAATGTTCACTGACTAGAAATAACTTTACGGCAATTTTTTTCATCGAGCGATTTCAAAGATATCGAATTGTAAAGTGAGGGGCCTTGACATTTGGCACGGATAATAGTTAATTTCGATCAATGTGTGAAGGTTGTATTTTTGCCACCAAATATAATTAGTTTGACTCAACCAATCGTTTAGGGAGTCATTAAAACAATTAAAGCTTACTATATAAGCAAAATAATTATGTATAACTCGGTTAGTTAAAGTTCAAAACATCTTTATTGCATACAACAAAGAGATAGTTCAGAACGATCATTTAAAAAGTGTATTATTTGAAAAAATTGAGCCCATCGTTATAAAAACCTAAAAAAGTCAGCATATTTATCGTAAATTGTGAAAACCATGCATTTGGTGTAGTTAAATCTCCTTTATCATGGTAGTCTTGATCTTGCTGAACTACTCTCGATAAAGTTCACGAATTCCAGGTCGATCATGCTTCCAAACATTCTCGATCTACCAATGTTGGTGCGGATATTAACGTATTATGCATTTTCTTCTTATTGTGGATACAATCATTCTCCCATTACTCCACATATATCTTCATTGAGACATCGACCTTCCCTTCTATTTGGAAAATATTAATACTCATATCCAAGTGTCTTACTTGCCTAAATGATTTTTGCCCTATATCTTTTATTTCCATAATTTCAAAAGCACTTATTATTCGTGCCAAAAGTCAAGGCCTCTCACATTATAGATCGATATCTACTAATTTGCGATTTTTTTTTTCAAAAACTATTTGACGAAAATTCTTCAAATTTGAACTGATGATAACCCAATGTGTTCTTAATGCAAAATATATTTCAGCTTATTGATATTCCCTATAATTTCGCGGAAAATCGCAATTTAATAAGATGTGGTTATTTCCAAAACGAAAAGTCGGATTTTAACGCAATTTTCTACCAATATGTGTTTAATAATGTCGTATGTCGGATTCCGTTACCAGTTTTTCAAAATAAGGGACATATTTTGATAAAAATCGCTTTGAAATCCGTTTTCGAAATAATTACATCTTACTAAACCGCGATTTTTCACGAAACTTTACGGAATTTCGTTAAAATAAAATATGCCCCGAATTAAGAACACATCGAGTTATCACCAATTCATATTTGAAATTTTTTCGTCAAATAGTTTTTGAGAAAAAATTTGCAAAGTAGACAAAGTTGGTAACACACTCAAAAAGCGGGTTTTCTTATCTGATTTTGATACGAAAATTTTCAAATTAACATATGATACGCAAAAATGTTCACTGATTATAATAATCTTTACCATAATTTTTTTTATCGAGGGGTTATGAAGATATCGACCTCTAAAGTGAGAGGCCTTGACTTTTGGCACGGATTTTAATCTACATGCATAACTGATTTTCAATCTGGTTTCCGGCCAAGTCATCGACTTTCATCAAGATTTCTGATAATATTAGACACGATTGTGATGATCTTATTGTTTTGGCTCGACTTTAACAAAGCATTTGATTCTGTTGATCAAAGATGGCAATTCTACCTTTTTTAAAGTCTCAGGGTAGTGTCTTGCGCTTGGTACTCTCCACAGGAAATTTCAAAATGTAGGAAAAAAGCACAAATTAGCTTTTTACTTATTTTAGTATTAATTTGTTGATGTGAGATTAATTCACCTCGTATGCAAAAAGTTAACACAACGGCATTTTTTAAAATAATTCTATTGCTCAACTACTTACGCTAAAAAGACATTTACGCTCATCAGGTATCACATTGCGAAAGGTCAACGATTAACACCTCCTCAATTTATTTATTTTTTAAACAATTTGAAGACGTATTAATCGTTTAAAATACGATAAAACTAATCGCTTATTTTATTATTTTTTTATTATTTCTTAAATTGTGTGATCATAAATTTTTTGATTGAGTTTTATATTCACGCCCAAAAATTATGATGCTACATGAAATTGGAATGTAGTCATTTATCAATCAATCATTTTGGATCACCTAAAATATCTTGATTGTTTATTTCTATTCAACTCATTTTTATTTATTTTAATTAAATTATTATACAATTTAATTAAAATAATATTATCTACAGATATATTTTTTCGTCTCTTTGATTTACATTTACGTTTTTAGTTAATTAATTATTAAAGGTGGTTGGTCATTTCATTTTACTTAATTACTTAATTAAGTTATTTTCTTTTTGGCATACGACTATATAAAATTTTTTTTGGCACTTATAAAAAATAAAATAAATTACCACCTCTCTAATTTAAATATTTTTCTTTCACGCCATTTCGTAATGACTCCGATGCAAAATCGGCGAATCCTCCGTTTGATAAACAACGTTCGATTGTTGTTGATAATTTCTTTGTTGTTGTTGTATTAATAATTGTTGTTCTCTCGCTTGCCTATACTGTTGGTACTCCCTAGCTTGCTGGTATTGCAATTGATGAGTAAAAACTTGTTGTTGTATCAATTCCCCATTGGAATAAACGTGATTAGGAATGACAGCAGACGAAGATACCCCTCCATAAACGTTTTGATGATGAGGAATGTTACTTTGCCTATTAGAATTATACAGTCTTTGAGGTTGTTGCTGTTGAGTTTGATATGGATAGTTTAAAAGGTGAGTTTGATGCGGGGGGCTGTGGTACGTTGAAGAATTATATACAGGATGATAATTGATATGCGGATTAACACCGTAAGATTGATGCACAACACTTTGATTGATGATCTGTTGCTGTTGTTGTTGTTGCTGATAGGCTCGTTGTTGCTGTCGAATTTCCGCGCTTCGAATCGCCGAAAATTTATCGTTTGGTCGCCAGTTTTTCTTTGGAGTTGCCGGAAGCGACCTTGAGCCGGCACTCGCTGTTTCCCAATCTTTTAAAAGAGCTGTTAATCGAGCTGTTTCGGCCGCTCTTTCAGTTTCGCTAGAGGAATCATAATCTGGACCCTAAAAAAAATTTATTGTATTAAAAAAAAACAATTTTGTATTTAATCACATTTTCAATTTTTTCATCCAACATTTTGAAGAAATTTTGTTGACTTGATGACAATTCCCTACAAAAAAACATAATTTTCTTAAATATTTTTTAATTAATTAATTAATTTTACTTTTGAGCAAGCAGTGGTCCACCAATTGGCTTAATTTTTATTGTCTTCCGATCAACATCGTCAACGTCTTCTCTATCATCCGTTTCGTTATCAATCGTTTCTTCTTCTTCGGATTCGTCTTTCTCTTGAGTAACTAATTAAAAAAATTTGTATCAACATTAAAAAATAATTACGATAAAGGAGTTTTTTTTAAACATAAATTTGTTTTGTGAATTGGCAACCGACCAATAAACTGTCTGACGGTTACTTAACGAGCTTTTGTACGGTAATTCGGTTAATTAGTCGTTTATATCCGATCCCACAAAGAACTTTAGCGGTCTCGTTAACGTGTTACGATGACAAATCGCCTCATAAATCTTTTGTTACCCCTCTTCGTTTTCTTTTAACTTTTTTTTAGAACCTGTCGATTCGATAACGAGACAAAAACGAAACAAAATTTCTTTCTTTCCATTTTTCTCGTTTGATTTTAAATAAAAATTGGACAAGCTAAACGATCATTTAAACTGAATCTAAACAGAAAAGCGTGGTTAGTTAGAGAAAGAAAAAGAAGTGATGCAGTAAATCACCGAATTTCGTTTGAACCCAATCCGCCTATTGTTTATACAGTCGATTCAAGTGGCATTGAGCGTATTGCACAAATAATCAATCGCGATTTGATCGATTGTTTGTTCAAAGCTTCGAAATTTGGTATTTCGCGTGTAAATTTAGCGTCATTTGAAGAACTCCGGAAATGTTTTCAAAAAACCCTTCAACAATGTCTTAATGTAACAACCTTACAATTAGTATAATTTCATTGTCATTTGAGGCGAAATCGTTCCTTGTATATCTTAATAAATATGTAAAGTTTCCTATAAAAACGATTTTAATCTTGCTTCGCCGAGGTCGCTTGCGGACGAGGCGCTACATTTTTCCAAAATGAACAATTTTATGTAAACATTTCAAATCGCTTTGATTTGAGGCGAAATCGTGCTTAGTGCATCTTAATAAATATATAAAGTCTAGTATAAAGACGATTCTATTCTCATTTCACCGAGTTCGCTTGCGGGCGAGGCGCTACATTCTTCTAAAATGAACGATTTTGTGTCAAAATTTCAAATCCAACGCCTCGCTCGTAAGCGACCTCGGCGATTTGATATAAAATCGTTCCTTGCATATCTTAGTAAATATACAGTCTCCTATAAGACGATTTTACTTTCACTTCGCCAAGGTCGCTTGCGGACGAGGCACTACATTCTTCCAAAATGGACGATTTTATGTAAACATTTCAAATCGCCCGCAAACGATCTCAACGATTTGAGGCAAAATCGTCCTTAGTGTATCTTAATAAATAGATAAAGTCTAGTATAAAGACGATTCTATTCTCATTTCGCCGAGGTCGCTTGCAGGCGAGGCGCTACATTCTTCTAAAATGAACGATTTTGCGTCAAAATTTCAAATCCAACGCCTCGCCCGTAAGCAACCTCGGCGATTTAATATAAAATCGTTCCTTGCATATCTTAGCAAATATATAAAGTCTCCTATAAGACGATTTCACTTTCACTTCGCCAAGGTCGCTCGCGGGCGAGGCACTATATTCTTCCAAAATGGACGATTTTATGTAAACATTTCGAATCCAGCGCCTCGCCCGCAAGCAACCTCGGCGAATTGAAGCGAAATCGTTCCTTGTATATCTCAGTAAATATATAAAGTTTCCTATAAAGACGATTTTAATCTTACTTCGCCGAGGGCGCTTGCGGACGAGGCGCTACATTCTTCCAAAATGAACAATTTTATGTAAACATTTCAAATCGCCTGCAAGCGATCTCAACGATTTGAGGCGAAATCGTTCTTTGCATATCTTAGTAAATATATAGACTTCTATAAAGACGATTAAATTCTCACTTCGCCGAGGTCGCTTGTGGGCGAGGTGCTACATTCTTCTAAAATGAACGATTTTGTGTCAAAATTTCAAATCCAGCGCCTCGCCCGCAAGCGACCTACCTCGGCGAATTGAAGCGAAATCGTTCCTTGTATATCTCAGTAAATATATAAAGTTTCCTATAAAGACGATTTTAATCTTACTTCGCCGAGGTGGCTTGCGGACGAGGCGCAACATTTTTCCAAAAGAGCGATTTTTTGTAAACATTCCAAAACGCCCGCAAGCGATCTCAACGATTTGAGGTGAAATCGTCCTTAGTGTATCTTAATAAATATATAAAGTCTAGTATAAAGACGATTCTATTCTCATTTCGCCGAGGTCGCTTGCGGGCGAGGCGCTACATTCTTCTAAAATGAACGATTTTGTGTCAAAATTTCAAATCCAGCGCCTCGCCCGCAAGCGACCTCAACGATTTGATATAAAATCCTTCCTTGCATATCTTAGTAAATATACAGTCTCCTATAAGACGATTCTATTCTCACTTCGCCGAGATCGCTTGCGGGCGAGACGCTACAATTTTCCAAAATAAACGATTTTGTATAAAAATTTGAAATCCAACGCCTCGCCCGCAAGCGACCTCGGCGATTTGATATAAAATCGTTCCTTGCATATCTTAGCAAATATATAAAGTCTCGAGGCATTGAATATGAAATTTTGACATAAAATCGTCCATTTTGGAAAAAGAGAAGACTATATATTTACTCAGATACACAAGAACGATTTCGCCTCAAATCGCGGAGGTCACTTGTGGGCGAAGCTCTAAGTATGAAATATTAACACGAAATCGTTCATTTTGGAAGATTGTGGCGCCTCGCCCGCAAGCGACCTCGACGAAGTGCGAATAATATCATCTTAGAGGAGATTATATATTTACTCAGATATATAAGGAACGATTTCGCCTCAAATCGCCCAGGTCGCTTGCGGGCGAGGCATTGGATATGAAATTTTGACACGAAATCGTTCATTTTGAAAAAAATGTAATGCCTCACCCGCAAGCGACCTCGGCAAAGTAAGAATAATATTGTCCTAGAGAAGAGTGTAACGGAAAGTTGGATGAGAGGCAGTATGGATTTAGGAAAGGAAGGGGTATAATACAGGGGTTGGAAAGTTTGGTGAGTGGAATGAATAAGTGTAAAGTGCGTGGGTGGCATGGAGTGGTGGTAGCCTTGGATATCTCGAATGCATTTAATGCAATCTGGATACCAGGGTTGCTAAAAGGGTTGATGAGGATGGGCGTACCAGATTATTTAGTGTGTGCGGTGGAAAGTTTCTTGAGCGACAGCATATTGAGGTGTGAGGATGTGGAGGTATGCGTGAATAGAGGGTGTCCACAGGGATCTAGCTTGGGGCCCATTTTATGGATTTATGGGATGAACGAATGGTTTGAAAAAGTGAGGAGAGTGTTAGATGAGAAAAGCGATCTGGTACAGGCTTATGCCGATGACCAGATCGTTTTGATAGGGGATGTATCGGTAAAGAAGATCGAGATGAGGTGGGAGAAGGTATGGAAGGTGTGTGGAGAATGGGCGGAGTGCAAGGTGGAGTATTCTAGGGAAAAGATGGAGGGGATATTTTTCTCCAAGAAGAAAATTCGTGGACCGGTACTGAAAGTGGATGGGGAATTGGTGAGGATGAATGTATGTATTAAGTACTTGGGGGTCTTGATTGACCCAGCGTTATTGTTTGTGGAGCATGTGAGGTATGTGAGAAGGAGAGTGGTTGGAATGTTAGGGAGATTGTCTGTGATTGGAGGTAAAGAATGGGGAGTGAGCATGGAATTGAGAAAGGTAATAGTTGAGAAAGTGATTATCCAGGGGCTTTTGTATGGAATGGAGGTGTGGGTGAAAGGGCGAGGGATTCCCGAATAAAGAAGTGCCTACAGGACAACTGCAACGGAGGCGATGGGCGTGGTCCTGGGAATCCCTCCGATGAATCTATTGGTGTAGTATGGAGGGGATAAGTGGGTGAAACAGGTTAGTGGTGTGTGCGAAATGAACTGTAATGAATGGTATGGGAGTATGAAGAGGAGATGTGATGATATAGGGAAAAGTGAGGAAAGGGTGGAAGTGTACACTGATGGAAGAAGAGGAATGGATGGATCAAGAGCGGGATTTGTGGCGAGAAGGGATGGAGTGACAATTGGGGAAGGAACAAGGGTGATCAGCCGGCATGCTACGATATTGCAGGTGGAGATCGAGGCGTTGAGGATGGGGTTTGAATGGGTAAGAGAGAGAGAGAAGGGTGTGTATGGGGTATATAACGACAACCGTCTGGCTGTGGAGAAAATGTATGTTAAAGGAGTGAGAAATATGCAGGTGAATGAGAGTTTGGAGATAGGGAATAATTGTGTGAATGCAGGAAAGGAGGTGTTCGTGGAGTGGAGAGGAAGGGACGATGAGGGGATGAGGATGGTGGATTCATTGGTCAGAAGAGGAGAGGATAACCGGGAGCCAAGGGAGATACGGAAGGCGAAGGGAGTGTTCAAGAGGGAGCAGAGGAAGGCAATGATGGAAGAGTGGAAGGAAAGGTGGGGTGAGTCTAGCGTGGAAAAAAGTGTGTATGGTTATTTGAAGTGTGGATGGATGGGTGGAAGGGCCATGTCTGCAAAGGGTATTCAACTCATGAGTGGACATGGACCCTTCAATTTTTATTTAAACAGGTTTCGAGTGAGGGATGTAAGTAATTTGTGTGTGTGTGGGATTGGGGAAGACACGACACATCATGTGGTGTGGGAGTGTTCTGACCCAAGGAGAGTTGAGTGTAGGACAAGTGTGTTTGAAAAGAGAAGAGAGGATGGTAGAGGAGAATTACTGGAAATTAAGAGTGACGAGGATATGGATGATTGGAATAAGCTGGCGGCGGGACTGGTTTTTTAGTATGAAGGGGATGGGAATAAATAGTTAATTAATGATCGGCTACTATCGCTGTAATGTTGCTGCCCTGAACTACTGCAGTTTTTTCTTCCACACTTTATTTTCGTGTATTTGTTATTAGTTTGTAAGGATAAGTTTTCAGTTTCATTTAGTTAGTACTTAGATAACTAGTTTTTTGTGGTTCATTTGCTTTTGTTTTTTTGTTAAGTTTAAGTTTATTTACAGTGTTAAATTTTTGGTTTATTTTTTGTATAGAATTTATTTGTGGCAATTGTAAATAAATAAAGGGTACAGGGTGATTCTCCGCTAATTTTTGGAAAGCGGAGGCGGTGGGTTGTCTTGGCAGCGGCTTCGCTGGATGCCGAAAGACGGGTCGGCAGTGCTTCGCACATTTGCTGTGAGCACGTTGCAATGTTATATGTCCTAGAGAAGACTATATATTTTCTCAGATATACAAAGAATGATTTCGCCTCAAATCGCGGAGGTCACTTGTGGGCGAAGCGCTAAGTATGAGATATTAACTGCGATATGTACTGCGTATTCTTAAAACGGTTGATTCCAAGGCCGGAGCGGGCACTGATGACTTACCCGGTTATTTCATTAATAATTGCGCAGTGGGTTTGGCTAGGCCTTTATTTCTAATCTTTTCGCTATCTCTAAGGACGGGGACTTTTCCAACGGTATGGAAAAGGGGATTTGTATTACCGATTTTCAAGTCTGGAGACCGAAATGACGTACACAATTATAGACCTATATCTATCTTACCATTGGTATCTAAAGTTTTTGAAAAGATTATATACTCTCAACTTTTACGAATGTTACAACCCTTTTTAATTGTGGAACAGCACGGTTTTTTACCGGGAAGATCGGTGGAAATTAACTTAATATTGTACACAAACTATATCCATAACTCTCTTAATAATTGCAAGCAGGTAGATGCTATTTATACCGACGATGCTATTTTACGAAGGCCTTTGACAAGATAGATCACAACATATTGCTACTCAAATTAACTGAACTTAATATTCCTCAGGGTCTTATATTGTGGTTCAGTTCATACGTTACTGATAGGTCCCAGGCTGTGAGAATTGGAGGCGTGGTGTCATCATTTAGTGCAGTCACATCAGGTGTCCCGCAGGGTAGCCATCTTGGACCTATCCTTTTCTTGGCGTACATAAACGATATTTCGTCGTGTTTTAATCATGCCAAGTTTCTATTGTATGCAGATGCCTGCAAAATCTATCTCGATATTGCGAGTAATCGTGACTGTGAGAATCTTCAAAGAGATCTTGACCGGTTTCATCAATATTGTGCAGATTACTTACTTTTTCTTAATTACGATAAATGCTCCAGGATAACTTTTACACGTAAGCGATACCTTCTAAATTACGTTTACCGTTTGAGAAGCACAGATCTGCCTTCTAGTGACCGCATTAGCGATCTTGGCGTTTTGTTTGACAGCAGACTTATGTTTAACCCACACGTAGATCTAGCCATATCCAGGGCATTGAAGAGATTGGGATTTATGATTAGAATTTGTCGTATGTTTACGAATATTCAGTGTATGAAAACTATTTATACATTTGTCAGCAGCATTCTGACTTACGCTTCCACGGTGTGGAATCGTCAGTATGCGGTGCATGTTAGTCGCATTGAATCGGTCCAACGTCGATTCTTGCGTTATTTAGCATATAAAACTTATCTGCCTTATTGTGATTATATTCAACGGTGCAGAATACCGAAATAGGGTTCCCGACACTGCGTCAAAGGAGGCTGACGTCCGACTTGGTATTTTTATATAAACTGATTAACAATCTCATTGACTGCCCTGGGTTGGTTGGTGAATTGGGTTTTTACGCTCCGCCATATCAAATACGTGGAGGATTACTATTCCGCATAAACAGATCTTCCACTAATAGTCACTTAAATTCACCTCTAATTCGGTTTATGAACGAGTACGACTCTCACTGCGTGGAAGTTGATATTTTCAATTAATCTCTTGCCTCTTTTAGGCGGTTTTTGCGGGATTTGACTATATCGTGATCTAATTAATTAATATTTCAACTTTATGTTAATATCTTAGAATTTCTTTTATTTTAGTTTTTGTTAAAAGCTCCTTGTTATTTTGTTATTATGCTAGTGGTTGCTTTGTTGGGGTAATCCCTGTTTGCAACCCAAATATATAAATAAATAAATAAACACGAAATCATTCATTTTGGAAGATTGCGGCGCCTCGCCCGCAAGCGACCTCGGCGAAGTGCGAATAATATCATCTTAGAGGAGATTATATATTTACTCAGATATACAAGGAACGATTTCGTCTCAAATCGTCGAGGTCGCTTGCGGGCGAGGCACTGCATATAAAAATTTTGACATGAAATCGTCCATTTTGGAAAAATGTAGTGCCTCGCCCGCAAGCGGCCTCAGCAAACGAGAATAACATTGTCCTAGAGAAAACTATATATTTACTCAGATATACAAAGAACGATTTCGCCTCAAATCGCGGAGGTCCCTTGTGGGCGAAGCGCTAAGTATGAAATATTGACATGAAATCGTTCATTTTGGAAGATTGCGGCGCCTCGCCCGCAAGCGACCTCGGCGAAGTGCGAATAATATCATCTTAGAGGAGACTATATATTTATTCAGATATACAAGGAACGATTTCGCCTCAAATTGCCGAGGTCGCTTGCGGGCGGGGTACTGGATATGAAATTTTGACATGAAATGGTCCATTTTGGAGAAATGTAGTGCCTCGCCCGCAAGCGACCTCGACAAAGTGAGAATAACTTTGTCCTAGAGAAAACTATATATTTACTCAGATATACAAAGAATGATTTCGCCTCAAATCGCGGAGGTCACTTGTGGGTGAAGCGCTAAGTATGAGACATTAACACGAAATTGTTCATTTTGGAAGATTGTTAGGGATCGCCCGTAAGCGACCTCGGCGAAGTGCGAATAATATCATCTTAGAGGAGATTATATATATATTCAGATATACAAGGAACGATTTCGCCTCAAATTGCCGAGGTCGCTTGCGGGCGGGGCACTGGATATGGAATTTTGATATGAAATGGTCCATTTTGGAAAAATGTAGTGCCTCGCCCGCAAGCGACCTCGGCAAAGTGAGAATTACATTGTCCTAGAGAAAACTGTATATTTACTCAGATATACAAAGAATGATTTCGCCTCAAATCGCGGAGGTCACTTGTGGGTGAAGCGCTAAGTATGAGATATTAACACGAAATCGTTCATTTTGGAAGATTACGGCGCCTCGCCCGCAAGCGACCTCGGCGAAGTGCGAATAATATCATCTTAGAGGAGACTATATATTTACTCAGGTATACATGGAAAGATTTCGCCTCAAATCGCCGAGGTCGCTTGCGGGCGAGGCATTGGATATGAAATTTTGACATGAAAAAGTCCATTTTGAAAAAATGTAGTGCCTCGCCCACAAGCGACCTCAGCAAACTAGAATAACATTGTCCTAGAGAAAACTATATATTTACTCAGATATACAAAGAACGATTTCGCCTCAAATCGCGGAGGTCCCTTGTGGGCGAAGCGCTAAGTATGAAATATTGACATGAAATCGTTCATTTTGGATGATTGCGGCGCCTCGCCCGCAAGCGACCTCGGCGAAGTGCGAATAATATCATCTTAGAGGAGACAATATATTTACTCAGATATACAAGGAACGATTTCGCCTCAAATCGCCGAGGTCGCTTGCGGGCGAGGCATTGGATATGAAATTTTGACATGAAATCGTCCATTTTGAAAAAAATGTAGCGCCCCGCCCGCAAGCGACCTCAGCAAAGTGAGAATAATATTGTTTTAGAGGAGACTATATATTTACTCAGATATACAGGGAATGATTTCGCTTCAAATCACGAAAGTCACTTGTGGGCGAAGCGCTAGGTATAAAATATTAACACGAAATCGTTTATTTTGGAAGATTGTAGCGCCTCGCCCGCAAGCGACCTCGGCGAAGTGAGAATAAAACCTTCTTATAAGAGATTATATATTTACTCAGATATACAAGGAACGATTTCATCTCAAATCGTCGAGGTCGCTTGCGGGCGAGGCACTGTATATAAAAATTTTGACATGAAATCGTCCATTTTGGAAAAATGTAGTGCCTCGCCCGCAAGCGACCTCGGCAAAGTGAGAATTACATTGTCCTAGAGAAAACTATATATTTACTCAGATATACAAAAAACGATTTCGCCTCAAATCGCGGAGGTCACTTGTGGGCGAAGCGCTAAGTATGAAATATTAACACGAAATCGTTCATTTTGGAAGATTGTGGCGCCTCGCCCGCAAGCGACCTCGGCGAAGTGCGAACAATATCATCTTAGAGGAGGCTATATATTTACTCAGATATACAAGGAACGATTTCGCCTCAAATCGCCGAGGTCGCTTGCGGGCGAGGCATTGGATATGAAATTTTGACACGAAATCGTTCATTTAAAAAAAAAATGTGGTGCCTCGCCCGCAAGCGACCTCGGCAAAGTGAGAATAATATTGTTTTAGAGGAGACTATATATTTACTCAGATATACAGGGAACGATTTCGCTTCAAATCACGAAAGTTGTGGGCGAAGCGCTAGGTATAAAATATTAACACGAAATCGTTTATTTTGGAAGATTGTAGCGCCTCGCCCGCAAGCGGCCTCGGCGAAGTGAGAATAAAATCTTCTTATAAGAGATTATATATTTACTGAGCTACAAAAGGAGCGATTTTTACTTCAAATAACAAAGTGAGAACAACATCATCTTAGAGGAGACCATGTATTTACTCAGATATACAGGAAATGATTTCGTTCCCTCTCGAATAAGAATAAAATTTAGAATTAGCACTAATACAAGCACTAACACTAGAACTAACACTAGATCTAAAACTAGAAAAGACTTCGAACCAGTTTCTAAAAAAGGTTGCAACATGGCATCTGAAACGTCAACCATTTTTTCAAAAAACGCACGGAAAACCCGAAAGTTTCTAGTTTACGATCTAATGTTAGTCCTAGTGATAGTTTTAATGATAGTTCTAGTGTTAGTGTTAGTTCTAATTTTAGTTCAGTTAACACCGGTCGTGAAAGCCTTCGTACTTATAAGAATAAAATCGTCGATTTAAATAAATTTAGAGCACGTTACATTAATGTAGTGAAATTTCTTACCTGTCTTTTTGTTATTATTTTTATTTCTCGATCTCTTCGGATAAATATTAATCTTGCTGTGACCACAGCCCATTATTTTATCAACAAAACCGTTTCGACGAGTTTCACTCCATTTAAGAGGATCGTCTTGCGATTAACCCTTACATCGTTGATGCCGCTTTCTGCGTTTTCTCAACATGTGGACGTTTCTTTTTGATTGATCCGCGAACATCTAAATCAAAAATAAAAATTAATTGAACTAAAATAAAGAAGAAGCGAAAATTAGGAAATCGATACCGCGTTTTAGGGTCACGTAGGTCCATATTCTCGGCTGATGGGTCCCCCTTTTTGTTTCCGCTTTAACACGGCGCGGTGAATTTAATAAATAAATAAATTTCGATTTCGGGATTGAAAGAAAAGAGTGGGTGATTTCTTTATAAATAGTCGCATGCTGAGTCTGAGTCTGAATCTGAATCTGAATCCTCGTAAGCGAGGTCTCACCTGTTCAATCTACTTCAATTAAGTAGGTGAAAATAAACGTCAGCACAAAAATAGATTCGACACTCGTCGCCTATTTACTCGGTTTATCTTTTTGGTGCAGCTCATTTATTTTTTTTTTTTTTGGGTGATAATTTCGTTTAATAAATAAATAAATCATCAATTTGCGGGAAATGTTTCGTTGAAGGGAATTTCCGCCGAAATCGAAAAGTTTCGTTCAAAGTCCCATGGCGATTAGACGACGTTTCCGTGTCGGTTCTAAATTTATTACGGAATGACGCGAACTATTGATTTTACACCCAACGAGAGAATGATTCGTTCGCACACGCGGAAGTAGGTCCGAGACGATATCCTCATTCTCTTTAAATATTACGACTTCATCTTCAAACGCAAATCAACCCGAATAATAAGTTAATTCTCTATTCATTTTGGTCTCGATTCAATTTGCTTAATACATTTTTTTCTAGTATTAATGGATCTATTTCCTCATTTTAACGGCAATTTGAATATTCGTAAACACTCCGGATGGATCGCAATCACATAAAATTCGGGTAGGCCTATAAATATTTACCGTCGAATCGAAAATAAGTTTTGCGGCAATAATTTTAGAAAATATTGGCCCCAATCCAGAGTGAAAAAAATTTTAATACGGAAATTTATTCCAAGCTTTATGTTTATTTGATATAGTTGAGAAGAAAAAATCGTGGCACCACGTTACTTTACGAGTGTTTGACTTTTGCGGTGACTTCTCGTCCCAATTTTCCTTTATTTCTTCGAGATAATTTACTTGTTGGACGAGAGAAAAGTTTTATTTTCTGTCAACTTAAACATGCATTAAGATAGCAAGGTTAAAACAATTTAAAAAATAATTTATTCCCCCAAAATTAGACCAAACGCAGCATTTAATTAAATGAAAGTGCCAAGTTAAATTTGGGTTTGACAAATAATTACAAGATACAAAATAGATAACGAAGTGCTGGTAGCGTTTTAATATCTCGAAATACTAGAGCAAATAAACGTATACCAATGGGGATTCGCTCATAAAACCGATTAGTTACTGCCTCTCCGCTAATAAATTATTTTCACCGATATTAACGATAACTCATTTACGTTCGTTCCCGGTTTTATCGCTTATTTCTTCATCTCAATCAC
Source organism: Onthophagus sagittarius (assembly GCA_036711965.1). NCBI lineage: Eukaryota > Metazoa > Arthropoda > Insecta > Coleoptera > Scarabaeidae > Onthophagus > Onthophagus sagittarius. The sequence goes on along the minus strand of JASERS010000010.1, from coordinate 19,234,034 downwards.
AAAACTGTCCAAATTTCAATGAAATATTTAATGAAAAATAAAACTCACCTAAACTAAAATTATCAACAATCCATATTTTTTTAGAAACATTCACAATCAAAAAAAAAATAAGATAAAATCAAGCACCACCACTAACAAATTAAAAATCCACTTAAATAACTAATCATTCAAAAAAGCTTAATTATTTTGAATCATTTAAAAAAGACATTATAATTGAATATAGTATATTCGTTTAGTTTTTGTTCCGTTTTTTTTGTTTTCATTTAATCGCGCGGTTTCTTGATTTCGCGTCCTGCGGGTGCTTGCCGCCACCTGACTGACGCCGTTGAACAAGGCGTCGCGACGCCGCCGACGGCGCGTTCGGATCGAGTCGGCGTAACATCGACCCCGGGTGTGTTGTGTGTGCAGATGGGGTTTTCCTCTTCCTCTAATTCCCCCCTTGATTCCCCGGCTAGCTTTTTCTTTGTCGGGCGTCGCGACGTTCGCCCCCCTGATCTTACCCTCTACGTCCCATCTTCAACCCTATTTCGATGCAACCTCGTAGTACTACTAGGTGAAGTTGTGTCGTCACGAGATTTTCTTTTTTCTCTTTACCGGTTAAGTGGACGTTAAAGATGAAAGTCCGTTATGTACACGTTATGAGAAGTTTTTTTTTATCATCGAAAAACCCTTTTTTGAGTTAATACTGTTAAAACTATCTTAAGCAAACAACCACGATTTAATAATGATCTATACGCTCTAGTCGAAAAGCATTCATTGTTAATAGTGTCTGGATTTCAATGTTTAAAATCCTCCATTTCGAAAGATTATAGCGCCTCGCCTGCAAGCGACCTCGGCGAAGTGAGGATAAAATCGTCTCATAGGAAACTTTATATATTTTTCACTAAGACATACAAGAACGATTTCGCTTCAAATCGCCGAAGTCGCTTGCGGGCGAGGCGCTAGGTATGATATACTAAAAAGAAATTGTTCATTTTAGAAAATTGTAGCGCCTCGCCCGCAAGCGACCTCGGCGAAGTGAGAAAATCGTCTAATAGATAAAATCGTCTATAATAATCGTGCGCAAGCAATATATAGAACATAAGGAAAAATATAGGAGGCTAATATATTCTGGAGTTAAGTATTAAACTGAAAAAGTACTTTTTTAAAAGTATTTTTCACATCATTGTATGCAAAAGAGACTCGACCAGAAATATTTATTAATATAAACAGCAAGCAGAATGTTATAATATACAAAAAATAAAAGAGTGCATAAAATAAAATTGGGAAAATATTGATGGTCAGCAAAAGAAGTAAAAACATTACAAGGGTCATTACTAAACATTACTGATCAAAATGAAGAAATTTGATTATAAACATAGGTTGTATCTTGAGATCCATAAAATATAGAAACAAATATCATGAATAAAAATCTTTCAGAATTATTCCAAAACACATTATGTATTACCAGGTAATGCTTAACGATAACAATTCGTAATGAATGTAGCAGGAAATATGAAAATATCAATATTGAGAATTTTGGTTATAAACATACGTTGTAACTTGAGAAACAAAATAGATACAAGTAAATATCGTTAATAAAAATTGTTCATAATTTTCCTAGAATACAAAATCCATTATCAGATAACGTCAAACAATGATAGTTCCTCCGATATGTAGCAGGAAACATCAAAATATCAAATTTGACCATTTTGGTTACAAACATAGGTTATAACTCGAGATTTAAAACAGATACAAATAAATATTATAAATAAAAATTGTTCATAATTATCCCATAATACACAATCCATCACCAGATAAAGTCTAATGATAATAATTCCTTATGTGTATAGCATAAAATATCAAAATGTCACAATCGACAATTTTGGTTATAAATATACGTTGTAACTTGAAAAACAAAATAGATACAAGTAAATATCGTTAATGAAAATTGTTCATAATTTTCCTAGAATACCAAATCCATTATCAGATAACGTCAAACAATGATAGTTCCTCAGATATGTAGCAGGAAACATGAAAATATCAAATTTGACCATTTTGGTTACAAACATAGGTTATAACTCGAGATTTAAAACAGATACAAATAAATATTATAAATAAAAATTGTTCATAATTATCTGAAAATAGATGTTCCATTATCAGATACAGTCTAACGATGACAGCTTCCTAGACGTGTAGCAGGAAATATCAAAATGTCAAAATCGACAATTTTAACTATAAATATAGGTTGTAACTGGAAATCCAAAATAGATACAAATAAATTTCATTAACAAAATTATCCATAATTATCCCAAAATACATAATCCATCACCAAATAACCCCTAACGTTAACAGTTACTTATGTGTTTAGCTGACAATATCATAATGAAAAGATTGTCAATTTTAGTTCTACACATAGGTTGTAATTCGAAATCCAAAATAGATACAAATAAATGTTCTGAACAAAAATTGTTCATAATTATCCCATAATACACAATCCATCACCAGATAAAGTCTAATGATAATAATTCCTTATGTGTATAGCATAAAATATCAAAATGTAACAATCGACAATTTTGGCTATAAACATACGATGTAACTTGAGAAACAAAATAGATACAAGTAAATATCGTTAATAAAAAATGTTCATAATTTTCCTAGAATACAAAATCCATTATCAGATAACGTCAAACAATGATATTTCCTCCGATATGTAGCAGGAAACATCAAAATATCAAATTTGACCATTTTGGTTACAAACATAGGTTATAACTCGAAGTTCAAAACAGATACAAATAAATGTTATAAATAAAAATTGTTCATAATTATCTGAAAATAGATGTTCCATTATCAGATACAGTCTAACGATGACAGCTCCCTAGACGTGTAGCAGGAAATATCAAAATGTCAAAATCGACAATTTTAATTACAAATATAGGTTGTAACTGGAAATCCAAAATAGATACAAATAAATGTCATTAACAAAATTATCCATAATTATAGTTCCTTATGTGTTTAGCTGAAAATATCATAATGAAAAGATTGTCAATTTTGGTTCTACACATAGGTTGTAATTCGAAATCCAAAATAGATACAAATAAATGTTATGAACAAAAATTGTTCATAATTATCCCATAATACACAATCCATCACCAGATAAAGTCTAATGATAATAATTCCTTATGTGTATAGCATAAAATATCAAAATGTCACAATCGACAATTTTGGCTATAAACATACGATGTAACTTGAGAAACAAAATAGATACAAGTAAATATCGTTAATAAAAATTGTTCATAATTTTCCTAGAATACAAAATCCATTATCAGATAACGTCAAACAATGATAGTTCCTCAGATATGTAGATTGCTCAGATATGTAGCAGGAAACATCAAAATATCAAATTTGACCATTTTGGTTACAAACATAGGTTATAACTCGAAGTTCAAAACAGATACAAATAAATGTTATAAATAAAAATTGTTCATAATTATCTGAAAATAGATGTTTCATTATCAGATACAGTCTAACGATGACAGTTCCCTAGACGTGTAGCAAGAAATATCAAAATGTCAAAACCGACAATTTTGATTACAAATATAGGTTGTAACTGGAAATCCAAAATAGATACAAATAAATGTCATTAACAAAATTATCCACAATTATAGTTACTTATGTGTTTAGCTGAAAATATCATAATGAAAAGATTGTCAATTTTGGTTCTACACATAGGTTGTAATTCGAAATCCAAAATAGATACAAATAAATGTTATGAACAAAAATTGTTCATAATTATCCCATAATACACAATCCATCACCAGATAAAGTCTAATGATAATAATTCCTTATGTGTATAGCATAAAATATCAAAATGTAACAATCGACAATTTTGGCTATAAACATACGATGTAACTTGAGAAACAAAATAGATACAAGTAAATATCGTTAATAAAAATTGTTCATAATTTTCCTAGAATACAAAATCCATTATCAGATAACGTCAAACAATGATAGTTCCTCAGATATGTAGCAGGAAACATCAAAATATCAAATTTGACCATTTTGGTTACAAACATAGGTTATAACTCGAGATTTAAAACAGATACAAATAAATATTATAAATAAAAATTGTTCATAATTATCTGAAAATAGATGATCCATTATCAGAAACAGTCTAACGATGACAGTTTCCTAGACGTGTAGCAGGAAATATCAAAATGTCAAAACCGACAATTTTGATTACAAATATAGGTTGTAATTCGAAATCCAAAATAGATACAAATAAATGTTATGAACAAAAATTGTTCATAATTATCCCATAATACACAATCCATCACTAGATATAGTCTAATGATAATAATTCCTTATGTGTATAGCATAAAATATCAAAATGTCACAATCGACAATTTTGGCTATAAACATACGATGTAACTTGAGAAACAAAATAGATACAAGTAAATATCGTTAATAAAAATTGTTCATAATTTTCCTAGAATACAAAATCCATTATCAGATAACGTCAAACAATGATAGTTCCTCAGATATGTAGCAGGAAACATCAAAATATCAAATTTGACCATTTTGGTTACAAACATAGGTTATAACTCGAAGTTCAAAACAGATACAAATAAATGTTATAAATGAAAATTGTTCATAATTATCTGAAAATAGATGTTCCATTATCAGATACAGTCTAACGATGACAGCTCCCTAGACGTGTAGCAGGAAATATCAAAATGTCAAAATCGACCATTTTGATTACAAATATAGGTTGTAACTGGAAATCCAAAATAGATACAAATAAATGTCATTAACAAAATTATCCACAATTATAGTTACTTATGTGTTTAGCTGAAAATATCATAATGAAAAAATTGTCAATTTTGGTTCTACACATAGGTTGTAATTCGAAATCCAAAATAGATACAAATAAATGTTATGAACAAAAATTGTTCATAATTATCCCATAATAAACAATCCATCACCAGATAAAGTCTAATGATAATAATTCCTTATGTGTATAGCATAATATATCAAAATGTCACAATCGACAATTTTGGTTATAATCATAGGCTGTAATTTGAGAACCAAAATAGATAAAAAGAAATGTCATTAACAAAAATTGTTCATAATTATCCCAAAATACATAATCCATTACCAGGTAATCCTTAACGCTGACGGTTCCTTACGAATGTAGCAGTAAATATCAATAAATATCAAAATCGACAATTTTGGTTAAAAACATAGGTTGTAACTAGATATCCAAAATAGAAATAATTAAATGTCATTAACAAAAATTGTTCATAATTACATCAAAATACATAATACATTACCAGATAAGGTCCAAAGATGATAGTTCTTTAGATATGTAGCAGGGAACATCAAAATGACAAAATCGACCACTTTGGTTATAAGTATAGGTTGTATTTCGAGAACCAAAATAGATAGAAATAAATGTCATTAACAAAAAATATAGATAGGAAAAATATAGGAGGCTATATGTTTACTCAGATATACAGGGAACTTTTCTGTCTCAAATCGCCGAGGTCGCTTGCTGGCGAGGCGATGGATGTGAAATGTTTACATAAAATCGTCCATTTTTGAAAATTATGGCGCTTCGCCCGCAAGCGACCTCAGCGAAGTGACAATTAAGTCTTATAGGAGACTATAGATTTATTATTATATAAAATAACGATTTCGCTTTAAATCACCGAGATAGCTTGCAGAGGAGATGTAGATAAAATATTAACACGAAATCGTTCATTTTGGAAAATTGAAGTGCTTCGTCCGCAAGCGACCTCGGCAACGTGAAATAATATATAATAATATCGTCTTAGAGGAGATTATATATTTATTCAAAAATACAGGGAACGATTTTGCGTCAAATCGCCGAGGTTACTTGCGGGCGAGGCGCTCGATATGAAATGTTAAGGGTATGCGCGCATTGGTACGAATCGGACGGACAAAAATTGTTATTTACATTGTTTTAAATAGCATAACGCACATTATGATGGGTTCATGCAACGTGTTTTAGTTTTAGTCGTAGTCTTAGTCTTAACCGTTTACGTTAGCTTTAGTTGTAAGGAAAGGTATTGGTTCGTGCAATATTTAAGCATAGTCGTGTAATACAAAAAGAAATCTGGAATGAAACAGATTTCAAATGTGTTAGAAACATTTTGTTTCTAACATTATTTATGGATCCTGGATCCCGAAATTGTCCCCATAATAACCAATTTTTATGAATCTGGGATTTGTCGTTTATCAATGTTGGTCAAAACGTATCGAAAATCTCTAACAAAAAACAAAGATCTACAAAAATATGTAAAAGAAGAGCATGGAAAAGAACTGAAACTTCAACTTGACTGCAAAAGAAGATGAAATAGCCCTTTAATCAGTTAATGCAATACGACAGTCTAAAGTACTGTATTATATACATTAATGACAGTGAATTTCAAATTATGAGAAGTTGGTTTGACTTTTAGATCGGTTCAAAGTGACTGTTGAAGGTATTTGTCATCGAGCCATGAATCTTAATAAAGCAGATATTGCTTTAGAATGCATGCTGCAAGAAATTAAAAAAAAGTTATGCTCCTTTAGAAAAGACCTTTGAAGATTGTTTGTTTTCGATGATTTAACAGCGTAAGACTGTATTCGTCTTCGTTCAGCCTTTTTGAAATTCCGGTAACAACCCTTTCCTCATATAATGTAATCCTGAAATTGTGTATTAAATAGATAAAGATTAATTTATTTTTATTATCTTTGTGTGATTCCATTAAAATCAAGGTTGGAAAAACATGTTTCCTTTTCATTTTAAACAAAATACATGCTTTTTTATTGTCTTAAACGTTTTAGACCATTTAGAAATAACGTTAACGAGAGGTCATTACTTGATCAATATACTAAAACGTCGATTTTGAGGAGCAAATATTAATCGGGAACAATTAGATAGTGCAATTGAATATGTAGAAATGAATTTTCTAGAAGCATGGGTTGTGTGACAATGCTTTCAAAAGACTTGATACTGTCCATAGAAAACTTAATACTGCTTCTAGAGGACCTGATACTGCTTCCAAAAGATTTGAAATGTATCCAGAATACTTGTATTGCCTTTGGAAGACTAGAAATGCTTCCAGAAATTTTCATACTGGTTTTCGAAGACTTAGTACTACATCATCAGAAGACTTGATATTACCTCCAAACGACTTACTACTGCCCCTGGACGACTTGAAATGCTTCTAGAAGACTTGATACTGCATTTGAAAAGGCTTGATCTTACTCTCAAACGATATGAAGTGCTTTTAGAAGATTTGATGTAGCTGCCAGAAAACATGTAATGACTTGCAATAGTGACAAAAGACTTAAACTGCTTTCAGAAAATTTGATATGCCCATAGCAGATTTAATACTGTTTCTAAAGAACCTGACATTGCTTCCAAAAGACGTGAAATGTTCAGAATACTTGTAATGCTTTAAAAGATTTAATACTGCTTCTTGAAGTTCTTCCAGAAAACTTGATATTGCTTTTGGAAGACTTAAAATGCTTCTAGATGGCACTTCTTCTAAAAAAGCGTATATAGCCTCTGAAAGACTTGATATTGGTTTTAGAAAAATTGAAATGCTTCCAAAAGACTTGATACTGCTTCCGGAAGACTTGATATTGTTTTTAAAACTTCTATAAAAATGATTTATTCAGGATAAACGGTCCACAATTAATGAAGCAACTTTATAAAATTGCTAATATATTTGGAATGTATTTTTCATTCTTCTTCAGAGCATTTATGTTGCTAAAATGGAGATTTTTTTATTACAATTAATGAAAAGGTTTTTTAACATGAGCATCCAACATATGTTGAAGACGCCAAAGAACAAAATAAGATGAAATTAAACTTACTTGTTTTAAAAAGCATGAAATATAAAAATCGTCTTGGTCATAGTAGAAAACACATTAAAACTGAGTATCGGTAAATTAAAATAACAAAACAAAATAAAAGTTCAACAAGAACGTGTAAAATTTAACAATACAAAATGGACTCGATGAGAACGTTAAAATGTAAAAATTGATATGAAAAAAAAAGCCTGTTTTCGATCGCAAACACAACCCCGAAAAACGAAACTGCCCACACACCGAAATTTACCAAAAACAAAGCGGAAACTTTAAAAATTTAAATTTCAAAAATTCAAACCAAAGAAACGATTTATCAAATAAAAACAATAAAACGTAATCAGAATAATTAATACAGACTATGTAAATAAGAAAATACAATTAATTATTTTATTTATTAATCATTGTTTTTATTTGATAAATCGTTTCTTTGGTTTGAATTTTTGAAATTTAAATTTTTAAAGTTTCCGCTTTGTTTTTGGTAAATTTCGGTTTGTGCGCAGTTTCGTTTTTCGGGGTTGTGTTTGTGATCGAAAACAGGCTTTTTTTTAGTAGAAAAACTATGACCAAGACGATTTTTATATTTCATGCTTTTTAAAACAAGTAAGTTTAATTTCATCTTATTTTGTTCTTTGGCGTCTTCAACATATGTTGGATGCTCATGTTAAAAAACCTTTTCATTAATTGTAATAAAAAAATCTTCATTTTAGCAACATAAATGCTCTGAAGAAGAATAAAAAATACATTCGAAATATATTAGCAATTTTATAAAGTTGTTTCATTAATTACTTTGTGGACCGTTTATCCTGAATAAATCATTTTTATACTTATTGCCCACGTACGGTCGTTGGATACTTCTTGCCGTTATAATTTAAAACTTCTGGCAGAAAACATTTTCATTGCAAAAAACACGATATTGTTGATAAACTATTTGAGTTTCCTTCGAAAATATTAAATACTATTAGACAAAATGCAAAATCTTGACTGGCAGATTGATCTGCGTTTATCTCTTTGGATGCTGTTATATTAAAATTATTTTAATAGCTACATCCGATGTAGTAGCATCATCTGCCAATATTAAGCGACTTTTACTTCCTAGGACTTAATACCATACTTTAAGCAATAGATTAGCAATTGATAAAGCAGCAAAAACAGTTTGCATATTTCAACAGTTAAATGGAGTAAATAATGCATCTAGCAAAAACGGGTAACGATTTTTTTTTTAAGTTTTGCTTAAGTTTTCAATCATATATTAAGTTTTAGTTATAATGTAGGTTTGGCGATAAACATACATAAAGGAAATGTTCTATTTTCCTGCGAATTTTTAAACAAAAGTATTCTTTTAAAAAACACCCCATGTTTTAAATCACCTTTTGAACTGTTTAAAACATATCATACAGTTTTAAAAATGCTTCAAACAGTTTGTTTTAAACAGTTTCTTAACCCGGGAGGACGCGCGTCTCTGGCTCTCACGTTAAAACGCGCGCCGGGTAATTTTTACCCGATATTTGATCTTTATAAATATTTTGGGTATAAGTATGGTTATTTGAGCATTCTTTCGGGAAATAAAACAATGGATTGTGTAACTGAACTTATAAACTCTATTTGTAACATATTTAAAATAAATGAACATAAAATTATACTCAATAAAACCAAATCAACACATGATGAGACTGAACAAAAAAAAATAATAAAAAAATGATAAAATGACCTAGACATCCTCTTCTTCCAGTTCTTCATCTTCTTTCAGAACGGGGACAACCTTATTTGCGAAACAGCCTTGGCAAATTGGTATAGAATATTCTCGGCATATGAGTTTATTACACGCACTACAGCAGGTTTTAGTTTTTCTGTCTTTGCGGCCTGGGCAAACATGACACCTTCCCGACAATACTTTCTGGCGCTTCGCTGGAAGAAATTCTTCCTGTTCATTTTGTGGAATTAAAAGCATTATCCTTGTTTTTATATAACTGGGTAGCGAGACAATAGTGGACCTAAACTGTAAATGTTCTCTTACTACTTCTTTTGCCATGTTTTTCAAGAATACTCTTCGGGCAATTTGTTCCTGTTTGTTGCTTTTATAAACAATGTAAGCATTTATCGCCGCAATATTCAGAAAACCAAAAAATATAGTTAGCGGCCACCTTTGCGACCTCCTGGATACAGAATATAATCCACATAATTCATCGACAGTATCGACTCCACCCTTAGTCAAATTGTAGAACTCTATTATTTCAGGTTTTTACTTTTCAGATTCACTGTTGATACAGTCATCGTGATGCATAGTTGAACCCACCAAAACTACTTTACCTTTCTTAGGGCAATATGAAACTACTGTTTTATTTTCCGAGAACGCAAATAAGCTAGAATGTTGAGACCGATTTTTTGGAGTGACAAATGCAGTTGGTACTTCCCTTTTATTTTTTCGGATGGTTCCAACACAGGTCAAGTGATGATTTTTCAAAAGATCATTCATTAGCTTTATACTCATAAACCAATTGTCCATTGTTATGTTTCGGCCAGTTTTTTCAATTGGTTTGATGAGACGGCATACGACTGAGTAAGGATCATTTTGTAACTTGTACTCACCTTCCGGTTGCTTACCAGCATATATTTCAAAGTTGTTCGTATAGTATGTACGACTGTCAGTCAAAAGAAAAATTTTTATGCCATATCTTGCTGGCTTACTCTTTATGTACTGCCTAAACGAGCATCTTCCCCTAAAAGGTTCCATTTTTTCGTCTATTGTGGCATACTCACTAATAACATAGGAGCTTTGAATGTTGTTTTTAAATAATTCGGAGAGATCACGTATGGGAGCCAGTTTGTCACTTTGTCGTCTGGTGTGCCTATCACGTATGTCGTCAAAACGTAAAGAAGTGAGTAAAAATAAAAAGCGTTTTCGAGACATGACGGCTGGAAATATGTCCACACCAGATCCATCTTGTTCCCACAATTCCATTGTATTGAGTCTTCCAGACTTCAGTACCCCAGCGTAGTACAGCAAACCGAAAAGTGCTTTCATCTCTCGTTGGTCTGTAGGAGCGGCATCTCTCTCCCTAACAAATTTTCCTCGCGACAAATCTATGTATATATTGATACATCTGACAATATGGTTTATCATATTATCAGAAATCATACAATTCCAACATTCAAAAGGAGTAGTTGCATCCTTTGCTTTTCCTTTCGGTCCCGGTAGTTGGGTCACTAAATTATGGGCTCTAGTCCTTACATTTATTGGTGGATGTTGTTTGGACCAACTTGTACCATCTTTCCCCAGATAAAAGTGAGAAGATGGTGTACCTGCCGAGCTTGATTTGTAAAAATTGCCTTCATCTTCTGATGGTTCATCTGCGTCAGTGTCGGTAAGATGGTCGCTTACTGAAATGTGGTCAACTTCACTATCTGATTCAGTTGGTGGAATTTCATTGTCATCACTCTCCTCCTCCATTATTTTCCTTATTTCCTCTTCTTGATCTTTTTTAGTTAAAGGCCTTCTATCCACCCATTTACTGATATTTGATGGCCCTGGCTGAGAATCCATTATCTACTGAAATGCTGATATGCTAATAAACTATAGTTACTTCATTTATTATAATTTTAACTTACTGGAACTCAAACTGATAAATATGAAATAATGCGACAACTGTTCAATAATAACCACAATTCACCAAAAACTAATACAATACACAAAACACAGAAATAAAATGGTAACAATTTAGTCACGTATCGACGCGCGCCGGGTAAGAAATGTCCACTTCGCATAAATCAGACCCTAGCACTGATCGAGAACGGTATAATAATATCGTCTGAGCATAGGTACTTCTGTTACACTCTACTCGAGAGGTATACAGGGGATTCCCCGATTTAATCGACATTTGGAGAATATACACATCATTTAATAAGCGCTGGGTATTTTCTACCCACGCGCGCATCCTCCCGGGTTAAAAATATAATAACCCTGATTGAAATTATTGTTATAATTGTAATATAATAAAATCAAAAAGTTAATCAACTCAACCTTTATTAGTCACTACTCAACCCACTATTAGTGCGCGCCGGACGCATTCGGAATTCCGAATGTGATTTTGAAGGGAGAACAAAATCCGTCCGTCCGAATAACGTCACGCAAAAAACAGACCTGACAGGTGTAAGACAAATCAGGAATAGAATAAGTAATAATAATAATTAGAGCTGAAGCAACAATTTGAATAGATCGCAAAATTTATCATACGACATTCGTAAATATTGGGAAAACTCCATTTCATCTTGAGTTAAATCATTGAATAACATGAAATTCCCCAAACAGGTTCCTCTTCAAATTAATATTATGAACCCAAACCCTTTTCTTGCTTTTCCGTCTGAACAGATCCGGACTATGCCTGGTTATCTGTTGTAGGAAGGTGGTGAAGTAAAGCGAGTAGACAATTAATTCATACTGATTTTTATTATAAAAATTTCCAGTTTATATACAAAACCTTATTACTAAAATTTGCGATTGATTCCAAAACAATCGTGTTCTATTTACAAATTTAAATTAACAATTATTTTGCGTCCTAGATTCTTGTTTGAGCACTGCTGATCGATATTGATCCTTAATCGGCAATTGATCGATGGACCTGCTGAGTTGCAGCGCTTCGTCAGGAGTTATTGCGACCGCTAACTGGGTCGGTTCGAACTATGCGTTGTCACCTTTTTAATTGTTTCCTAATTTATTTCTAATATTAAATTTTTTATTTTTTATTTGTTTAATTAAGATTAAACAAGCTGCGACGCCAAGAAAATGACGGCTCTTCACTTCCCTTCCATAATTTGGTTGCAGGTGTTTAATGATTCATGCGGTGGTGGATGTCAGCGTAAATTGGTTCCAAATTGATATTGTGCGCTGAGTGACCCAATGTCTGTAATGGGATTCCCTCTTCGGTCTCCTTTGATTTTGATTTCTTGGTAACAGAATTTTTCTTCTTTCGGTAATTTAGACAGTATCGCACAATTAACCATGTGAGAATTGCTGCGATCAGGACTATTGCCGTTGTCGTGAAACTTGAGACGATAGAGTGATGTTTTACTAGGTGCCAAGTTGACTCATGAAGTTCTTTCTCTTCGTCTATTAACTTCGATAGGTCATCTGACGCTTTGATGACTGTTTCTTCTTTAGTTTCTGTTGCCATCTTTGATCTTGGAACACTAAGGTGTAAGGAGAGATTCACCGGATGATTGAAGCTCTGTAGAACTGTCAATGAACTATCTCTTGACGGTGTAATGATGCTTTGTTTGGTGGTTGTGATGCATTCTTGACTTATCTGGATAACGCCCGTAGTGTTCAGAGATACATCTTCTCTAATGCCGTTGCAGGTGACTGCCACTTTAAATGGCTTAGTTGATATAAACATCCACGTGTTTTTCATGTACAACTGCTTCCATATGACAGATTTAATTGCGTGCTCACGAGTTTCACATGTTGTCTTTTCTGAACGTCGATAAATCTCGTTTATTACGCAATTTGGTGAATTCTCAATGTTCTTCACCGATGATGGTACACATAGATATTGTGTTTCCTCCATCATGATGCATTGTTTAAATTCTTGGTCGCTCATTTGGAAGTACAGTTGTGTGTTGTAATCGATCGCTATTACATTGCTGACGACATCTAAAATCCAGTATGATGTGTCTTCAATCTTTAAGGGTACGGTATTTACTTTGACAAGCGTAAACTCGATGACTTCCGCCATTGGAAAGTAGGTGTGTATTATTATGTTGTCTTGGTCGTGTGTAACTTTGGTTTTTATCATTGGATGTTGAAGGATTTGTATGTTGGATGGAAGTTTGACGTTTGCGGAGGTGATTACTTGGTTGATGGAAGCAGGAGATATGATGTCAAAAAGACTTCCTTGATTTAGGGTGATATGCATTACTTTCGTGTAGTAGTCGCTCATTTCGTTGAGGATGTTAATTACGATGTGATATGAATTTAATACGTGAAGGTTCAGTTCATTCATATCTATTTTGCTAAACCATTTCTCCATTCGGTACATGGCTTGTAGACCTTGATCCAACTTCTGACGAAACCGTTCTAGGTGAGCATACATCTTGGCTTCAGTAATGTTAATTGTGGCTAAGGCTGAGAGCATAAATTTGGTCTGGTGACTCGATGCTCTTATCAACTCTTTTTGATTGACTTCCAGCGTGTCAATGTCTCTGTATACTTCGTCGTTGACTCCAAAGATGCTTGTTAACAGGTTACCCAGAAGACCTCTTTTGTGCCTCTGATGAAGAATCGTCTTTAAGCCTTGGTGTGTCCAATTCAGATGTTTTTCTTCCTCATCCAAATGATGTAGGAGATTTTCGCACAAATTTTCCCCCATTCTCGTGACATTGTTGCATAAGTAACAAAAATCTTGTACTGCGTTTGAAGCTGTCTCCATATCAATAGTTATTTTTGTTTTATTTATTTTTGTGTCGATGCGAAATAAACCTCTTTCAATCTTGACGTGTCCGATGTCTTCGATATACAACCCGGATTTCAAGTAGTGAACATTAAAGTTAACCGCTAATGCATTTTGGATTGTGGCCAATAACAGCATCATTGTTACTAGCATTTTAATTCCATTCGTGGAATTCGATTTTTGCCTTTGTGGTTGATAGTGAATTCTTCCGTTGTTACAACTAATGTTCTGTATTTGATTATCTTCATGATTTTTCTCTTCAGTAGGCAGAGGAATCAAATTGTGGATGCTGCGTTTTAGTGTAGTACCTCTTGCCTTCTTGAGAGTTACTACTCTTACGGTGCCATCGGCTGCGGGATGAGTTTCAGCAATTTTGGCTAATGGCCATTTGCCGGGATCGACGATGTTATCTTTTAAGATTACTACGTCTCCAGGTTTAAGATTTTCTTCTCGTGAAGTCCATTTTAATCTTTGTTGTAATCTACTCAGATATTCTCGGGACCAAGACTGCCAAAAGTCGCTTCGCATTTTTTGAACGAGCTTCCATCTTGTCGAGAGATTTTCGTGTATTTTTGATCTTTCTTCTGGTGGTGCGATAATTGGTCTTCCAATTAAAAAATGACCTGGAGTAATTATTTCTTCTGTGACATCTTCGCTGATTGGGATGAGTGGTCGTGAGTTCAAGCAAGCTTCTATTTGATAAATCAACGTTGTTAACTCTTCGAAGGTTAGGGTTGAATCTCCAATCACACGTTTTAAATGGTGTTTCATTGATTTTACACCGGCTTCCCAAATTCCTCTAAAGTGGGGAGCAGCGGGCGGAATGAAGTGCCACTGAGTTCCTTGTACTGCCAGGGCATTTTGAACTTCAGGGTTTGACGTTATCGATGTTACTTCTCCTCCTAGTATTTTTGTGAGCGCCTACGAAGTTAGTCCCATTGTCGCTGTACATGTGAGCACAGTGACCTCTTCTCGAAACAAATCTTCGGAACGCTGCTATAAATGCTTCTGTTGTCATGTCGCTGACAGCTTCTATATGGATCGCTCTGGTGGTTAGACACACGAAGATTGCAATGTACCCCTTGTATGATTTATAACCTCTTCCTTTCGTAGTTTTTATTTGAATTGGACCGGCGTAGTCGACGCCAGTGTGTGTAAATGGAGGAGATGGTGTGATTCTGGGGCTTGGTAATACACCCATTAGCTGCTTGGCCGTCTCTGCCTTGTAGCGTATGCATTTTACACAATTTCGAATACATTTCTGTACTGCTCTCTTTCCATTGATTATCCAGAATCTTCTGCGTATATGTGCGAGAGTTAAGAATAATATGGAAGAATGATTGGGTGTTTTTCTTCGTATGATAACAAGGATTTTTGAAGTCTACCTCCAACCCTTAGTATGCCTTTGTTATCCAAAAATGGATATAATAATAATATTCTATATATATATAATAATAATAATTTTCTTCCTCTTCAAATGGACACGCAAATGCAAACATTTCTTCTTCAGAAGTACTCGTTTTGTTTGTAAACACTATAAGATAGAAGTTACGAATCCAACTACTTTCTCGCATTTGAATAAATTGCACCGAAAAATGCGGAGCCCGCAATCCGATATACAGTGAAAGCTCTATAAGCGGACAGTTACGGTTCCCTCACTTTTGTCTGTTTATCAGAGATGTCCGCTTACGAGAAAAGACTACTCAAATTAAAGTACATACACATATGTATATGTATCATTTTGATCAGTTTTCGAAAATTTCGCTTTAATAAAACAAACTATTTTTTATACCTTTTTTTTTATTAAAAACGAACGTTCATACATAAAAAAGGTAAACTTAAAAGTAAAACTATTTATTTTTCGTTTGAATAAAATCTTTCTCTTTGTAATAAGAGAGAACGTTCAATATGTGTTTCTAAATTTTTCACATGTTGAAATGCAGTAAAATCATTTTTCACGAATGATTTTAGTTTGGAAATTACATTCAATGCTTCTTTATAAGATGTGATTGGATTATGTTCCTCGGGAGGACTCCACCTCTACCTCTTCATTCTCTTCCTCTTCTGCCTCATTTTCAACATTTTTTGTGACTACCGAAAATTTCAAGTCATTATCTTTTATATCGACGTTTTGATCAACAGTTAAATATTCTTCTGCTGTTTTTACGTTATCTAATCCCAATCTTTTATTACATTTAAACAAATCAGCTAGGCTCGCAAGTGGCAAATTATCTTCAACATCGTAGTTACTGTCAATTGAACTTCCTTGATACATCAGAAATCCAGTTTTTGATCATTTAGAAACCGATTCTGCGAAATCTATTTTTGATAATAGGTGATTCACTATTAAATCGCGATAATAAAGTTTAAAATTGCGTATGATACCCTGATCTAACGGCTGGCATATGTTGCATGTGGATGTGAAGTGGCATTATCAACAAATAAAATAATTTCTTCTTTTTTTTATACCCATGTTTTTATCGAAATTACTTAACCATTCCGTCATAATGTCTCGTGTCATCCATGCTTTTTTGTTTGATTTCCAGATAGCCGGTAAATCCTTGGGAGCAACATTTTTTAATGCTCGGGGACGTACCGACTTTCCAATAATTAGCAACTCCTCGTTTTCACCTACACTATTTACACAGAACAAAACGGTTAATCGTTCCAAAGAACGATTCCAAAATCCAAAGACAGTTTTCCTCCTGTGCATTTTTCCGACTTTAAAGCTAAAGTTTTATTTGGTAATGCACGAAAAAAGAGCCCACTTTCATCTGCGTTGAAAATGACCTCTGGTCGATAGCCTAGTAAAAAGGTCGGTAATTTTTTCATAAATTCATTAATGCCTTCTTCATTTACATCTGCTGCTTCTCCGGAGATACACTTAAATGCAACATTATTTCTCAAACGCCACTTTTGTAACCACCCATCAGACGCTTGAAAACTACTCACTCTTAATTTTTCTGCAATTTCTTTTGCTTTTTTCTTTACGAATGATCCTGATACGGCAATATTTTGATTTTTAGTTTTCGCAAACCATTCGAAACAGGCTTTGTCGGTCTTTGCACCCTCACTACTCAAAAAGTTTTTTTTTCGTTTTTACACTGACTCCAGACTGCCATTTCTTTCGAGTCTTTTCTTTATCTTTGACTATTTTTGCCGCTTGTGTTTTCCCAATTTAAATTTTTTTAGCAATATCACGAACTGATAACTTCTTTACTAATAAACATACTATTTCCATTTTTTCCTTTTTCTTTACCGCCTTGGAAGCCATTTCAACGCACGTTACACCGAAACGAACAAACCAATAATAACTATGTACTGATGTTTTGGGATTCGTTAACAAGCGGAACTCGTAAAACGAGGAATCCCTGAACACATATCGGTAAATGTCTATTACAGATTACTTTGATGTGTGCGTTTAGTTACCGGCGCGTCCGTTTATTAGAAATATTTGCCCGCTATGTAAAGAAAAATAGTGTCCGCGTCCGTTTATGGGAAATAAATATGTAGATGAAAATATAGGTTTGGGGTTGGTTCTAAGATTTTTGTCCGCTTATAAGAGATGTCCGCTTATTAGAGCTGTCCGCAAGGAGAGCTTTCACTGTAATACGCGTTGACAACACACGCATTACGATCCGTCCCAATGCACACGTACCCTAACACTAAAACGTCCATTTTGGAAAATTGTAGTGCCTCGCCCGCATGCGACCTCGGCAGATTGAGAATAATATTGTCTTAGACGAGACTGTATATCTACTCATATATACAGGAAACGATTTCGCCTCAAATCGCCGAGGTCTAGTTATGAAATATTAACGAGAAATCGTTCATTTTGGAAAATTGTAGTGCCTCGCCCGCAAGCGACCTCGGAAAAGTGAGAATAATATCGTCTTGGAGGAGATTATACATTTACTCAGATATACAGGGAACGATTTCGCCACAAATCGCCGAGGTCGCTTGCGGGCGAGGCTCTAGTTATGAACTATTAACGAGAAATCGTTCATTTTGGGAAATTGTAGTGCCTCGCCCGCAAGCGACCTCGGCAAAGTGAGAATAATATCGTCTTGGAGGAGATTATATATTTACTCAGGTATACAGGGAACGATTTCGTCACAAATCGCCGAGGTCGCTTGCGGACGAGGCTCTAGTTATGAAATGTTAACGAGAAATCGTTCATTTTGGAAAATTGTAGTGCCTCGCCCGCAAGCGACCTCGGCAAAGTGAGAATAATATCGTCTTAGACGAGACTCTATATCTACTCATATATACAAGAAACGATTTCGCCTCAAATCGCCGAGGTCGCTTGCGGGCGAGGCTCTAGTTATGAAATATTAACGAAAAATCGTTCATTTTGGAAAATTGTAGTACCTCGCCTGCAAGCGACCTCGGCAAAGTGAGAATAATATCGTCTTGGAGGAGATTATATATTTACTCAGATATACAGGGAACGATTTCGTCACAAATCGCCGAGGTCGCTTGCGGGCGAGGCTCTAGTTATGAACTATTAACGAGAAATCGTTCATTTTGGAAAATTGTAGTACCTCGCCTGCAAGCGACCTCGGCAAAGTGAGAATAATATCGTCTTGGAGGAGATTATATATTTACTCAGATATACAGGGAACGATTTCGTCACAAATCGCCGAGGTCGCTTGCGGACGAGGCTCTAGTTATGAAATGTTAACGAGAAATCGTTCATTTTGGAAAATTGTAGTGCCTCGCCCGCAAGCGACCTCGGCAAAGTGAGAATAATATCGTCTTGGAGGAGATTATATATTTACTCAGATATACAGGGAACGATTTCGTCACAAATCGCCGAGGTCGCTTGCGGACGAGGCTCTAGTTATGAAATATTAACGATAAATTGTTCACTTTGGAAAATTGTAGTGCCTCGCCCGCAAGCGACCTCGGCAAAGTGAGAATAATATCGTCTTGGAGGAGATTATATATTTACTCAGATATACAGGGAACGATTTCGCCACAAATCGCCGAGGTCGCTTGCGGACGAGGCTCTAATTATGAAATGTTAACGAGAAATCGTTCATTTTGGAAAATTGTAGTGCCTCGCCCGCAAGCGACCTCGGCAAAGTGAGAATAATATCGTCTTGGAGGAGATTATATATTTACTCAGATACACAGGGAACGATTTCGTCACAAATCGCCGAGGTCGCTTGCGGACGAGGCTCTAGTTATGAAAAGTTAACGAGAAAACGTTCATTTTGGAAAATTGTAGTGCCTCGCCCGCAAGCGACCTCGGCAAAGTGAGAATAATATCGTCTTGGAGGAGATTATATATTTACTCAGATACACAGGGAACGATTTCGTCACAAATCGCCGAGGTCGCTTGCGGACGAGGCTCTAGTTATGAAATATTAACGAGAAATCGTTCATTCTGGAAAATTGTAGTGCCTGGCCCGCAAGCGACCTCGGCAAAGTGAGAATAATATCGTCTTGGAGGAGATTATATATTTTCTCAGATATACAGGGAACGATTTCGTCACAAATCGCCGAGGTCGCTTGCGGACGAGGCTCTAGTTATGAAATGTTAACGAGAAATCTTTCATTTTGGAAAATTGTAGTGCCTCGCCCGCAAGCGACCTCGGCAAAGTGAGCATAATATCGTCTTGGAGGAGATTATATATTTACTCAGATATACAGGAAACGATTTCGTCACAAATCGCCGAGGTCGCTTGCGGACGAGGCTCTAGTTATGAAATGTTAACGAGAAATCGTTCATTTTGGAAAATTGTAGTGCCTCGCCCGCAAGCGACCTCGGCAAAGTGAGAATAATATCGTCTTGGAGGAGATTATATATTTACTCAGATATACAGGAAACGGTTTCGTCACAAATCGCCGAGGTCGCTTGCGGACGAGGCTCTAGTTATGAAATGTTAACGAGAAATCGTTCATTTTGGAAAATTGAAGTGCCTCGCCCGCAAGCGACCTCGGCAAAGTGAGAATAATATCGTCTTGGAGGAGATTATACATTTACTCAGATATACGGGGAACGATTTCGCCACAAATCGCCGAGGTCGCTTGCGGGCGAGGCTCTAGTTATGAAATATTAACGAGAAATCGTTCATTTTGGAAAATTGTAGTGCCTCGCCCGCAAGCGACCTCGGCAAAGTGAGAATAATATCGTCTTGGAGGAGATTATACATTTACTCAGATATACAGGGAACGATTTCGTCACAAATCGCGGAGGTCGCTTGCGGACGAGGCTCTAGTTATGAAATATTAACGAAAAATCGTTCATTTTGGAAAATTGTAGTGCCTCGCCCGCAAGCGACCTCGGCAAAGTGAGAATAATATCGTCTTGGAGGAGATTATACATTTACTCAGATATACGGGGAACGATTTCGCCACAAATCGCCGAGGTCACTTGCGGGCGAGGCTCTAGTTATGAAATATTAACGAGAAATCGTTCATTTTGGAAAATTGTAGTGCCTCGTCCGCAAGCGACCTCGGTAAAGTGAGAATAATATCGTCTTGGAGGAGATTATACATTTACTGAGATATACATGGAACGATTTCGTCACAAATCGCGGAGGTCGCTTGCGGACGAGGCTCTAATTATGAAATATTAACGGAAAATCGTTCATTTTGGAAAATTGTAGTGCCTCGCCCGCAAGCGACCTCGGCAAAGTGAGAATAATATCGTCTTGGAGGAGATTATACATTTACTCAGATATACGAGGAACGATTTCGCCACAAATCGCCGAGGTCGCTTGCGGGCGAGGCTCTAGTTATGAAGTATTAACGAGAAATCGTTCATTTTGGAAAATTGTGGTGCCTCGCCCGCAAACAACCTCGGCAAAGTGAGAATAATATCGTCTTGGAGGAGATTATACATTTACTCAGATATACAGGGAACGATTTCGTCACAAATCGCCGAGGTCGCTTGCAGGCGAGGCTCTAGTTATGAACTATTAACGAGAAATCGTTCATTTTGGAAAATTGTAGTGCCTCGCCCGCAAGCGACCTCGGCAAAGTGAGAATAATATCGTCTTGGAGGAGATTATACATTTACTCAGATATACAGGGAACGATTTCGTCACAAATCGCTGAGGTCACTTGCGGACGAGGGTCTAGTTATGAAATGTTAACGAGAAATCGTTCATTTTGGAAAATTGTAGTGCCTCGCCCGCAAGCGACCTCGACAAAGTGAGAATAATATCGTCTTGGAGGAGATTATATATTTACTCAGATATACAGGGAATGATTTCGTCACAAATCGCCGAGATCGCTTGCGGGTGAGGCTCTAATTATGAAATATTAACGATAAATTGTTCACTTTGGAAAATTGTAGTGCCTCGCCCGCAAGCGACCTCGGCAAAGTGAGAATAATATCGTCTTGGAGGAGATTATATATTTACTCAGATATACAGGGAACGATTTCGTCACAAATCGCCAAAGTCGCTTGCGGGCGAGGCTCTAGTTATGAAATATTAACGAGAAATAATTCATTTTGGAAGATTCTTCGCCCGCAAGCGACCTCGGCAAAGTGAGAATCAAATCGTCTTATAGACGCCTCAAATTGCCAAAGTGCCATATTTGAAATATTTACATAAAATCGTCCATTTTTAAAACACGTTGCATAAACTCACCTTGATTCCGTCCAATTTAGTGAGACACGTTTGATATCAAAAGATTTTGCACATATAATTTTTACTTAATAAAGTATGTATAAAGAATTTGGAAATGAATAAAGTAAGAAATAATGTGTTGTTTTTAAAATCTGATTGAGTGTTTTGTTTGAAACAAATCATTAGGATTATTTTTGTAACAATTCCGGTTGCAGGCATAGCAATAAATCCAAGTCCTAGTCAGTATATTGACTTTTGGTTAGATCTCTTTAGTTCCACAATAAACACGTCGGCGGGCAAACTCTAATGAACGGCGGACGATTGTTGAACGTCCGCCAAAATCTAAACACTAAACGGACGAGTTACTTGCACGGAGCATTCACTTGATTTACATTCGTGTTTTGTCACGCATCCGAATTTCTTTAAAATTTCGTTTTATTTATTTTTCTTTTATTGATTTGAGCTGAAAGAAAAAAATCGACATTGAAACGTTTTTATTACGAATGTCCGAGTTCGCGTAAATAAAATATTAATAATAATAGCAGAGAGGGAGTCGTAACTCAGTGGAATATGTGGGCGGGTCGTCTGCTTGGATTCATTTCCAAAATTCCGCACTGAGATGTTATTCTTGGACCCTCTAAAACTGTTTTTGTTCATTAACCTTAACATATTTCAAAAAATTAATATTCGCAAACTGTCCAATAAATCCTAAATTATTACTAAAGCTGAAACGTTGAAATTTTTTTAGTTTTAAACCGCACCATTTATTATTTTTGGAGAATATGAAAAAAAATCTAAACTCTATATTAATGTATTTGTAAAAAACTACAATTTACAAGAGAAAACCTTACTCATCTAAGATTTTGGATAAAAAGAATGGTCTCTAATAAAATTTTATATCAACTTATTTGTACTTATCAAGAGGTATGGAAGATTAAAGTAAATAAAAATTAAAGATAATTGCACAAAAACATAAAAAAATTAATATAGAAAACAAATTCCATCAAAGAAATAGAAAGACACACTTATAAATCATAAAATAGTTGACAGATTCGCACAAATTAATTTAAAATCAATTTTTTTAAACAAATACTTGATTTAAAACACTTTTGGGATAAACATTTTCCTCACATTTTGACAATATCTATCCCATCCACCTTCGTACCTTTGTTTCAATCTAAATTCAACTCTAGTCGCTCGATAAATCAACGCCAGAATCGAACACAAAATGTAAATCAACAAACCGGATCCGCACGTAAACGGAGCAAAACTTAGATTCATCAAAATTTCGCCAAAATAATTCGGATGCCGAACGATTCCCCAAAAACCCCCACACAATAATTTTTTTCCTTGAGAAGTTGATATAGTTGATAAACCTGTAAATCAACGAAAATAAAAAAAAAATTATTGCATTAAAAAATTATTAAATTTACTTACCAGCAACATTCGAATGAAACGGATTCACTCTAAACCAATATTTTTGATTCATACTCCCCCGATTTATGATATATCCAGTAAAAAACACCAAACAAACCAATCCCAAAATGTAAGGATTTAATTGTAATCGAGCATCATGTACGTACTTTGGTATTAGCCCATATAAAAATAATGTGCTCATAAAATAAACGTTTGTTAAGTACCCATGTCCTTCGTGTCGCACTTCGAAAGTACTCGCCATAACTTTCTCGTAAAATATCCGGTCAAATATCGTGATATAAGTCATAAAACAAATGGCCAACAAAGAATAATTTAAATTTAATGAGTTTATGTTGTGTAGATTTGGATACAATGCGATGATTTTGTTTATATCGAGACTTTTTGATAAGATTGCTGTTGTTAAGATGCTCTGAAATTAATAAAAAAAAGAGTTAAATAGATTTTAAATCTATAAGTAGAAAAGGTTACTTAAAATTATATTCATTCTTTATAAATGAAGTAAATTGTTTTAGGAATGTTGAAGAAACTAACTTTCTTCCTGAATTTTTCCACTTCTAGGATTTAATTTTGTTTCAATTCAAATACAGGATTTGCTGTACATCAGAAGACTTTTTTTTAGTGAAGGCTTCTATATTCATTGTACTTTTTACATTCATTGTACATTTCTACATTCATTGAGTACTTTACAAATTAATTTGGTAACCTGTATATTTGAATTGAAGTAAAACTAAACCGTAAAGTTTTGGGTTTAACCGTCTTTGACGCACAGCTAAACCCAAAACTTTCCACTTCTAGGTCTAGTGTTAGTTCTAGTTTTATATGAAAAGATCATCTAGCCGTCCTGAAAGACGTATGGCTAAACCCGAATGATTCTAGTTCTAGTGTTAGTTTTAGTTTTACATCAGAAGATCATCTAACTCTAGACCAAGAACTAGAATTATTCGGGTTTAGCCGTCCTGAAAGACGTATGGCTAAACCCAAATGATTCTAGTTCTAGGTCTGGTGCTAGTTTTAGTTTTACAGCAGAAGATCAACTAACTCTAGACCTAGAACTCTAATTATTCTGGTTTAGCCGTTTTGAAAGACGTATGGCTAAACCCGAATGATTCTAGTTCTAGGTCTAGTGTTAGTTCTAGTTTTATAGCAGAAGATCATCTAAATCTAGACTTAGAACTAGAATCATTCGGGTTTAGCCGTATGTCTTTCAAGACGGCTAAACTCGAATGATTCTAGTTCTAGATCTAGTGTTAGTTTTAGTTTTACATCAGAAGATCGTCTAACTCTAGACCTAGAACTCTAATTATTCTGGTTTAGCCGTTTTGAAAGACGTATGGCTAAACCCGAATGATTCTAGTTCTAGGTCTAGTGTTAGTTCTAGTTTTATAGCAGAAGATCATCTAAATCTAGACTTAGAACTAGAATCATTCGGGTTTAGCCGTATGTCTTTCAAGACGGCTAAACTCGAATGATTCTAGTTCTAGGTCTAGTGTTAGTTCTAGTTTTATAGCAGAAGATCATCTAACTCTAGACTTAGAACTAGAATCATTCGGGTTCAGCCGTCTTGAAAGACGTACGGCTAAACCCGAATGATTCTAGTTCTAGGTCTAGTGTTAGTTTTAGTTTTATATCAGAAGATCGTCTAACTCTAGACCTAGAACTAGAATTATTCGGGTTTAGCCGTCCTGAAAGACGTATGGCTAAACCCAAATGATTCTAGTTCTAGGTCTGGTGTTAATTTTAGTTTTACAGCAGATCATCTAACTCTAGACCTAGAACTAGAATCATTCTGGTTTAGCCGTCTTGAAAGGTATACGGCTAAACCCAAATGATTCTAGTTCTAGGTCTAGTGTTAGTTTTAGTTTTACATCAGAAGATCATCTAACTCTAGACCTAGAACTAGAATTATTCGAGTTTAGCCGTCTTGAAGGACGTACGGTTAAACCCGAATGATTTTAGTTCTAGATCTAGTGTTAGTTCTAGTTTTATAGCAGAAGATCATCTAACTCTAGACTTAGAACTAGAATCATTCGGGTTCAGCCGTATTGAAAGACGTACGGCTAAACCCGAATGATTCTAGTTCTAGGTCTAGTGTTAGTTTTAGTTTTACATCAGAAGATCATCTAACCCTAAAATCAGAATCTAGAATCATTCTAATTTAGCCGTCTTGAAAGACGTACGGCTAAACCCGAATGATTCTAGTTCTATGTCTAGTGTTAGTTTTAGTTTTACATCAGAAGATCATCTAACTCTAAACCTAGAACTAGAATTATTCGGGTTTAGCCGTCCTGAAAGACGTATGGCTAAACCCAAATGATTCTAGTTCTAGGTCTGGTGTTAGTTTTACAGCAGAAGATCATCTAACTCTAGACCTAGAACTAGAATCATTCTGGTTTAGCCGTCTTGAAAGGTATACGGCTAAACCCAAATGATTCTAGTTCTAGGTCTAGTGTTAGTTTTACATCAGAAGATCATCTAACTCTAGACTTAGAACTAGAATCATTCGGGTTCAGCCGTCTTGAAAGACGTACGGCTAAACCCGAATGATTCTAGTTCTAGGTCTAGTGTTAGTTTTAGTTTTACATCAGAAGATCATCTAACTCTAGACCTAGAACTAGAATTATTCGAGTTTAGCCGTCTTGAAAGACGTACGGCTAAACCCGAATGATTCTAATTCTAGGTCTAGTGTTAGTTCTAGTTTTATATCAGAAGATCATCTAACTATAGACTTAGAACTACAATCATTTGGGTTTAGCCGTCTTAAAAGACGTACGGCTAAACCCGAATGATTCTAGTTATAGGTCTAGTGTTAGTTTTAGTTTTATATCAGAAGACCTAACTGTAGATCTAGAACTAGAAATATTCAGGTTTAGCTGTACATCTCTCAAGACAGCTAAACCCGAATGATTCTAGTTCTAGATTTAGTGTTAGTTTTATTAATTAACAATAAATAATTAGTAATAAATTAATATTTATATTGGCAAATTTAAATTTTAAGAAAGCTTGTTTAATATCATAAAAGATCAATCAAGCAAATTCCCTAGATTCCCCAAATTTCAATTACAAGTCAAAGTAGACTTCGACCTACAACGTCTCGGTTTACGATGACTGCTACATACGACGATCAATATTGTTGATATATATATATATATATCAACGAAGTTGAGGTCTATATATATATATAGACCTCCCCCGTTATATATATATATATATATAAACAACGGGGGAGGTCTATATATATATATAACGGGGGAGGTCTATATATATATATAGACCTCAACTTCGTTATTTTAAATGGAATGTTATAGTGGAATGTTACGCCATTCAATTATACGTAAAAAAATATGTCGACTTTAATAGCAGTTGTTAGTACCTAGCGTTTTTTGTTTTCGAGTTATTTTGATTTTAAGTGTTTTTTGGCAAATATCACCATGCTCTTTCCAAGCACATATCTCAGCCAACATTAATTCAAAAACGTCTTGCATTGGTACCATAACTCCTCATATGCTGTTAAATAGATTTTCACTTGCTGTGTCAGTATGTCTTATACAGGTTAGTCAAAAATTAAGTTACCGTTTCTCTGTATTTAATTGCGCGAAAGTCGAAAATTTTAAATGGAACGCCCCATATCTCTTTAGCCTATCAAAACGGGAATTTAATTCTCTACAAATTATCTATAAACATTGCTATACATATTTATTATAGTTTTCTTCATATTGAGTATTTTTTGAAAATCCTACACAAAATGCTGGAAGTCGTTCGTGTTTTTATTAGAAGGCTATTACATTTTGACAGTTTTTTGTTTAAATTATTTAAATTATTATTAGTATATATATACAGGTTGTCTCACGTAACTGGTTCATTAGAATATTCTTGGGTTACACTATTCGTAGAGGCTTGAAATTTTGGTATCATCGGTTGTTCATTCCGATCTATTAATTTAAAATATTTTCAAGATGGCCACCTCTTCCGGTCTACCGGAAGTAGACCTCAACTTCGTTATTTTAAATGGAATGCTATAGTTTTTATTACACCATTCAATTATACGTAAGAAAATATGTTGACTTTGATAACAATTGTTGGTACCTACCGTTTTTTTGTTTTCGAGTTATTTTGATTTTAAGTGTTTTTTGGCAAATATCACCATGGTCTTTACAAGCCCATATCTCAGCCAACGTTAATTCAAAAACGTTTTGCATTGGTAAAATAACTCGTCATATGCTGTTAAATAGATTGTCACTTGTTATATCAGTGTACCTTATACAGCGTGGTCAAAAATTGAATTATCGTTTGGCTGTATTCAATTGCGAGAAAGTCGAAAATTTTAAATGGAACGCCCCATATCTTATTAGCCTATCTAAACGGGAATTTAATTCTCTACAAATTATCTATAAACATTGTTATATCTATTTATTATAGTTTTCTTCATATTGAGTATTTTATCGAAATCCTACACAAAATGCTGGAAGCCGTTCATGTTTTTATTAGAAAGCTATGATGTTTTGACAGTTTATTTTTCTTTTAATGTTTAATTTATTTAAATTATCATTGGTATTATTTCTAGAATAATCTGCGATTGAATAAACTTTAGCTTGTTAGCTTTTATTTGCCAAAAATAACCAGCAGAAGAACGCATAAATGAACAATGAAAAACAATAATACGGCGTAATATTCGACGTAATGATGGGTGAGATATTCCTAGAGAGTTCAGTTTATTTATTTGCGGTGCTTTCTTGTAAAATATTATTCATATAAATCGACCGAAGCACCTCTTACCAAAGAATTTGGTAAAGCAATAAAATATGACAAAACATTTATTCTATTACCTTAAGCTGCTGGTGATAGAAATTTATGGTTTCTTGTTACTTTGATCTTTCCAAAACTAAGAGATACGTCTCTTATCCTATCCAAAACTTTATTACATCCGCCATGAATATAAGACGAATTTAAAATATTGGCGTGGGAATAATTGGCCATGATATTCAAAGACATTAACAGCAGTAAGTGATGACACAACTAAGTAATGACAACAATAACATAAACATGGTTGAAAAGCTATCAAAACTCCATGGATTTCATAAGCATACAAACAAGAAGCTTTCCAGCATTGCATGCGTCCATTAATTTCCAAATATGAGGGCAACTACAACAAATAGGCACAGGAAAGTATCTAAATAGTTTGTAGAGAATTAAATTCCTATAATTTATTTTTGTAATTTTAAGTTTTTCATTCTTTTATGTTATTGATTTTAATTTTTGTCATTAAATTGTTGTTTTTCATTGTTTCATTTATTCGGTTTTCTTTTGGTTATTTTTGGTAAATTACAGCTAGCAATCTAAAGTTTATTCAATCGCAGTTCATTGTAGAAATAATACTAATAATAATTTAAATAAATTAAACAAAAAACTGTCAAAATGTCATGGCGTTCTAACAAAAACACAGACGGTTTCTAGCATTTTACCTATGATTTTGATAAATTCCTCAATAGCAAGAAAACTGTAATAAATAGGTACAGGAATATTCATAGATAATTTGTAGAGAATTAAATTCCCTTTCTGATAGGGTATGAAAATATGGGGCGTTCCATTTAAAATTTTTGACTTTCACGCAATTGAATACAGAGAAACGGTAACACAATTTTTGACCAGCCTGTATAAGATATACTGATACAATAAATGACAATCTATTTAGCAGCGTATGAAGAGTTATTGTACCAATGCAAAACGTTTTTGAGTTAACGTTGACTGAGATATGGGCATGTAAAGAGCATGGTAATATTTGCCAAAAAAACACTTAAAATCAAAATAACTCGAAAACAAAAAACGGTAGGCACCAACAACTGTTATCAAAGTCAACATATTTTCTTATGTATAATTGAATGGTGTAATAAAAACTATAGTATTCCATTTAAAATAACGAAGTTGAGGTCTTCTTCCGGTAGACCGGAAGTGACGGCCATCTTGAAAATATTTTAGATTATTAGATCGGAATGAACAACCCATGTCACCAAAATTTCAAGCCTCTACAAATAGTGAAACCTAAAAAAGTTCTAATGAACCAGTTACGTGAGACACCCTGTATATATGTACAAATGGTTCAAATTCGATATCCGAATTTCGAAAACCTTTTACATTACAAAAAGACTCGATTTGCTGCCAGAGGACAGGATACAGCCTCTAGATGATTTGATACAGTTTCTAGAAAAATTTATATTGCTTTCAGAAAACTTGATATGTTTCCAGAAGACTGATACTGCTTTTAGAAGACTTGAAATGTTTCCAAACGACTTACAATGCTTCCCGATAACTTGACATTGCATTTAGAAGACTTGAAATGTTTTGCAGACAACTAACAACACTTCCAGAAGACTTGATGTTGCTATTAGAAAACTTGGGATGTTTCCAGAAGACATGGTATTGCATCTAAAAGACATGATTTGCTGCCAAAAGACTGGGTACTGGCTCTAGATGATTTGATACTGTCTTTGGAAAACTTGATATTACTTTCAGAAGACTTGAAATATTTCCAGAAGACTGATACTGATTCTAAAAAGTTTAAAATGTTTCCGGCTGACTTCACATTTCATTTAGAAGACTTAAAATGCTTCCAGAAGACTTGATATTGCATCTAGAAGACTTGATGCTTGCATCAGGAGACTGGTTACTGCCTCTAGATGATTTGATGTTATTTCTAAAAAACTTGTTATCGCTTTCAGAAGTCTGGAAATATTTCCAGAAAGTTGATACTCCTTCTAAAAGACTAAAAATGTTTCCAAACGATTTGCAATACTTTCAGTAGACTTGCATTGCTTCCAGATGACTTGACATTGCATTTAGAAGACTTGAAATATTTCTAGAAAACTTTATACTATTTTTAGAGGACTTAAAGTGCATTCAGAAGACTTGATTTGCTACCTGGAGACTGGATACTGCCTCTAGATAATTTGATGTTATTTCTAAAAAACTTGTTATTGCTTTCAGAAGTCTTGAAATATTTCCAGAAACTTCATACTACTTCTAGAAGAGTAAAAATGTGTCTAGACGATTTACAATGCTTCCAGAAGACTTGAAATGGTTTTAAAGACCTAATACAACTTTTAGGAAACTTGAAATACTTCGAAATTATTTGAAATGCTGGATATGGTTTCCAGAAAATTTGATACTGCTTCTAGATGCTTTAAAATGCTCCCAATATGTTCGATACTGCCCCTGTAAAACTTAATAGTGCTTCTAGAAGATTTAAAATGGTTACAAAAGTCTCAACATTGCCTCTGGTAAGCTTAATATAGTTTCCAGAAGATTTGAAATGTGTTCAGAAGAGTTGATACTGCCTCTAGAAGACTTGATATTGCTTCTAGAAGACTTGACGTTGTCTCTGTAAAACTTGAAATGCTTCCTTTATTTGATACCGAGCGTATTTTCATTGCAAACCAACAGGCGGTAGAAAAATCGCAATCCCTGCATCCCGGGATTGTTCCTATAATAACCAATTTTTCCGAATCTGGGATTAATATGTCGTTGATCAATGATGGTCAGAAAGTAACGAAAATCTCCAACAAAGAACGAAGTTCATTAATGTAATCATTAATGACAGTGAGTTTCAAATTATGAGAAGGTAGTTTGACTTTTAGATCGGGTCTTATTTGTCATCGAGACATAAATCTTAATAAAGCAGATATTGCTTCCAAAAGACTAGATACTTCCATAGAAAACTTAATACTGCCTATAGAGGACCTGATCCTGCTTAAAAAAGATTTGAAATGTGTCCAGAATACTTCATAGAAATGCTTCCAGACTTGACATTGCCTTTGGAGGACTAGAAATGTTTCCAGAAAATTTCATATTGCTTTTAGATTCGGAATTGATAAAGCAGCAAAAACAGTTTATATATTTCAACAGTTAAATGTCGAACTGTTTTGCTTAAGTTTTTAATCATATATTAAGTTTTACTTATAATGTAGGTTTAGCGATAAACATATATAAAATTTCCTGCTAATTTTTAAATCAAAAATTATTCTTTTAAAAAGCACCCCATGTTTTAAATCACCTTTTGAATTTTTTAAAACATATTATACAGTTTTCAAAATTCTTAAAACAGTTTGTTTTAAACACTTTATTTAAAATATAACAACCCTGATTGAAAGTATTGTTATAATTGTAATATAATAATATTAAAAAGTTAATCAACTTAACCTTTATTTATAAAATTGAAACACTGCCATTAAAAGCCCGAGAGTACGCATCGAGAAAAATGTGCATGCGTCAAATTGCGACCGAAGATTTTAGCTTTAAGAAGTTAAAAGTTGGATAACTCTTGTGACTAAGACAAAAACCGTTTTAGTCATAAGGTGTTGCATGAACAGTACTACTATAACACACTACCTTAACTTTTCACTCTTATGACTATGACTAAAACACGTTGCATGAACCCACCATTACTCTTGTGACTAGGACAAAAACCGTTTTAGTCATAAGATGTTGCATGAACAGTACTACTATAACACGATACCTTAATGGTGGGTTCATGCAACGTGTTTTAGTCTTAGTCGTAGTCATAGTCATAAGAATGAAAAGTTAAGGTAGTGCGTTATAGTAGTACTGTTCATACAACACCTTATGACTAAAACGGTTTTTGTCTTAGTCACAAGAGTTGCCCAACTTTTAACTTCTTAAAGCTGAAACCTTCGGTCGCAATTTAACGCATGCGCGCACTTCTCTTCGTGCCTTTAATGGCAGAGTTTCGTTTTATTTTATAAATAAAGGTTGAGTTGATTAACTTTTTGATTTTATTATATTACAATTATAATAATAATTTCAATCAGCGTTATTATATTTTTAAGAAAGTGTTTAAAACAAATTGTTTGAAGCATTTTTAAAACTGTATGATATGTTTTAAACAGTTAAAGGAGATTTAAAACATGGGTTTTTTTTTAAAAGAATACTTTTGTTTAAAAGTTAGCAGGAAAATAGAACATTTCCTTTATGTATGTTTATTGCCAAACCTACATTATAACTAAAACTTAATATATGATTAAAAAGATCAATCTGCCAGTCAACATTTTGCATTTTGTCTAATAATATTATAGACAAAAAAAAATTAAAATAATAAAATATAATATTACAATATCGTGTTTTTTGCAATGAAAATGTTTTCTGCCAGAAGTTTTAAAAACAATATCAAGTCTTCTGGAAGCAGTATCAAGTCTTTTGGAAGCATTTCAATTTTTCTAAAACCAGTATCAAGTTTTCTGGAAGAACTTCAAGAAGCAGTATTAAATCTTTTAAAGCATTACAAGTATTCTGAACATTTCACGTCCTTTGGAAGCAATATCAGGTTCTTTAGAAACAGTTTTAAATCTGCTATGAGCATATCAAATTTTCTGGAAGCAATTTAAGTCTTTTGTGACTATTACGAGTCATTACATGTCTTCTGGCAGCTACATCAAATCTTCTAAAAGTATTTCATATCGCCTGAGAGCAAGATCAAGTCTTTTCAAATGCAGTATCAAGTCTTCTAGAAGCATTTCAAGTCGTCCAGGGGCAGTAGTAAGTCGTTTGAAGGTAATATCAAGTCTTCTGAAAGTAGTACTAAGTCTTCGAAAACCAGTATGAAAATTTTTGGACGCATTTCTAGTCTTCCAAAGGCAATATAAAATTTTGTGGAAGCATTTCAAGTCTTCTGAAGCATTACAAGTATTCTGGATACATTTCAAATCTTTTGGAAGCAGTATCAGGTCCTCTAGAAGCAGTATTAAGTTTTCTATGGACAGTATCAAGTCTTTTGAAAGCATTGTCACACAGCCTATGCCTATCATAAAAATAAATTAATTTTTATGTTTTGTATTTGTGCGATTTATAAAGCTGTATTCAAGTTAGGGATTACAATTCCGAAGCAAATACACAATTTCGGGATTACATAATATGAGGAAAGGGTTGTCGTTACCGGAATTTCAAAAAGGCTGTACGAAGACGAATACAGTCTTACGCTGTTAAATCATCGAAGTCAAACAATCTTCAAAGGTCTTTTCTAAAGGAGCATAACTTTTTTTAATTTCTTGCTGCATGCATTCTAAAGCAATATCTGCTTTATTAAGATTCATGTCTCGATGACAAATACCTTCAACAGTTACTTTGACCCGATCTAAAAGTCAAACCAACTTCTCATAATTTGAAACTCACTGTCATTAACCCTCGTATTCCGGTGCCTGGGTCTATTTGGACCCAAATAAATTTTTGCGAGAAATTGTAATAAATAGATTTGTCGTTACTCAAGGAGTGCGTTAAGTTAGATCGGCGTCAAACGGACGTCCCGACGAAAAAGCGACGAAAAAATATGTCTCGACCGTTTCTTTACAGCGCCAGGCGTCTGTCTGTGTAAGAGGCTATAGCGACAATACAATTGCCATTAAATTCTTGATTTAGTTCACAGAAGGTGTATTTTAGAGCAACGATCTACATCGAAAAATAAAATGTTTGCTAATTTTGTAAATAATAATGATGATTATAACAATGAAGTGTCTTCTGATGATGAATGTGCGTCATTGACTTTTAGTAATGCAGTACCAGAAGAAGAGGATTATGAAAGTGATGAGTTTAGTGGTGAAAATAGTAATAATATGTCACACTGTAAAGACCAAAATGTTTGTGGACGAACTTGGAGATATATTTCCCCCACAAACAGAGATGCAGAATTTGGTAAATATGATGCTACACTCACAGCAAATTCTGAGGGTGTAGAAAACATGGAACAATGTTTTGATTTATTTATAAATGATGAAATCATGGACATTATAATTACTTATACAAATGAAAAAGCGGTTAAATATTATGAAATGTTTTCAAATAATATATGGAAGCCAGTAGACCGTGTTGAATTGAAGGCATTTTTTGGGATTTTACTAATTACTGGCCGTTTTCGGGAATCACGTGAAAGTAAAAAAGATCTATGGAAGAAAAAGATTGCTTATAGTCGACAAATTTATCGAGCATCTATGTCTCGTGATAGATTTACAAACATTTTACGATTTTTGCGTTTTGACGACTTTCAGACACGAGAAGAAAGAAAAATGACCGATAAGTTGGCAGCTTTGAGAACCATTACAAATATTTTAACAAGAAATTGCAGAGATAATTACCGAGCGTCTAATGTAGGCACTATTGATGAACAATTAGTAACATTTCGAGGAAGATGTCCATTCAAGGTGTATATGCCGAGCAAGCCGGGGAAATATGGCTGAAATTATGGGCCCTATGTGACGCTACTACATATTATTGTTGTAATTTTGAAGTGTATTTAGGAAAATGCGGAAACACACCGGAGAAAGGACAAGGACAACGAGTAGTTAGAGTTCTTTCAGAGTTTTGGAAGGGATCTAATCGAACTATCACAACCGACAATTTTTTTACGGATATCTCACTTGCAGAGGATTTACTCAAAGATAACATATTTATAGTGGGAACAATGCGGAAAAATAGAAAGGATTTACCAAAATCTTTGATAACAATATCCGGAGGAGCTCAATTCTCTTCCGATTTTATATTTTCTGAAAATCTAACACTTGTGTCGTATATCCCAAAACCAAGAAAATGCGTAGTTTTACTTTCGAGCGTTTATCGAGAACATGCTATTTCTGACGAAAATAATAATTACAAACCTAATATTATCAATTATTACAATTCAACAAAAAGTGGAGTGGATGTTTTAGATAAAATTCTAAGAGAATACACTTGCCGGAGATGTACACGACGTTGGCCTCTGTCGCTTTTTTTACATTATATAGATATTGCAGCCTATAATGCATTTGTACTATGGCAACTCAAAAATCCGGATTGGGCAACTGGTAACATAAAATCAAGAAGAAAACAATTTATAGAAAATTTGTCTGAACAGTTAGTTGCTGCAAACATAGATTCTAGAGCTAGAGCATTTGAAACCAATGCAGTAGTATTTTCGAGACACATTGTGGACGCCATCGAAAGTACACGCCGAAAAATAAATAAACAAATGAGTACAACATTAGAAAAACGCTCAAGACATCTTGAGCTTGTGTATTGGAAATGACAATAAATATAAATCAAAATGTGATGTTTGTCATAAATATGTATGTAATATACATTCAACATGTACAAAAAATATTTTGTGTACAAATTGTAATGATTTAGAATAAATATTTTTTATGTAATTTTTTTAAAATTTTATTTTTATGTATTATTTTATATCCCTAATAATAGTTCACCTTTAAAATAAAATAAGTCAAAATCATAATGGCAAAAGCTTCATTTTTTATATTCTACGTAAACAAAAACTGTTCGGGTCTCGGTTGACCCAGGCACCGTCCGCAACGGTTGGCGAAACCTCAGTACTGCGAGGGTTAATGTATATAATACAGTACTTTAGACTGTCATATTGCTTTAACTGATTAAAAGGCTATTTCATCTTCTTTTGCAATCAAGTTGAAGTTTCAATTCTTCTCCATGTTCTTCTTTTACATATTTTTGAAGATCTTTGTTTTTTGTTAGAGATTTTCGATACTTTTTGACCAACATTGATCAACGAAAAAATCCCAGATTCATAAAAATTGGTTATTATGGGAACAATTCCGGGATTCAGGGATTCCGAACTATTTTCTTTTTATTCATATTAAATACTCCAGATTTCTTTTTGTATTACACGACTGTATATATGTTCAAATTTTGCTTTAATGCGCTATGCTTAAATATTGCACGAACCAATACCTTTCTTTACAACTAAAGCTAACGCAAACGGTTAAGACTAAGACTACGACTAAAACACATTGCATGAACCCACCATTAGATAAAATATTTTCTGAGATTGATAAGAATTGATAAATTCATATGATTTTAAGACATTCAAGATGATATTTGCGCCCCATAGCGGTCATCTTAGAAACCGAAAGATAATTTCCAGTATTTTCTCTTAGTCACTTTAGTCATAAATGCTTTTCCTATATAATGAGTAGTGTCTGAGAAACAGCACTTTGCGCGCTTATTTGGTCATCCTGTACATATTTTTATTAATGTTCTTAAAGATTCTTTTAGGTATTTCATTGATAATTAGATATGTAAAACCATTTCATAAGTTATACCATTTGCTTTCTTTAAAAGAATTAATAATTAAAATAAATTATCCCCTTATGAAGTCTTTGAAATGTAACCCCATCATGTCCAGTGCTACCTGTGCATTAATTAATTTTAAACTCTACATGGTGATTTCATTCAGAATTGACTGACAATAAACTAACTCTACAAAGAATTTGTAGGCTTTGAATACATAGTTCAGTACTGTGGTTCATGAACCACGGTACTTTAGTAATCTAGGAACTTTAATTGTATTATGAAAGTAATTTTAAATTTGATAATCAAAAGAACTCCTGTCCTCTTTTTCATTGTCTTTTTCATTCATTGTATATTGAAGATTTTTCCTCCTTATGAGCTTATTCATTAATAAGTGTGATTTAACTAAAATGACATTACTTTTCTATCGAAAAAAGGGCGCTGAACCTAAACTGACCGTTCGGTCACCTCGCAAAAAAATTAAAAACATTAATTTAAAACCTATTTTACTCACCCTTCCAATATAAACCAATCGAATTACATAAATCTTCATGTGAACTCCAAAAATAACGGGAGTAACTTCTTTCCCAATAAAAAAATTATAAATCAAACTGTCCGTGTCCCCCATAATATTAAGCGCACTAACCGGGACATAATGCGCCTTCACAAACAACAAAACCGACAGTAACATTCCAAACAACAACCCCCCCGCGGTTAATTGCAAATAATGCTCGTTGATATAATCAAAAACTCGAAATCTGTACAATTCCAAACCAAAAATTACGCCCATACTAGCAACGAAATTAAAAATTCCGTTTGCAAAAAAGCTCGATGAAGCGAAAATTTTTAATTGACCCTCCGGTTTAGACCCAAACGGAATCATTGAAACGAGAAAATTGATTAATGCGAAAACTCCGAGTCCAAGGTACGAATAAAAATCGTAATAAAACGTGATTTTTGATAAATTTGGGTAACTTTTTAACACAGTGTATTGTGCAATCGTCATCGTCGATAATGGCAAGAAAAAAATTAAGAAAAGAGTTCCCCACATGCCTCCATATTCGATGCGAAATTGCAAATTTGGCTTAAAAATGGGTTCGATCGAGTCGATACGTTTCGATAAAGGGATATCATCTTCATCTGAATACTCGATCAATTTTGATTCACGTTTTGTAAAATAATCTTCCTTTAAATGAACGATTTTGTCGCTTATTATTCCTTTATCGATTTCTTTTGGCGTCATCGACCGAGTTACTCTCATTGATAACCCATCCAAATCTAAATTGCTCAATGCTGATCTTACTGAAGTGATTTCTTTACGTATGCTCGTCCTAGTTCTTCCTCTAATTTGCGTGGAGGGCTTAGGTATTTTAGTTTCAACGTCGGAATCAGTGTCAATATCTAAAATAGGTGTACTTGTGGTTATTTTAGTTATCGAAGGTTCCTTTGTACGGGGTATTCTACTCGGACTTTTTTTACTTGGCGTCCCCCTAGCGGGGCTACGTTTCTTCGTGGGTGTTGTTATCATAGTTTCCGATTTCCTGGAGGGACTTTTACTTTTATTGGCGGCTTTTGGGGTTCTAGCAGGACTCTTTTTCCGCGCCGGGGATCTTGCGGGACGACCTCTACGACTCGCCCGAATCGTTTCCTCTTTGGGGACCCTACCTGACATCTAAAAATATAAATGGAGGTTAGAACGTTTAAAAATAGACGCGAAAGGAATTAATTGACTTAATTAAGTGATTTTTCGCGATTTTTAAACGCTTACCTTTATAAATTGATGAGGAAATTCGTTCGTAAGACATAAAATTGAAGAGTAAAAGGAAAAAGACGCTTATTTTAACGAAGTGACGCTTCTGATCAAAGCACGCTATGATTGTTTCGAAATAACGCGTCCCCATTGGTCCCCAATTACTGTTAGGGTCGAAACAACAACCGAATTTAATTTTTTTAATAAAAAATAAATTAAACCATATTATAATATTATTAAAAAAAAAACATTTTTTATCTTAATAATTATAATCTATTTAACCGATAACAATTTAACCAACAAAATTATAAAGCATTCAAATCAAGTTATACTGTCATTTGGGAGTTGACGTTTAATTTTTGACATCTGACAGTTATCGTTTAATAATCCCAAAAAATGGCTTTAATATTCAGGTACATTTAGTTTTAATTATTAAAATAATCGCCTCATTTAATGATATTATACGATTAATATAGTTAGATTGACCATATTAATTTTATAACCTAAATTTTTTTTTTGATTATGTAAGGCTCCACCAAAACCGACAACTTCTCAAATATGTTGCGGCGAATAAAAGTTTAATTCTTTTGGCTCGACCCATTACGATGAAAGCGCAACCGGCTCCTCCCCAATCTTGTGAGGGTTACGATGAGAGAAACATGAAAATCGGAAGGCCCCTATCACCGCATCTCCTTATTTATAAACCCCAATTAACAGCGATATTATCGATTACTCATAGGGCAACTGGTTAATAACTTAATTTTTTTAATTTAAATTAAATTAATCTTTTTAAATTTTAGGAATGGCGCTTGGTTTTTATTTGATTTGTTTAAGCGTTGGAACAATGTTAACGTCCCATGATCTCATGTATTACATGGCCTCTTTGGAGAATATAAGTTGGTTCACACACTTTATAGGAAAAATGTGTTTTGCTGTACCGATCGCTTACCATTATGTAAATGGGATTCGTCACTTGGCTTGGGATATGGGGAAACTCCTTACTATTAAAGAGGTTTATTCGAGTGGTTATGCCATGCTTGGGATTTCTATGATCGCGGCTGGTGTACTTTCTATGCTTTAATGAAAAAAAAAGAACGGTATTTTTTGTTGATTTTTAAAACCTCGTTTTATTTAAAAATCGGGGGATGTGTGTATAAATAAATAAATTTCATTATTCATTAAACAATTATGTTAATTTATTTTTGGTCATTATGTAATTTATACTTAAAAAAAATAAAGATTAAAAATTTATTCAGGTTTATTATTTTTTATCAAATAATCTGGCTGAATTATATTTTGAGGTTAAATCTGAAATTTTAACAATTTTATTTGAAAGTTTATTAAACAATTTATTTATCAGTTTTAATAAAGTATTTTAATAAAAAACAATAATTATTTACACATAAACTTAAAATTAATATCAAATTCCAATTTTTTTTTAAGAGAGGTATGGCTAAACCTACACTTAGCAGCAGAAGTCTGCGTACAAAAAACTTCTAACACTTTAACTGCAAAAATAAGGGTCATGATCTAATGTGATAAACTTCAATTTTTTTTTATTTTGTGTATTAACTACATATAATTCTATTAACAAAATATGCATCAATAAAACAGAAATATTAGTTACAAAAAAAAGAAGCTAAAAGTTAGAATGGACACGAAAGGAAAGGAAATTGAATTGGGAGAGAGAAAAATTATTGTAAAGTTATGGAAAGAGGGAAAATCTTTTCGAAAAATAGGAGAAACTGTCGGCAGGTCACACTCTTCCATTCAAAGAGTAATTAATAATTATAAAGACACTGAAGATTACCTCTCACGTCCGCTATCTGGTAGACCACCCCTTTTAACAAACCGAGAGAAGCGAAAAATTGTACAGCAGGTTAGAAAAGAACCTGGGCTGACGGCAAAAAAAATAGTAGAAAATGTACAAGAAGAATTTCATAAAACTATCAGCAAAGATACGGTGAGAAGGACGTTAAAAAAAGCTAACTATCACAGTCGCGTTGCACGAAAAAAGCCATTTGTGTCAGAGGTCAATCGTCAGAAGCGGATCGCCTTTGCAAAAAAACTCTTAAGGTGCATGTCCACTAGCAACAAAATTGCGACATTTATTGCGAGATCGAACACAGACACTTGTGTATACACATCTGAGAGTGAACTTGCAAGCGAAATTTAGTTGAAGTGTAGACGACTGTTTCGTTTGTTGCTGACACTTTGTAAGAATTTCCAAACGATCTGGAAAGAAACGAGAGAAAAAAATGGCTGATAAGAAGTCGTGGTCTAAAGAAGAGACATTATCTTTAATTTCTCATTGGGAATTACATCCCGTATTATGGGATGTGAAAAATAAAAATTACAGAAATCGAATAAAAACACAAAATGCATTGAGAACCATAGGAGCTGCGCTAAATACAAATGAGAATGAAATCGGTTGTAAATTGCATAATTTACGAACTCAATTTCATAGCGAATTAAGAAAAATAAAAGCCAACCATAGTGGAGACGGAACGGAAGATAAATATGAAACCAATTGGGAGTTTTTTGAAGCTATAAAGTTTATTCAAGCTGATCATTCCAATAAACAGACTATTGATAATCTTATAAGTACTTTTATTAACTATCATTTTAAATAATACGTATAATGATTTATGAATTTTTATACTAAATAACCGTTTAAAACACTTAACACAATGAGTTAAATAATATATTTATTAGTTCCTAACATTAACTAAAAGAAGTTAATTTAATTTAGATGTTTTGATACTGCCAACGTATTTCTCCTTGTGGGGAAATAAAATAATCTCTAAATTCGTCACGTATCTCTTTAGCATTTGCTGCACAGTTATGAGCATTTCCATGTTCTAAATCTAAAAGATTAGATTGCGACATCCCTGCGGTTCTCCATTCACCCGGTCTGTTATCTGTATCAAAAGTACCTGGTGGTGCATAAAATTTACTACCATGCGACAGCAGAAAATTATGTAGTACACATATTGCTGAGACAATTACTGTGGTTTTCTCAGGGCAAAGTTCAATTGGTTTTCTTAATATACGGAATCTATTAGCAATAAGGCCGAAAGCGTTCTCCACTACTCGTCTTGGCCGGAATAGGCGATAGTTAAATACTCGGTTATGCGCCCGTTGACCTCGAAATGGATATGGTTTTAATAAATAAGGTTTCATCGCAAAGGCATCATCACACACTATGATGTAAGGTACCGACATTTCCCGTCCAGGTAAACTTTGGACAATTGGAAAATTTAAAGTGTTATTTTTCAAAGCACGTGACAAATTGCAGTTATTAAATACACCTCCATCTGATATCCTTCCGTTACATCCAATATCCACATACAAAAATTTATAAGTTGCGTCAACTAATGCCATTAATACGATGCTGTGAAATCCTTTGTAATTATAGAAATTGCTGCCACTATTTGAAGGAGCTTGCATCATTATGTGCTTCCCGTCTATTGCTCCTACACAATGCGGAAAATTCCATAACTTTTCAAAAAGTTCTGCGTGTTGAAGCCATTCTTGGGGTGTCTTTGGGGTCTGAAATATAGTTAGCAAATCAAAAACATTTTTAAAGTTATACTTATTTATATGTACATATAAAGTATTGGTTTAGAGATAAAACTAAATGCGAACTGGCTGTATATTTCTAGGAAGAAGAGGACGAATCAAAAAATGCGGAGGCGATTGTTAATGTAAACCAGAATCCTGACAACATGAAAAAGAAAAGGGTAAAACAAAAGGATAACAGTCAATTAAAGGAGGATGATCTTTTAAATAAAGCAATGAAAATAATCGATAAACCAGCCGATGAATTTCAAATATTTGGAGATTTTGTGGCTTGTGAATTAAGAAATTTACAGAATCGAGAAAATCAACAAAGGTTAAAACGTATGATTTAACGTGCAATACTAGAAGTAGCTGAACAAGATACTTCTCGCCCTTCCTCGACTGTATCTTATTATTCAAGTTTTGTCTCTAGTCCTACTGATCAAGGTATGAATAATCTAAAAAAATTTCATGTCATGTCATACTATTTACCTTCATATATGTATTTTTTAGACCCTCAACGAGCGCCTCACAACACTCAGGTATTATACGAGCAATCGTACACACTGGTATCCGAAACAGATACATCAACGAATGATATGAATCTCCTACAAATATTATAATGTTATTCTTATTTAAGTAATCTTTAATAAATAATTACGTATAACTGTTACTTCAATTGAAAACCTACCTGTTGCTAAGAACCTCAGTGTCACACACAGACGCTCTCGCGCAGTGATGGCACAACGCATTTTGGTATCTTGCTTCGTAATGGTGGGTCCTACAATTTCCAAAACATGCTCAAAATCAGTAGCTGTCATTCGAAAGAAATTATCAAGTTGGCAAGGATCTTCCGACTTTAATTCCGACAACAGCGTTTCATAAATTCCAAGATCGCATCTCCGTAATATCCAGTTCCTTACCCACATTTTTCTTTTTTTCTTCTTTTGTTGTAATAAATGAATTACAATATATGCAGCACTACATTTAATTTGATATACCATTTTAGTATAACTAGTATAAATCTAAATAATCAAGAAGTCTACTTTACGTTATTATAGTTCTGATATTTTTTTTATAATGTAAACACATCCTACACTTTGCAAGCAATAACTCCCGAGATCAATTTCAGAATTTAATTGCGGAGAGTAACTTTCTCCGTTGTGAAAAAGTTGCGTCTAGTGGATACACTTTTCTATCAAAACTTCTGGAAGTAGTATCAAGTTTTCTAGAAGCATTTACTTTAAATGTTTTGGTTGTGGGCAATTGGGTCACAAGAAAATGGAGTGTAAGAACAAGAAAAATGTTTTTAGAGGTAGAGGAAGAAATTTCAGTGGTTATAGAGGTAATCGAAGAACTAGAGGAGGAAGTAATCATGCAAATACAGCAGAAAGAGAAGTGAGCTTTGTTGC
Source organism: Onthophagus sagittarius (assembly GCA_036711965.1). Taxonomy (NCBI): domain Eukaryota; kingdom Metazoa; phylum Arthropoda; class Insecta; order Coleoptera; family Scarabaeidae; genus Onthophagus; species Onthophagus sagittarius. Next base: position 19,190,911 of record JASERS010000010.1, on the reverse strand, counting down.
ATACAATTGTAAAATGGAAGAATTTAAGAGTACATTCATAATTGACTCAGGAGCCACAGAACATATGGTGAATGAAAATATGGAGAAATATTTAATAGAATTAGAACAATTGGATAGAACAGTAGAAATAAAAATTGTAAATGGTGAAACATTAAAAGCTACAGAAATGGGAAAAATCAGAGAAATGAATAATAATAAATGGATAAATATGAAAGTTTTAATGGTAAATGGAATCAAGCATAATGTATTGTCAGTAAATAGGCTAGTTGAAAATCAATATGAGGTTCTATTCAGTAAAAATAAGGTAACAATAAAAGGAAATGGTAACAAAATAATTGGAAAGAAATTTGGAAAATTATTCACTATAGATTTAAAATTTGATCAAGATAGGAAAGCACTAACTGCTAATATGAATCAAGAAGATATTTGGCATAGAAGACTTGGATATCTTAATAAAAGGGGTTTACGTATTTTAAAATTATATACCAATAAGTAAAAATCGTTGCAGTGTCTGTATAGAAGGAAAAGGAACGAGGTTGCCGTTTACAAGACAATACAAAACCACTAAAGAAATTGTAGAATTGCTACATTCGTATATATATGGACCAATTAACCCGATAACCAGAGAAGGGTATAAACGCTTCCAACTGATTTTGGATGATTATTCGCATTTTGGAATGGTTTATTTGTTAAAAAATAAAAATGAAGCAGTCAGAATTTGATTAATGTTATAAAGTTAATAAAAACTCTGAAAAATAAAAAAACAAAACAAATTAGAATGGATAATGGGGGAGAATTTTTAACTTCAAAATTTAAACAATATTGTGAAAATAAAGAAATTGATAGACAATATACTGTACCATACACTCCACAACAGAATGGAAAAGTAGAAAGAATTAATCGAACGATAATAATTTAACCATAAATTTGGAATGGTAATAATAATTTACAGAAATTAAAAGTATTTGGGAATAAAGTGTGGTATACAATAATGCCAAAAATGAACAAACTAGAACCGAGAGCAAAGACAGGAAGATTAGTTGGATACTGTACAGGCGGTTATAGAGTATGGGGTCCACAAGAAGACAGAATAATAGTTTCAAGGGATATAATATGTGATGAAGATGATGTAAGACATGAAAGACAAAAAGAAGAAAACAAGGTACAGAAGAATTTAAAAAGCAAAGAAGAAAATAGAGACGAGGAAGAAATAGAAAAGAATGGAGGCCCTACGAACATGAGGATGGAGATGATGAGGAAGATGAACCAGGAATTGAAAAGATTACTGAAACCAGAACAGGGAGAAAAATAAAGAAACCAGATTACTTGAGTGAATATGAATTATATACAGCTTATTGTATGTATGTAAATAATGAAGAACCTGATAGTTTTAATGAAGCAATAAAAGACAAAGAATGGAGGGACGCCATAAAAAAGGAAATATATTCTTTAGAAGAACTACAAACTTGGGAAGAAATAATATTACCAGACGAGAAAAAGGCTATAGAAAATAAATGGATTTTTAAAACGAAAGAAGATGGTACAAGAAAGGCAAGATTAGTAGCTAAGGGATTCCAACTAGGAGAAAACGATATATTGAAACCATTATATGCACCAGTCGCAAGAATAACAACAATTAGAATAATGTTGGCACATGCTGTACAGAAAGGTTGGAATGTCAAACAGTTAGACATTCCATCAGCATTTTTAAACGGCGAATTGGACAGTGAAATATATATAAAGAAACCAGAAGGTTGTAAAGCAGAAACGAAACATCTAAAATTGAGAAGAGCATTATACGGATTGAAGGAATCACCCAGAATTTAGAACAAGACGTTAAATGATTTTGCTTTTAGGAATAATTTAATGAGATCGGGGCATGATTGTTGTTTGTATTACAATGATAAAATTAGGCTTATAGTATATGTTGACGATTTAATAAGAACTGGAGAAACGGATCAAATGGAGAAATTAATTGAACAGTTGAAGAAACAATTTAAAGCAAAAGATTTGGGAAAAACAGAACAAAAATAATAAAAAAAAGTATTGAAGAAGTTTGGGATGGAAGAATCAATACCTATAAAAACACCAATGGAAGTGAATTTTAGTTTAAATCCAGATGAAAAAATAATAACAGTACCATATAAGCAATTTATAGGAAGTTTAATGTATATTTCTATAACAACCAGGCCAGTTATAATGTTTGCAGTCTTATATCTAAGTAGGGTCATGGATAAACCAACAACACAAACATGGAAAGCAGCTAAGCGTATTTTAAGATACCTAAACGGAACAAAAGAATTGGGGCTTACATATAAGAGAAATAATAATGATTATATACTTGGATTTACAGACTCTGATTGGGCAACTGATAAGAAAGACAGACGAAGTGTTAGTGGTGGTGTGCTATTTTATGGAAACTAAAGCAAGCGTAGTTAGCCGTGCGTCTTTAGACGCACGGCCAAATCTGAATCAATCAGTCTTCAAATCAAATCTGAAATAATTTCTAGTACTAGGTCTAGTGTTAATTCTAGTTTTAATTTCCATTCACTACTTGATTATTGGTTCTAGTGCTAAGTCTAGTGTTACTTCTAAAGTTAAGTAGATCTGGGTTAGGCTCCATCTTAAGAGAGGTACGACTCAACTTAAATACACTAATGCTAAGTCTTAAATTGTTCTATACTTGTATCAAAGTTAAACTAGGACTAACACTAGACCTAGTACTAGAAAGTCTTCAGACTCACGGCTAAACCTAAATCTTTCTAGTACTAGGTCTAGTGTTAGTTCTAGTTTTACTTTGATATAAATATACAATAATTTAAGAGTGAATAACAACTAAAAATGGAGAGAACACTAATGCTAGAGCTGATGATAGAGCTAGAATGAAATGTATTTAAGTTGAGTCATACCTTATGTGACCATACGTCCCGTTTTAAACGGGATTGTCCCGTTCTTCTGTTAGTAGTCCCATCGTCCCGAATAAACTCTAAAACGTCCCGTTTTCATAATCAGATAAGTGCATAAATCTCATTAAGTATCTAGCTGTATTTACACACTTTTTTTATTGGTAATATTTCGCTTCTTTGTTTGCGAGACTTATATCAAACATGCCTAAATGTAAGTGTATATTTTTTTGAAATTTGAAGGGGGGTAAATAGAAAAAGTGTAAACAATATTTATACAAAACCGAGCACATTGTTGGAACAAGAACTAACAGGGATTGGCTGTGAAGCTCATAATGTCCACAAAGCAATTAAAACTGCCGATTGCTTACCAATTTATTTAGAATGCATTATTGTCAAAATTTACTTTTTTAATATTTATTATGTACGCATTGAAACTGTAAAATAATTTTATGACTTGATAGGCACAGAGTACAAAACAATGTTGGGTTACAATAAATCTAAATGGCCTGTACTTGAATAGTGCTTAAAATGTTTGTGAGATTAGAAAACTATTTTAGATTGCTAATCTAAGAAAATAGTCTTCTAATAAACATTCATTCTATTATTTTTTTAATAATAATAGAATTTAATTATATTGAAGTTGTTTTTTGGCAATCCCAGCTCCGAATGCTGGTTATATTTTGTGCACGCCCAAAACGTTGGTTTTCACCAAGCCGCTTTAAATACCGAAGGACAAAATATATCATCAATGGATGTGAATATAACAAACCGTTTAAAAGATAACTTGTCTTTAGAAAAAAATCACTTTACTAGAAAAAAGTAGTATGGACTCAGCATTTTTGATAGAAATGCTCTTCAATGTTTTGGAATTAAATGTCTTTCTCTGCAGATAAAACGAATAGTTTTTTCCAATTAGCGAATCTCTTACCAATTCGGATTACAAGGGACATAATGCAAATTTTACGTTTTAAATTTTGTTCAGATTACCACGGAATTCGGATTTGGGATTGTAGGAATTAGCAACGCTTTACTGTACTTCTATAACTATATAATAAGATGCAGTTGTAATGCCTAAAACGGATTGGCTTGCACTCTCCAAAAACAGTCTGATAAAACAAGCAAAGTTTTACAAGCAGTATCTACTCTTTAAGTGGCGGTTTTTAAACTTTTTTCAATTTTTTTGTCAGTATTTAAGTTTTAGCAGATATGATGATATTGTATTTTGCCAACAGTTTTTAATATTTGGGATGGAAAATTAAATTTTATTAACAGTCCTTCGTTTTTTACCATAAAAGTGTCTTCTGCCAGCAGTATTTAACGTTTAATTAACAGTTTATGGACTTCTTACGTAAAGGTTGTGCATTTTGTTCAATAGTATTCAATATTTTCAAAGCATAGTTAATTGGTTTATCAACAGTATCCAGTTTTTACAAACAGTTTTACAAGTAGTATCAAGTTCTTTGGAAGTATTTCAAGTCTTTCAAGGGCAGTATCAAATTTTCTGGAAGTAGCATCAAGTTTTCTAAAAGCATTTCAAGTATTTTGGAAGCAATAACAAGCCATCTAGAAGCAGTTCAAATCTTCTGGAAGCAATATCATGTCTTCTAGAAGCATTTTAAATCTTCGAGAAGTAATATCAAAACTTCTGGAAGTAGTATCAGGTTTTCTAGAAGCATTCCAAGTCTTCTAAAATCATTTCAAGTCTTCTGCGAGCATTTCAACTCTTTTGAAAGTAATAACAAGCCATCTAGTAGTTCAAATCTTCTGAAAGGAATATCAAATTTTCTAGAAGCATTTCAAATCCTATGAAAGCAGTATCAAGTTTTCTAAAAGCATCTCAAGTCTTCTGGAAGCTTTTCAAGTCTCCTTGAATCAGTATTAAGTTTTCTATAAGCAATATTAAGTCCTCTGGAAGTAGTGTCAAGCTTTCTAGAAACATTCTAAGTCTTCTAAAAGTATTTCAAGTCGTCTGAGATCATTTCAAGTCTTCTGAAAGCAATATCAAGACTTCTAGCAGCAATAACAAGTCTTCTAGAAGCATTGCAAGTCTTTAGGAAACGGTATTAAATTTTGTAGAAGCTGTATCAAGTCTAACTTAAAACCAAATTTTAATTATTTCAGACTGCACCTGATTATCTACAAAAGTACCTAGATTTGTCCCGTTTTCAGTCGAAATAAAAACAGTCACGTTAGTCATACCTCTCTTAAGATGAAGCCTAACCCAGATCTATTCAGCTTTAGAAGTAACACTGGACTTAACACTAGAACCAACAATCAAGCACTGAATGGAAACTAAAACTAGAACTAACACTAGACCTAGTACTAGAAAGATTCAGGTTTAGCTGAAGACGCACAGCTAAACCGAAATTTTCTAGTACTAGGTCTAGTGTTAGTTCTAGTTTTAATTTCCATTCGGTGCTTAATTGTTGTAAATTCTTCAAGGTGCTTAATTAATTTTTAATTAATTAAGTACTTACTATTTGAGTGTTTACCTTATTCCGGGGCAAACACAAAGATAGATACCCAAATTATAAATCATCACTTAATAAAAAACGCTGAATTTCATTAAAATATATTGTAATTATTACTAAATATGCAATAAAAACTCAATAAATATTCTTTTTATAAATAATTTATCCTCAAAATAGTAATTTTCCTTTTTTAAGATTGGTACGATTAGTACTAAAAACACTAAGCATCTTTGACGTTTGTCAACTTATCAACTTAATTTATTCGTAATATCATATTTTGTACAAATTTAAATTAATAAAATAGAAATGCCTTGTTGGTATTACGACAAAAAAGAATTAAAAAACACCCCATCATCTCAAGACGGAATAGATTACGATATGGAAGTGAGATATCGAAAAGAAGGTAACATAACCTCAAACCTCCCCCAAAATTTATTAAATTTAATTCCCATTTTGTAGGCGCCCGGTTTATAATGAGTTTAGGTACGAAAATGGATTTGGGTTATAACACAACAGCAACGGGGGTGGTATATTTCCATCGATTTTACATGTTTCATTCATTTCGTCAATTTCCCCGATATGTAACCGCTTGTTGCTGTTTATTCTTGGCTGGAAAGGTTGAAGAAACCCCTAAAAAATGTAAAGATATTATAAAAACAGCGCGTGGTTTATTATCGGACCAAAAATTCGCCCAATTTGGGGCTGACCCGAAAGAGGAGGTTATGACGTTAGAAAGGATTTTATTGCAAACCATTAAATTTGATTTGCAAGTTGAGCATCCGTATGGGTATTTAATTAAGTATGCTAAATGTTTGAAGGGGGATAAATCGAAATTGGAGAAAATGGTACAAATGGCTTGGACGTTTGTAAATGATAGTTTATGTACAACTTTAGCTATTCAATGGGAACCTGAAATAATTGCGGTTGCGTTAATGTATTTAGCCGGGAAGTTAAGTCAATTTGAAGTTATGGATTGGACGGGGAGAACTCCAAAACACCTTCGTTGGTGGGATATGTTTGTGGAGGATGTTACGATGGATTTATTAGAAGATATTTGTCATCAAGTTCTTGATTTGTATTCGCAAACGAGTAATCAAGTTCCTGATAGCCCCCCATTGGCACCTCGAGCGCCTAATCAACCTCAACAACCTGTAACTCCTTTAAAACCGACGAATGGGCAAGAAAAAACGGAACCAACACCTCCCCCTATTAATCCACCACCTCCAGATATCCCTCCACCATTTCCATTTGGTGCAATGCCACCTACTGAACCGTATAATCCTTATCCATTTGCTGCACCACCACCCCCCGGCCCACCTCCACCACACATTGCTGCTCCTCCTCCGATTGGAGTTTTCCCACCGTTTGGGGGACCACCAGGACATTTTCCACCACCAATGCCGCCAAATCCACCAAACAACTTTTATACACCTCCTCCGAATACTGGAGCACCACCACCGAATATGAGGCCCCCTTATTATAATTCATAGATATATTATTAATTGTGTTGATTTAATTTTTGAATTTTGAATAAAGTTTTTTTAATAAAATTGGTTTTTTTAATAATGCTTTGGGAGACTTGATATAGTTTCTAGAAGTATTGATATTGCCTTCAGAGGATTTGATATTACTTCTTGTAGAGTTAAAATGCTTTCAGAAGGCTTGATATTGCATTTGGGAGAGATAAAATGCTTCAAGAAGAGTTGATATTGCTTCTGGAAGAGTTGAAATGTTTCTAGAAGAGTTGATATTGCTTCTGGAAGAGTTGAAATGCTTCCAGAAGAATTGATATTGTATTTAGAAGACTTAATATTGCTGCCAGAAGATGTGAAAAGTTCCTGGAATACTTGTAATGCTTGCTGAAGACTTGATTTTGCCTTTGGAAGATTTGAAATATTTCCAGAAGACTTGATACTGCTTCTAGACTACTTGAAATGCTTTAAGAAAACTTGATATTGCCTATAAATATCTATAAACTCCATAAATATCCACCAAACAACTTTTATACACCTCCTCCAAATACTGGAGCACCACCACCGAATATGAGGCCCCCTTATTATAATTCATAGATATATTATTAATTGTGTTGATATAATTTTTGAATTTTGAATAAAGTTTTTTTAATAATGCTTTGGGAGACTTGATATAGTTTCTAGAAGTATTGATATTGCTTCCAGAGGATTTGATATTACCTCTTGAAGTGTTAAAATGCTTTCAGAAGGCTTGAAATTGCATTTGGGAGAGTTGAAATGCTTCAAGAAGAGTTGATACTGCTTCTGGAAGAGTTGAAATGCTTCCAGAAGAGTTGATATTGCATTTAGAAGACTTAATATTGCTGTCAGAATATGTGAAAAGTTTCCGGAATACTTGTAATGCTTCGGAAGACTTGATATTGCCTTTGGAAGATTTGAAATATTTCCAGAAGACTTAATACTGCTTCTAGACTACTTGAAATGCTTCCGGAAAACTTGATATTGCCTTTGGAAGATTTGAAATATTTCCAAAAGACTTAATACTGCTTCTAGACTACTTGAAATGCTTCCGGAAAACTTGATATTGCCTCTGGAAGATGTTAAATATGTTCAGAAGATTTGATACTGCTTCTAGAAGTTCTGATATTGCTTCCAGAATATTAGAAATGTTTCCTGAATATTTGTAATGCTTCGGAAGACTTGATATAGTTTCTAGAAGTATTGATATTGCTTCCAGAAGATTTGATATTGCCTATAAATATCTATAAACTCCATAAATATCCATCAAACAACTTTTATACACCTCCAAATACTGGAGCACCACCACCGAATATGAGGCCCCCCTTATTATAATTCATAGATATATTATTATTTGTGTTAATTTAATTTTTGAATTTTGAATAAAGTTTTTTTAATAAAATTAATGCTAATTAAAAGATTTATTTGATTTATAATAATTTAATTTAAATTAAAAAATTAAAATTAAATTAAAAAATTTATGAAATAGGCGTGAAGTTAGGTGTGAGTCAAAACAACTCCTATAAATATTTAAATCTCTTTATTTATTAACTTAAATTAATAATATTAATTAATAAATAAAATTGAGTGAAAATTCGCGATTAATTATAATAATTAACTAAATTAATTTATTATTTTTTTGTATTTTCCAACATTTGTATTGACTAAAAAGTGCGATTGGTAGCACTGAAATGCCAATTTCCGGCTGTCAGATTCTCTTTTAGCATCGTGTCATGGTGGAGTAGACGTAAGTTGAACTTTTATTTAATTTTACTACTTTAATTTCATAATTGTAATCATAAAACTTGATAAAAGCATTAAATTAAAGTTTCATTAATCCTGAAACATAAAATTTCGGGCCAATTTCGCGATATTTTTCCGTATTTCGCAACATAAACATACGCATGGTGTGTAGAGGTTATGTTGAATTTTAATCTAAATTCCTTTTAATTTAATAAGTAGTGATTTGAATCGTTTGAATATGACTGTTTAGTCATTGTAAATCCCAAGGTAAGTAAAATTGAGTTGTTTTGGTCATATTCAAGCGTTGTTTGAATCGCTTTGAATATGATTGATCACCAATTTTTTTTTTCTAATTTAATTCTTTAGTAATTCAAAATGCCACAAAACGAGTACATTGAGCGTCATCGTAAACTCCACGGACGTCGTTTGGATTATGAGGAACGTAAGAGGAAACGAGAGGCGCGCGAGCCCCATAAACGGGCCCAAACTGCCAAAACACTCAGAGGAATCAAAGCAAAGATTTTCAATAAAGAAAGACGGAATGAGAAGATTCAAATGAAAAAGAAAATTAAAGCTCACGAAGAGAAGAAGATTAAGAAGTCGTCGGAGAAAGTTTCGGAGGGGGCCGTTCCTGTTTATTTATTAGACAGAGATGTTCAACAAAGAGCCAAAGTTTTATCAAACATGATTAAACAAAAAAGGAAAGAAAAAGCTGGAAAATGGGACGTTCCAATTCCGAAAGTTAGGGCCCAAGCGGATTCTGAAGTTTTAAGGGTGGTAACATCAGGAAAAACGAAACGAAAAGCTTGGAAAAGGATGGTTACTAAAGTGACGTTTGTGGGGGAGGGATTTACAAGGAAACCCCCGAAATTTGAACGTTTCATTCGACCCATGGCGCTTAGGTTTAAAAAGGCTCATGTGACTCATCCGGAATTAAAAGCTACGTTTCATTTACCGATTATTGGGGTTAAAAAGAATCCTTCTTCAGCAATGTTTACTAGTTTAGGGGTTATTACTAAGGGCACTGTTATTGAAGTTAATATTTCCGAATTGGGGTTGGTTACGCAAGCTGGGAAAGTTGTTTGGGGTAAATATGCGCAAGTTACAAATAATCCAGAAAATGATGGATGTATAAATGCTGTATTATTGGTTTGAATTAATAAAAGAAGTTTTTAATATGATTTCGTTGTTTAAATATGCCATCGTAGTTATCCTATTTAATTAAAAATATTAAAAAATCCAATGCTCGTTAGTGGTTGATTTCTTTTTCGATGTGTTAACCACCTCCATAACATTGGTAAAAAATATCTGATTCATTTTTGATTGTGTTTATGAAATTTTTTTGTGTGAACCTTTAAGATGTCTCAAACATAGATTTGATTATTAATTAATAATTAATTATATTATTTCATTTTGTGTTACAATGCAAATTTTAATTTAATTTTGTCTTCAGATTAATCTATCTCCACAAAAATGCAGATCTTCGTTAAAACTTTAACTGGTAAGACCATAACTCTTGAGGTCGAGCCTTCCGATACCATCGAAAATGTTAAGGCTAAGATCCAAGATAAAGAGGGAATCCCCCCGGATCAACAGCGTTTAATTTTCGCGGGGAAACAACTCGAAGATGGGCGCACTCTCTCCGATTATAATATTCAGAAAGAATCGACGTTGCATTTAGTTCTAAGATTGCGCGGTGGGGCTAAGAAACGTAAGAAGAAGAATTATTCCACTCCAAAAAAGATTAAGCATAAGAAGAAGAAGGTTAAGTTGCCCGTGTTGAGATTTTACAAGGTATTTTTATTTAATTTGTTTTGATTTTTTTAAAATTTAATTTAAATTTTGTTGTTAGGTGGATGATAATGGAAAAATCCATAGATTGAGGAGAGAGTGTCCAAATGAACAGTGTGGGGCTGGATGCTTCATGGCTGCCATGGAGGATCGCCATTACTGTGGGAAGTGTGGATATACTCTGGTTTTCGCCAAGCCGGAGGATAAATAAGAACGTTTTTCTTTAAGATTATGTAAAATGTATTTTTAAAAATTTGACTTGTTGGGAATAAACTTGACAGGTAGAACATTTTTGTGTTTTAATCTTCCATATTTCCTTGCTAATTACTAATTGGAGCATCTACTCACTGAAAATGAAATCAATTTTGAGATATCTCAATTAGTTCTTGAGATATAAGCTGTTAAACTTAATTGGGATTTTTCCAATATTTTGAGTAAATTTAAAAATTCTTGAATAATCGATTTTTTTTTTGAAAATTGTTACGAAATTACTTTCAGTTACTAAATAGAGTATCTACTTTCCGAAAATAAAATCAATTTTGAGATATTTCACTCAGTTCTTGAGATATAAGCTGCTGAACTTAATTGGGATTTTCCAATATTTTGAGTAAATTTAAAAATTCTTGAATAATCGATTTTTTTTTTTGAAAATTGTTACGAAATTACTTTCAATTACTAAATAGAGTATCTACTTTCCGAAAATAAAATCAATTTTGAGATATTTCACTCAGTTCTTGAGATATAAGCTGCTGAACTTAATTGGGATTTTCCAATATTTTGAGTAAACTTAAAAATTCTTGAAAAATCGATTTTTTTTAAATTGTTATGAAACACTTTCCATTACCAATTGGAGCATCTATTTTCTGAAAATGAAATCAATTTTGAGATATCTCACTTAATTCTTGAGATATAAGCTTCTGAACTTAATTAGGATTTTTCAACAATTTGAATAAATTTAAAAATTCTTGAATAATCGATTTTTTTTTGAAAATTGTTACGAAATTACTTTCAATTACTAAATAGAGTATCTACTTTCTGAAAATAAAATCAATTTTGAAATATCTCATTTAGTTCTTGAGATATAAGCTACTGAACTTAATTGGGATTTTTCCAATATTTTGAGTAAATTTAAAAATTCTTGAATAATCGATTTTTTAAGAAAATTGTTACGAAATTGCTATCAGTTACTAATTGAAGCATCTACTTTCTGAAAACGAAATCAATTTCGAGATATCTCACTTGGTTCTTAAGATATAAGCTGCTGAACTTAAATGGGATTTTCCAATATTTTGAGTAAACTTAAAAATTCTTGAAAAATCGATTTTTTTTAAATTGTTATGAAACACTTTCCATTACCAATTGGAGCATCTATTTTCTGAAAATGAAATCAATTTTGAGATATCTCACTTAATTCTTGAGATATAAGCTTCTGAACTTAATTAGGATTTTTCAACAATTTGAATAAATTTAAAAATTCTTGAATAATCGATTTTTTAAGAAAATTGTTACGAAATTGCTATCAGTTACTAATTGAAGCATCTACTTTCTGAAAATGAAGTCAATCGAGATATCTCACTTGGTTCTTAAAATATAAGCTGCTGAACTTACTTGGGATTTTCCAATATTTTGAGTAAACTTAAAAATTCTTGAAAAATCGATTTTTTTTTAATTGTTATGAAACACTTTCCATTACCAATTGGAGCATCTATTTTCTGAAAATGAAATCAATTTTGAGATATCTCACTTAATTCTTGAGATATAAGCTTCTGAACTTAATTAGGATTTTTCAACATTTTGAATAAATTAATTAATAATTAATTAATTAAAATAAATTGAATGAAGTCAATTTTGAGATATCTTTCTTAGTTCTTGAGATATAAGTTGCTGAACTTAATTAAGATTTTTCAATATTTTGAATAAACTTAAAAATTCTTGAAAAATTGTTTTTTTTTTTTAAATTGTTATGAAATACATTCCATTACCAATTGGAGCATCTACTGTCTGAAAATGAAATCAATTTTGAGATATTTTTCTTAGTTCTTGAGATATAAGCTGCTGAACTTAATTAGGATTTTTCAATATTCTGAATAAATTTAAAAATTCTTGAATAATCGATTTTTTTTGAAAATTGTTACGAAATTACTTTCAGTTACTAAATAGAGTATCTACTTTCTGAAAATGAAGTCAATGTCAAGAAATCTCACTTGGTTCTTAAGATATAAGATGCTGAACTTAATTGGGATTTTCCAATACTTTGAGTAAACTTAAAAATTCTTAAAAAATAGATTTTCTTTTTGAAAATTGTTACGAAATTACTTTCAATTACTAAATAAAGTATCTACTTTCTGAAAATGAGGTCCATTTTGAGATATCTCACTTGGTTCTTAAGATATAAGCTGCTGAACTTAATTGGGATTTTCCAATATTTTGAGTAAACTTAAAAATTCTTGAAAAATCGATTTTTTTCGAAAATTGTTATGAAATACTTTCCATTACCAATTGGAGCATCTACTTTCTGTAAATGAAGGCAATTTCGAGATATCTCACTTGGTTCTTAAGATATAAGCTGCTGACCTTAATTGGGATTTTTCCAATATTTTGAGTAAACTTAAAAATTCTTTAATAATTGATTTTTAAGAAAATTGTTACAAAGTTGCTATTAGTTACTAATTGAAGCATCTACTTTCTGAAAATGAAGCCAATTTCGAGATATCTCACTTGGTTCTTAATCTATAAGCTGGTGAACTTAATTGGGATTTCCCAAAATTTTGAGCAAATTTAAAAATTCTTGAAAAATCGATTTTTTTTTTGAAAATTGTTAGGAAATACTTTCCATTACCAATTGGAGCATCTACTTTCTGAAAATAAAATCATTTTTGAGATATCTCACTTAGTTCTTGAGATATAAGCTGCTAAACTTAATTGGGATTTTTCCAATATTTTGAGTAAACTTTAAAATTCTTGAATAATCGATTTTTTAAGAAAATTGTTACAAAATTGCTTTCAATTGCTAATTAGAGCATCTACTTTCTGAAAATAAAATCAATTTTGAGATATTTCACTTAGTTCTTGAGATATAAGCTGCTAAACTTAATGTAGATTTTTCCAATATTTTGAGTTAACTTTAAAATTCTTGAATAGTCGATTTTTTAAGAAAATTGTTACGAAGTTGCTATTAGTTACTAATTGAAGCATCTATTTTCTGAAAATGAAGTCAATTTCGAGATATCTCACTTGGATCTTAAGATATAAGCTGCTGAACTTAATTGGGATTTTTCAATATCTTGAGTAAACTTGAAAATTCTTGAAAAATCGATTCTTTTTTCAAAATTGTTATTAAATACTTTCCATTACCAATTGGAGCATCTACTTTCTGAAAATGAAATCAATTTTGAGATATCTCACTTAGTTCTTGAGATATAAGCTGCTAAACTTAATGTAGATTTTTCCAATATTTTGAGTTAACTTTAAAATTCTTGAATAGTCGATTTTTTAAGAAAATTGTTACGAAGTTGCTATTAGTTACTAATTGAAGCATCTATTTTCTGAAAATGAAGTCAATTTCGAGATATCTCACTTGGATCTTAAGATATAAGCTGCTGAACTTAATTGGGATTTTCCAATATTTTGAGTAAACTTAAAAATTCTTGAAAAATTGATTTTTTTTTGAAAATTGTTATGATATACTTTCCATTACCAATTGGAGCATCTACTTTCTGAAAATGAAGCCAATTTCGAGATATCTCACTTGGTTCTTAATCTATAAGCTGGTGAACTTAATTGGGATTTCCCAAAATTTTGAGCAAATTTAAAAATTCTTGAAAAATCGATTTTTTTTTTGAAAATTGTTAGGAAATACTTTCCATTACCAATTGGAGCATCTACTTTCTGAAAATAAAATCATTTTTGAGATATCTCACTTAGTTCTTGAGATATAAGCTGCTGAACTTAATTGGGATTTTTCCAATATTTTGAGTAAATTTCAAAATTCTTTAATAATTGATTTTTTAAGAAAATTGTTACGAAGTTGCTATTAGTTACTAATTGAAGCATCTACTTCCTGAAAATGAAGCCAATTTCGAGATATCTCACTTGGTTCTTAATCTATAAGCTGGTGAACTTAATTGGGATTTCCCAAAATTTTGAGTAAATTTAAAAATTCTTGAAAAATCGATTTTTTTTTGAATATTGTTACGAAATATTTTCCATTACCAATTGGAGCATCTACCTTCTGAAAATGAAATCAATTTTGAGATATCTCACTTAATTCTTGAGATATAAGCTTCTGAACTTAATGTTACCACCCCCGAGCGTGAGGTGGTAAAAAGGCCCCTGAGTATATTCTCAGAGAAGAGTATTCTACTCTTTATAGGAGCCTCGTAACGTGGTTAATTGTGTCGAAAACTGTGGTGGAGAGGACCAGGCAGTGGATGTTAAAATAAATGAAAAATAAAGAAAACTTACTGAATTATTGATACTACTTTAATTTACTCGTTTTTCAACCGCACAGATATAATCAAAGAAAAACAAACTTACATTAATTTGCTTGTTGATTGATACATTTTAATTTCTTTTTTCCTCTTTCTTTTCCACATACACCCTTTTCCTCCTCCCCGTCACCACTCTAGTCCCATTATTTCTTTCTTTCACCTTCCCCAACTCTCTACTTCTTCGACCACCCAACTCCCACCACACTTCTCACCGATTACCCCGAGTTCTCTCTTCTCCCTGGCTCTTTCGAGTCCCTCATCCGTTGTCTCCATTCTCAAAATATTTCTGTGCTTCCCCGAATTTAATAGATACCTATTTTTTTCTGACTGGTTACATTAATTGAGATTTTCCAATATTATGAGTAAACTTAAAAATTCTTGAAAAATCGATTTTTTTTTTTGAAAATTATTTCGAAATTGCTTTTAATTACTAATTAGATCATCTCCTTTCCGAAAATGAAGGTAATTTTGAGATATCTCACTTAGTTCTTGAGACATAAGAAGAATTTACTACATGTAATTAAGAGTTGGCAAAATTATTAATAATTGTAAAACGCCAAATTTAATGAAATAATAAAACCGAAATATTCTTTAAATATTTTATTTATAAAGGGAAAAATATTACAATAAACTATATAATAAACTTATATACGTCGAATTGGAACTTAACCTAAGTAAAATCTATACAAATCCTCTTCGCGCTTCCTTCTTACTCGAAAGAGAACAAAAACATCATTACATTTACAATTCTTATTAATTATAAAAAAGAAAATCGGTAATAGCAAAAATTAAAAGTTAAAAAATTAAAATCGGTTTGTTTATTCTTTTTAATTAAATCTATTTTACAGTTTCAAGTTAACATTCTTTAACATTTTCCTCATAATTCGTGTAGTTCTTCGAGTTTAAATACACTTTATCTCTAATCTAAAAAACATCATTTTTTTTGTTTTCATTTTTTGATCCGCATGCAACATTTACTTAATTTTATTTAATTATTAATGTTTTTTTTCCTCTGTGTGTAGACAATTATCACATTGATTTTGGACGCAAATACGTTCTTTAAACACAAAACATTAATTCACATTGATTTTTTGCATTTTTTTTAAGTCTATCTACAATTTCTTTTATATTAATAATTTTTTGTATAAAAAACTCGGCTTTTGTTATTTTATTGTATAAATATATATTATAAAGTGTATAATCTATTTAATATTTTATTTTTATTTTTTTTTTTTGAGTTTTGCCTGAATTTGTTTTGCACTATAAATTTTCAGTTATCTTTTTTTTTTGTTGTATATTTCGTTACATTTATCAAGACACATATATTATAATTTAATGAATAAAAAAATATGAAAAGTGTTTAAATCACATAAATTGATTTTGATGCATAAATGTTTTTTTAATTAACTTAAAGATAACTTGAAAAATATTATTCTTATAGCAAATTTCGTTAAACAGATTTCGAATTTCGAATTTTCTTTTTAAACAAATTGAATAAATTACTTTTTACAAAATGTACAAAGAATTTCTTCGTTAAATTACTACAATTTTTTTTTTGTAGAAGACACACTCATTTTTTTTAATAATAATTTTCTTAATTATCGTATTTACAAAGATTTTCTCGCCATTTATCTTGAGATCAATTTGGTTCATAAAAGAAGGGTTGAAATTTATGGTCGATATGCGATACAATCAACGGAAGAGATAAACTTTAATTCGCTTAACTTTTAACTTTTCCAGGCACCACGCAGTCTCTCTTAATATAAATTCTATAAATTTCTTCCAAGTTATTTTAATTTTAATTTCAGCACCTTTCTCTAAAATTTATTATCATTTTTAACTTTGTAATAAATTACAAAAATCTTACAACCCTTAAAAATTTAAAAACTTATGAACAAACTTATCCTTTAGTTATCTTGGTAACAAATTTCCAATTATTTTTTAATCCATTTTTGTAAAAATACCTTGTCCATATCACATCTTAATTTTCTCTTTTCATTTACCTTTTAATTTAATCTCCTTTTTTAACTATTGCGATTTATTTTATTAGTTTCTTTATAATTATTAATATATTTTTTTAATAGGCTAAAAATATGTTTTGTACATAGAATAAAAGTTGCATTTTTTATTACTTTAATATTTACAGTTTTGGTTAAATTAAAGCCGGCTTTTTACATCCCTTTTTGAGTATTACTTCAAAAACTTTTATCCAGCATTTTTCTTGAGCTTCAAAGTTGCCTTTTTCATCAAAAATACATTTATAATACAAGTTTCACTCCTTCGTTATTTAATCATGGTAATTTCTTTTAATTAAAAATTGAGATCTTTTAGTTTGTCTTGCAAATTTTTTTTACGATCCATTACAATCAATCTCAACGATGTCTTTAGGTACATCAACAAATTGATAAACCAATCTTTGACCGTCAACCTTCGCCAAAATGCCTCTTTGGTAATAATACCTTAACGCCCTCCCCATCGTTTCGTAATTCATATCCGGTTTATTTTTATGCATACCCCATAATCTGCTAACCGCCTTCGAATCGACCAATTTAAAAATACCCTTTTCACGATTCGTCCATTTAATATACCTCGGACAATATTCGTGATCTTGAAGCAATTTTAACAGAAATTCCCAAAGGTACGTTGTCGATCCTTCTCTGCTTTTCCTTTTAACCGTACCCGGCTCGGTTTTCGGTTTCTTTAGTTTTTTCAATTTCCTCGTTGGGAACCCGGCCAAATCGATCATGTAAGGAAGATCTTCGCTCACGCTTGATGTTGCCGCTTGAATCACTGATGTTGGGATTGCCATGTGATGATGGTGGTGTTGGTTAATCGATGATGATCTGGGTGGAGATGGAGCTGATGGTGTTGCGAAAGGCGAATGGAGACTTGTGTGATGATCGTACGTCGATAAAAGATTTTGTTGGACTTGTTGTTGGTGTTGCTGGAGTGATGATAAGTAGGTGTTGTACGTATCTAGTTCTGAAATAAAAAATTGAACTATTTTATCTTTAAAATATATAGTTAAACTTTCAACGCTACAAGATAATAACATACATTATTAGAAATCGTTTCAAATCGGCCGATTCATAACGAACAAATCGACTTAGTTTTCTACATCCTCAGACCTTGTTTCTCTTAAGCGAAAACTTAACTTTCATCGTTTTATTGAGAAGAGAGAGTGAAGCTCCGTTTTGCTCAAACTAAACTTAAGGGGACGGTTTCAATTTTTTTCCCATTTTCCATTTTTATATAAAACGCAGAAACGGCTGCGTTTTGATTAAACAGCGATTACATCACGGTCATTCACCCAAATGTTTCTTCAAATGCATGAAGTCGTGTTATGGTGGGTTCATGCAACGTGTTTTAGATTTAGTCTTAAACGTTTGCGTTAACTTTAGTTGTAAGGAAAGGTATTGGTTCGTGCAATATTTAAGCACAACATATTAAAGCAAAATTTTGACATACAAATAGTCGTGCAAAATTAAAAATACAAAAAGAAATCTGGGGGATCAGGAGTGAAACCGTTTTGTTTTTTAGAAATATTTTGTTTCTAATATTATTTGATAGTGATCATTTTGATTTAATATGAATAAAAGAAAATTGTTATCGCTGCTAGTGCAATGTGTTTGAATGCAGCATAATTAATCGCATAAAGATTGAAGAATAAAACACGATTGGCGTTTTGGTAGAAGGCCCATCAATAAGAATCGAGAATTAGAGGGGAATTATGCCACTCTTATTAGAAATATGTTAGAAAAGGAAGAGGATGATTTACAATTTTTTAAATATTTTTTAACTGGTTACACCTCTTTTATAAAAAACACCAAATAAAGGTGCAATTTCACCATCTGAAAGATTGATAATAACCCTACAGTAAGTTTTTATTTACACCGTGTGCATTAGCTTTAGTTGTAAGGAAAGGTATTGGTTCATGCAATATTTAAGCAAGTACATTCAAGTATAATTTGGACATATAAAGTCATGCCAAATTGAAATACAAAAAAAAATCTGAGTGAAAAACGAAAGAGGAGAAAACTGAGTGAAACCGTTTTGTTTATTACAAACATTTTGTTTCTAACACATTCTAACATTATTTAATATGAATAAAAATAAAATTGTTGTCGCTGCTAGCGTAATGCGTTTAAATTAGGGATTACAATCTCGGAATATCGGGATCCTTGCATCCCGCGATTGTTCCTATAATAACCAATTTTTCCGAATCTGGGAATAGTATATTGTTGATCAATGATGGTCAGAAAATAACGAAAATCTCCAACAAAAAACGGACTTCATTAATGCCATCATTAATGACAGTGAGTTTCAAATTATGAGAAGTCATCGAGACATAAATCTTAATAAAGCAGGTATTGCTTCCAAAACACTTAACAAAACTTAATGCTGCTTATAGAGGACCTGATACTGCTTAAAAAGATTTGAAATGTGTCCAGAATACTTCATAGAAATGCTTCCAGAGAACTTGACATTGCCTTTAGAAGACTAAAAATGTTTCCAGAAAATTTCATATTGCTTTTCGAAGACTTAACACTACTCTCAGAAGACTTGATATTGCCTCCAAATGACTTAATTCTGCCCCTGGATGACTTGAAATGCTTCCAGAAAACTTGATACTGCAGCATTCAGGAGATTTGATGTCGCTTTCAGAAGACATGGATTGCTTCTAGAAGGCCCTTTGAAGACTAATACTGTTTTTCTTTTGCTTCCAAAACATTTGCAATTGTCCCAAAAGACTTACACTGCTTCCAGAAGATTTGATAGGCCCATAACAAACTTAATACTGCTTCTAAAGAACCTGATATTGCTTCCAAAAGACTTGTCAAAATGGAAAGAAAAAATGTTCAAGATACTTGTAATGCTTTAAAAGATTTAATACTGCTTCTAGAAAACTTGATTCTGCTTCCGGAAGACTTGACATTGCTTCTACAAACTTGATATGTTTCTAGAATGCTTGAACTTTTTCCAGAAAAGTCTATATAGCTATAACAAAACTGTTCTTTCAAAAAAACACCCCATGTAAATCACTTTTTGAACTGTTTGAACAGTTTAAAACATATAACACAGTTTTAGAAATGTTTCTTTTAAACACTTTATTTAAAATATAATAACCCTGATTGAAATTATTATTATAATTAAGGCGCTGATGCATTTTCATTAATTTGAATGTTTACGAATTGTTTTATCTAACAATTATATTAATTTTGCCTTTCTCTCCCATCAAAAATTGAATATCACTCAAAACCGATGTTTGATTTTAAATATCTAAGAGTACAAGCGGCAAACACAATACGTCTAACCACCGGTTTCATTTTGGATTATGAATAATAAATAAATTTGTTAAATTTGTCTTTGGTAATGATAGAAAATATCAAAGTATTAAAAACTATTAAATAACGTTAGGTAGTTTATTAAAAAGACTGAAAACTGTCTTATTGAGTTGATTTTTTACCTCATAACTAAAAAAATGATTATTAAAAAACATTTATTTTGTTGAATTCGACCTTATACAAAATATCAAAAACAGATTTCTCAAAATCATGCTTTGTTTAATTCGCCCTTCTGTTCTCAACGCCTCAATTGTAATATAATAAAATAAAAAGTTAACCAACTTAACCTTTATTTATAAAATAAAATGAAACACTGCCATTAAAGGCACGAAAGAGAAAAGTGCCCATGCGTTAAGTTGCGACCGTGGGTTTTAGCTTTAAGAAGTTAAAAGTTGGATAACTCTCGAGAGATCAATCTGCCAGTCAAGATTTTGCATTTTGCCTAATAGTATTTAATATTTTCGAAGGAAACTCAAACAGTTTATCAACAATATCGTGCTTTTTGCAACGAAAATGTCTTCTGCCAGAAGTTTTAAGAAGTCTTCTGGAAGCAGTATCAAGTCTTTTGGAAGCATTTGAATTTTTCTAAAACCAGTATCAAGTCTTTCAGAGGCTATATACGCTTTTGTAGAAGAAGTGCCTTCTAGAAGCATTTTAGGTATTCCAAAAGCAATATCAAGTTTTCTGGAAGAACTTCAAGAAGCAGTATTAAATCTTTTAAAGCATTACAAGTATTCTGAACATTTCACGTCTTTTGGAAGCAATATCAGGTTCTTTAGAAGCAGTATTAAATCTGCTATGGGCATATAAAATTTTCTGGAAGCAGTTTAAGTCTTTTGTGACTATTGCAAGTCATTACATGTCTTCTGGCAGCTACATCAAATCTTCTAAAAGCATTTCATATCGTCTGAGAGCAAGATCAAGCCTTTTCAAATGCAGTATCAAGTCTTCTAGAAGCATTTCAAGTCGTCCAGGAGGTTTGGAGGTAATATCAAGTCTTCTGAAGCATTACAAGTATTCTTGACATATTTCAAATTTTTTGGAAGCAGTATCAGGTCCTCTAGAAGCAGTATTAAGTTTTCTATTGACAGTATCAAGTCTTTTGAAAGCATTGTCACACAGCCTATGCTTCTAAAAAATTCATTTCTACATATTCAATTACACTATCTAATTGTTCCCGATTAATATTTGCTCCTCAAAATCGACGTTTTAGTATATTGATCAAGTAATGACCGTTCGTTAACGTCATTTCTAAACGGTCTAAAACGTTTAAAACAATAAAAAAATCATGTATTTTGTTTAAAATGAAAAGGAAACATGTTTTTCCAACTTTGATTTTAATGGAATCACACAAAAATCATAAAAATAAATTAATCTTTATGTTTTGTATTTGTGCGATTAATAAAGCTGTATTCAAGTTAGGGATTACAATTCCGAAGCAAATACACAATTTCGGGATTACATTATATGAGGAAAGGGTTGTCGTTACCGGAATTTCAAAAAGGCTGAACGAAGACGAATACAGTCTTACGCTGTTGAGTCATCGAAAACATATTTTTCCAACCTTGATTTTAATGGAATCAAATCCAGATCAAATTGATTCAAAATTAATGGAATTGGTAGAAGAGTACCAATATCTTTATGATACTTATATCTCTATGATAGAGGACACAAAGATCATAAAAATAAATTAATCTTTGTGTTTTGTATTTGTGCGATTAATAAAGCTGTATTCAAGTTCGGGATTATAATTCCGAAGCAAATACATAATCTCGGGAATTTCGGGATCAGATTATATGAAGCCAGGATCCCGGGATTGATATCAAGATTGGTTTATCTGTTTTCAAGTGTTTCTTTAAAAGACTTCGGTTTCTCCTGGTCAACTTTCTTCTCCAGAAAGTTGGCGAAATATCGAAATATCGCATTCTTCTGAATGTCGACTTTGTCATTTTTACCTTCATTTCCTCTAAAATAATTATATGTTTAATCTCTTTCACATATACGTTTCTTGTACCCTTATTATTGTTAGTTTTATTGAGCAAAGGATTGTCGTTACCGGAATTTCAAAAAGGCTGAACGAAAACGAATACAGTTTTACGCTGTTGAGTCATCAAAATCAAACAATCTTCAAAGGTCTTTTCTAAAGGAGCATAACTTTTTTTTAATTTCTTGCTGCATGCATTCTAAAGCAATATCTGCTTTATTAAGATTCATGTTTCGATGACAAATGCCTTCAACAGTCACTTTGACCCGATCTAAAAGTCAAACCAACTTCTCATAATTTGAAACTCACTGTCATTAATGTATATAATACAGTATTTTAGACTGTCATATTGCTTTAATATGATTAAAAGGCTATTTCATCTTCTTTTGCAGTCAAGTTGAAGTTTCAGTTCTTTTCCATGTTCTTCTTTTACATATTTTTGAATATCTTTGTTTTTTGTTAGAGATTTTCGGTACTTTTTGACCAACATTGATCAACGACAAATCCCAGATTCACAAAAATTGGTTATTATGGGAACAATTCCGGGATCCAGGGATTTTGAACAATTTTTTTTTATTCATATTACATAATGTTAGAAACACATTTGAAATCTGTTTCACTCCAGATTTCTTTTTGTATTACACGACTACGCTAACGTAAACGATTAAGACTAAGACTACGACTAAAACCAAAACACGTTGCATGAACCCACCATTACTGGGCGCTTATAAATTTTAAATGATCTGATCAAGTCTTGAGTTCGATTGAGTATGATGAAGCATGATCTTCATTTCCTAATCATGATCTGTCGATGTTTTTCAGTCACTTTCATGCCTTTCGCATTAAGAACAAACGTAAATATGGTTGAATGATTTTTAAATGTCTGCGACTTAAGAACATATAGATCGCAGTGATACTGAGGAGGAATTTTAAAACGGTTCCTTAAATGATTTGAAAATTTTTCGTAATTATTCCTTTAATATCCCAAAAAATTCCTCAAAATTATCATCGAAAACTTTAACTTAATGTAAATAAATTTGTTTATAATGAATCTGGTTATAACGACAATTAATTAATTAGTTAATTAATTGAAGAACTTAACCCAACCCAACTAGCTAGTTAGCATAAAATATTAGTTGGGTCATTAATTTTAATCCAACAAAATTTTAATTTAGCACTTAAATGGATATAATCTTTATTTTCGATTCTACCGGTTTCGATCACTCAGGTCGTCTTCAGGAACCATCCATTTATAAAAGTATAGAATATAGACAAATTAAAAAATTACAAAAAATTAAATTAAAACAAGATATTTGTGTTTAAAATTTTTTTCTAAATTTTATGTTAAATTAAAAATCTAAAAACTTTGTTGCGAATCGAATGGTAAATCTCAAAATAATTTAAACATCCTTATTAAAAAGTTTGCACTAAGAGTCCATAAAGTCATGGTGCACTTTTGATAATTTCAAAGTATTTAAATATGATGTGAATGAAAGATTGTTCGTGAATTTCTTCAATAGACTTTTAATTTAATGTTAGATTTTACTTAAATAGATATACTTAATCCTATGTGGGAATTCTTTCTCATCGCTTAGATGTCTAAGGTAACAAATTATGAACTATTTAGACCGAATTTTTATCATTTTTAGGATGTGTTTACGTTGAAAAGAACGTAAATACACGAAAGAATTCGGTAAATTTTTGGCAATAACTCTTTGGCAGGAATAATGCAGCTGACGAATTTCAACTTTTGAATTGTGATTTATTTAAATTAATTTCAAAATTAAATTACAATTATTTAGTTGAAGATTATAAGACCATATTGGCATAAAATATTAGTTGGGTTGAGCCATCAACTTAATCTGATCCCAACCCAACTAGTTAATTAGTATTATTATTATTTAATACATTCCACCTAGCTAGTTAGTACTAAATATTAATTAGATTGAGCCATCAACTTCATCTGATCCCAACTCAACCCATCTAACTAATTAGTACTAGATATTTAAGGTTTAAACACTCAAATCAGAGTTATGTTTGCGCTTGTGTTTATAGGCCTCCCTCAAGTTGCTTTGACGCTTTTATAGATATTTTAGCTTCAATGCTGGAGTTTTTGTATTGTAATAATGATTTTGTCGTGCTTTGCGGGGATTTGAATGTTGATATAAACAATGATACTATGGAATCTAAAATCCTCGGCGATTTGTTTCATTCTTATGAACTGCGCGGAGATACGACGAAATATACTAGAATTTGTTGTAACTTAAATGAAGCAGTAAGTAGGTCAACACTTGACTATATTGTAACAAATTTATCGCCGTCTTTATGTTCTTTTGATGTTTTTGACGGAAATATAGCAGACCATTTTGTCTGCTCCTTGGTCTATACTGCTCAAAGTTTGCAAATTGAGGATTCCAACCGAACGGTTTCCATTTCTAAGCGGAGATTTTCCTATAATAATTTATCTTTCTTAAATCATAAACTAATTTTGTTCGATTGGGATTCTCTCCTTGGTGTGAATCTGAATGATGTAAATTCCTTGTACGCCAGTTTTTTTGAGACATTTCAGTATTATTATAACTTATATTGTCCGACTGTTAGAAGGGATACTCCCGTAAAAAGTGGTTCACATAAAAGATGGGTAACATCTGCGATCGTACAAGCCGGGCAGGAACTAAAAAATTTCCATTGGTTACTAACAAATGGTTTTTCGGAACTTCGAGGGGAATATAACAATAAAAAAAGAACATATAGAGATTTAATTAACCAGGCAAAGAGAGATTTTTTAGTAAATAAAATTAATAATTCTTCAAACAAATGTAGAATGCTGTGGTGTTGCATCAACGAGCAGTTGGGGCGTCATCCGCAGAGTAGTCCTGTGGTGTTGTCTATTGATGACAGGTTGATAGATGATGTGTCAGAGTGTTGCAATCATTTTGGCGAGTATTTTTCATCTGTAGTTCAGGACAGATTGGTGGCTACTTACGGGTCATCTTTGTCACTATCTTGTACGCTGGGTGACTGTGTGAGCTCTTCTTTGCATTTTGCTCCCGTTACGGATACAGAGGTCTTCGATGCTATTAAAGGCTTGAAAAATGTTAAAGCTGTTGGATGGGATGATGTTACTGTTGAATGCGTCAAATTTGTGAGTGATAGCTTATGCGTGCCTTTGGCCAAGATTTTGAATCGGTCAATTGAGTTAGGGGTTTTTCCTGACTTACTGAAGGTGGCAAGGGTAACGCCTGTTTTCAAAAAGGGTGATGCGCATAGTATTGAAAACTACAGGCCTATTTCTATTTGTAGCGTGTTTTCAAAAATATTCGAAAGCGTTGTTAAGCGGAGATTGTTGAGTTTTTTTGATGCATTTCGAGTAATGTGTCGATCGCAGCACGGATTTCGAAGGGGCTTATCAACTGAGACCGCTACTGTCGATTTCTTTTCATATGTCTATGAACACCTTGACAAAGGTAATTATGTGGTTGGTCTTTTTTTTGACCTTTCCCGAGCTTTCGATTCGTTGCCTCCACTCTTCATCAAGGAAAAGTTATACAATGTGGGTATTCGTGGAAGTCTGCTTGAATGGTTAACTTCTTTCGTTACAAGTCGTAGTTTGAGAGTGGTTCTGTCGGGAATAGCCTCGGAGGACTCACCTGTAAATCTTGGCGTACCTCAGGGTTCCATACTGGGTCCCTTACTGTTCTTAATTTTTGTAAATGATTTACCAAGTTTTTTCGGGAATGTTCATGTGGTGATGTATGCGGATGACACCTATATCGCTATTGCTGCTCGTGATCGGAGTGAGCTTGATAGGTTGGTTGGTAGCACTGTAGAGCGTTTTGTGGATTGGTGCACCCGAAACAGAATAATCTTAAATGTACAGAAAACTGTCTGCGTAAATTTTCATGTTCGGCGACCGCTTTCCATAGAACATCTTGCTGGGATTCCTTTACAGAAGGAAGCCAACTTTTTGGGCTTGAGCATTGATACCGAAATGAGTTTTGGACCACATATAAATAACGTATGTAAAAGATTAAATTCGTCGTATTTTGCGTTGCTCAAGCTCAAATATTCGTTAGACAGGACGTCACTCCTGGACGCATATTACGCGCTTTGCTACTCACATATTTCATACAATATTCTTTTGTGGGGCAGAAGTTCTCAGTGGCGGCGTGTATTTGTGACTCAGAAACGAATAATCAGATTAATTTTTCAATTACAATGTGGTGAATCCTGCAAGGAAGTTTTTAAAAATAATAGTATTCTTACCTTCCCTTGTATCTATATTCTCAAAGCTGTGGTGTTTGTCAACGGAAATCGTGAAAGATTTTTGGGCTCTGTTAGCCAGTATGAGACGAGACGTGTTGATTTGCCGTTGTTGCGACACAAAACAGCATTTTTTGAGAAAAGTCCGCAATACGATTTTGTAAAACTATATAATAAGTTACCTGTCTCAATAAAAAGCATCACCGCTCCTCGTGAATTCAAAAATAAAGTTAAGGCGTACTTGATCGAGAATGTTTTTTATAGTTTACGGGAGTATCTCTGTGGGGTCACGGACTTACCATAGGCATAAAGATGTATTTAGCTTTTTTCTTTTTTTTTTTTTTTTCTTTGTGTATTTTGTTATGTGTAATATTGTATTATATGACTTATCTCCATCTACAGTTATAAGAGACTAATAAATTATTATTATTATTATAATTGGGTTAGGATGAGCCATTAACTTTAGCCTCCCAACATATCTAGTTAGCATTAGGGATTGTTAATGGTTAACCGGTAATCGCCAAAAATATCTGTACATTTTTTTTTTACCGGTAATTGGTCATTTTTACCGGAAATTCGATATATTACATATAGCGAATCTACGCAGCAATCAATTCAGTCACCGCCGGTCACGACTCGATACTCCTCAATATTTCGGGGAATCACCGTCACCTGGTTTTTAACTTGGGTGATTACCCTTGCTTTCTACACTATAACCTTCCTCCCTACTCTCCATTCGTAACTTGATCAAGTAGTACACGCATCCCTACACGCCTACACAGATTATAACAGTTATAAACATACAAACTATGAGTGCATAGTGTCGCAATCAATAGTCGTTAAACGATTTATTATATGATCAATTAAAAATCTAAGGTAGGAACAGTGTTAAAAAAAAATAAAGCAGCAAGAGGAAGTACCAGCGGTTTACATAACCACCTCAAAAGTCAATATAAAATTAATATGCTAAAACGAAAACAGGAAAAGGCTGATGATTCAGATTCATCTATATCTGTTGATTGTCGAAAAAAATAACTGTATATTTTAAGGAAACAATTGATGATTCTTTTCCTGCTGTACTAGCGCGAATGACCGCACAAGATGGAATCCCGTTTATAAAATTCTGTACATCTCAAGATTTGCGAATGTAATTAATCGCTAAAGGCTATACAGAAAAATTGTCGAAAAATTGTGTTGCAATATTCAGAAAAAATCAAGTAAACGTCAATTGTAAACGAAATAACCCAAGAGATAATTGATAATAAAGCGTGTAGTCTAACATTAGACGAATGGAATATATTAAGAACTATCGATATATGAACATTAATGTTCACAAAAGTGACAACAAATTTTGGAACCTTGGTTTATGTCGTATTCACGGATCTATGCTTGCTGAGCGATGTGTAATTCTCATTGAAAGTAAACTGAAAGAGTTTGAAATTTCTTTAGAAAACATTGTGTCAATAACTACAGACGGAGCTTCAGTAATGAAGGAAGCAATAGGATTGACTAATGCAAATCATGAATTAAGTCTTGTACAAGGAAAGTAAAAATAATTTCAGCGATATTGACAACGCACATACATCTGTTGAATTGCCAGCAGATGCAAATGATAATGACATATTTGACGATGACAACGATGAAGATGATGAAGACAATGGTGAAGGTTTCCGAGTAGTACAAGATATGATAACTGATTCACATCTAAATTCTTTTCAAAACGTACAAATGAATTCTCTCATAACCAAAGTTCGAAAAGTTTGCAAAATATTTCGGAAGAGCCCAACGAAAAACGATGATACATTACAAAAACATGTAAAAGAAGAATTTGGCAAAGAACTTTCTTTGATGGTAGACTCGAAAACTCGCTGGATATGCTGAAACGCTTCTTATTGATTAAAGATTGTGTTAGGAAGAGTCTCATAGATTTACAATCAGGAAATCAATTTACCAATGATGATTATTGTCTGACATAATATTAGCATTACAACCGATAAAAGTTGCTGTTGAAAAACTTTGTCGTGAAGATGTTAATCTGTATATTGCTGATATAACACTAAAATTCATGCTTGACGAACTACCAAATCTAAACACACTTTTAAGCAATGAACTTAGTAATGCTTTGATATATTGCATAAAAGTAAGGCGAACTTCTTATTCAGACGTACTACAATATCTTTGTGATACAGACATTGCAGATCGGAAACGTTCAAATGAAGATTACGAAATTTTTGATAAAACCAGTAAAACTGCAATTACAAAGATTATCGTAGAATTAATTGAACGTGTGAACAAAATTGAAATAGGTACGGCTGAATTACCGGCGGAAGAAATAAGTGATTCCGATAGCGAACATTTTGCTACTATACCAATTCCTTCGACATCTACCACTACCAGCACTGCATCAATAAAAGAAAAACTAACATCTCTAATAAAGATGAAAATTGATGTAACAAGTGTAGAATCCGAACGGGCTTTTTCTGCGGCTGGATTACTATGCACAAAAATTAGGTCGCTATTAAATGATGATAGTTTGAATAAACTATGTCATTTATATTTTACGTGCTTATTTTTTGAAAAAAGTAGAGAAATAAAAAAAGATATTACATTAGATTCCTATTATTATTATTATATTATTTCAACTCTTTATATTTGCAACATTTTTATTATTATTTTAATAGTGTTTTTATTTGTAACAAGTATTGTTTATTCATAGCAATACATATTTAAAAAAAATACCGGTAAATTATCGATAAAAACCGGTTTTGCTTGAATTATTACCGAATTACCGGTAATTGAAAAAGTCGGTAAATTTACAATCCCTAGTTAGCATCAAATATTAATTGCGTTGGCTTGACTATCAACCTGATCTGAACCCAACCCAACCCAAGTAGCTAATTATTATATGGGCTGGGTTAAGCGATTCGTTTTAACCCAACCCAAATCATTTAGTTAATAAGTTTGTTGGCACTAAATATTAGTTGATGCTAATTAACTATTTAGATATTAGTCGGGTTGGGTTGAGCCATAAAAATTAAAAATTAACCAGACGAGCATTCAAAATTTTATTGAATTTACTCCTTTCATCACGGACGTAATGTATTATTATTATTCGTAAATTAATATCATTTTATTTTACATAATTTATAATGAACAAGACATTGTTCAAAATAATTAACCGATCCACGCAATTTTTGGAAAAAAATCTGTAATTCCGCATTTACAACGTGATTTTTTTCTATAATACTTATTGATTCATGAACATTTTCAGTAACTAAATGTTGAGGAGTGATTGTTCACATAAAATCGTTCATTTTGGAAAATTGTAGCGCCTCGCCCGCAAGCGACCTCGGCGATGTGAAAATAAAATCGTTTTATAAGCAACTTTATATATTTACTAAGACATAAAGAACGACTTCGCCTCAAATCGCCGAGGTCGCTTGCGGGCGAGGCGCTGGATCTCAAATATTAACACGAAATCGTTCATTTTGGAAAATTGGTGGGCCTCGCCCGCAAGCGACCTCGGCGGAGAGTGAATAAAATCGTCTCATAAGAAACTTTATATATTTATTAGGATATAAAAGTAACGATTTCGCTTCAAAACACTGAGGTTGCTTGCGGACGAGGCGCACGATTTTAAATGTTTATATAAAATCGTCTATTTTGGGAAATTGGTGGGCCTCGCCCGCAAGCGACCTCGGCGGAGAGTGAATAAAATCGTCTCATAAGAAACTTTATATATTTACTAGGATATAAAAGTAACGATTTCGCTTCAAAACACTGAGGTTGCTTGCGGACGAGGCGCACGATTTTAAATGTTTATATAAAATCGTCTATTTTGGGAAATTGGTGGGCCTCGCCCGCAAGCGACCTCGGCGGAGAGTGAATAAAATCGTCTCATAAGAAACTTTATATATTTACTAGGATATACAAGGAACGATTTCGCTTCAAAACACTGAGGTTGCTTGCGGACGAGGCGCACGATTTTAAATGTTTATATAAAACCGTCTATTTTGGGAAATTGGTGGGCCTCGCCCGCAAGCGACCTCGGCGGAGAGTGAATAAAATCGTCTCATAAGAAACTTTATATATTTACTAGGATATAAAAGTAACTATTTCGCTTCAAAACACTGAGGTTGCTTGCGGACGAGGCGCACGATTTTAAATGTTTATATAAAACCGTCTATTTTGGGAAATTGGTGGGCCTCGCCCGCAAGCGACCTCGGCGGAGAGTGAATAAAATCGTCTCATAAGAAACTTTATATATTTACTAGGATATACAAGGAACGATTTCGCTTCAAAACACTGAGGTTGCTTGCGGACGAGGCGCACGATTTTAAATGTTTATATAAAACCGTCTATTTTGGGAAATTGGTGGGCCTCGCCCGCAAGCGACCTCGGCGGAGAGTGAATAAAATCGTCTCATAAGAAACTTTATATATTTACTAGGATATACAAGGAACGATTTCGCTTCAAAACACTGAGGTTGCTTGTGGACGAGACGCACGATTTTAAATGTTTATATAAAATCGTCTATTTTGGGAAATTGGTGGGCCTCGCCCACAAGCGACCTCGGCGGAGAGTGAATAAAATCGTCTCATAAGAAACATTATATATTTACTAGGATATACAAGGAACGATTTCGCTTCAAAACGCCGAGGTCGCTTGTGGGCGAGGCACTGGATTTGAAATGTTTACATAAAATCGTTCATTATGGAAAATTATAGGACCTCGCCGCAAGCCACGTCGGCGAAGTTGAATCATCTTATAAGAGACTTTATATATTTATTACGACATACAAGGAGCGATATCGTTGTGGGCGAAATGTTACATTTGAAATGTTTACGTAAAATCGTCCATTTTAGAAGATTGTAACGTCTCGCCCGCAAGCGACCTCGGCGAAGGGAGAATAATAAAATCGTCTTATAGGAGACTTTATATATTTACTAGGATATACAAGGAATGATTTTACCTCAAATCGCCGAGATCGCTTGCGGGCAGGGCGCCGAATATAAAATGTTTATATAAAAATCGTTCATTTAGGAAGATTGTAGTACCTCGGCCGCAAACGACCTCGGCGAAGGGAGAATAAAATCGTCTAATAGGAGACTTTATTTATTTACTAGGATATATAAGGAAACATTTCCCTAGTATTCAATTCCTTACTTAAGTGCCAAACATATTGAGATTATGTAGTGAAAATGATGTAAATAAGGGTTGCAAATACTCAAAAATTCCCTCTTTCGGGCTTAACTACGTGTAATCAAAACCTTATAAGACACAAAAAAAATCAAAACTAAATGGGCTATTTAGAAATTATAATTATGTAAGCATCGCTTACTCAAAAAATGGACTAATATTCGTTAAACACATAGCTTTTCCATCATTTCCTTGCTTTTAAAATTTTATCTGAAACCATAAAAAGGCGTTGATTGAACCTAGGAACTCACATCTCAAAAATGCTTTAGATTTATTAACGTGTTCTCGAGTTATAAAGAATAAACGATTTTTTTGTTAAGTTTGAAGTCCTCTAGTGACGAAACAAAGTAAGTTTGAACTTAAGAGACACTCTGTATATTATGATTATATATACAAGTTGTTTCTAAATTATAGTGAAAGATTTTAAGGGATGATTTTTCAGCGAAAATTAAGGAATATTTTTCATATAACTTTTTGTTCAAACCCCTTTTCTTCCAAGTCGCAACCCTCTCAGAGTGTTTGATTTGTTTCGCTGAAAAATCACCCCTAGAAATTTTTCGCTTCAATTTACTAAACACTCTGTATATGTGATTATGTATTATTAACTATAAATTGATTATTCTCAACCCAATCGCCACCCGACACAACCTTTAAGAATGATATTAGAAATGATACCAACCCAACCTAAGCTCTTCAATCTGTCTTTGTTGAAATGAACGTAAAAATAATGTATTTCGTTTTTCATTAATATATTAATCTCTTCTTAAGACACCTTTTTGATAAGAATAATATGTGAAAATGTTCTCATGACTTGGGTTGGTATCGTTTATAATATCATAATTAAAGGTTAGGTTGGGTTAGTGTTAGATATAGATATCTCCCCAACCCAATCCAGAACTGATACCAACCTAACCCAGGGATTACAATCTTTTTTATTTTGACATTGTAGTCAAAATAAAAATCGGTCGATTTCCCCTCAAATCGCCGAGCTCGCTTGCGGGCGAGGCGCTAGATTTGAAATGTTAACACAAAATCGTTCATTTTAAATTCGTCTTATAGTAGATTTTATATAATTACTAGGATATATAAGGAACGATTTCACCTCAAATCGCCGAGGTCGCTTGCGGGCGAGGCGCTGGATTTAAGATGTTTATATAAAATCGTCCATTTTGGAAAATTGTAGCGCCTCGCCCGCAAGCGACCTCGGCGGAATGAAAATAAAATCGTCTTATAGGAGATTTTATATAATTACTAGGATATATAAGGAACGATTTTACCTCAAATCGCCGAGGTCGCTTGCGGGCGAGGCGCTGGATTTAAAATGTTTATATAAAATCGCCCATTTTGGAAAATTGTAGAGCCTCGCCCGCAAGCGACCTCGGCGGAATGAGAATAAAATCGTCTTATAGGAGATTTTATATAATTACTAGGATATATAAGGAACGATTTTACTTCAAATCGCCGAGGTCGCTTGCAGGTGAGGCGATGGGTTTAAAATGTTTATATTAAATCATCCATTTTGGAAAATTGTAGAGCCTCGCCCGCAAGCGACCTCGGCGGAATGAGAACAATATCATCTTAGAGGAGACTATATATTTACTCAGATATACAGGGAAGGATTTCGCCTCAAACCGGACCTGATGAGAACGTTAAAAATAAAGGAAGAAAGATTATACTGTTACACTACAAATATCACACAACCCAACTTTTTTAAGAAGTAATGTCACTTAATTTCAAGCAATTTGATAGCTTTAATCTAATGAAGATGAAGAGATCAACTTAGGCTTCAATTAAAGCTCAATCTTTATAAACTATTTATGATGAATTTCATTTTTTCTCATTTCATCAAAAATATCAAAGATTTCGCGACCCATAGGTTGGGAAACGCTGTTGCAGAAGCATTCTAAGTCTTTCGGAGCATTTCAAGTCTTCCAAAGGAAATACGAAGTTTTCTGAAAGCATAGCAAGTCTTCTGGATGCAATATCAAATCTTCCAGAGGTAATATCATGTCTTCTGGAAGCATTTCAAATCTTATAGAAGTAATATCAAGTCTCCTGGAAGCATTTCATGTCGTCCGGAGGTAATATCACGTCTTCTGGAAGCATTTCAAGTCTTCTGGAAACAATATCAAGTTTTCCAAAACCAGTACAAGTCTTACAGGGGCAGTAATAAATCTGCTGGTAGCAGGTCAACTTTTCTGGAAGCAATTTCAAGTGTTCTAAAAGTAGTGCTTCCAGCTCAGTATCAAGTCTTCTGGAAGCATTCTCAAGTTTGCCAGGGGTAACATTAAGACTTCTGGAAGTATTGCAAGTTTTCTGGAAACATTTCATGCCTTCTGGCAATACCAAGTACTATGAAATAAATAAATAAACAAATCTTTATTTCCATAATGCTATCTGCAGGGAAAAAAGTTAGCAGTGAAAGCAGTGTTAAATCTTCCTGGGGCAGTATCAAGTCTTCTGGATGTAGTATCGAGTCTTCAGGAGGCATTTTAAGTCTCTTGGAAACATTTAAAGTTTTCTTTGAGGCTAGGTTTCTGTAATATCAAGTCTTCCAGAAGTAATATTTAGACTTCTGGAAGCAATGCAAGTCATCCGGTAACAATATCAAATCTTCCAGGGACAATATCAAGTCTTCTGGAAATATTTCAAGTCTTCGGGAAGTATTTTAAATCACCTGAAAACATTTCCAGTCTTCCGAAAACATTTTAGGTCTTCTGGATGCCATATTAAGTCCTATAGAAGCAGTATCAAATCTTCTAGGAGCAGTACCAACTCTTGTGGATCAGTACAAGTCCTTTGCAATCAATATCAAATCTTCCAAAAGCAGAATCAAGTTTTCTGCCTTTCGTCTAAAATCGTCTTTTAAGCAACTTTATATATTTATATTAAGACATACAAAGAACAATTTCGTTTCAAATCACCTAGGTCATTTACGAGAGAGGTGATAAAATCGTCCATTTTGGAAGCTTGTAGCGTCTCGCCCGCAAGCGACCTCGTCGAATTGGAAGATTGACAGAATGAGAATAAAATCTTAATTTTTAGCAATCTCAGAGAATTAAATCGTTGGCCTTAAACAAAGCGAGATCTATTTGTTTTATACATAGTAATATGTCTCGAGTAGGTGTACCAAGATTACAAAACGTAACTTATTGATCTCTTTCTCAACACCTATGTTCGATTAAGTTAATATTTGTTTAAAAGAAAACATTATATATCTTCGCTTATCAAACAGACTCTTTCCAGACGACTGTAAATATTAAATAATCTTCACACAAAGATTCACTATACAACACTTGTCTTTGTTTACTTAACGTTTTCCGCATATCAAATTCGAGATAAAACGTTTCTCTTTTTCTATTTATGAAAATTTTCCATTGCTTTTTAATTTCGTTGCAAATAAAGAGGTTGCCGTTGTTATTAAAATTGAGAGATTACAAAGGATGGAATTAAAATGGCTTAAGTCGGTAGTAGTAAGTTGGCAAAGAAGAAGTAGAAGGAGAGAATGTGCATCACCGCACACACACAGTGCATCTATTTTCGCAACACAAGGACAGAGCCGGTTGAAGGTTAAACCTCATTTCCTGGTCAATGTTCCCTCGCATGGTCACGCGTGCATATCCCTTTCTATCTTTGTCCGATGCATCTCCAGATTTAATGCTTTGTCCTCCTCTTTATTTTGAATATTCGATATTCAATCAATTCACGACTCAATTAATGAATTAATAAAGGATCAAGATCAAAAATAATAATAATAAATTGTTGTCTTAGACATAGTTCTTTTCCACAACAACATGTTTATCATCATGATAAAATTATCATGTTATGTTTGAGATTCTCTTTTCTTTAATTATCGAAATTAAACGAAACGAAATTAATGTAGGTATACATTAAAGGCATATCAAAAGTGATATCGAGTTCTGAATCGAGGTCGAGCGTACAATTTCGCAAAGCTATCACATTCGAATGGAATACGTTGAGTGTTTATGTATGTGTACATAAGGAGGTTATCCCATCGGGGTCAATGAAGGTAAAAGTGGATCGCGAAATTACTTAATGGATGCCTCATCGTCGTCTTCGGCCAGAAACATACTTTATTGTAGAATTGAATTTCACTCAAAGCGAGGGAATCACTCAAATTCGTTCCCATGCACGTTTCGGACTTGCGCATTCGGGAACTGACGCGAAGAACGAAAGTTCTAGCCGCAGCAGTCCAGTCGTTAGCAGAGCAAGCAAACGAGGCGGTAAGCGGGGTGTGTAAAATATCTGCAAGCAAGCAATCGGGGTTACCGCCCGATTCAAGGTCCACCATCCATCCATAGATGTGCACTCTGGTTGCAATGGCGCCACTAAATGGCGGGCCAATAAAAAGAACTTGATTATTCCTAAATATCACAATGAATTATATAAAGATGATAATTATAAATAAATAACTTGTTGAATAAAGAATGAGAATCGAGCTAATTATAATTAACAAAAAAATGAAGAATCGTCATTTTTCCCTCAACTAAGTGATATAATTATAGCATCCGCACATGCGCCGATGTCCTTGCACTTGCTGCTGTTCCCTCCCTGTTCGCTTCGGAAAGTCCCGTGCAGGTCGCGCAAGTCTGCAACACTACGGTTGTCGTTTTATTTCCCTTTATTCTTTTTTCAAGTCTTTCGCTCTTTTTGCTTGCATTTCTTCGTGTTTCTTTTCTTTTTCCTTTTTGGTGGAGGAGAGCGAGGAGGTTCTCGCTTGTAACAGGAAATCGCCCATTGCCTCGCTTCCCTCTTCCTCCAAACCCCACACCACCTCTTCAACACTCGTCTGGTGCACCCGCTACATACACACATACATACCTACGCACATATTTTTATGCCATTTAAAAATGTTTAATTTAAGATTTATATTAAAGTCGTCTCATCGTTAGGATAATAAGAGTGATGTAACAGCAACAATGAGAAAATGTCGTTTCACGATAAAAACCGCAGCTTAGATTTATCTGAATCTAAACGTAATGTTAATTGGATTAGCATTTTCAAATAATCTGTTCTTCGAGAAATCAGACAATTTTTTATGGCCCACCCTTTTATCCTCTTCTTCGTCGTTGTCTCCTAGATCTCTTCACTCGCAAATGTCGTCGTCTGTTGAACGCGAGGATAAACAAAACCGAAGACGACGACAAAAACAAATTAAAAAAAAAAAAATGCGAATGGCAAAAAGGTCGTGGCGTTGGTGTCGGAAATGCAGCAGGTATCCAAACCGGGAAGGCGGTCGGTCGGTCGGTCCTGCTGCTGTTGCACAGACCAAAAACAGATGATCTCTCCTCTCCTTCTTCTGTCTGGTGTTGCTTGAGAACGAACCAACACCAACCAACCAGCCAACCAACCAACCAGTCAGGAGTTTTAGCACAGTCGGTCGGTTCTCTCCTCTCTTCCTTCGGTCACTAGTTCATCGACTCTACGACTTTCCGCCAGTTCTGAAGGTCAGTGGTGCGCTGCGGCGCATGCCGTTTCAGTTTAGCTGAGAGAGACTCTCCATTTCAAAACGAACCGGGTCTTCTCCTCCTTTTCGTCTTCACCTACTACTCTTCGTCTTCTTCGCGAGTTCTTCATCGCTATAATCTTTTTGGTTCGTTTAAGACTTCCTTTCCTCCTTATCCTCATGCCCTACAATTGCTGAGATAATGATGCACTTGATGCACTAAAACTAAATACATACATACACAATATCAAAATGAAATTGTAGCACATCTTTTTAAAAGAATTATCTATTACAAGAAGGTTAACACAAATAGAATATCTTTCGTAACTTTGAAAGTAATTTTACTCACAATGCAGTTCCGTTGTTATATAAACGGTTACGGTGATGAGTCTGACTCGTAGATAAGAAAAGGATGGATGGATATTTTTCGACTTGTCCTTCCTGCTGTTATCGTCCTCCCGGTTATAAGAGAGACAGGACGTTTTAATATTAATTAAAATTGAGACACGGATGTGGTTTATTTTTGGAGACAATTCAATTAGTGGTTTGGTGTAAGAAAAATGTCCGCTTTAACATTGTTATATGCAGATTCTTAGTGCAATTTAGAAATTAAAAAAATTATGATATGACTCATTGGAGTCGGGTTTAAAAATACTAGAAAAAGAAAATTCAAAAAAAATAATTAAATTTATTTGATCTCTCCAAACGAAAGAAAAGATGAAGAAATTGAAAATACATGAATTAACATTAAATTTGATCACTCTCCAACTTTCAGTGTTATGAGTATAGTGAGAGACCAAGTTAAAGCTGGGGAATAAAATTAGTTTGGTAAGATCTGGTAAATTTTTAAATAAGTAACTAAAACATCCTTTTCCAATACCAACTTTATTTTATTTTCAAAATCCGGTACGTTGAAAAGAAGTTTTGAATCTAATTGTAAGTTAAAGACAAAGATGAAAAAACTGACTAAATTTGACTAATTCTTTTAAAAATCTTCCAAAACAGCAGATTTCGTGCTTATTTACCAAAATCAGCGAATCTATTCATACATAATTGTACTGAGGTAATGTTGAAAGTACAAAATCAGAAATAAAACTAAAACTATAAATTCTTCTCAAAAGTTTCTAATTTTAGTTTTATTTCTTATAACATCGATCAAGGGTCCAAATTAAAAGCAATGATGAACGAAGAAGAAAAAAAATTGACAACATAGCGATAAGATATTTTGAACTAACTTTTTTGTATTTTCCTCAATCGTAACATGTTTTAACACTTCCTTTGATGTTATGTTGACGAATTCTGCAGTCCAATATATCCCACAAATTTTCAATGAGACTTAAGTCGGATGACTGAGGTGATGTTTTGAATTGCTTTGGGGTGTTGTATAGCAGCTAAAACTTTGTATTTTGAGCATAATGTTTGGGGTAATTATCTTATTGGAGCAAACCCAAATCGTCGGTACTTGGCTTAAAATTTTCTGTTAAAATATCAATATACAACTTATAATCCATTGTGGATGTTATAAATGCCAGTTTCCTTGTTTCCTTACCTTCATGCTTTATGGCAGCTTTTCAATTTTGAGTTCTTTAGCAAAGGCAATTTGCTCATATCGATTGATCTCTGATATAAATGGATTTTTTCGTGCAAGGTGACTATGGTAGTTGTATTGATAGTCTTATTATTTTATTGCAATACATTCTCTGCTATTCTTTTTTCTGTCAGACTCAGCTCTTATTGCACTTACTGCAAAATTTTTCCCTCCTCTTTATGTGTTAATAAAAGGGATGGTCGACTCGAACGTGGTTGTGAGACATAGCATCCAGCGTCTTTGTAATTATTAATAACTCTCTAAATGGTGAAATGTTTCTCCACGGTTTCTCCTATTTTTCAACGCGTTTTTCCATCTTTCTTTCTCCTACTTCAATTTCTTTTCCTTTCGTCTTTATTTCAACTTGTAGTTTCGAATTGTCTACTAATCTGAGCAAGGCATTTGACTACGTACAACATGATATACTGTTACAAAAGCTAGGAAAATTTCAATCGAAAAACAGACAGATTTCAATCGATTAAGTCGTAGGGAAAGCTTTCAGAAAGAAGAAATGTTATTATAGGGGTTCCTTAAGTCTCGATCTAGACACTGCGACAGAGTTGGCGGATTGGTTCGAGTCCAATTTTCTCGCTCTCAATCAGAAAAAGACGATCGTATCAACAACAGCCAGTCTTTAATGTTATATGCATTTATTACATGGGGGGAGGGGGTGTTTCAGCTTGTGATAAGAATTTTTCGACTGCAAATGATAATTTAAATTGTAAAAATTTCTTTGTATCTTTGAAAATCTTAACGCTTCCTTCCTTGTACATATAGCATTGTGCACATTGTATATGTTATTATATGTCAAAACTCACTCTCACTTCTTTGTCACTCATGATGATATGCACCAATACTCCACAAGAAACAGAAGTAAAATTTTGCAGAGGTACTCGAGATTGTCTAAGGCTCACCAAAGCATTGATATAATTGGCGTAAATTTTTTTAATAGGTTGCCAGAGGCGATTTCTGGATTACTATTAGGCATATTTAAAAGTAAATTGCATACTATTTTGACGCACAGAGCTTACTACTCGTGCACCGAGTATTTTGATCGAAATTCTCACCGAGAGGGATTTTATTTAATGGTGGTGTGTAATTTTGTTGTTATTCTTTTCTTTTTGTCATGTCTTGTACGAGTGTAATCCTATATTACCGATTAAAGTATGCTAAGTTGGTTGTCCGCAGATATTTGCTGCTGAGTGTATACAATCGCCAAGGTCGCTTGCGGGCGAGACGCTACAACCTTTCTATTGTTGATTTTGTGTTGAGACATCAACTCTAGCGCCTCGCCCGCAAGCGACCTCGACCAAATTTTTCATAAGACGACATTTATACTCAAATCGTCGAGGTCATCTGCAAGCGAGGAACTACAATCTTTGTATTGTCGATTTTGCGATGAGACATCAACTCTAGCGCCTCGCCCGCAAGCGACCCTGGCGATTTGAGGCAAAATCGTTTAGTACATTACCAAATCTTTTTTAAAACCACATTTACACTTAAATCGAGGAGGTCACCTGAGGGCGAGGCGCTACAAATTTTGTATTATTAGTTTCGTGCTGAAATATCAACTCTAGAGCCTCGTCCGCAAACGACATTGGCGATTTAGGGCAAAATCGTTCATTATATGCCTTAGTTGAGGTATCAAATCTTTCATAAGTCGACATTTATATTTAAATCGTCAAAGTCGTCTGCAGGTGAGGCGGTACATCCTTTGTATAGTCGATTTCTTGTTGAGACATCAACTCCAGCGCCTCGCCCGCAAGCGACCTCGACGAATTGAAGCAAAATCGTTCATTACATTACTAAATCGTTCATAAGACGACATTTATACTTAAATCATTGAGGTAATCTGCAAACGAGGAGCTACATCCATTGTATTATCGATTTCGTGTTGAGACATCAACTCTACCGCCTCGGCCACAAGCGACCTCGGTGAATTGAGGCAACATCGTTCATTGCACAACCAAATCTTTTATAAGACGACTTTATACTTAAATCGTAGAAATCATCTGCAAGCGAGGAGCTACATCCTGTGTATTGTCGATTTCGTATTGAGACATCAACTCCAGCGCCTCGCCCGCAAGCGACCTCGGCGATTTGTGTCAAAATCGTTCATTGCACAACCAAATCTTTCATAAGACCACATTTACACTTAAATCGTCGAGGTCATCTGTAAGTAAGGCGCTACATCCTTTGTATTGTCGACTTCGTATTGAGACATCAACTCTAACGCCTCGCCCGTAAGCGACCTCGGCGATTTGAGGCAAAATCGTTCATTACATGCCTTGATTGAGGTACCAAATCTTTCATAAAATGACATTAATACTCAAATCACCGATGTTGCTTGCGGGCGAAGCGTTACAATCTTTGTATTGTCGATTTTGCGATGAGACATCAACTCTAGCGCCTCGCCTGCAAGCGACCTTGGCGATTTGAGGCAAAATCGTTCATTACATTACCAAATCTTTCATAAAACCACATTTATACTTAAATCTTCGAGGTCACCTGAGGGCGAGGCGCTACAACTTTTGTATTATTAGTTTCGTGCTGAAATATCAACTCTAGCGTCTTGCTCGCAAGCGGCTATGGCGATTTGAGGCAAAATCGTCCATTACATGCCTTGGTTGAGGTACCAAGTCTTTCATAAGACGACATTTATATTTAAATCGTCAACGTCGTCTGCAGGTGAGGTGCTACATCCTTTGTATAGTCGATTTCATGTTGAGACATCAACTCTAGCGCCTCGCCCGCAAGCGACTTCGACGAATTGAAGCAAAATCGTTCATTACATTACTAAATTGTTCATAAGACGACATTTATACTTAAATTGTCGAGGTCATCTGCAAACGAG
This sequence comes from Onthophagus sagittarius, assembly GCA_036711965.1. NCBI lineage: Eukaryota > Metazoa > Arthropoda > Insecta > Coleoptera > Scarabaeidae > Onthophagus > Onthophagus sagittarius. The sequence goes on along the minus strand of JASERS010000010.1, from coordinate 19,149,320 downwards.
GAGCTACATCCTTTGTATTATCGATTTTGTGGTGAGACATCAACTCTACCGCCTCGGCCGCAAGCGACCTCGGTGAATTGAGGCAAAATCATTCATTCCACAACCAAATCTTTTATAAGACGACATTTATACTTAAATCGTCGAAATCATCTGTAAGCGAGGAGCTACATCCTTTGTATTATCGATTTCGTGATGAGACATCAACTCTAGCGCCTCGCCCGCAAGCGACCTCGGCGATTTGAGGAAAAGTCGTTCATTACATTACCAAATCTTTCATAAAACCACATTTACACTTAAATCGTCGAGGTCACCTGAGGGCGAGGCGCTACAACTTTTGTATTATTAGTTTCGTGCTGAAATATCAACTCTAGCGCCTCGCCCGCAAGCGACTTTGGCGGTTTGAAGCAAAATCGTTCATTACATGCCTTCATTGAGGTACCAAATCTTTCATAAGGCGACATTTATATTTAAATCGTCAAAGTCGTCTGCAGGTGAGGTGCTACATCCTTTGTATAATCGATTTCGTGTTGAGACATCAACTCCAGCGCCTCGCCCGCAAGCGACCTCGTCGAATTTAAGCAAAATCGTTCATTACATTACTAAATCGTTCATAAGACGACATTTATACTTAAATCGTCGAAATCATCTGCAAGCGAGGAGCTACATCCTTTGTATTGTCGATTTCTTATTGAGACATCAACTCCAGCGCCTCGCCCGCAAGCGACCTCGGCGATTTGTGTCAAAATCATTAATTGCACAACCAAATCTTTCATAAGACCACATTTACACTTAAATCGTCGAGGTCATCTGCAAGTGAGGAGCTACATCCTTTATATTGTCGATTTCATATTGAGACATCAACTCTAACACCTCACCCGTAAGCGAGTTAAAGAGTTGAAGTCGGCGATTTGAGGCAAAATCGTTCGTTACATTACCAAATTTTTCATAAAGCGACATTTACTTCATCATCTGAAGGCGAGGCACTACAACCTTTTAATTTTCGATTTCGTGTTGAAACATATTTAATAACATTTTGGGTGACATCAAAGTGTCTGCTTTAACATATTTTGAGTTTGTTATTGAAACAAAAACCAAGTTCAATCGAAATAAATAAGGTCAAGGTCATGTCTTATTGTAAATGCTGATTTTATTGTGCACATTTTGCCGAAATTTTTTATCGCTGCAGGATGTTATGTGTTAATTTGTTTATAAATTGTTGAGTGGAGGTGTTCTAAATAGGTATTTAGTGTTAAAAAGATTAGTTAACAAAGTGAAAAAAAGGAAGATATGTTTAGAATAACATTTGACACTCCTAATCGGATCTCATGATGGTTTTTGGTTTCAACTTGAAGCTGATATAAAAAAGTGAGGATAGATAAAGATAATCGGTGTTGTTTTCACATCCAAAAAATATCTAAAACCTAAAAATATCCGTTGTGTGTGTGTCTGCTTTTTTCGACGACGAACAGCGACGCAGAACGACCGAGAGTGAGTTACGTAAACCATGACCTTAGCCAATGTCACACACATTTGTCTCTCTATTTGAATTCCGGCGCCCAGTTAGAAATAGAATTCACTTTCGGTCTCAATACGTGCTTTAAACTTTACAAAACTTTATTTACCTTTTTTTTAGTGGAAAAAGTAGCTTTAATAACTTTAGTATCAACAATTTTTTTCTGACTTGACCTGTCCTATATCAAATAAAATTGGGAGTTGAGTCGAATTCTAATTTTAAAACAAGCCAGAGAGTTTAGAAATAGAATAAGATCGTTCGCTGTACTCGGATAGATTGGGGAAATAGGAACATTTTTTTTTGCTGGTGAAGAGCCACTTTTATATATATTTATAGGTCGTGTGCAAAAATTCCTGTTGGGATATAAAAATGTGTCTGTTATTTTTCCTGTGCCAAAAAATTGGCCTATTTCTGTTGTAGAATAGTGATTTTTTTGGGTTGAGTTAAGAAATGATTTTTTTTATCGAAAAATAAAACTATTTCATCTCGTTATGTAATGTCAAATTCCGCATTTCGTATACAAACCGGGCGCTAAATATATCTTAAACTCAATCTCCGATCAGTTCTAATCAAGGTTCCGTAAACGAACGAAGATATTTTCAGAAATCAACTTCCGTTACTTTTTATAACTCGCATTACTTATATAAAACATTGTCCTAAATTAAACCTACCACAAAAAATCTTTATAAAACTCGGTTAGTAATGACGCAAACGCCTCCATCAAGTTAAAACGGTTATTTCAAGTATATCCGATCGTATCTGCCAGTCATTACACTAATATGTAAATATTTGCAAATGTTAAATTTAACGTTCAAAACAGGAAAAGCAACCGAAAGTTGTTTATTATCGAAAAGCAAGTTTTTGATTTTTCACTTAATTTAGCCCGGTTGACTTTTTTATTTTTGGACGACGACGCCAAAAGGAATTCGGATGAGGTCATCCTCATGCAGAAAAATACTGCTTCTCAATTTAAATTCCAAACGAATTTTGGGATTAACTTACGTTGTGATCTTATTGTATAATGATGTGGATGGGAAAGATGTCCTCTATGAGAATGCGGATGACTCCCAGGGAAATTATACGGTGGCAAAAAGTGCTGTTGCTTCGAGTGATAACCAAGGGGTGAATGGGGCCCAACCAATCCTCCACCACCGCCTCCTCCTCCGCCTCCCGCCCCGGCTCCGGGTGGTTGTAATCTCGATTTGAGTTCGTCTGTCGACGTGTGACCACTCGATGAACTATCAACATCGGAAACACCGGAATCCGCTGGGCTTGGCGGTAAAGAACCTGGAAACAAAGAAAAAAAAATCTTAACGGTTTCAAGTTCCGGTTTCTAGGACTTTTTAAGATTCAACCCCCCCTAGATTTATGAAAAGGGTGAAGAGATATCCTATTTCAGAAAAGAACGGGAATCGCCAGTGGTCAAACCCACCCTTTCGGTCAAGCAAACTCTTCTTCATTTTTTTTTCAATCCAAGTGACCAACACTTAAGCAATTTTCCCATACCCCAAACTATCACTTTAAAAGAACCAGTTTTTAATAAAAAAATTAAAAATATTTTTTTAATTTAAGAAAAAAGGTGTTTGCAAACAATAAAGGATCAATTTCATTGTTATGATCCCGGTGGTCCAAACGTTTTAGCTTCTTTAAAGCGCCTAATGACATAACACTTTAAGCCCCTAAATACCAAGGGATGGTGTGTATCAGGTGTCGAAAATCTGTACGCACTTCCGCGTCCCTCGAACTGTTTCGGAAGAAAAAGAGAATAATAGACCGAGAAAAGGTCCAGGTAGCTTTCAACACTTTCATCACAATGGGGTACCAAAAAAAAAAACTCAGTTACATGACCACAAATGGGGGGCTCAACAAGTAATCTTATTTCTGTTCTGAGAAGAAGATGTATTGCGATGTAATGAGATAAATTTGATCTAATTGGTTTTAAAGATAAATCGAAATCTGTTTATTTTGGAAATAAAGAAATAAATTAATAATTTTTTTTGAATAAATTTAGAACTAGATGTGCGCGTAAGTGACTTTTTATGCCCGCTCACGATTTAGACTCACGCATGCCACTCACGTGAATATCACTCATGAATCACTTGAGTCACGCCAATTCACGTGATTCATACTCGATCAGGTGATTAAATTTATGAATCATGTTTGATTAATTGTTAATTTGATTATCAATTAATTGTACTTGACAGAATGGTAGAACTAAAAGAGTGTTTAACCGGGTCACGTCGAAACCAAAGATGCTCACGATCACGCATGTTCATGTGAGTGATGCTCACTCACGATGATCCATTCTGATCCTCTACTTAGAACTAGAAGCATTTGAGTTTAGCCGTTTTAAGAGATGTACTGCTAAATCCGAATGTTTCTAGTTCTGAGTCAAGTTCAGTTTTAATATGAGTGTTAATTCTAGTAATAGTTGTTATTTAATGTTCCACATTCCATTGCATTAAAACTAGAACTAACAGTAGACCTAGGACTAGAAACATTTGTGTTTAGCCGTGCGTCTTTGACGCTAGTTCGTTTTACTACTACTTGTACTAGTACGTTTTACGTTAGTTCTAGTTTTACTTGTTATTCAGTACAAACATATATAACATGTTTGTATACATATGATATGGTTGAATCAGCAATGACAACAAGGACGTTGCAATAAAAATAATAAGTTTAAAAATACGAATATATGAAAAAAAGACAGGAAGAGGGTTTCTTAGCACTGAAAACAAACATTGGACTAATAATGAGTTGTTATCTGCCACCGAATGAGCAAATTTTTCATATGCTGCTAATATGAAAAATGCTTGAATGATGAAATTACGAAAATCTTAGATTAAATTGCAAAAGCAGACGGATTTAGTTAACAAGAGGAAGAAAGAAAGGGGAGAAGAGGGAGTGGGAAGCATTTAAAGAGGAGTATGATAAGGCAAAGAAGTACCCCAAAAAGTCTATCAAGAAAGCACAAAAAAATAGGGATGCAATAAATGTAATTTCTATACAACTATTAGATAAGGCAGAAATAAGGAACATCATTGGAAAGTTGTTCCCTGGAAGAAATGAAAGTATGCTAGAGAAAGAAGTCTGCCTTGGTGATTAAAATGAAAAACCGTATGGCCCCGAGTAAAGATTCCATAACAGCAGAAATGATTAGGAATGCTGTGAACGAGGAACAAAAGATCCTTACAACTATTTTCAATAAGCTAATGGAAAATAACGTATTCCTCAGGACATGGAAGGGAGGAAGACTGGCATTAATAGAAAAACTGTGTATGCTGGACACTTATAGTAAGCTGTATGAGGCAATTATTAGAAAAAGGCTTGAGCAGGAAAGAGAAGATAAGGGTGGATTTTCGAAATACCAGTTTGGTTTCTGATTGCGATTGAAGCAGACTTTAAGCAGATAGTAGTGACTTATATTGACCAAAAGTTGTGAAAAATTCAGAAGAAGAAAAAGAAAAAATGTATCCTGATCGCATTTGATATTAAGAATACGTTTGGGTCGATCGCTTGGAGTGAAATTATAAATTACCTAGAAAAGAAGAAAATATCAGCAAATCTGATAAACATGAGGGTGTCCCAATATTCATTGGTATCCATTTTATGGAATAATACTTTTCGACGATATCCTTGATGATGATGAAAATGGAAAGGTTGATTGAAACAACAGAAACAGCACTAAAAAACATTATAAATAAACTAAAATAATCACTACGGAAAGAGAGGTCAAGTATGGCGTTTACATTGACAAGGAGCTGAAATGGGGACATAATATTCTAAAGAAATTAAATTTGGGAGATATTCGCCATAGTGTCGAGTTGTTCCTTCTTCTGGGAGCACTATTAAGTCTTCTAGAAGCAATATCAAGTTAGTTTGAAGCAGTACAAAGTTTTATAGAAACAAGCTGTGTGGAAGTAATTAAAATCTTCTGGAAGCAAAACTTGTAAAATTTGAACTTGTAAAACTCTTCTATCCAGGAGCTGTGTTAAGTGTTCTGGAAGTATTTCAAGTCTTCTAGAAACAGTATCAAGTCATCCAATAGCAGCCTCAAGTATTTTGGACACATTTCAAACATTTTAGAAACAGTTTAGAAACATTTCAAGTTTTCTGGAAGCAATATTAAATCTTCTAGAATCAGTATCAAGTATTCTAGAAGCGTTTCAAGTCTTCCAGAGGTAATATCGAGTTTTGAAAGTAGTTAAAATCTTTTGAAAGCATTTCGCAACTATTCTAGAAGCAATATCAAGGTTAGCAACAAAAATCGTCTAGAAATATTTCAAGCCTTATGGAAGCATTTGAAATCGTCTGTATTTTTTTCTTCGCTTCATTAGTTCTTCTTCAAAGAGATTCTCAGAAGATTCTTTTTCTGAATTCATTGATGACCCAGAAAAGTATGTACCGAGCATTTTGAAAATCAAGAGTTAACAATCACTTGAAATCATTTGATACTTAGCCCATGAAAATCGGAATGTAAATGACAAAGTTACAGCTTAGGGCGTTATTGTAAGATAGCCTCTATATACAGGATGTCTTTTCCTTGTTAAAATTACAGTGAAAATAGATGATTTTGGAAATAGATTCAGAAAAGAAACACACATCAGTCAAAAATCAGTGTTTTATATGAAAATATCCCGGCATAGTGACGATTTTTGTCATCAGTGTTGCATCAGTGTCAGTGCAAAATTCTATTTATACCCATCAGTGACGTGTCTTCTCAGAACTTCTCAGTTCTGTTTATTATTTGATGCATTGCTCAAGATATTTACAGATACAGTTAGAATTTTGGATGAGGAAGAGAAAGAGTTGCATCAGGAGAAGAAGTGAAAGTGGATGCTTGAAGAATAGGAAAATTTGCAACTTTGAATAAAGATTTAATGGATGATACAACAATTTTTGAATAAGGTGAATAAGGAAACTGCATTTCTTCAAAAAAAAACATTTCACCATTAAGTTTCTTATAAAAATCGAGTCTCAGACACTGACATCATTTTTCCTCTATCTCTTATAGAAACTTTTCCGTTTACATTATACGTCAAAACGTCTACAAAATACGTCAGTGAAATTTGAAAAATATCGTTTTTATTTTTCACTGACACTGAGAAGAAAATATGGAACTGACACGTCACTGATATAGCTTTAGAACTAACAGAACTAGAAACATTAGGGTTTAGCCGTATGTCTCTTAAGACGGCTAAATCTTAATGTTTCTAGTTCTAAGTCAAGTGTTAGTTTTGAAGCTAGTTTGGGTTGGGTTCCCCCTTAAGAGATATAATGGAATAACAATAAAATGTAAAGCTAATACTAAAACTAGAACTAATCACAAGATCTAGAACTAGAAACATTCGTGTTTAGCCATACATCTCCTAAGACGGAACTCAACCCAACCTAGCTTTAGAACTAACACCAGACTTAGAACTAGAAACATTACGCTTTAGCCGTACGTCTCTTAAGACGGCTAAATCCTAATGTTTCTAGTTCTAAGTCTAGTGTAAGTTTTAGTGTTAGTATTAGTTCGGATATAGTATTTTTATTCGAATATTTCTAGTCCTAAGTATAGTGTTATTTACTACATAGATAATAATTCAAGAAAAATTATTAAAGATTCATTCGATTCAAAACGGTTAAAGACATTAATTCAGCGAAGAAACGATTAATCAAACTTTTTACATTCTAGTCGTGATTCGAGTTAGACTAGTCTTATCCTTGGAAAAAAGGACAACGCTCCTCGACCAGGAGCTTATGGTAGGGTATATTATTAATTGTGTCCGGGATAATCTGCCGCAAAACTGGAACTAGACAGGAGAGGGCCTATTAGTCACGGTCGCCGCTGCTGCCTGTTTTAAGGGGGTTAAACCCTTAAAGGTGTAGAATCTACACCGTAGATCCTCTCCGCACGACCTCGCCGACCTCTTTACTACTGCCTCGGTGGTAGTAGTAAATAAACACACCCGGTAAAAGACAACCATCGAGGAGCACATGCAACCCGTTCCTTCCTTCCTTCCTTTCCTTTTGTACCGTCGAGAACCTGTTTCTTTCCGCGAACTGAATGTCCATCCCTTGATGTGTCCGGCGTGACCCGTTGACCCCCCCCTCGGATGGCCCATTAATCATATCTTTTCCTTTCTATGCGCTGGTTGTCGGGCTGGTCATCTTCGTTGTTGATCCCTTCTTCGCGACGCACCGTTCGAGGAAGAAGGAAGGAGAAAGAATGAAACGAGGATTCTCTTTTATCGTAGGGGTTCCGATTATGTCGTTACCTAAGCTGACCGTTGGACGCAAGAAGACACCCAGTGGGAATTCGGGACTTCCAATGGTCGCATTTCGACCAACTCGGACTAATTTGCATGAGTATTCAACACGTGAAATGTTTTGATTTATTTTTCTCTAACACGCCTTTAATTTCAAAAGTAACTTCAAAAGGTTTTAACGATAAATTGAATTAATGATTTTATTGAATAAATGCAGATGTTACTTCGTATTCCCGATTGAATCGTCATCATCATCGCATTGAAAACAACATGTTTTAGCATGCAGGCGTTCATAACACCACGCAATACTTGGACGGGACAGATGCGTGGCTAATCCTCACTCAATGTGTTATTGTAGCAATTCAATACGTTTCACCCTTTTGCGCAAAAAGGGTGATAAAGAAATCCGGAGAATCGGGGTAAAAGCGGGTGGGTGTTTTTCCGAATTCGAATATATTCGGACAGATGTTGTATCATATTGCGTTTTTCGGATAATATTTGCTCACATTGCAATACAGCTGATGAAACCATGACTTTTATATTAATTATATTCAAAATAGTATGAAATAATATTCTAATAATATTATATTACTATTATCCTTACCAGAGGCCAAGGCCCCTCACTACATTTTTTTTTTGTCGATGAGTTACGAAAATATCGATCTCTAAAGTGAGAAGCCCTAACTTTTGGCACGGACTTTAGAGTACTATTTTGCTTTACTCATTTATAAGAAAATAAATTAATATCACAAACCTGTCGTTGTAGTAGTGCAAGCGGTTAGCCTATGTAATGGTAACGGAGCGGCAGTGAAATCAGGCGCCAAACCCAACATATAATTGAGTTTAGCATTTGGCACCGGCGACGGCGACTTTCTGTTGCTGTTTCGGCTATTTGATGTCGGGCAGTGTTCGTATTCCCATTTTGATACATCTAAAATTGAAGAAAAAAAAACATTTTAAGCAGTATAAAGTCAAACGAAACGGTAAAAAGAATATGTTCGATTCGAAAAGACCTTGATTGCAAATTACAACGAAAACACGTTACCAAAATCGTATTAAATTGCACGGCGCGCGCGACAACTTACAATATGTAAATTTCCGTCGTCGAGAGTGAATGCTTTTATGTGGTACGCAGACGACCCATTTACCCTGTTTCGACACCATCTCAAAAGACCAACGAGTAATAATCGAAATGAAAAAAAAAGAAAAAGAACCGGTGGTAAACCCGTGCATACGAATAATATTCGGTTACGCAAGCGAAAGGTGGGCCACCGTAATTATTTCGCGAAAATTTTTGGCAAGTTTTGCAAGAACCACGCCGTGATTTATGGGCTCGTTTGGTTTCATTCTACTTTCATCGTTCATGTTACATCTAAATTGACGAGATCTAGATTCGATTTATTTAATTTAAAAAAATATCAACAAAGTTTTAGATTTTGCAAAATCTTTCGTAATTATAACACAAACAATAGGGAGTAATAAAAATGTTGAGATGGAAAAGATAAAATCGTTTTCATTTCATATAAGGTTAGGTTAAAGAGGTGTGAGTCGATATTTAGCATCGAACGAGTCTCGAGCTGAGTCTATCGGCTTTACCGGAAGGGAAAGTTTCCTTGACCCAAATGGAAAATGTACACATACACACACACAGAGCTACAAATGAACCTCTCGGATTTTACCAGTAGCACACATTTACACCGGCAACAATGGTGTCAGCTTCATTGCGTCATCGACCACCACACAACACAATATACTTAGTTAAATACTTCTTAAAATGGATACAAACTTTATTGGGATTGTCTTCATCTTCATTCTTCCAAGAATAGCATTTCCGTTCGCCCCAAAAACAATTTTAATTACTCAATGAAATTGTTTGTTTTTCTTGTGTCTAGCTTCAAATTCAAAAGTCTTATCTAAATGGAAAGAAAGCCCGTATCTTTATCTTTATGATCAACACATGAAAAAGCTAGACGACGGCGCGACGCTTCGTCTAGCCATATCGATTCGTTTCGTTTCAAGCAGAAAATTTCACTTTCAATTTCATTTTTGGTGCTGAAAAAGTTGAAAAAATTAAGTAGAACTGTATCAAATTTGAAATGATACGAAAACGAAAGGGAAAGTGACCGAAATAACTCTTAACATTCCTATAAAGCTTAAAGCGCGCCTACACGTTAAAATCTCACACTGAACGAAAGTGAATTATGAAATGGTGTAAATCACCTTGGATTTTGTTGTTCCAACTAAAATTTTTGCGCCAAGATATACAAAGTTTTAATTTTTAGAGGAGTCGAAAGAGTGAAAAGGATTAATTCTATTAATAAAAATATTTCAAGAAAACGCAACCGATCTTTTCTTGAGTGTGAATCCGGAGAGTTCTATTTATAAAGACACACTATACACACAACGACCTCATTACTTGTGCCAAAAAATTCGGTAACGATTTTCGTTGAGTGAAAGCAACAAAGACGGCAAAAACAACTTCCGTTTTACGACTCGACTCAAACACTTCCTGTATTTAATATTTTGCAACAACAAGAACTTACGATTACTATATTTGATTTGTTAAGATAAGATTCCAAACGATCGATTCAATTGAGAATAGAGACAGAATTGAGATAGAATAGATAAGGTTTTTTTTATTATTTTTGATTCCTAAAACTTGGAAGGTGTTGCAACGATTAACATTTAAAGACATTTAAGAGTCGGCTCGATTTCGTAACGAATCCTATCCGTTTTTGTAAAGGATTCTTCTTCTTCTTCATCGTGATCTTCTCTCACTCCGAGAGTCTCTCTTAAAATTGCATAACGTGTACGTCGTCGTCGGTTTGCTCTTTCTTTCTTCATTCTTTAGCGCGCGAGTTCGTTTTCTTTTGAGGATACCCACCGGTCGGCCTTAACCCAAATTCGCGATCTCGTACAGCACATACATATTTACGTAATATCTATCTACTCCGACCGTTGGTTAAAGAAAATTATAAAAAAAAGTAAATTATTTAAAATCAAATTTATCAAAAGTGGTAAATTTTAAAATTTATAGTAAATTTTATTACAGGACCTTTAAGAAGTCTCGATTTAGTCTCGAAGATTGAAAAAGTCTCGAGATTAAGAAAAAATTAAAAAATCCGGAACCCTTTTGGAAGCATTTCTAGTCTATTAGAAGCATTTTAAGTTTATAAAGGCAATATCAAATCTTTTGGAAGCGTTTCTAATCTTTTAAAGGCAGTATGTGTTCTGGAAGAATTTCTTCTTTTCTAGAAGCAATATCAAGTGTTCTAGAGGCAGTATCAAGTTTTCTGGAAGCATTTTAAGACTCTCAGATGCAATATTAAGTCTTTTGAAAGCATTTCAAGTCGTCTAGAAGTATTTGAAGTCTTCTGGAAGTATTTTACTCTTCTAGAAGTATTTTAAGTTATCTGGAAGCATTTCAAGTTCTTTGGAAACATTTTAAGCCTTTGGAAGATGGAACAAGTCATCTACAAGCAGTATCAGGTCATCTCGAAGCATTGATTGAGCGCTATCAAGTCTTTTGGAATCAGATCAAGTACTTTAAAAACAGTACCAAGTCTTCTGGAAGCATTTCAAGTCTTTCTGATGTAATATTAAGTCTTCTGGAAGCATTTCAAGTCTTTCTGATGCAATATTAAGTCTTCTGGAAGCATTTCAAGTTCTTTGGAAACATTTCAACCCTTTGGAAGATGGATCAAGTCATCTACAAGCAGTATCAGGTTATCTCGAAGCATTGATTGAGCACTATCAAGTACATTAAAAGCAGTACCAAGTCTCCTGGAAGCATTTCAAGTCTTTCTGATGCAATATTAAGTCTTCTGGAAGCATTTCAAGTCTTTCTGATGCAATATTAAGTCTTTTGGAAGCATTTCAAGTACATTGGAAACATTTCAACCCTTTGGAAGATGGATCAAGTCATCTACAAGCAGTATCAGGTCATCTAGAAGCATTGATTGAGCACTATCAAGTCTTTTGGAATCAGATCAAGTACTTTAAAAGCAGTATCAAGTCTTCTGGAAGCATTACAAGTCTTTCTGATGCAATATTAAGTCTTCTGGAAGCATTTCAAGTTCGTTGGAAACGTTTCAACCCTTTGGAGGATGGATCAAGTCATCTACAAGCAGTATCAGGTCATCTCGAAGCATTGATTGAGCACTATCAAGTACATTAAAAGCAGTACCAAGTCTCCTGGAAGCATTTCAAGTCTTTCTGATGCAATATTAAGTCTTCTGGAAGCATTTCAAGTCTTTCTGATGCAATATTAAGTCTTCTGGAAGCATTTCAAGTTTGTTGGAAACGTTTCAACCCTTTGGAGGATGGATCAAGTCATCTACAAGCAGTATCAGGTCATCTCGAAGCATTGATTGAGCACTATCAAGTACATTAAAAGCAGTACCAAGTCTCCTGGAAGCATTTCAAGTCTTTCTGATGCAATATTAAGTCTTCTGGAAGCATTTCAAGTCTTTCTGATGCAATATTAAGTCTTCTGGAAGCATTTCAAGTCTTTCTGATGCAATATTAAGTCTTTTGGAAGCATTTCAAGTACGTTGGAAACATTTCAACCCTTTGGAAGATGGATTAAGTCATCTACAAGCAGTATCAGGTCATCTAGAAGCATTGATTGAGCACTATCAAGTCTTTTGGAGTCAGATCAAGTACTTTAAAAGCAGTACCAAGTCTCCTGGAAGCATTTCAAGTCTTTCTGGTGCAATATTAAGTCTTCTGGAAGAATTTCAAGTCTTTCTGATGAAATATTAAGTCTTTTGAAAGTATTTGAAGACTTTTGGAAATATTTGAAGTCTTCTGGAAATATTTGAAGTCTTCTGGAAGCATTCAAAGTTCTTTGGAAACATTTCAAGCCTTTGGAAGATGGATCAAGTCACCTACAAGCAGTATCAGGTCATCTCAAAGCATTGATTGAGCACTATCAAGTCTTTTGGAATCAGATCAAGTACTTTAAAAGCAGTACCAAGTCTCCTGGAAGCATTTCAAGTCTTTCTGATGCAATATTAAGTCTTCTGGAAGCATTTCAAGTCTTTCTGATGCAATATTAAGTCTTCTGGAAGCATTTCAAGTTTGTTGGAAACGTTTCAACCCTTTGGAGGATGGATCAAGTCATCTACAAGCAGTATCAGGTCATCTCGAAGCATTGATTGACACTATCAAGTCTTTTGGAAACAGATCAAGTATTTTAAAAGCAGTATCAAGTCTCCTGGAAGCATTTCAAGTCTTTCTGATGCAATATTAAGTCTTCTGGAAGCATTTTAAGTTCGTTGGAAACGTTTCAACCCTTTGGAGGATGGATCAAGTCATCTACAAGCAGTATCAGGCCATCTCGAAGCATTGATTGAGCATTATCAAGTATATTAAAAGCAGTATCAAGTCTCCTGGAAGCATTTCAAGTCTTTCTGATGCAATATTAAGTCTTCTGGAAGAATTTCAAGTCTTTCTGATGAAATATTAAGTCTTCTGAAAGTATTTGAAGACTTTTGGAAGTGTTTGAAGTCTTCTGGAAATATTTCAAGTCTTCTGGAAGCATTTAAAGTTCTTTGGAAACATTTCAAGCCTTTGGAAGATGGATCAAGTCATCTACAAGCAGTATCAGGTCATCTAGAAGCATTGATTGAGCACTATCAAGTCTTTTGGAATCAGATCAAGTGCTTAAAAAGCAGTACCAAGTCTCCTGGAAGCATTTCAAGTCTTTCTGATGCAATATTAAGTCTTCTGGAAGCATTTCAAGTTCTTTGGAACATTTCAACCCTTTGGAAGATGGATCAAGTCATCTACAAGCAGTATCAGGTCATCTAGAAGCATTGATTGAGCACTATTAAGTCTTTTGGAACCAGATCAAGTACTTTAAAAGCAGTACCAAGTCTCCTGGAAGCATTTCAAGTCTTTCTGATGCAATATTAAGTCTTCTGGAAGAATTTCAAGTCATTCTGATGCAATATTAAGTCTTCTGAAAGTATTTGAAGACTTTTGAAAGTATTTGAAGTCTTCTGGAAATATTTCAAGTCTTCTGGAAGCATTTAAAGTCCTTTGGAAATATTTTAAGCCTTTGGAAGATGGATCAAGTCATCTACAAGCAGTATAAGAATCAGATCAAGTACTCTAAAAGCTGTACCAAGTCTCCGGGAAACATTTCAAGCCATTGGAAGCAACATCAAGTCTTAGCAGCAGAATTAAGTAAACTAGAAGCAGTATCAACTCATCTAGAAGCACTATCAAGTCTTCTGACACCAATTCAATTACTCTAAAAGTAGTACCAAATCTTTTAGAAGCATTTCAAGTCTTTTAGATACCCAAGTCCTTTGGAAGTATTTCAAGTTATCTAGAAATATTTCAAGCCTTTTAAGGCAGCATCAAGTCTTAGTGGCAGTATTAAGTCATCTAGAAGCAGTATAAAGTCTCTTCTGGAAGTATTTCAGGTCGATCTCAAAATATTTTGAGTCATAGGAATTGGAGACCTAAATCGAGAGTAGATAGCGACAATCGCTTTCATTAATGCTTGAAACGAACGGGGTCTTATATTAAAACCGTATGTAAATAACTGTTCCACAACAATATTAACATAATTTACCGTACGCTGCGTTATTACACTTTAAAATAGCGCCTTAATTACGTAAGTAAATCGATTGCACGTTCTCATTTAATACGTATCAATTAAAACAAATTAACTGTAAAAATTCAATAATACGTAGATATCTTATTCTTAACATCATTAACTAATTACAGCATAAAAAGAACTTGTTTCCTTCTTTCCATTCGATCCGAAAAAAAAAACAAACCGTCCTCATCATCAATCCCATTAGATTAACAATAAGTGGTCGGTAGACTAGAAGAGTCATTAAGAGAGAAAAAGCCATTGTCCTCCTCTTCCTCCTAAGTAGTCAAGTTTAAAATCCCGCGCGCCGGTATCAAAGCCAGACAAGGTCATTCCAATAGACCGAGCCGAATAGGCTTACGTCGTCGCGTTTTTAAACGGAAACGAGAAACCGTCTGGACGATTGGATTCGTCTGCAAGACTGACTTCCGGATGTGTTGTTGTTGCTGTGTCTGCGCGAGTCTTTTTAAGCCCCTCGCCGACGACGACCACTATGTATATCTACGCAGATACACCTCCGCGTGCATACAAATTTCGTATAATTATCTACTACCTGTTGAATATAATGTGTGTTGTGGTGATGCGGTTCAGGAAGTTTATGTACCGTGACAAATCTATAGGGGTGGTCCTAAAACGTATTGCTTTTTCTGTCTCAAAGAGAAATAAGAAAAAATAAAATTTGAATCATTAATTAAAAAAAATCGGTTAAGGCGAAAAATATCACTTTTTTATTCATGGGGGAAAAGTACGTTTTTTCGCACGTGGGAAAAAAGTGGTAATTAACAAGATGATATGTCAAATTTTTTTTTAAATAATAATTTTTTTTGTTATAGGAAAAAATAATGTATGGCTTCATGTAATATGCAGAATGTCCCCGGATTAAGTCACAAAGAGGAAAAAAATTTATTACTGCATTTTAAACTTAACTCAGCATAAATAAATTAACTACTTATTCTAATTTTTGTGGAAAAATTTAACTTTTTTTATTAAAAGTTTTTCAAGTTCGATTAATAATATGTAATTTAATAAACCCAACCTAGCTTCTGAACTAACACTACACCTAGAGCTAGAAATATTAGGGCTTAGCCGTCTTAAGAGACGAACGGCTAAACCGTAATATTTCTAGTTCTAAGTTTAGTGTTAGAATTAATGCTAAGTTGTAGGTCTAATATTAGTTAAACGATTAGTTCCAGAAGAATTTAAAACAATCTAGAGTTAAAAAAGAATTAAAACTAGAACTAACACTAGACCTAGAACTAGAAAGCTTCGTTTTTTAGAAAGAATCTTTCTAGTTCTAGGTCTAGTGTTAGTTCTAGTTTTAATTCGATACAAGTATGCAATAATCCAAAATTATACAGTGTGTACATAAAGTATGAAATCAATTCGATATAAATTCAAGGAATAATCTTAGAAAATGTACCAAAATTGAGATACTATGCTTCAGATGACTTAAATTCGGAGTATTTCTCATGTAACGCACCTTATATTGTTACAATTCGATATAAATTCAACGGATATTCTTAAAAAAACCCGACATGGACACCTATTTCTTTCTTTAACGCCCACTTTTTGAGACAAAATTAAAATGTACAGGTGTCCTAAAATTGAGATGAACATTTTAAATTTATGTCAGAAAAAAACATGGATGTTCAAAAGCCTCTTATTTTTCGACAATATCCCTCGAATTTACATCGAATTGTTTCTATACTTTATAAACAGGGTGTATACAACAGGGTGCTATCTCCGAAACTTAAAGAGATAGAGAAAAATAGATTATATGTCATGATCCCATTTTTTGAGAAACTGCAAATGCTGAAAATTCCGAATAGCTGTCGTCTTTTGTTTTCGCCCTAACGGCAAAATGTGAAAAATTTTCAAAAACGGTTATCGTCAATGTTTATGAATAATATCGTCAATATATTAAACGTTAATATAACTTTTTACGAACTTGTTTTATTTTAAATTTTTTTGATTTTGTTAAGAACCCAAATTCCATTAAATTTTGTGCTAAACGAAAACGTTCTTGGATGCAATTTTTAACATGATACTTGAAAGATTTAATACTGCTTTTAGGAAATTTAGTATTATTTCCAAAAGAAGGCAAATGCTTCCAGAAGGCTTGAACAGCTTCCAAATGTTTCTAGAAAACTTTATACTGCTTCTAGAAGACTTGAAATGTTTCCAAAAGACTTAATACTGCTTATAGGAAATTTGAAATGCTTCTAAAACACTTAATATTGAAGCTGGAAGAGTTGAAATGCTTCCAGAAGATTTGGTACTACTTCTAGAAGAGTTAAAATGTTACCAGAAGATAGAAGTGATAGCAGAAAATATTTTTATCGAAAAAAATTATAAATGCTTTAAGTTTGCTTCCAAAACATCAAATTTTATTAACCAAATGCAATATCTTCATATCAGAAGTTCAAAAAGTAGCAATTAAAGAATACATAATGCTCTATTATAAGATAGGTAGTATTTTTAGATGTGATGTGAAAAAATTGTGAAAAAATAGAAGTATATACAAAGAAATTACCTTCACACATACCAAGATTAAGACGGACATCTTGATTTGTTTTAAGAGCAAAATTTGTATCACTACCGATTACATATATTGTATGGTACGTCTCAGTTGCAACTCATAATTTGATGCCATATTTGGTCTTTTTTTATGGGATGTAGCTAATACTAACATTAAAGCTAGCACTAGACCTAGAATGATAAACTATGAATTTAGCCGTACCTCTCTTAAGACGGAAACTAACTCAACCCAACCTAGCTCCAGAACAAACACTAGATTTAGAACTAGAATCGTTAGGGTTTAGCCGTGCGTCTCTAAAGATGGCTAAACCTTAACGTTTCTAGTTCTAAATCTAGTGTTAGTTCTGAAGCTAGGTTGGGTTGTGTTGGTTTCCGTCTTAAGAGAGGTACGGCTAAATTCTGATGTTTCTAGATTAGTCTTAATTCTGAAGATGGATTATAAGTTTAGTCTTAGTTATACTTTTAGTACTACAAGAATTTAAAATAATCTTGAGTTAAACAAGAACTAGAACAAGAACAAGAACGTCTGAAGACGCATGGCTAAACCAAAAGTTTCTTGTTCTAGGTCTAGTGTTAGTTCTAGTTTTAGTTCGATATAAGTCTACAATAATCTAAAATTGAATAACAACTAAAAGTAGAGCTAATACAAACACCAAAGCCAACAGTAGACCTAGAGCTAAAAAGATTTGGGTTTAGCCGTATAACTGTTAAGACGGAAACCAACTCAACCTAACCTAGCTTCAAAACTAACACTAGACATAGAACTAGACACGTTAGGGTTTAGCCGTCTTTAGAGACGTGCGGCTAAACCCTAACGTTTCTAGTTCTAAATCTAGTGTTAGTTTTGGTGCTAGGTTGGGTTGAGTTGATTTCCGTCTTAAGAGAGGTACGGCTAAATTCTGACGTTTCTAGATCTAGGCTTAATTCTGAAGTTGGGTTATAGGTCTAGTCTTAGTTACACTTTCAATTCTACAAGAATTTAAAATAATATAGAGTTATACAAGAATTAAAACTAGAACTAACACTAGACCTAGAACCAGAAAGTTTCGGTTTAGCCGTGCGTCTTCAGACGCACGGCTAAACCTAAATCTTTCTAGTTCTAGGTCTAATGTTAGTTCTAGTTTTAATTCGATATAAGTGTACAATAATCTAAAATCGAATAACAATTAAAAGTAGAGCTAATACCAACACAAAAGCGAACAGTAGATCTAGAGCTAAAAAGATATGGGTTTAGCCGCACATCTCCAAAACTAACACTAGATTTAGAACTAGAAACGTTAGGGTTTAGCCGCACGTCTCTAAAGACCTAGAACTAGAAAGTTTTCGTTTAACCGTGCGTCTTCAGATCTTTCTAGTTTTAGATCTAGTGTTAGTTCTAGTTTTAGTTCGATATAAGTGTACAATAATCTAAAATCGAATAACAACTAAAAGTAGAGCTAATACAAACACCAAAGCCTAAGACCAAAGATTTGGGTTTAGTCGCACATCTCTTAAGATGGTTAAACCCAAATATTTCTAGTTCCAACTTAAAGGAAGTCTAATGTATGAAAAAATTTAATTTAAATTGTATGGTTACATATCATACATAGATTAATTTTCAATTTAGAAAGAAGTCCAATTTGGGAACATGCTGTATAATAAATAACCATTCCTTTATATAAAAATGTTATTATTTACCATTATATTAATTTATAGCAGTATGTAAACGTAATTATAGAATTAAATACGTAGAAACAATATTATTCGTTTCATAAATAGTTTCTACAAACCCACGTGTTTCGATAACGACCACGTGTTTGTTTCAGTCAAAGTAACACAACAAGAATGCATAAAAAAATGTTACAATACAGAAAACGTATCATTAACTGTTCTTATTTGAAATTGAAAAGAACGTGTGACCTTGATATTGTTACAATTTAAAAAAATCTATTAAAATTGTGTCGTATTATAGTATTTTTACAATTCGCATTTCCTTGGTCTAAAAACAGTTCGAAATTCAATGGAAATCGTTTGAGATAAGTTAAAATTCTTAGAAATTACATTAAATTGAATGATTCAAATTCTTTTCTAGGAGTATTGAATTTATAATCTCGTCTAGTGGGGCAGGTAAAAGAGTTAAAAAGTGGGTGAACGACCCCTCATTTCGAATAAATTTTAATGATTTTTGATTGTTAGTGGGTCACGGTCAAAATAACACACCCTAAAACGAATCGATAAAGAACGAAAATTCGCAAAAAATCGTCTTCCGTTACAAATCCATTCAAAAAATGCTTGATCAAAGCGAAAGACCGCTATATTCTTGAAAATCACATATATGGGGATTTTTCTACCTGAGTTATGTGGGAGGTTCGATTAGAAAAAAAAAGGAACGGTGAATCTAATATAAAAAAAGGATCTTTCTAACTGTAAATTGAAAATAGGTCACGTCTGGTAAAGCTTCTCTCATCTGTCCGTCTGTTAATGTGGGTCTATAACCGAGATAATAAATGGGAAATTCTAGTTTCACTGCACATTTACACATGCACGTTGTCGGTTGGAAGAAGAAGAAGTCGGTTGCAGAATGCGTTTCGAACGAAGAAGAAAGTTCGAGGGAAATTTCTCTTTCCTCGCAAGACCAAGAAGAAATTGGCAGTTTCGTTGATGCATTCTCTCTTTTCTTAACACAATTAAAAACAATAAAAATTATCCGATATAAATTCAAAAAATTAATAACGGTTCGATTTAACTGTTAACATCGATTGAAAACAGATTGTGTTATTACGGATAAACTATTTCAGTTTATGCAATATATTTCAATATTCCTGTACTACATATTTTTAACCCATCGAGGTCAGATTGAATAATAACGGTTACGTTATAATTAATTATTCGATTGATTCGTCATTTTCCTTTTTTTATCATTAAGTTGATTCATTAATAAAATTGAATTTATTTGTTTGAATTAAAAATGAATCATTAAAATGATACAATCTAAGAAAAATCAATACATTCTTGCCCAATTTATCAACATCATGAAAATGCAAATTTTATAATACGATAACAAAACACTTTAAATAGAAAGGATTAAGTTACGCCAAAATAGATCACTTACTATTGTATCTAGTGATAATACGTTTCTTGTAGGGTTTTCTATCTGAGGAAGCGAGAACGTCAGGTGAAGAGGTTGATCTCCCCCCGCAGGAATCGTCGCTTTCGGTTCCTGAGGAATCTCGATACGCGGGACTTCTTCCCGGTCTCGGACTATATCTCGACGATACATTCACCCGCAAGTCCAAAGGTAACTCCTCTTTTATATCGATGTCCATATCGCGATGTCTATTATCGTCATCATCATCGGAAAACTCCCGCTTTATCACCACGATATCACTGTTTTCGTTACTGTATCTCAACATTTTCGCACCAATATTTTTTTCGAAAATGATTAAATTGCGATTGTGGTAACTAACTCGAAATGAATCAATCTTAGATAATAAAAAAAATAGTCACTTTTATTTATTTTAGGGTTGGTCTGGGTCAAATGAGACCATCACACGACGACGCGCACCACGTTCGTAAATGTACAGTGTAGTGTGTTATCATGTGGACGGTGCGCAGCGTACTGACTGTGTTCAGCGGCACTCCGTGTCTAGGTAGACCGTGCCGCGGACGTCGTCTACCAAACGAATCAAGTGAACGAGAATCGAATCGAATGAGAGAGACGCAAAACGGACGGAGAGTAAAGGTGGAGCGAGAGAACAGGCGAATAACCGAAAACGTTAACGAAAGAAAGAGTAAGAGTGAGTTGCGAACGCAACCAGCGAAAAGGAAAACAAGGAAAGATTGATACTTTGTACGTAACGAACGTGAATGAGAGCGAGGGAGAAAGAAAAACTAGGCTGTCCCACTGACTCAGATATAGCATCAGCTATATGCTAACTCCTATACCTATAGGATAGGATAGAATAATACAAGTATAGGGAGTCTATAGAGTCTGTCTGCGACGTATGTCTGGTATGGGTGCCTTGTTCGGTGGCATGGTGCGTATCATCGCTGTTGTCTTTACTTTCATTATACGATCGGAGGTAGGCGCGCGTTCGCCGCGCAACGACCGAGATCCACTCTCTATAGACGGTCTAGAGGATGCCGGTTGGGTTAGGTTAGGAACGATGATGAGAAAAACGGGCGGCCGGCCGTCCGGGTTTTTTACATCCCGCGCTCGCTTCTTAACTTTCATCCTATTCACACTCTTCTTTTTCCACCTGTACATACTGTTATTCTACATAATCAAACTTGGTCGTCTATTAACCCTCGTATTCTGGTGCCTGGGTCTATTTGGACCCAAATAAATTTTTGCGAGAAATTGTAATAAATAGATTTGTCGTTACTCAAGGAGTGCGTTAAGTTAGATCGGCGTCAAACGGACGTCCCGACGAAAAAACGACGAAAAAATATGTCTCGACCGTTTCTTTACAGCGCCAGGCGTCTGTCTGTGTAAG
This sequence comes from Onthophagus sagittarius, assembly GCA_036711965.1. Lineage (NCBI taxonomy): Eukaryota > Metazoa > Arthropoda > Insecta > Coleoptera > Scarabaeidae > Onthophagus > Onthophagus sagittarius. The sequence goes on along the minus strand of JASERS010000010.1, from coordinate 19,127,930 downwards.
AGGCTATAGCGACAATACAATTGCCATTAAATTCTTGATTTAGTTCACAGAAGGTGTATTTTAGAGCAACGATCTACATCGAAAAATAAAATGTTTGCTAATTTTGTAAATAATAATGATGATTATAACAATGAAGTGTCTTCTGATGATGAATGTGCGTCATTGACTTTTAGTGATGCAGTACCAGAAGAAGAGGATTATGAAAGTGATGAGTTTAGTGGTGAAAATAGTAATAATATGTCACACTGTAAAGACCAAAATGCTTGTGGACGAACATGGAGATATATTTCCCCCACAAACAGAAATGCAGAATTTGGTAAATATGATGCTACACTCACAGCAAATTCTGAGGGTGTAAAAACCATGGAACAATGTTTTGATTTATTTATAAATGATGAAATCATGGACATTATAATTACTTATACAAATGAAAAAGCGGTTAAATATTATGAAATGTTTTCAAATAATATATGGAAGCCGGTAGACCGTGTTGAATTGAAGGCATTTTTTGGGATTTTACTAATTACTGGCCGTTTTCGGGAATCACGTGAAAGTAAAAAAGATCTATGGAAGAAAAAGATTGCTTATAGTCGACAAATTTATCGAGCATCTATGTCTCGTGATAGATTTACAAACATTTTACGATTTTTGCGTTTTGACGACTTTCAGACACGAGAAGAAAGAAAAATGACCGATAAGTTGGCAGCTTTGAGAATCATTACAAATATTTTAACAAGAAATTGCAGAGATAATTACCGAGCGTCTAATGTAGGCACTATTGATGAACAATTAGTAACATTTCGAGGAAGATGTCCATTCAAGGTGTATATGCCGAGCAAGCCGGGGAAATATGGGCTGAAATTATGGGCCCTATGTGACGCTACTACATATTATTGTTGTAATTTTGAAGTGTATTTAGGAAAATGCGGAAACACACCGGAGAAAGGACAAGGGCAACGAGTAGTTAGAGTTCTTTCAGAGTTTTGGAAGGGATCTAATCGAACTATCACAACCGACAATTTTTTTACGGATATCTCACTTGCAGAGGATTTACTCAAAGATAACATATTTATAGTGGGAACAATGCGGAAAAATAGAAAGGATTTACCAAAATCCTTGATAACAATATCCGGAAGAGCTCAATTCTCTTCCGATTTTATATTTTCTGAAAATCTAACACTTGTGTCGTATATCCCAAAACCAAGAAAATGCGTAGTTTTACATTCGAGCGTTCATCGAGAACATGCTATTTCTGACGAAAATAATAATTACAAACCTAATATTATCAACTATTACAATTCAACAAAAAGTGGAGTGGATGTTTTAGATAAAATTCTAAGAGAATACACTTGCCGGAGATGTACACGACGTTGGCCTCTGTCGCTTTTTTTACATTTTATAGATATTGCAGCCTATAATGCATTTGTACTATGGCAACTCAAAAATCCGGATTGGGCAACTGGTAACATAAAATCAAGAAGAAAACAATTTATAGAAAATTTGTCTGAACAGTTAGTTGCTGCAAACATAGATTCTAGAGCTAGAGCATTTGAAACCAATGCAGTAGTATTTTCGAGACACATTGTGGACGCCATCGAAAGTACAGGCCGAAAAATAAATAAACAAATGAGTACAACATTAGAAAAACGCTCAAGATGTAGCTTGTGTATTGGAAATGACAATAAATATAAATCAAAATGTGATGTTTGTCATAAATATGTATGTAATATACATTCAACATGTACAAAAAATATTTTGTGTACAAATTGTAATGATTTAGAATAAATATTTTTTATGTAATTTTTTTAAAATTTTATTTTTATGTATTATTTTATATCCCTAATAATAGTTCACCTTTAAAATAAAATAAGTCAAAATCATAATGGCAAAAGCTTCATTTTTTATATTCTACGTAAACAAAAACTGTTCGGGTCTCGGTTGACCCAGGCACCGTCCGCAATGGTTGGCGAAACGTCAGTACTGCGAGGGTTAACCCTCATCCGGACTTTGTATCAAATTTACACAATTTTCAGAAAAAAATGATAATATTTTTGTTATTTACGGTCGAATCGGCTAGATATTTTAGTGTTGGTATTAGCTGTTATTTGATTTTACATTAATGTATATTTGTATCAAAATAAAACTAGAACTAACACTACATCTAGAATTAGAAAATTTCGTCTTCAGGCGCACGGCTAAGGCCCGTTCCTACCAAATCGTTGATATCTATTTATTAGTGATGCGACGAATAGTAGTTTGGCCGAATAACCGAATACCGAATATTCGGTGTAAGCGTTACACCGAATATACGTTTAAATCGGTATTTCATTCGTACCTTGGAAATAATACGGTAATTCCCCGATAATACTTGATACCTCTTGTCATTCACTTCGCGTTGTTCAGTCTTCGAGAAACGATTATTGAGAAGGTGATTAATTGAGATATAGTTGGAGTGAAATAAGAAAAGAAATAATGAATTCATCAAGAAAATCAAAAGTTTAGTTATTTTTTAAAGATGATGAGGAGAATGAAAACAAAGCTCAATGTATATTGTGTAATGCGTTAATTTCAAGAGGAGGCAAGGGAAAATTGGCAACAACAAGTTCACTTATGAACCACATTAAAGGTAGATCCTTATAAATAAAATAAAATTTATTTTACACTTAGCAGCAGAAGTCTGCGTACAAAAAACTTCTAACACTTTAACTGAAAAAATAAGGGTCATGATCTAATGTGATAAACTTAATTTTTTTTTATTTTGTGTATTAACTACATATAATTCTATTAACAAAATATGCATCAATAAAACAGAAATATTAGTTACAAAAAAAACTAAAATTAAAAATTCTCCAAATAATGCGTATGCAATCTGTGTACAAATAAAGACGCCTTCTCCAAAATATACTTATTTACTTAAATACGTAGTTGGCGATGTACGCTTTCCGATTTAAATAAAAGATAATCGGTGTCAATTATATTAGCAGAGGCTTAGAAGCTAAAAGTTAGAATGGACACGAAAGGAAAGGAAATTGAATTGGGAGAGAGAAAAATTATTGTAAAGTTATGGAAAGAGGGAAAATCTTTTCGAAAAATAGGAGAAACTGTCGGCAGGTCACACTCTTCCATTCAAAGAGTAATTAATAATTATAAAGACACTGAAGATTACCTCTCACGTCCGCGATCTGACCGAGAGAAGCGACCCCTTTTAACAAACCGAGACAAATACGTACAAGAAAAATGTACAAGAAAAATTTCATAAAACTATCAGCAAAGATACGGTGAGAAGGACGTTAAAAAAAGCTAACTATCACAGTCGCGTTGCACAAAAAAAGCCATTTGTGTCAGAGGTCAATCAGTCAGTCAGTCAATCAATCAGTCAATTAGTCAGAAGCGGGTCGCTTTTGCAAAAAAACTCTTAGACAAGCCCATTGAATTCTGGGAGAAAGCTCTCTTTACAGATGAGAGCAAATTTTGCATTTTCGGCATTAAGGGTAAACAACTTGTATGGAGAAAACCTAATACTGCCCTTAATCCCGAAAGTTTGAAAGCGACTGTAAAACACGGAGGTGGTGGAGTTATGGTTTGGGGGTGTATGTGCACCAAAGGGGTGGGAAGGTTGGTTTTCATAACATCGACAATGGACCATAAAAATGTATATAGACATTTTAAAAGAAAATTTGAAGCCTAGCATCGAAAACTTGGGCTTGGGGCCCGAATACTTTTTTCAACAAGATAATGACCCCAAACATTGCGCCCACAACACTAAGCTTTGGCTACTATACAATACCCCAAAGCAACTTAAAACACCTCCACAATCGCCGGACTTGAATCCCATCGAACACCTCTGGGATTTACTGGAACGCAGGATTCGGCAACACAACATAACGTCGAAGGAAACGTTAAAAAATGTTATGATTGAGGAATGGGCCAAAATCAGTTCGGACGAAACGAAGAAATTAGTGCACTCCATGCCTAAACGTTTAAGGGAGGTCATTAAACGTAAAGGTTATCCGACCTCATATTAATATAGAAACAATGATCTCATTTATGAATTTTTTATAAATACTGTCCTGACTTGTACGCAGATTTTTGCATACCCGTTATTTGTAGAATTTTTAGTTTTGATTTTTTTCTGTAACTACTGTTTCTGTTTTGTTGAAGCATATTTTGTTAATAGAATTATATGTAGTTAATATACAAAATAAAAAAAAATCAAGTTTATCACATTGGATCATGACTCTTATTTTTTCAATTAAAGTATTACAAGTTTTTTGTACGCAGACTTCTGCTGCTGAGTGTATATATACAGATATATTCGATATCTTCGATATATTCGAGGACTTATCTCACTCCCGTCATTTATTTCAGGAAAGCATCCCGAATCATATAAACAATTGAGTGGTCCAATTAAGAATCTACAACATGAAGTATCGTCTGAAACAGAATGTTCAAAAAAAAATACAATCGAATATTAAAGATTGTTTTGCAAGCTCTTCTCAATGCAGAAATGATTGTTATTGACAATCAGCCATTATCAATTGTTGGAAATATTGGATTTTCCAAACTAATCAAAAAGTTAAAACCAAAATACACTATTCCGAGCCGAAAACATATTACTGATGTAGTAATTCCTGACATCTATAACCGAACCAAAAATGTTCTTAAAGTGCAAATTACAGAATTTTTTTTAATTTTTTATTTTATAGGAATGTTTTTCGTCTGGAATTAAATATTTAGTAGTATTTAATAATTTTTTGGACTTTTATTAACAAGACGATAGTATTTCACACAATGTTACTACCGGTTTCGGTTACGTTTAAACCATCTTCAGGAAATACATTTTAAAAAAACTTATGAACTTCATTAAAGGTAGATCCTTATAAATAAAATGTATTTTATATATACAGATATATTCGGTATCTTCGATATATTCGAGGACTTATCTCACTCCCGTCATTTATTTCAGGAAAGCATCCCGAATCATATAAACAATTGAGTGGTCCAATTAAGAATCTACAACATGAAGTATCGTCTGAAGCAGAATGTTCAAAAAAGATACAATCGAATATTAAAGATTGTTTTGCAAGCTCTTCTCAATGGGATCATGATGATGCAAGAGCAAAAGAACTGCATTATGCCATTGCAGAAATGATTGTTATTGACAATCAGCCATTATCAATTGTTGGAAATATTGGATTTTCCAAACTAATCAAAAAGTTAAACCCAAAATACACTATTCCGAGCCGAAAACATATCACTGATGTTGTAATTCCTGACATCTATAACCGAACCAAAAATGTTCTTAAAGTGCAAATTACAGAATTTTTTTTTATTTTTTATTTTATAGGAATGTTTTTCGTCTTGAATTAAATATTTATTTAATAATTTTTTGCACTTTTATTAACAAGACGATAGTATTTCACACAATGTTACTACCGGTTTCGGTTACGTTTAAACCATCTCCAGGAAATACATTTTAAAAAAATTTGTTGATCTTATTGACATTTTATTTTGTGATTAATGTCATGTTGTGTCAATGTGAAAAATTAAAATAGGATTAAAATAAAATAAAATTAAAATTAAATATTTCCCAAACCAAAAGTTCAAATATTTATTGTAAATTTGGGAAGGGAAATATGGGAAAATGTTATTGCGGTTTGAGTTCATTGTATATGTTAGGGTTTTTTAATTTTATTTTTAGGTGGAGTAAGAGGATTTTTCAAATACATATATAAAGGTTTTTCTGTGTAGTTAATTTGGTCATTCAAACATAAAATTTGTGGATGATTATGTTTAAATTTTCTAATTTCATAAAGGTCAAGTATTTCCAAAAGGTTACTTTTATTTTTCTTATGAAGTAATGTTGTGTTTTTTGTTTCATTAAATTGGTGTTCTTTGTTAAATATTATATGTCTTCCAAAGTTAGATCTCTGTTGTGTTCTATGCTCTTTTATACGAGTTTTTAAAGCATCTCCCTGTTTCACCAATGTAAATGGCTTTACATGTATCATATTCTAATTTGTAAACTCCATTATCGTTCATTTTATTGATTTTATCTTTGTTGTTAATTAAAATTTTATCTAGTGTGTTGTTGCTTTTGGTGTTATTTGTTGTATTTGTAAGAGTGGTAAGTCTTATGTGATTCTGTTTGTTTCTGTATTTGTCAATCATTTTGTTGATGATTTGTGGTTTATATCCGTTATTTTGGCCAATTTGTTTGTTAATGGATGTTTCTGTTCTAAGTTCTTTTTCACTAAGTTTTGTGTTGAAGGCACAGTTCTAGCTTTAATCCTTGTTTAACATTAGATTGTTTTAAATTCTTCTGGTACTAGAAACATTAGAGTTTAGCCGTCTTAAGAGACGTACGGCTACAGAGTAATCATAGCGTTCTTTTAATAAATGTTCAAAAATACCGATATTGACCTCTCAAAATTTTCTGCTTCGTCTACGAAGAGCGCTTGCTCTCCGAATTGATTCATTTCTTTCTTCTTTAATATGAGCTGCAGTATTCCTAATTCGTTGAATTAATGCATCCCGTCTATTCACTTTTAGTTTCTACACTTCATTTTTGATCCAGCCCAATAAACAATAATCTAATGGTGTGAGGTCTGGAGATCTTGCAGGCCAATTAATAGGACCTTCACGACCAATCTAATGCCCTGGAAAACGTTCGTCCAAATGTTGTCTGACCCGACGAGCGAAATGGGTAGGAGCTCCATCGTGCTGATAGTACATCAGCATTCTAATATCCAAAGAAACATCCTCTAGCAGGCCATTTAATTCATTTTGTAAAAAATTGAAGTAGTTGTTTCCTGTGAGGCGATTCTTCAAAATGAAGGGCCAATTAAATAAGAGTCGACCATGCCACACCACACGTTTACAGAAAACTTATGTTGAAAATTGCTTTCGACTGATGCGTGGGGATTTTCGTCGCACCATACATGACTGTTACGAGTATTATTAATACCATCATGGGTAAATGTAGCCTCATCCGTAAAAAGTATACGCGATACAACACGATGATTATTATTTATCCACCGACAAAACTCCATACGGAACACTAGAACTATCACTAGGACTAACACTAGATCTAAAGCTAGAAACTTTCGGGCTTTGCCGTGCGTTTTTTAAAAAAATGTTTGACGTTTTGGATGCCATGTTGGAATCTTCTTCAGAAACTGGTTCTAACTGACAAAATCGGGGATCGTAAAACAATATATAGGTTGAGGAACTAATTAATAATTAATTTATATTAATTACAAGCTAATTACTAACTAATTTCTTCACCACCTTCTTCCATGTTCTGCTGAGTTCCCAGCCATCTTCTCTGTTGACGTTATTTTTATGTCGGTGGATTTCTATGGTTTCTCTTGTCAGCCGTTGATGATATTTATTATTCCTAGCCAGAACCTTTGTTTTGTCGAAGTTTATTCGGTGCAAAGCCCGAAAGTTACTAGTTTTAGATTTAGTGTTAGTCCTAGTGATAGGTCTAGTGATAGTTCTAGTGTTAGTGCTAGTGTTAGTTCTAATTTTAGTTCAATGAGTAGCAATTCTTCGGGAACTGGTAGTTACATCTTCTTCTACTAGATCCAGAATATTTTGTACTTCTTCTAAACCTTGTCGAGTTGCGCGTTCAAATGTTATGTCATGTTAGTACTGGGAAGCTTACCAGTCTCACACAATTTGTTGAAAACTCTGATAAAAATGTTTTTATCAGGATGTCTTTGATGTGGAAAACGTTGACAATATTCTTCAACAGCATCTGTAGCATTTCTATTACAGAAACCATAAATGAACACCATATTGGCATATTCTAAATTTGAGTAAGTGTCTGGCATTTTGCAACGCTAATAATCACATAAATTCGAAAGCAAACCTTCAATTACTGTCACTGTACACTAACACCTCATCAAAATATTAGAGTTATCAAATGTATATGAGCCTTGAACAGCATACTTTAATTACGACAAAAACGGCGGTATTTTTGAACATTTATTAAAAGAACGCTATGATTAATAAAATGTTAATGTGTGAAATTTGTTTATTTATAAGAACATATAATTTTTTTTACATTATTTTCACGTGTGTAATACACTCATAGAGTTTGGTGCGATCCTCCCGACTCATCCTGTATATTTGATAAATAATAAGTCTACATTTGATCGACGCGACAGCTCGAACTTACACTTAAGACTGAACGTGACTGAACACTTGTTCGCAACGTACGATTCACGATCGATATTACAATCGTCTCTTTGGCGCGTTTATCGGTTGCCTGTAAGCAGATGAGATTCGTTTACCTTAAACCTACCCACATGGCGATTATACATAAAACTTCCAACACAATCTATCTTCTTAACCCTCATCCAGACTTTCTATCAAATTGACACAATTTTCAAAATAAATTGAATCGACTAAATGTTTTGAGTGAATGAATTTTTCTTTATTTTACAATTCCATTTTTATTTATGCCATAACTTTTATTTAGAAGGTGGAAAAAGAAATTCCTTAATCCGTACATCATGTGTCAAATTACCAATTTTGTTCTTGCAACATCTTACAAGTAGATGATATTATCATAGGTGGTTACAATAAAAATTTCATTCCAATCAATTCATTTTCATTTAGAGAAACGTGTAATACTTATCCTTCAGTGATACACTATTGAATTTATTATTCCACCAAATGGGTAAATCATGGTTTGATCAATTTGATAGTGATGAGACTAACACGAATGATGACAATGAAATCGAAAAGAAAACTATCGATAAGCAATTACTGCCATTTTATGGCCGTGATTCAAACAGTACATCCCATCAAAAAAAGGCTAAATATGTCATCAAATTATGGGTTACAGCTGATTCTGAGTCGTACTACATTGAATTAGTAGTGATACAAATGTTGCTCTTAAAACAAATCAATATGAACGTGTTGTTCTTGGTATGTGTGAAGATAATTTCTTTGTATATTCTTCTGTTTCTAAATGTGGAAATATCGCTTGACTTAATTTTTTCACATCACATGGTTTGGCATGAGAATTAAAAAACCGCCAAATGACTACTTAATCATGTTGTAATTAGTCAATGTAAAAAACATTTGTAAGAACATTATCTAGACTTTAATGCCAATTTTTGAACTTCTGACATGAAGATATCGCATTTGGTTAACGGGATTTGTTATTTTGGAAGCAAAAAAAGGATTTATCATTCTTTGCGATAAAAATGTTTTCTGCTATCCCTTTTATAGGCTGTATTAACTCTTCTTGCAATATTTCAACTCTTGTAAAAGCAGTATCAAATCTTCTGAAAGCATTTCAACTTTTCCTTTAAGCAGTATCAAGTCTTCTGGAAATATTTCAAAGCTTTTCGAAGTAATATCAAGTCTTCCAGATGTAGTATCAAATCTTTTTGGTTTCGTATTAAGCCTTCTGGTAGCATTTGCATTCTTTTGAAGATTTTTTGGAGAACGTAGATATAGACTTTTTTGTGTATCAATGTACTAAATATCGAGCCAAGAATTTTCAGTAAATAACCTAACTCAAATTAAATCAACCCAACCCAACACCTCTCATTGTTGTTATTGATGCATATCAACTGGGGCTTTTAAACCGATATTCCGGGATTCTAAATTCTGGGAGCCCGAACGATTTATGATACTATTGAAATCCTAAATATAATCGCTTGCAATATCGGACAAAAATGTCAAGTATTCAAAATTTTTAAAACTGGGATACCGGTATTAATACCGATCTTAACTGAATAATATCTGATTATGAAATATGTATTCTTACACCAATATAGACAATTTTTGTTCACTATTTCTTGTTCTAATATCGTTATTTTTTGAGTTATTTCGATAACGTATAATTTACATTATCGACATATTATGGATATTCAAATTCTAACTAGAATATAATCATAACTAACAATAAGCCATATCTGGTTATGGATTGTGTATTCTTACATCATTATAAACAAGTTATGTGAGAATGATGTTATGTTGTATGGGAATGTGAGCATGGATGATACTCGTGGTTTTTCGTTGACTATGGTTGATTCGAACAAACTCTACTTGCTGTGGTGCTGATCTTATTTTTCTAAAACAAATTTTGTCAATACTAGATTTTGTTATGCCTCTGCCGACCCATATTTTTAACTTCTCTTTTGAATCATCCTCCTTCTCATCTATATGGAAACATGCTCAGGTTGTTCCTATTCCCAAATTGAAGACTCCAATTTTGGAACTATTTCAATATATTTTGTCAGAGGTTCTTGAGCGTATTGTATATACTCCTAGATTTATGATTTTCTTGAGTAGCATCGATTGATTAGCGACAAGCAGTCTGGATTCCGACAGGGTCATAGTACTACTACTTCCTTGATCAAGATCATGGACTTGCCTGTGATAATCGTCGTCTCACTATTTTGGTTCTATTTGATTTCAGCAAAGCGTTTGATTCTGTCGATTACGATCTTCTTCTTTCTGTATTTTCATCTATTGGTTTTTCTTCCTCGAGTCTTTCATGGTTTCAAAAAAATCCTTCGAATCGCAAGCTGTGTGTCCGTGCCAATTCAACCTTTTCCAATCGCTTTGAGCTTTCTTGTGGTGTGCCCCAAGACATTGTTCTTGGTCCGTTACTATTTTCTATCTTCATTGATAGTGTTACCAAGGTTATTTCTTCATATTTTCATCTTTACGCGGATAATCTGCAGATTTATACCGATATTGAGCTATTGAGCGAATTAATAATGATCTTTTAAAGTGTTTGAGTGGTCTAAACTATACGGTTTGAAGCAAAGCCTTTGTTACTTTGTAACACCGTCATTAAATTTTCGGATGTAGTTATTTTCTGTTATTCGCTTATTTTTCCATATCTTGATTATGAGGATACGATTTGTACTGACCTGTCGACATCCTAAGTCTCTACAAGATTATTAATTCTCAAAGTCCACAATGGTTATTTAATAATTTTAAATTCCTATTGTCACACGAACGTCCCACTCGTTCACAATCACACTTAATACTTCTATTCCCAATACATCATACGAATATATACTATGGGGGAATATATTTCAACATGGATATTAAAAACGCTCCAACCCTGTCATGTTTCTTATAATAATAATAATAATAACACATTTATTGCCTCAAAAAAAAAAAAAAGAAATTACAAAAAGACAAGTACACATTAGTAACATATAAACATCAAGACAAAAGGATCAATTTATCGCTGTAAGCGATATCTTCCAAGAGACCCAACTACTACTGTGCATAAAATTAAACTCAAAGATTATGGCTAGCTGCGGTAATATGATATCCTTTGCAGGATTAGAAATGGAGCAAACATCAATTATCATCATACAGGATAGACAACAAACACAAAGAAGTCAAGAAGACACAAAGACACAAAACTTGTTGCATTGCGAATAGCGACAGGTAGATCATTCCATAACGCAATCGATTGTACTGTAAAAGATCTGTGAAAAATCTCAGTAGCATGAACCGGAAATATTAAGGTGGTATTAGAACTGGATCGGGTGGCGACAGACCATGCGACGACAGAAACTTAAATGAATCAGATAAATATGCAGGAGTGCAGCTCTGCAGAACGTTGTACAAAATAGAGAGTATCCGAAAAGACCTGCGATTCTGCAGAGTAAGCATCTGCAAATAATTACGATACGGCGTTATGTGCTGAAACCTCCCCAGATCAAAGATGTAATGAATACAATTATTCTGAAGTCTCTCCAATTTATTCTGGAGAGTTAAAGAGAGATTAGGATATACCACATCACCATAATCAATATGAGGCAAGATAAGAGAGTAACAAAGGTTGCGACGAACAACAGGCGGGAGGAAACACCGAAGTTTTCTCAAAGTGTGGAAGCAGTAGTAAACGTTTTATCAAACACTCGGGACCTGAAGTCTCCAGGACAGTGTCGAATCCATAATCAAACCAAGATTCTTAACAGTGTCCGAAAACTGAATAACGTTGCCAACAAGCATCACTTGGGGGGAAGAGTGAAAGTTTATCTTTGATAGTAGAGGACGAGTGCCAAAAGCAATGGCTTCCGTTTTCGATGGATTTAATTTAAGCCCATAACGATTAGACCATTCAAGAATACTGGCAAGGTCATTATTAAGACGAAGAACAGCATCTTCAAGGTTATCAATAGATGTTGAAGTGTAAATTTGAAGGTCATCAGCATACAAATGATAAGTACACGAAATATTATCCGTAATACCATTTATAAAAATCAAAAAGAGTAAGGGTCCTAAAACACTGCCCTGGAGAACCCCACATTTAATTCCATAACTGGAAGAGAGCTCAGAACCAACACGCACATATAAAGATCGAAAGGAAAGATATGATTGGAACCAGGATAAACAAGAAGAGGAACATCCAATAGAAGTAAGTAAGGATAATAAAATAGTATGGTCAACAGAGTCAAAGGCCTTACTAAAATCCAGAAGAACCAGTAAAGAAACACAACGTTCGTCGCAAGCAGATCTAATGTCATCGGTAATTTTAATAAGAGCTGTAGTTGTGCTATGTCCTTTACGGAATCCAGATTGCATCTTATTGATTAATTTAAATTCCTCTAGATATCTGGTAATTTGTAAATAAGCTAAACGTTCAATTGCCTTTGACAATATAGATAAAATGGAAATGGGACGATAGTCACTAATATGAGAGGGATATCTAGTTTTAGGGATAGGAATCACATTAGCAATCCTCCAGTTTGAAGAAAATATAGACTATTCAAAAGATAAATTGAAAATATGGGTTAATGGTGTAATAATAACATCTAATATTGGTAATAGCATTTTAAGGTCAATTCCATCCGCTCCCACACTAGTAGATTTAGTTACTTCACATACTTCAGAAGCTGTGATTAAGTTAAAAGAAAACGAATATGAGTTGGATGATGCAGGAATATCAGCAATAGTGCTAGCTCTTGCTGTATTATCAATAACCAAGGGAGGCTCAGCAAAACTTTTAGCCAACGTTTCACAATCAAAAGTAGTCTTATCGACAGGAGGTTCGATCACTCCAAGAGATCGCATGGTTTTCCAAAAAGTTTTAGGGGTGGCACAAGATAATTTTCGGTAGAAATAAAATTTTTTAGCGTTTTTGCACAGATGATTACAACGATTACGTTTCTTATGTTATATACAGTTTGGGTGTATCCAAAGTTTGAGCACTGCTGCATAATGAATGATAATAAGTAGTCTTTAGTTATGTATCGCTGTAATCTGACATATAAGCGTCATTTTTTAGAGGAATCTTTTTATTTTACGAACGAAATTTTTTATCACATCTTTTGTATCATTATTTAATGTGGAAATTTTCAAAAATTTAAGTTTTAATAATGAACTGCTTATGTTAAAACTTAAACTGTTGACAATTTTATTCAAAATATCTAAGATATTATTCAAATTTTTGCACTTTCAAAGGCATTTTTCCTTTATAAACGCAAATTGTGTTATAAGAATTTTTTATTCATCTGATACACCCTGTATATAATATATAGGATGATTGAAAAATCGCTAATATTTGAAAAATTAAGAAAAATATATATTTTATATATATAGATATAGAATTTAATAGCCATCTTTGTGATAATTTTAGGACACATAACATTAATATAAAACCCATTCCAGTTATCTCTTCCTTCGTTTAAGAAAATAAAACATTTAAAAGCAACCACATGGTAGTATTACGACTTGATCGTATACGCGCATGTGTGTTTTATACGTTATATTTATTTTAAACGATCCTGAACACGTGCTAAGTAAAGTAAGCTTGATGCATTTCACCTCCTGCCTAGAGAGTATCAAGTGTCTTCCACTAAAAACTCTTTTGGTGTTATCTTTTTTTAATTTTACTATTTAGAAGCAAGTTCCTTTTTCTCATTATTAACACAAAAAAAGTAACGATTGCAGCCATAATTCGTAGGTAATAAAAAAGATGATATCGATAACTTGATATGATAACAAGGCGTGTTATGCATATATGGTTCAAGGTTTTGGCGACGCTTGACACACTTTCGCCCTTATCGTCGTGGTAGAGATTAATAAATACGAATGCACACACAACGAGACAATTGATAAAATTATATTCGCACTGTACTACTGTAAGGCGAATCTAGCACAATCTAGCAATTATATAACTGTGTCAGCGTTAGAATATTTAAACGTTTTTTGTTTGTACTAAGACAATTTTTATAAAATGTATTGGAGCAAATTATCAAGAACGGCGGAGATAATTGTCTAAAAATATTTTTTTGCGAGAGTTAGATAGCTAGGTCAGGAATAACACGGTTTTAACGAATGTCCCAATAACGAATGCAATCTTTGATAATAAAAAAAAATAAATAATTATGTAAAGACAAATCTTTATGTTGCTAAAATAAGATTAGTCGTGTCAACGACATTGACTTTTGTGATTAACCCGTTTTTTTTTATGCAATTAATTATAATATAAAAAGTAGATCTTTCGGTATTTAGAACGTATTTTAAATATATTTGAATTTATTATCAATTATTTCAATGAAATAATTATTAGAATATTTTCAACATACTTTCTATTTAGGACTTAATATTGCAACAAACATTTATGGCTCGGTAATACTTAAAATTATATCGTTAATGATTTATTTACACTTCATTTTATTTATATCCCCACCTGCCTATAAATACAAACTACATTTATAATAAGTTATCTCTCAATTCGTCACGATAATAACGAAATACACGCTCTTGAAAGCTAAATGCGACAACCTGTTGTGAAAATAGACGCCGCGTTATCTCTCCCAAGTGTGTTTACAGACGACTTCTATTTTTCGAAATGAAAATAACTTGAAGCCAAAACGCGAGTCAGGTTTTCCTATACTCATAGCGAAATCACGCACGTGCCGACATTATAACGTTTTCAATTTGGCAACGATGAGAAACTGGGATTATTTAAAACGAACACTTTTTAAAAGAACTTTGCCTTGTTTTCGTTGCTGTTGGTATTTCTTAATCGAATTTTTTTAAAATTAAAGAAAAATTATTAATTAAGTTGAGAAAATAAATTATTTTTATCACTCAACCTTGATAAAAATAAAGATGTTTTTGTACTTCCTTGTTTTACTATTTTTGTAGTAAAACAAGCTTAATTCGTATTAAAAATAAATTTATCAACAGAAAAAAATTTGTTCCAAATAATTAAAAAAGATTATTTCGAATTGAGGTGAAAAAACGTTTCTGGGATGTTGTTGGGAAATTCTTGCCTCACTCGGCGAGAGTGATAAAATAAAAGATAATAAATTGTCACGTGCCAAGCTAAATGTAATCGTATATATGTAATTAAAAAAATATAGAAAGAATTATGTAAGTTACACCGTGGTGACACACTTAATAAGTTTTGCACGAGAAGTTTTCTAAGAATGCACCGTAGATTTTATTAATATCTCACACTACTTCGACTATTTTTATTAAAAGCGTTCTTAGAATTTTGTTTGATCCAGGACTGTTTATTTATTCAAATTGATCGCTCGTATTCATTCGGGTCAATTAAAACTGAATTTCAAAACTCTATAGTTGTTATAGTAAACGATAAATATATTTCATAAAATTCATAAAATTATTTCTTAATCTATTCCAAAAAGATATTCTTAAAAGAAGAAATAATAACGAATTATACTCAATTTGAAAAATTGTAAAATTTCAATGATAATTTTAATTAATTAATCTAGACGAAAAATGCTTTAGAATGAGTCCAAACTCGAATTTATTATCTCCAAAAACGGCTAAGATATAGCAACTTAAAAATCATTTTGACAGTCGATTTTCATTTGTTTTTGATTTAATGTTGTGTCATAACTTTTTTGTTTTTTAACATAACCCCATCGAGTTTGAACTCTTTTTAAAACATTTTTAATTTCCCAAACGCAAAATCAACACCAAATCAAAATAACGACTTCTTGGGTCCACTTCCGTTTTTTTACAGCGAAAAATTGTTACAAAAATGTTTCCATTGTATTGATTCATTAAAAATCGAAGATATACAACAAAAATAATCGCGAATTAAATTCAATTTGAATCTTTTTGTTGATCTAAAAAAAATTTTACAGTTGTTTGACAATTCATGTTGACAGTCGATTTTCATTTGTTTTTGATTTAATTTTGTGTCATAGCTTTTTTGTTTTTTAACATAACTCCATCGAGTTTGGACTCATTTTAAAGCATTTTTAATTTCCTACAACGCCAAATCAAAATAACTACTTCTCGCGTTTACTTCCGTTTTTTTTAAAGTAAAAAATTGTTTAAAAAATATTTCTATTGTAAGATATTCTTAAAAGAAGAAATAATAGCGAATTATATTCAATTTGAAAAATTGTAAAATTTCAATGATAATTTTAATTAATTAATCTAGACGAAAAATGCTTTAGAATGAGTCCAAACTCGAATTTATTATCTCCAAAAACGGCTGAGATATATCTACTTAAAAATCATTTTGACAGTCGATTTTCATTTGTTTATGATTTAATTATGTGTCATAACTTTTGTATTTTTCGAGATAACCCCATCGAGTTTGGACTCATTTTAAAGCATTTTTAATTTCCTTAACGCAAAATAACGACATCTTGGGTTCACTTCCGTTTTTCTAAGCGAAAAAGTGTTACAAAAATGTTTCCATTGTATTTATTCAATAAAAATCGAAGATATACAACAAAAATAATCGCGAATTAAATTCAATTTGAATTTTTTATTGATTTAAAAAAAAATTTGACAGTTGTTTGACAATTCATTTGACAGTCGATTTTCATTTGTTTTTGATTTAATTTTGTGTCATAACTTTTTTGTTTTTTAACATAACTCCATCGAGTTTGGACTCATTTTAAAGTATTTGTAATTTCCTACAACGCCAAATCAAAATAACTACTTCTCGAGTTCATTTTCGCTTTTTTTAAGTAAAAAATTGTTTAAAAAATATTTCTACTGTAAGATATTCTTAAAAGAAGAAATAATAGCGAATTATATTCAATTTGAAAAATTGTAAAATTTCAATGATAATTTTAATTAATTAATCTAGACGAAAAATGCTTTAGAATGAGTCCAAACTCGAATTTATTATCTCCAAAAACGGCTAAGATATATCAACTTAAAAATCATTTTGACAGTCGATTTTCATTTGTTTATGATTTAATTATGTGTCATAACTTTTTTATTTTTCGAGATAACCCCATCGAGTTTGGACTCATTTTTAAGCATTTTTAATTCCCTAAACGCAAAATAACGACTTCTTGGGTTCACTTCCGTTTTTTTAAGCGAAAAATTGTTACAAATATGTTTCCATTGTATTTATTCATTAAAAATCGAAGATATACAACAAAAATAATCGCGAATTAAATTCAATTTGAATTTTTTATTGATTTAAAAAAAAATTTGACAGTTGTTTGACAATTCATTTGACAGTCGATTTTCATTTGTTTTTGATTTAATTTTGTGTCATAACTTTATTGTTTTTTAACATAACCCCATCGAGTTTGGACTCATTTTAAAGCATTTTTAATTTCCTACAACCAAATCAAAATAACTACTTCTCGAGTTCACTTTCGGTTTTTTTAAGTAAAAAATTGTTTAAAAAATGTTTCTATTGTAAGATATTCTTAAAAGAAGAAATAATAGCGAATTATATTCAATTTGAAAAATTGTAAAATTTCAATGATAATTTTAATTAATTAATCTAGACGAAAAATGCTTTAGAATGAGTCCAAACTCGAATTTATTATCTCCAAAAACGGCTGAGATATATCAACTTCAAAATCATTTTGAGAGTCGATTTTCATTTGTTTATGATTTAATTATGTGTCATAACTTTTTTGTTTTTCGAGATAACCCCATCGAGTTTGGACTCATTTTGAAGCATTTTTAATTTCTTAAACGCAAAATAACGACATCTTGGGTTCACTTCCGTTTTTCTAAGCGAAAAATTGTTACAAAAATGTTTCCATTGTATTTATTCATTAAAAATCGAAGATATACAACAAAAATAATCGCGAATTAAATTCAATTTGAATTTTTTTATTGATTTTAAAAAAAATTTGACAGTTGTTTGACAATTCATGTTGACAGTCGATTTTCATTTGTTTTTGATTTAATTTTGTGTCATAGCTTTTTTGTTTTTTAACATAACTCCATCGAGTTTGGACTCATTTTAAAGCATTTTTAATTTCCTACAACCAAATCAAAATAACTACTTCTCGAGTTCACTTTCGGTTTTTTTAAGTAAAAAATTGTTTAAAAAATGTTTCTATTGTAAGATATTCTTAAAAGAAGAAATAACAGCGAATTATATTCAATTTGAAAAATTGTAAAATTTCAATGATAATTTTAATTAATTAATCTAGACGAAAAATGCTTTAGAATGAGTCCAAACTCGAATTTATTATCTCCAAAAACGGCTGAGATATATCAACTTAAAAATCATTTTGACAGTCGATTTTCATTTGTTTATGATTTAATTATGTGTCATAACTTTTTTTATTTTTCGAGATAACCCCATCGAGTTTGGACTCATTTTGAAGCATTTTTAATTTCTTAAACGCAAAATAACGACATCTTGGGTTCACTTCCGTTTTTCTAAGCGAAAAATTGTTACAAAAATGTTTCCATTGTATTTATTCATTAAAAATCGAAGATATACAACAAAAATAATCGCGAATTAAATTCAATTTGAATTTTTTTATTGATTTAAAAAAAAATTTGACAATTGTTTGACAATTCCTGTTGACAGTCGATTTTCATTTGTTTTTGATTTAATTTTGTGTCATAGCTTTTTTGTTTTTTAACATAACTCCATCAAGTTTGGACTCATTTTAAAACATTTGTAATTTCCTACAACGCCAAATCAAAATAACTACTTCTCGAGTTCATTTTCGCTTTTTTTAAGTAAAAAATTGTTTAAAAAATATTTCTATTGTAAGATATTCTTAAAAGAAGAAATAATAGCGAATTATATTCAATATGAAAAATTGTAAAATTTCAATGATAATTTTAATTAAATAATCTAGACGAAAAATGCTTTAGAATGAGTCCAAACTCGAATTTATTATCTCCAAAAACGGCTAAGATATAGCAACTTAAAAATCATTTTGACAGTCGATTTTCATTTGTTTATGATTTAATTATGTGTCATAACTTTTTTATTTTTCGAGATAACCCCATCGAGTTTGGACTCATTTTTAGGCATTTTTAATTTCCTAAACGCAAAATAACGACTTCTTGGGTTCACTTCCGTTTTTTTAAAGCGAAAAATTGTTACAAAAATGTTTCCATTGTATTGATTCATTAAAAATCGAAGATATACAACAAAAATAATCGCGAATTAAATTCAATTTGAATTTTTTTGTTGATTTTAAAAAAAATCTGACAGTTGTTTGACAATTTATGTTGACAGTTGATTTTCATTTGTTTTTGATTTAATTTTGTGTTATAACTTTTTTGTTTTTTAACATAACTCCATCGAGTTTGGACTCATTTTAAAGCATTTTTAATTTCCTACAACGCCAAATAACAAAATAACTACTTATCGCGTTTACTTCCGTTTTTTTTAAGCGAAAATTTGTTAAAAAAATATTTCTATTGTATTGGCTCATTAAAAATCGAAAATATACACTAAATTCAATTTGAAATTTTTTTGTTGATTAAAAAACAAAATTGACGGATAATAATTCGAATAAGATGAACGAAACAAAATGTTTCTTTGTTCCACTTGCATACACCATAGCATACACACAATTACTTTCTAACGTTCTCCAGCGGAATTCAGACTCTTACCGCTCTTTATCGAACACATAGAGGAAAATGAAGAGAGATGAAACGAGAGTTGGGTAGTCAGTCATTTTCAAAAGTGAAATGTGGAGTGTAAAAAGCGAACCAGGAAACGACTCGACGACTCTCGAAGACTGGCCTCGATGGTCGTGTTTACTCTAGCGACGAGAGAGTCTCTTGGAATAGTGAAATAGAAATGCGAAATGGAGTCAAGTTCACGTAGGTCTTTAGTTTATGGCGCGTCGTCGGCTGGTGACGGCCAAGGCATCCGTTTCCATTTTCTTTCTTCCTCTTCTTGACGACATCGACGACTACGACGACGACAACGTGGTAAATAGAGCGTGGAGCCTTCTGCTTACGACGAGTAAAGAAGTATTTATTCTGTCATTACGCATTCGCTAGCTCTCACTTGAAATGCGTTTAGTTTCCTGTCTATACCAAAGATTTATTTTGGGATAGATATATAGAATCAATCTATGTTAGCTATAATATCTAACTAGAAAGTAAAGGAAAAACTAAATCCACTAATTAATGATTTAACTTGATTCAGCGCCAGATGATAACCGTAAATCATTCCATTTCTAATTTAGCTGATTGATTGTCGTTTTTGCAAGGTTTCGTGCAAACACGCTTGAAATTATTAATAAAAAAACTCGTTTATTTTGTATGCTTTCTAAGCTAGCATGTGTGTGATTTTATAAAAATTTGCTATTTTAACCAAGTAAATACACATATCAAGGTAAAATGAAAAATACGATTTATTTTTATACATGTACGTTAAGTAATTAATTTATTAAAAACAATTTTACCCCGAATTGTTTCAAAAGATTCAAATTCTCATGAAAACGTATGTTAACAACATTCTCTCCTGATGAGGTATAAGCCATTAAACATCAACTAAATCAAGTGTTACTGACAAGTGGTTTTAATGCACGTAAATAGATTTTCAAATATTTACGATGGGTTGATGTATTTGAGACTTGTTAATAACATAGTCTTGTGGTGAAGAATCATGGGTGTCAGTTTTTAAAAATACGTATGGGTGTTAAGCGATTAACTGGGTTATTAACTTTATTTGATTACTTCAAAAGAAAAAAAAATGCATTGTAAAAAAATTGAAATCTGAAAATGTCTGAATTAACATTAATTTTGGCGAAACACCCATTCTCGTGTCTCATTCGTGTCACCACAAAATCGTAATATTGCTTGAAAACAAGCAACATTACTTCTTGTAGTAATGAATATTGTTTGAAAAAGTTTGGATATTGCTACTTAAATGTTACATACTTCTGAAAGAACTGTGGATATCGCTTGTAAACGAACTAGCAGAAGTCCAGAAACTGCTAGCAAAAGTCTAAATTCTCTTTGTAAAAAACTAGATTTTGCTAAATCAAAACTATATTCTCTTATATTGTCTTTAATACTAAGGTCTTGTAGAAAACTATAACAGCTGGCAGAAATCTAGATACTATTGGCAAAAAACTAGATCATGATATACAATATACTACAATTCCTATAGAAAGACTGAATATTGCTAATAACAGCTAAATACTTCTGAAAGAAGTTTGGTTGTTACTTAAATATGTAAAAAATGAAAATTATTAATCAGAAGACCATAAATATTACCTTATAAAAAAATTACTTACAAAAAAACAATAAACACGAAAATAGACAGAAGCAATTATTAATACGCTTTTAGTTATTTATATATTTTGTTACCCTGCTATGTTCCCCGAAAATATATTCCTCTGAATTCATGAAAATTTAGCAGTAGAAAACTGACGTAAGCATTGACTATCAGCTCCAACCTTCTTGTCCGAATATTGAAAATGTGCTCTTATGAGAATGTCTAATAGAAAAATTCAGTATTTAGCTCGAGGTATACAGGGTGTTTCAGATTTTTTAAAGGCTTTTTTAGCATGAGAAAGACGATTATTCTTCCATGTTCTGTAATGTCCATTCTTAGCATTTAAAAAAAAAAAGATTATTTTATTAATATACGTTAAGATAAATCGTTTTCAAAATAATTTGTTTTTTATTATATTTAAAGGAATAATTAAAATAACGTCTGTCATGATAAAAAAGTTGGTTTATTAACTAATGTATAACTAAGTTTGTAAACTATTTTGCTGCATTGAACTATCCTCTAAAAAAATTGCTCGGAATTGAATTCTAAAAAGTGTATTAGTTTGAAAACGACCAATTTATTTTGATAAGAATACTCTTATTATTTATAAAAGTACACAGTATAATAATTTTTAATCAAATACTTAGAAATGTTATGATTGTTTTAATCCGTTAACAATATGATGTTAATCACCATTCAGCGGCTTACTATAACTGACTTCATAATCGTCTTTATTATGCCAAAAAATCTCCACATACCAAATTTTAAGTGAATTGTACGAAAACGTGTGTAATATAAAAATTTAAGAAATAAGTTAATAGGTTATAAGTTAATAAGTATAAGTTTTTTGTTAAGGTCTATCGACTGTTAATGTCCTGCCCCAAAAACCTGAAACACCCTGTATATGCGGTTATAAGAAATTTCCGCTTGTTAGAGCTTTTCACGTACCAGAGCTTTCACTACATAAGTATCACAACTTGGAAATATATCATAAAATACTGCATCATTGTTATTTGTGTAAATATTTTTTATTTTCTGTCAATTTTTGAGTAATCAGACACTGAAATGTCTAAAAATTGTTAACAGAAATCTAAATACTTTTGGCAGAAAACAATTTGAAGAAAAACTTCGATTTGAGGAAAAATCATTCATTACATTACCAAATCTTTCATAAGATGACATTTATACTTAAATTGTCAAGGTCATCTGCAAGCGAGGCGTTTTACATCCTTCGTATTGGCGATTTCGTGTTGAAACAACAACTTTAGCGCCTCGCCCGCAAGCGACACGGCAATTTGAGGTAAAATCGTTCATTACATTACCAAATTTCGCATAAGACGACGACATTTATACTTAAATCGTCAAGGTCATTGGCAAGCGAGACGTTGCATCCTTTGTATTGTTGATTTCGTGTTGAAACAACAACTTTAGCGCCTCGCCCGCATGCGACTTCGGCAATTTGACGTAAAATCATTCATTACATTACCAAATCTTTCATAAGACGACATTTATACTTAAATTGTCAAGGTCATCTGCAAGCGAGGCGTTTTACATCCTTCGTATTGGCGATTTCGTGTTGAGATGTCAACGCTAGCGCCTCGCCCGCAGGCGACCTCGGCAATTTGAGGTAAAATCGTTCATTACATTACCAAATCTTTCATAAGACGACATTTATACTTAAATCGTCAAGGTCATTGGCGAGCGAGATGTTGCATCCTTTGTATTGTTGATTTCGTGTTGAAACAACAATTTTAGCGCTTCGCCCGCAAGCGATCTCGGCGATTTGAGGTAAAATCGTTCATTACATTACCAAATCTTTCATAAGATGACATTTATACTTAAATTGTCAAGGTCATCTGCAAGCGAGGGGTTACATCCTTCGTTTTGGCGATTTCCTGTTGAGATGTCAACGCTAGCGCCTCGCCTGCAAGCGACCTCGACAATTTGAGGTAAAATCGTTCATTACATTACCAAATCTTTCATAAGACGACATTTATACTTAAATCGTCAAGGTCATTGGCAAGCGAGACGGTGCATCCTTTGTATTGTTGATTTCGTGTTGAAACAACAACTTTAGCGCCTCGCCCGCAAGCGATCTCGGCGATTTGAGGTAAAACCGTTCATTACATTACCACATCTTTCATAAGATGACATTTATACTTAAATTGTCAAGGTCATCTGCAAGCGAGGCGTTTTACATCCTTCGTAATGGCGATTTCGTGTTGAGACGTCAACGCAAGCGCCTCGCCTGCAAGCGACCTCGGCAATTTGAGGTAAAATCATTCATTACATTACCAAATCTTTCATAAGACGACATTTATACTTAAATCGTCAAGGTCATTGGCAAGCGAGACGTTGCATCCTTTGTATTGTTGATTTCGTGTTGAAACAACAACTTTAGCGCCTCGCCCGCAAGCGATCTCGCCGATTTGAGGTAAAACCGTTCATTACATTACCACATCTTTCATAAGATGACATTTATACTTAAATTGTCAAGGTCATCTGCAAGCGAGGGGTTACATCCTTCGTATTGGCGATTTCGTGTTGAGACGTCAACGCCAGCGCCTCGCCCGCAAGCGACTTCGGCGATTTGAGGTAAAATCGTTCATTACATTACCAAATCTTTCATAAGACGACATTTATACTTCAATCGTCAAGGTCATTGGCAAGCGAGACGTTGCATCCTTTGTATTGTTGATTTCGTGTTGAAACAACAACTTTAGCGCCTCGCCCGCAAGGGATCTCGGCGATTTGAGCTAAAATCGTTCATTACATTACCAAATCTTTCATAAGATGACATTTATACTTAAATCGTCAAGGTCATTGACAAGCAAGACGTTGCATCCTTTGTATTGTTGATTTCTTGTTGAGACGTCAACGTTAGCGCCTCGCCCGCAAGCGACCTCGGTGATTTGAAACAAAATCGTTTATTACATTCCCAAATCTTTCATAAAACTACATTTATACCTAAATCGTCAAGGGCATCTTCAAGCGAGGCGTTACGTTCTTTGTATTGTCGATTTCGTGTTGAGACATCAACTCTAGCGCCTTGCCCGCAAGCGACCTCGGCGAATTGCGACAGAATCGTTCATTACATGCCTTGGTTGAGGTACCAAATCATTCATAAGATGACATTGATACTCAAATCATCGAAGTCGCTTGCGGGCGAGGTGCTACAACCTTAGTATTGTGAATTATATGTTGGGACATCAACTCTGGCGCCTCGCCTGCAAGCGACCTCGGCGAATTGAGTCAAAATCGTTCATTACATTACCAAATCCTTGATAAGATGACTTTATACTTAAATCGTAAAGGTCGTCTACGGGCGAGGCGCTAAAATCTTTGTATTGTCGATTTCATGTTAAGACAACAACTCTGGCGCCTCGCCCGGCGATTTGAGGCAAAATCTTTCCTTACATTACTAAATCTTTCATAATATGACATTTATACTCAAATCGCCCATATATTCGGCATTTATGCAAAGAATTGAAAACACCTCCAAACATTACTCAGAATCTCCATTATTTTTCACAAAACAAACAAGTTTTGTCAGTAATTTCGGTTATCTGGTTCATAAGCAAAATCGTGATGTAGATGCTGATGATACAATAAAACAAATAGAGAACGGCGCCTTGGTTATCGCGATCTACCCAGAAATAAAGTGTAATGCGGTAGTAAGTTTAATTACACATAATAATCGTCGTTTTTAAAGTAAACATTTTTTCCCAACCCAACGTGCGGTTTCTGATTAAATTCTTATTTACAGCATCAAATTTCTGCTTTAAAATGACGTGGACACGAACTGGGTGGCTACTTAAAAATTTGCAAACTCGCACAATCTTATCGCATTGCGGAAATATCAAAGGTCAAACCTGTTAATGTCATTCATTGCGGATTATAACGATTTAATTTTTTTTTTAATTTAATAAATTTAAGTGCAACAGAATTTATGAAAATTTTTTGTTTATCTTTAAATCAATAACATCTAGTTCACCAACAACATAACACACAGCGATGAATAATACAAATAAATTAATAAACGTGGATAAATATTTTGATGCGTGTTTGGCAAGAGAAAAGTACCCAAATGTTTTACGGGACACGTGGAAAGTTAATTAAATCGGATACATCTTTTTTATAAACAAGAATTGTCTCTTTAATTTTACTACGATAATTTTTGTACATCAAAGATTTTGAGAGAAAAATTGACGACCATAAACGTTAATCAAGATAACGGAAAACTTTTGGCGCGTGTATTAAAAAAAAGTGTTTAAAAGGAAGGCATGTGCCCCTTATCGGTGATGCAACATAATGTGTTAACTCTATATCACCACACTTGCTCGCTTATACGTAGAAAAGATTTTGAGAGTATGTTATCTGATGAAATTCGTATCATCAAAACAACATAACCAAATTAAGAGAACATAAATTGTATGTTATTCTTGATTTAAATTAATGTTATGTTAATTCAAGTCAGAAAAAGTACTCGTGGGATTTTTTCTCGAGTAGCAAAACAATCTTAAACTCTCTTATCATAGTTTAGGATAGTTATGTATTTACATTTTACAATCAAGTGCAAGGTCAGCTGAGTAAGTATTTTGAAAAGGATTTATGAGTTAACGCAATTTGATTGCTTCAAAATCTAATCGAAAATTTCGATGACGTTGATAGCAGAAATAAAAAAATGTTTAAGTAATGTCGTCTGACTCTATTTTTTTATGTCTCTTCCAATTAATGGTATTTTGCAAAATTTTGTTAGTACTACGAGAAAGTTGAACCACAAATTACATCATTGAACCAGTGCAGGTGCAAAAATCTGATCACAAGTGAACAAATTTAACGACCGGTTCAAATCTTCGTGTCTCTTTTGTAATGAGGTTAACTTCCTTTGCGAAAGAGCGTCTCGTCTCGTTTGGTTTCGTCCCGTTCTGGTAAGAAGTAAGAGGTTGCCGATAAAAGTAAAAGTGAACGTTATTTAACAACACAGAAACTGGAGAAGACGAGACGATGGTTCACTTCGTTCGAATTGAGAGTCAAAGAGGAGGCAAGTACGGAGGAGACGAGGTCCTGCCGAGACATCTATGTGGGTTTTTAGGTTAAAAGCCGTTGCACAAGCACCGTGTAGTCATCGAGGCGCGCGATCTACGTACACGTACAGGTCGCTAGTACGAGTGGAGTGAATGTACCGAGGCGTGCAAAGATATTGTATCGAACGAATGACATAATTTCTATAAAATTACCATTCAAAATGTTGCTTTCAATTAAATATATGAATTAATCATTTTGATTATGGTAATTTATTGGGGTATTTCTCAGGGAATTTTAGATCATCTTTTTTGGACATCTTCATTGTGCGCCAATGTACCTACAATACGTGCTGTAGATATAGAAAGAGAGAGGGAGGCCCACTACCAACAAAACCGGGGGCCCCGGCTCGATCTCGGTATGCGAGCCGCAACCTTGAACGAGTTCGCTGCACTTGCACTTCCCGCAGCCAACAGCAGCCGCCGCCTCCGCCCCGAACCGCGACGGCGGCTCCGCTCCTCTCTGGGAACAGGAATATATTTGTGCGAAACGATCGGCGGCCGTCGCCTTCGTCTCTCCTCCTCCACGTTTGGTTGGCCCCTTTAGAGGTTCGCCGATCTCATCGTCGTCGTCGTCGGGTTCCTGGCGGTTTTCCTTTCCCCCCTAGGACCTCCGCACAACTCTAAGAAGGTAGCAGGATGCGTTCGCGCGTCGCGAAAAATAGCTCTCTTAAGCCGTTGCGCTAAGAGAAGAGCTAAGAGGAGGATCTGACGGTCACAAGCGCAATTCTTTTTAGTTTTCCTTCGTTTTTAAAATAGGTCTTCAGGAGACAGGACCAAATTAAAAGCATCTTGTCATCTTATAATAAAAGATTACCTCAACTTGGGTATTTATTATTCCTGCAGAATGTATCTATTCATAGATGGTGATTCAGAAATAATCCTTCCTTCCTGTTATATCACAATATTTGAAACTTGTACCTACATACAAAGATAAACAAGTTAAGTTATAGTTTTAGTTACAAAATAATTTACAACTAGATCTAGAATTAGCAAGATTCAGGTTTAGTCTTGTGTCTTCAAATCAAGTCCAGTTTTAGTTCGATATAAGTAGGGGAGAGTGGGACAGATCCATAAAAGAGACACCATCATATACTAGATATATCTGAAGTTAGGCACATATCAACATGATAATTTGTCTCATATATGTATTCGCTGATGGAGTCAGTTTGAACACGTTTTCTTACTAAATGCTGCTTTCTAGATCAAGATAACAAAAACAAAATAGAAGCAAGGGCAAAAATTATTAGCAAGAAGTCCACAAACTTTATAAATACCAAAAGTCGCCAGAAGCCCAGGGCCCTATTGACTCTGCTTATGGATGCCCACATTTCGGCAAAAATCATAAATATCCACTGTGAATACCTTAAGAATGTGTCTTCCTTCAGCAATGAAGTCTTGTTCTGACAACAAGAATATAGTAGATATTTGGTACCAACACATCTTTCTCAATTTGTCAGAAACGCCTCAGGATGCTCCTATGCAGAAAGGAGAAGAGAGATACGACAACATCTTAAGAAAAATTTTAAGAATGCTCGATTCTGATATCACTATTATCATATGCATCTTCAAGAAAGTTTCTTCTCTATCCGATCTTTGGAACTACCGTCACATATAATTGATACACGTAATGCGGAAACTTTTCGAGATACACCTGAAGAACAAGCTTACTACAAGTTTAGATTTAAGACCATCATGGGGCTGATCCTTTAAATTGGAAAAAAATGCGTTGTAAAGGTTTGGTAGTATATTTAGCAAATTGTAGTCAACTCAATCAAGCCTGGAATAAACGATAGCTTGTCAAACCGTCTACCTGGGGTTCATCTAAATCAATTGTCATAAGTCAGAGAAACATCAGTAACCAACGGTTAACCAACGGAACAGGATAGCCATTGTTGCAAAAGAAATCAGATAGCATTTTTAGGTACTTTAACCTAAACGTCTCATCACAGATGCGGACAACTCGGTTTTTCATACCCTTCAACGTGTTAATACTCAAACCCATGGGGTGGCAGGAGAAGAAGTTGATAAACCTAGCTGAATAGGTCGATTTCCGGTACCAACCCAACATAATCGACTGATTAAAGCTATGCACAACCATGAGGATTATGAGCCTTAAAAATCGTCAAAATAACATGTTCACAGTCAGATGGTATAGCGCAAATGATGTCGTGAACATACTTAAAGAGAAAGGAAAACTTGAATAGGAAAGCGAGTGTACAAATGACGAACAAGTAATCCACTACAATGGTTACTAAGGTTGGGCTAAGTGGGCTATCCATAGATGTACTAAATTTTTGATTATATACCATCCCATCAAAAAAAAACAGGAATCAAACAAAAAAGAGATTATCTGTAAAAACTCTTTCGTACCAATCAGAGTTTGATATGATACTAAGTGCCAGTCCTCCCTGATCTTCTCGGTAACCATACTTAGTGGTATATTGGTGAAAAGCGATACTACATCCAAAGGTGCCAGAACAAAATCTTGGGGTAAAACCAAGCCTTTAACTCTTGTAGCGAAACTAATGGAATCCCTGATGTTGTACTCAGTCTGCTTTAAGAAAACTTTGATAAGGATTTCAACCAAAAAGTTCATAAGTGTCATAAGTTGATTGGCCGTAATGGGGATTTTTGGCAGGCCATAATACTTTGGAATGGTGTATTATGGCAAATTTAGGATCCAAGGATAAACACTTCTGAACATCATCAGACAATACCGCAGACGAGAGATTAACAATCCATAATCCACAAGGTTCCTTCGATGAAGAATTAAATTATATTTAAAATGTTATATTATATTTAAAATTTTAACATATTTGTAATAGTCTTTTTCAAAACATTAACAATAGACACCAATTCATATAGCTTTCGACCTATAATAACCTTAATTTTACTTAATTATAACTAGTTGTTAAACTTGTATTGTATAATCTATAGGTGTTCCCGAATGTTCCTGAAGATGATTTAATTAAAATCGAAACCGGTTGAACGAAAATAGTTTTCACATACCAATCTTTAAATAAAGTACAAAAAAAAAGACAACAAACATTTTATTACAAAAAAGATGGAAGAAAGAAACAAACTTAACAATAAATTATATTTGACAAAACTTCCAAGAATAGATTGATTTCCTACACCAATCCAACATAATCGACTGATCAGAGCTATGTACGACCAAGGAGTCAAGACAAGCAACAGAGTTGTTTATCTCTTCCTCAAAGGTGAATTGTATATGAGGGTTATGAAGGTTGGGGTTTGAAGGTCGTCAAAGTGACATGTTGACAGCCAGATGGTCGAGAACGAATGATGTTGTCGACATACTTAAGCAGAAATGGAAACTTGAATGTGAGAGCTGGTACACAAATGTCATCACAATGTGGGCGCTATCCATAGGGGTATCAAATTTCTGTTTATATACCATAAAGCAAAGGAGAACATAGAGGAATCAAACAAAAAAGAGATCATCCGTAAAACTACTTCATACCACGCAGAGTATGAGGGGATACAAAATGCCAGTCCTCTCTCATCTAAGTTGTACTCAGTCCGTTCTGAGAAGCCTTTGGTAATGATATCAGTCAAAAAGGCAGACATGGCATAAGCTGAGGAGCCACTGAAGGAAATGATCGGCCGTAATGGGGCATCATCCGTAACACTTTGGAATGGTGCTCAAACTTCTCTTGAAATGTGACCCTCATCCAAAAGATCTTTGCAATTAGAATTAGATTTTCTCTGGGTAGAAGAGGTTGGGTTAGATTTTAACATCTGATAAGTGTGTGAATCATCTAAAACTTGGAGGGATTTAGAAATGCATTGGGACATTTTCATTATCACCGTAACTTGACTCTTGTCCCCAGACATCGCGAGAAGGAGATTTTCTCGCTAAAACCTCAAAAACAGGTTGGTCTCATGATAAAGTTTGCCGATCATGGAAGTCTGTGAATAGACTCGAACTCGCTGATATAGGATATGGATACATGAAACCAACCCAACCCAACCTAGCTTCAGAACTAACACTAGACTTAGAACTAGAAACATTAAGGTTTAGCCATATGTCTCTTAAGACGACTAAACCCTAATGCTACTAGTTCTAGATCTAGTGTTAGTACTACAGCTAGATTGTAGGTCTATTATTAGTTATACTTTTAGTTCCAGAAAAATTTACAACAATCTAGAGCTAAATAAGAATGAAAACTAGAACTAACACTAGACCTAGTACTAGAAAGATTTAGGTTTAGCCGTGCGTCTTCAGACGCACGGCTAAACCTAAATTTTCTAATTCTAGGTCTAGTGTTAGTTCTAGTTTTAGTTCGATATAAGTATACAATAATCTAAAATCGAATAACAACTAAAAGTAGAGCTAATACCAACACCAAAGCCAACAGTAGACCTAAAGCTAAAAAGATTTGGGTTTAGCCGCACATTTCTTAAGACGGAAACCAACTCAACCCAACCTAGCTTCAAAACGAACACTAGACATAGAACTAGAAACGTTAGGGTTTAGCTGTCTTTAGAGACGTGCGGTTAAACCCTAACGTTTCTAATTCTAAATCTAGTGTTAGTTTTGGGGCTAGGTTGGGTTGAGTTGATTTCCGTCTTAAGAGAGGTATGGCTAAATTCTGATGTTTCTAGATCTAGTCTTAATTCTGAAGTTGGGTTATAGGTCTAGTCTTAGTTATACTTTTAGTACTACAAGAATTTTATATAATCTAGAGTTAAACAAGAACTAGAACTAACACTAGACCTAGTACTAGAAAGATTTAGTCTAGTGTTAGTTCTAGTTTTAGTTAAATACAAGTATTCAATAATCCAAAATTAAATAACTGCTAAATAATTAGAGCTAATACCAACATTAAAGCTAACACTAGACCAAGAACGAATAATATCTGAGTTTAGTCATACCTCTCTTAAGACGGAACTCAACCCAACTTAATTTTATAACTAAGATTGCACTTAGAACTAGAAACATTATGGTTAAGCCGTATAGAACTATAAATATTATTTCTAGTTCTAGATCTAGTTAAGTTACAATTTTGTTAGCTTTATTGATACGGACCTAATCGAATCAAAAAGCAAATTCTTCACTCTTCCTCCTTTTTTCCATCCTTGTTAAATTGCGTTATATATTTTCGTAATCTATTTTTATGGGGTCGCGTTTTGGCAATGCTAACCTTTATTTTTACGCTTTTAAAAAAAGATGTTGTTGGAAAACGTTTTCATTGCTTCGTGCAATTCTTGACTTTATGTATTTTAGAAATCGTGTGCACACTACATTCCTCGGCAGCACCTTCTTCATCGAGCTACCATCAACCGGGTAACCAGTAAGGAAGAAAATAAAGCATGGCGAGAGCGGTTTTATGCCCCGCGAGCGCGAAACTAAGAAGAAGGAGCAGCAGCAGCAGCAAGGCAATAGGAATATAAAGAAAAGAAATGAAACGAAAACGAAACGAACGGACGTGTTTGTTCAAGAAGAAGAAGAAGAAGAAGCGGCGTCGTCGGTCGACCAAGTAAGGAGAGCTTCCGCTATAATGATAATGTGTGTCGGGACATCAAGGTCAAACCTTGCGGGGCTCTGAACGGCTTGTTGACCCCTTCTTCTTCTTCTTCTCCCTCTTCTTCTTCTTCTTCAGCTTCAATTCTAGTATTAGAGAGTCAGGAGGAACCTTCTAGAAAATGTTTTTGCAAATATCAAGCTTTATGTAACAGATATTTTTTTTAAGATGAACAAATCTAAGATTCTATAAATACAATAATACATTTTGAGGATTTTGTTATTTGTAAAGTAAATTTTAAATAAATTGGTGTATATTTTTGGGGAGATAAGGAAGTACACGAGGAGGTCCAATAACACGAAAACAACTTATTTCGATTTAAACACAATGCACTATGTAATAATTTCGCAATTTTTTGTGCACTAATCTTATATGATCTAATCGTTGTTTGTTTCGAGATGATAAAATTTGGGAAATCAACTATAGTTCCTTAAAACACGTGTATTGAAAAACATTTGTAATTTAAAAATTCGTTAACAAGCATGTATGTATGTAACATAAAGAGCACGTGTTTGAAAAGTTTCTCTTGTTCACCCAAGCATATCTAAATACTTGCTTCAAGAGTTAGTTCAAGATCACACTAGTAAATGAGTAAAATGTAACGATCATGTGAAGGTGTTATTAACCAAGATCTTGAGGTTCAGGGTGGGTCGATAAACGAGGAAGTCTATTGCTCAAGATACTGACTTTGCTTTTGCCCCTTTTTTTCTTTGCTCGCTTGAGCGAGAAATGTTTTCTCAAATGGCAAACTGGGCACGACTAAAACGATTTAAAAATGTGTAATGCAAGAATGTTTTGGATTAAAATAGTTCTATTTAAATCAATTGAATTAAATTAAAGATTCAACAACACAATCCAGATTGATTAAGGTCAGTTATACAAAATTATAATTGAAGCGCAATTGCGACCCCAAATCAGTGAAATAACTTGTTTTGAATGGAGGAAAGTTCAGATTTAGTTTCTATTAGGGTTGGAAATTGTCCAACCCTGACCCTGGCCAATGAAACGTTCCGTGGATTTCACACCGCTGACGTCAAAACGAACCGGCGTTGTCGTCATAGAGACCGTCGCGACGCTGAGCGTCAGCAAAAGAGCCTATTTGTACCAATTTCATATTCATACAGAAACGAGAACAGAAAGAAAGGCTGAAAAAACGTTGGGGTGGAAGAATTGATTGGTTTCAAACGATTTATCCACATATATTAAGATTGAAATTTATTATTTCTTATTTAAATTCACAACTTGCCATTATATTGCATTAATTTTATTTAGATGCAATGTACTACAGTATGCGAGAGGTTCGCATGTTTAACTGCCCCATTTTCGTCACACACTCACCGATTACATTACCTGGCTGTCTATTTTGTAATCAGAACGTGGCTGGTGCATTGTCTTTATGTGTATAGAAAAACAGATGATGATGCCATGACTGAAAACACGCAATTCAATCTCGTAATATGCCTTAATTTCCCTGTACTATGTGAACATTTTTAATAATAAATTAGATCAATCGTTAATAAATTTTAGGTAAATTTAAGTAAGTAATATTCTGGGGAGACAACATCTTGATAGGGGGTTAAATTTAACCTAAGCATTAATATAACGAATTTGATTTGGAAAAGAAGATTTAATAAAATAATTTAAACTCTTATATGAGGCTATTGCAGAATACATAAAAGGTTTATGTCACACGTTTCGAGTTGCATATTGCGCAATTTTCCATGTACGGCATATTAATACCGTAGCATTCGGTACGTTTTCGAGAACAAGATCATGAGGCGTGTTCTTACAGGTCGGTTTCGTTCTCGTTTGAAACGTAGTCGTTGTAAACAGGCAAACGTTCAGCAGAACGAACGGTGTCAAGGCGAAAAACGACCGGTTGAAGCGGCGACGACTACGACGAACGACAACGACGACGACGACTTGTCATCGTTGCACACTGTTCGCTTTTTTAAATAAGAAATGAGTTTCCCATAATTCTCAATCAATTATTTAGGTCGCTCTCGCACAAGAATATCTCTACGGCGATAAAATACTCGAAAACGATTCTAAAAACATTTTGCGCGATGAGTTAAACGTAACTCAAAGTGATAATGCATAAAAATCAAGTGTAGGCGAAATTCGGAACGGAAGGTTTAATAAATTGTCGAAGAATGGGAGCGAATATGAAATTGGCCCCAAAATGTGCCAAGATGTCGTTATAATTGGGACTTCACACGTGACTACAATTTGTCTTATTTAATAAGTCTAATTAGATCTATTTAGATGATGATTGAGTACATAAAAAAATGTTGTATTACTAAGATTAATGAGTATTATTCAATTAAATTGAAACTTGGTAAATAAGTGTAAACAGATGTACAGAAAATGGGATGTTTGTGTTAAACCGACAAAATGTGGCTTTTAGCCAACCCCTACTCGTATAAAAAAGATTGTTACTCAAAATTTGTTGGGGTACAAAACATTTTTTCACCTGTACATTAAGATACAAAACTAGTATAATATTTTAGTATGATAAAAATGTGGGTCAAGGTGAGTAGACGCAGATGGAAAGTGATAATGTAAAAGTGTAACGAAGATAGCCCAACCCAACCTAACCTAGCTTCAGAACTAATACTAGACCTAGAAACATTAGGGTTTAGTCGCACTTTCTAGTTCTAGGTCTAGTGTTAGTTCTAGTTTTAGTTCAATACAAGTATACAATCATTTAAAATCGAATAACAGCTAACTTAGTAGTAACTTAGTACTACTTAGTAGTAACTTAGTAGTTTTGGTTAAACCTGAATCTTTCTAGTTCTAGGTCTAGTGTTAGTTCTAATTTTAGTTCGATACAAGTATACAATAATCTAAAATCGAATAACAGCTAAATTAGAGCTAATAACAATACTAAAGCTAACACCTAGACCTAAAATTAGACATTTGGGTTTGGCCTAGAGTGGTGCGCGTGAGTCTCCTTTTATGCCTACTCACGATCGAGACTCACGCGGGTCACGCTAAAAAATTTTCCTTGAATCAACAAGTATTATAGAAAAAAACGAAGTGCAGAAGTGCAATGTACAACAATGTACAAGTTGGCAAACTTCAAAACGATGACCAAGAGTTCAGGGACATAATATTTCATGCTTCCAATAAGTTGGTACTTTTAACATAATGTATAGTGTTTGAAATAGTAATAGCTCTTGCTGCCAACAAGTTGACGGTCTTTAAAATGATGTAGTGTTTGGAACAGTAATAATTCATACTCCCAACAAGTTAAGTAGTCATTAAAATAATAAGTACTAATACGGACGTCAAACTGATGAGCAAGAGTTTGGACACAAAAAAACTTATGCTGCCAATAAGTTGGTAGGTTTTAAAATAATATACAATGTTTGGAACTGTAATGGTCATGCTGCCAACAAGTTGTCTAACAATTAATTAAGTAGCAAAACTTTAGAAAGAAAGCGACTGATGCCGCAACAAGGGGCAGTTTTTCAAGTTAGCAGACTTCAAAGTGCTGAGCAGGACTTTGGAGACATAACAAAAACTTTATAAATCAAACATTATAAGAACATAAAAAATTAGACAATATAAAATGGACTCAACTGAGAGCATTAAAAATAAAATTGATACGAAAAAACCTGTTCTCGATCGCAAAACACAATTAATAACGATTAATCACCGACAATAAATTTTAATGTATTATTAATCATGTTTGAGACAATTTTTTGAATTCATGCTTCTTCTTAAAACAACTAAGTTTTCTGATTAATTTAAAATTGTTGTTGGTTAATTGTTATAATTATAAAAGATTCTTTGCAATTAATTTGTAAAAATACCTAATTCTTTTAGCAATTTAACTGCTCTGAAGAAGATTGAAAATTGGATATTTCTTGCTGTTCTAATTTTTTTGTTTCTCTGATATTTTATTCGAAATTTGAATCAAGAAATGAAGGATTGGGTCAATCGGGTCAAGTCGGGTCCCGACAAAAGCAAAGTTACTCACCATCACGCATGTTCACGTGAGTGGTACAAAAATTGATGCCCACTCGTGACCCACGTAATTTGCACATCTCTAGTTTAGCAATACGTCTGTTAAGACGGAAAGGAACCCAACCCAACCTAGCTTCAGAGCTGATACTAGATTTTAAACTAGAAACATTAGAGTTTAGACGGCTAAACTTCTAGATCTAGTATTAGTTCTGAAGCTGAGTTATAGGTTTAGTATTAGTTATACCTTTAGTTTCAGAAGAATTTACAACAATCAAGCACTGAATGGCAATTAAAACTAGAACTACCACTAGACCTAGAACTAGAAAGTTTCAGTTTAACCCTCTTTTAAGACGAAACCGAACCCATCCCAACCTAGCTTCAGAATTAACACTAGACATTTAGACCTAGAACTAGAAACATTAGGGTTTATCCGTACGTCTCTTAAGACGGCTAATCCCTAATGTTTCTAGTTCTAGGACTAGTGTTAGTTTTGAAACTAAGTTGTAAATCTAGTAGTAGTTATACTTTTAGTTCCTGAAGAATTTGCAACAGTCAAGCACTGAATGGCAATTAAGAGTAGAACTAACGCTAGATCTGGAACTATAAAGTTTCGGTTTAGCCCTACGTCTTTTAAGATGAAACCGAACCCAACCCAACTTAGCTTCAGAATTAACACTATACCTAGAATTAGATACATTAGGGTTTAGCCGTCTTAAGAGACGTGCGGTGTTAATAAATCCTCTCTTTCACGGTCATTCACGGTTCACATCATATGGTCAAACATAATTTTATGGGTTTTCCGCATATATATCATAAATTGAACTTGAAAAATGTTTAATTTACAAAAAAATCCAATTTTTACATAAAAATAGGAATATTTAGTTAACTTTTATAGTTAGAGTATCAAATTCGTGTGATTTAATTATTTTAACGCATCTGACGCATAATTTATGCTGAGATGAGTTTGAAAAATCAATAATAAAATTGTTTTTCTCTTTCTAGCTCAATTCGGGGACATACTGTATGTACATACTTTTGATTATACAGGTGTCTTTGAAATGCCTGTTGTACACGTAAATTTATGCGTGTTAATATTAAAAAAAATCATTTTAAAAAAACATATGGAGTAATAACTATTGAAGACATCATTTCTTCATCTCGGTGAATAAAATTTTATCTAAAACCAAAAATGATTTTGATTGATTAACTCGTTCTTAAGCTATAAAGAATAAACGAACTTTTTTAACTAGTTTTAAAGTTTTTTGGCGGCGAAATGAAGCTAATTTGAATATAGATAAATTAAATCGAAAGAATCTGTGGTTGTATATGCATTTCAGGGACATCCTGTATACACGGAATTGGTTTGTCACAGTTTTATGGTTAAAATTATATTGTTTCGAGTACAAAGTTTGCGATAATAACCGATTACATAAAAATTAACCCATTACATTTCAGTACGATTCTATATCTATTTCGATTTTATCACCATGTGTATATAATCAAAGATTTCAACATAATGGAAGCTTGCAAAGATGTTTGTTATATCCAAATGGAAAATCTCTAAATGAGGCCAGCTCCTATAAGAATATAATGTACTCTCCACTCAATACTATAAGCAATTCTATCAATTTGGGTAGGATTGGGTTGGGTTTGGTAAGAAGAAACAAACCGATTTTTAAAATATCTCTTATTTCTTAAGATATTAATGTTTAAACATTTAGGCACTGTTCCTGTTACGTCACTATTTTTATTTACATTTGAAAAATTACAACAAATCAGCATTTCAACAGATCATTATGAAATTATCAGTACTTTTAAACAAATTATAAACTTTCAAATGAAAAAAAAAATGGTTTTTATGATATATCTTGATTCTTGAGATATTAGCGTTTTAATAAGGAACCATTTTCAATCATTTTCAAGAAATCACAACATATCAGCAATTTAACGAATCATTATGAAATTATTAGAAATCGATTTGCAAAATATCTCTCACTTCTTGAGATATTAATGTTTATACACTAACTCATTTTTCGTGATAAGCAATTATTTTCGTTTATTTTAAAAAATTGTAACAATTCGACACTTCATTGGGCCACCGTGAAATTATCAGCACATGTCATTAAGCTGTGAGCTTTTCAGTGAAGAAAATCGATTTTCAGAATATCTCTTAGTTTTTGAGAATGATTAAAAATTTACTAGAAACTCTATTTCGTCAATTTTCATTTTAAATTAGGTTGGTATTAAAAAAGTAACTAGATCTCAATACCAATCTAATTTTTTCCCACCATTAATTAGATTGGTATCGCATTCACATTGAAAGTTGGAGGATGACATTAAATTTTTTTTATAAGAGCATATAATAAGTTAAGTTGAATAAATTGTAATAACAAATTTATATTATTACTTATAATCATCGTCATAAATAATATAAACATTATGAAAATAGCCAGTAATGCATGAAGTAATACGAAAATAATCAATGGGTCATAACATGGGGAAGTAAGATTAATTAAGTGAACAAAATATCAACAAGACTCGACCAATTTTATTTCCGTTGTTTACGCTATTTCCGACTAATTCATTTATCACGTTTATCCAAATTGAGAAGTTGAGACGAACGCTATCTGAAAACTGGTAAACAAGAAGAAATGCGGATATAAACAAACTTGTTGACGACAAAGAATTTAAAATAATTTTAATTTAAACTTGAATGATTCTAAATATTAATCCAAGTTAATTCAACGTTACTCCAGCAACCCATTTTTTATTTCCTCTCATCTTGTCTTTGGAAATTCCACTTTGTACCAGTACATTGTATCCACAACAACAAAGAGTTCCTTGGATGAGACGGTTTAAACCCGGTTGGGGTGGACGTGTCTTTCCCTCGAGAAAAGAGGAGCTCAATTTCGTGTCTGGGTTTTCGGAACAACAAATCCCGGGTTCGACAGACGACGCGCGCGAACCTTTCGGGATAAACAAAAAAAAGGCGCCACCGTACGTGAGAAAGACAAGGATGAAAATGCTGGAAAATCGCGAAGGGTGACAGTGAAAGGGAAAGCGAAAGCGACCGACCGGCTTGGTGGAAAATCGATAGGGACGTCTGTCTGGCGCCCCTGAAACGCCCCGACTAAGGTCGTTTGAAGTTCAAGGAAACGCGGCGTCGCTTTTCGCTGGCGCGTCGAAAGGAAAAGCGTATGGATTTTCCGTCTGTGGCGGGTGTCATGACCCCAAAACGATCCTCGTCAGGATAATAAATGTTCGGTTAGGTGACCGTTTTGACCGTTTTTTTTTGACGTAAATGTTTTGTTAGCCAGCAGACAGACGATTTTAACTAGAAATGTGTAGTGTTTGCGTTTTAGGAAATGAAATGGGGAAACAAAGTTATACCGAGACTATAATAATGGAATGGATT
This sequence comes from Onthophagus sagittarius, assembly GCA_036711965.1. NCBI lineage: Eukaryota > Metazoa > Arthropoda > Insecta > Coleoptera > Scarabaeidae > Onthophagus > Onthophagus sagittarius. The sequence goes on along the minus strand of JASERS010000010.1, from coordinate 19,088,456 downwards.
CAAAAGAAAACCTGTTAAGAGTACAACAAGAATATCTTTAAGTTATACAAGAAATGATGAATTTATTTTTGTATGATTTAATTGTTGTATTAATAGTATACGTTTATAAAAAGTTTTAGAAGAACTTTCAATCATCTCACGTAACAATCTGAACCCCTTAGATTACATAAAACCCATCAAACAAACCCCTCGTTATCCTTCCAACGAAAATGCCACTATAGAGAGCTGTTTACCTCTGACCTACACCAAGATTATTTTCAATCGCCGATCCTGGCTCTATCGATTCCTACACCCAACCCCTTCCACCACCCAAACTCACCTCCTTTTGATTACCCCATTCCCTCCTTCGAACACCCCCCACAAACAGCCCTGTTTACCGCTTTGAAGCGTCTCTAAGCTGGAATAGGACTCCCCCGGTTTTCCAAGCTTTCGTGGAGCTCACGTCTCGTCTACGTCAGAACACCCGGTGAGTACGACATCCACCCCTCTAACCTTTGGTGGAAGTGTCGAAGTTACAGCTCGGGGGTGGTGTCTGGGCATAATCAATCAAAACTGCGAGGTTGGGGGTAAGGGGGTGGGGTGAAGGACAGGTGGTTCAGTGGACGTCCTTGATAAATAAGCGTCGTCTCCAAGCAACATCTACATCCACCACCACCTCGCCGGCGGGCGCGGCGCGGTTCGATATTGGAAGGTCACCCTGGTGGCCCCGGGGCGGCAAATCGAGGTGGTGGTGGAAATTTTGGGGAAACTGACCTCAATCAACCTTCAATGCGAGCGAGTAGGTTGGTAACGACTTATGATGAGAAATTATGGTATTTTTTTACAGAATTATGTAATTGAGATACATTTCAAAGTTAAAAGGGATTATTACTTTTTGACTTAATTAAAATTTATCATATTTTTTTCGAATTAAGTCACATTAATCTTATTTACCACAAATTTCTCATCAACGAAAACTCTTAACCCATCACCTAATTTGCATTAAAATTCATTGAACAGAAATGTGATGAAAGTTTTAATTGCTACAATTCGTCTTATTACAAGTATTTATATACGACACATTTTAGGTCGTCCTATTCGATTTTAATAGCTTTGTAAATTGAAGTTGGTAACGAGTGCTTAACTTTGCGTCGGTGGTGAAATAGTCGTAAAAAGTTAATTACATCTGGAAAAGTTCGTCGACTTTGTCCTTGAAGCCCTTAGTGCTGAGGGGCCTACTCTGGGGGTGGCGACAGTGCTGAGGATTGAGGCAGGTTCAGGACAAGGGCAAGGACGCCAGACTAAAAGGGTTCGCCGCCCTGTGCCTTCTTCCCCACCTCCTTTAAACCCCCCGTTTCTATGATGGTGGGTTTCGGTCGATTAATACCACTTTGGGGACGAATTTTGTGTTTTATTCGATTCGACGTTCAAACTCAAAGGCATTTAAGGACAAAGGCATGATAAAAAGAATTAAAAAAGAACTTAGTGACAAACAAATTTTAATAAATAGTCGTATGTAATTTGCAATTGAGTTCACGCGGTCAAGGATGAAATAACCGGCAACGGAAAACCGGGCGGAAGTTTGAGATTTATGTATGTTACGTTTCGGTGTGAGTGTATGTAAGCGGAGAGCGCTGGGTTTGTTTCGGGTTGTTGGTTTGGAGATTGCGAAAAATGTCGACGTTGTCGGATTTGGTTTGGAAATTTTTTTGCGGGTTTCATGTTTAAATGTATGGCGACCTTTCCATTCTGCAATTTTTAAATTTTCATTAACTCGAACGTATTCGTAAACATTTTTTTGCTAATTCATTTCGTTAAGTAACACAATTTAATTCATCACCTTCTTCTAAATAGAAAACAGGGATTTCCAAAGGAAATTGCAAATTACAAAGTGGTAAACGTTCACCGGAGTGACATAACCGTTTCTTTTCTCGCTGGTATTTACCAGTTGAGAGATCGAAAATCGAATCCAAATGAAAACTCAAATGAAATCGAAAGGAGCGTTTTTTTTTCTTCGTTTCGCCTCGAGATAGGCTGACGACCTGTTCTCACAGCTTTTTTTAAGTAAGTAAACGTCGTCGTCCCGCAGTGTTCAGGTGCGTATATCCGGTAAAAGTGGAACACGTTGAGGTGCGATAAGGTAAACGGCACAGGGTCGACCAACAACCGACGAATGCAATGCATCAAATACGTATAGAACCATCTTTACTTTAATGTATGTATCCTATGTAATACTTATTTATCCACTCTCGTTTGTTAAATCGTTGTTTTGAAAACATTTTCAGTCCGTAATATACGTCATTATAGACAACACGTGCATAAAGCACCGAAAAAGTGCGTAAAATAAAGTATTGCAAATGGGATTTACTTTAACGCACGCTTTTAGAGTACTGTTTTGAGAGTTTCCATAACAAGACATAATAATTGTTAAAGGGTACTACTGTAAAACGTACGTTAATAATAGTTATTTTCATAACTAGTTATGAAAAGACTAATTTTAACAAAATTAAACTTATTAAGAGCAAAATTTTATCTAATCCCGATTTAAAACTTAACAGAATTCGAACCTGACAAGGTTTATTTGTCAAATGAATTTAATTAAAACAAATAAATATTGAGTTAGGTAATATTTCATTACAGCACTAGAGATGTAATAAAAGGACAGTTGTGAAAAATGTGACGTTACACAACGTAAAAATGATACGCAATACCTCACATTACCTAGTGGGGTTAGGTAACGCACTCTTTCGTTATTTTACACACTAATGTCCATAATGACGTACTTTATGAAATGAAAATGTCTTCAAAATAACGATTTTACAGACGAGGGTGGATAAAGAGAAGATTTGAGGTTTTCAAGTACAGGAAATTTTGCTCAAGGCTTTAATAAACCTAATTCCACAAAAAGTTTATTGATATAGCTAACAATTGTATGTAAGAAGTTATTTTAAAAACGGTTGATTGCAATTAGGTCCTTTATTTTTGATTTGGTTTGTTAAGCTAATTTGTTTAAATAACTTTTAAGCATTGAAAGCGTTAGATTCAAGAAGGGATTCAAATATAAGAAAGTGTAACGTTTAATCACGATAATTGAAAAATTCTTTAAATTTTTCGCACCATTCTTGTTCATTTGATGATATTCGACTTAATTTTTTTTGTTATGATATAATTAAGCATAAATTCTAAGAAGGAAGAACCATAATGAACCATAAATTGAGACAAAACAAAAATTCTTTTTTTAAAACTGATCATTTTCTCTCGAGTTTGTTATAAAAGTTGAATATGGTGAGATACTTTGGGGTACTAATTAGGAATCTAAAGTGAGAATTATGAATTTTTCAAAAATCAAAATGGCTCATACTGCATAAATAATACTCTGATATCAAAAGTGTTTTGTGGTCATTTATCGCTGATACAGGAAGCCTTTATGCAAAAAAAAACAACGTCAAAACTTACAGTTTGCACACATAGGAAGTTTTTCTTAAGGAAATCTAATTCCACAAAATTTATTATTATAACAAATAGGAAATTAGTGTACAGCCTTCAGAGAGGTACGTGAGACAAAGAATAAAGATATGAGGAATTCAGAGTTCAGCATACAATAAGCAAGATTCTTAAATAACGACATCTTTTTAGATTTTTGACAATTCCCTCAGAGTATTTATATCTATATTTTGTCGGATTATGGACTAAGCGTCTATTATTATTAAGCAAAAATTATCCCTCTATCTGTTTTGGTTTTTGAGTTGCGGTTGATTTTTCAAACCCCGAAATTATGATATTTAAAAAATTTTTTTTATTTAGGTTTTATTATCCGTGCCAGAAGTCAAGGCCCCCCACTTTAAAGATCGATATCTTTGAAATCGCAAGTCCGAACATTTCCAAATTAAACTGTGTTATATAAAATGTTACCAAATTAAACACATAAATGTATGTTCAGTGATTACAATAAACTTTACCGCAATTTTTTTCATCGAGCAATTTCGAAGATATCGATCTCTAAAGTGAGGGGCCTTGACATTTGGCACGGATAATATGCCTTTCCACATTATTGTGAATAATTTTAGTGAATGGGATAATTTGTTTTTTGAATTATGAAAGAATTTGGCTATAAAATTCATCTATTATGAGATTGTTAAGATTTTGGTGTTATTACCATAAAACCGTAAAAATCGAGTTAAAATAAGTTATCTATTATGAATTCTTAGACCATAATCAATAATTTTCATGCCTCGATCGATTTTAATTTTTGAGTTTCAATTAATTTTTATAGTAAGACTCTTAAATGATAACATTTTGGAGATATTAGACAAAGTCCTTATATCTAGGTAACGTCTGGTCATGGATTAGTTTATGGATAATATAAACTAATCCATAACGTCTGGTTATAGATTACTAGTTTTAGTTTTTGAGTTATGGTTGATTTTTATGTTAAAAACTCGGAAGGATGATATATTGAAAATTATTGTTGTATTTCTGCAATTTTCTTATATCTAGGTTGTGACATTATGGATTGTGCTTTTCTGATTCATTACAAACAATATTCCTGTATTGAGATTTTTGAGCTATGGTCGATTTTTAATGAAAACTCAAAATAAAGATATTTTGAAGACTTTGTTTTATTCGAAAATAAATGAGTGCTAATGGATTATGCATACTGAATCATTATCGACGATTTTCATTAATTTTAATTAAATAATTTTCAAAAAAAATAGTAAAACTGCGATAGCTTAACTTAACTTCTAATATCATTAGATCTTCTTATCTTATTACTTTTTAAGATATTTTAGCCTTCTTATTAAGTCCATAAAATAATTTTGTGCAGCTAGAATCGGGATTTAGCCCTGGGGCGCCAATTCCTAGGGGGGTACTTGTTTTTAGCCCAACCCAACCTAGTTTTGAGGTACAGACCTTTTTTCTGACATTGAATTTTGTATGAAAGAAGTGCTGAATATCTTAAGACGACTCTGGTTCAAATATACAGAGTTGGGTTTAGGCATGAAGGCATTTTTTAGCGCAGAGTACTTTAAAATAGAGTACTTTACAAACTGATTTAGCAACCTTATATATTTGAATTGAAGTAAAACTAGAATTAACACTAAATCTAGAATTAGCATCATTTGGGTTTAGCCATCTTGAGTTAGATCTAATGATATAAAATTTTCACGTCTAGGTCCAGTGTTAGTTCCAGTTTTACTTCGATTCAAATATGCAAAATTGACAAATCAGTTTGTAAAGTATTCTATTTCAGAAACTATATCGCTCGTTTTTTGGTACTAACCCAACCCAACCCAACTTTCTTGTCTGGATCTTTCCTTTGCTTATCCTCAAAATCGTCAAATACAAGAGAGTTGTTTTGGATTTGGTCTCCATACCCAACTCAACCCAACTCTCCCGTGTTCAAATTTGCATTGTTGATCCTCAAGATCATCAAATGTACGAGAGATGTCTTGGGTTTGGTCTCCATGCCCACCCCAACCTAACTTTTCTGTCTAAATCTTTTTTTCCTGATCTTCAAGATAGCCAAATGTAGGTGAATTGTCTTGGGTTGAGTCTTTTACACCCAACTCAACCCAAGGTTCCTGTCCGCATGTTTCTTTTTTCTGGTCCTAACCCAACACAACGCGATTTTCCAATCTGGATCTTTACTTTTCTTATCCTCAAAATCATCAAATACAGGAGGGTTGTTTTGGGTTTAGTCTCCACACCTAACCCAACCCAACTCTCCTGTGTTCACACTTGCCTCAAGATCCTCAAGATCATCAAATGTGGGAGAGATGTTTCGGATTTGGTCTCCATGCCGACCCCAACCTAACTTTTCAGTCTACATCTTTTTTTTTCCTGATCTTCAAGATAGCCAAATGTAGGTGAATTGCCTTGGGTTGAGTCTCTTACACCCAACCCAATCCAAGGTTCCTATCCGCGTGTTTCTTCTTTCTGGTCCTACCCCAACACAACGCGATTTTCCAGTCTGGAATTTTACTTTTCTTATCCTCAAAATCATCAAATACAGGAGAGTTGTCCCCACGTCCAACCCAACCCAATTCTCCCATATTCAAATTTGCTTTGTTGATCCTCAAGATCATCAAATGTAGGGGATATGTTTTGGGTTTGGTCTCCACGCCCATCCCAACCTAACTTTCCTATCTACATCTTTTTTTCCTGATCTTCAAGATAACCAAATGTAGGTGAATTGTCTTGGGTTGAGTCTCTTACACCCAACCCAACCCAAGGTTCCTATCCCCGTGTTTCTTTTTTCTGGTCCTAACCCAACACAACGCGATTTTCCAGTCTGGATTTTTACTTTTCTTATCCTCAAAATCATCAAATACAGGAGGGTTGTTTTGGGTTTAGTGCCCACGCCCAATCCAACCCAACTCTCCCGTGTTCAAATTTGCTTTGTTGATCCTCAAGATCATTAAATGTAGGGGAGATGTCTTGGGTTTGGTCACCATGCCCACGTCAACCTAACTTTTCTGTCTAAATCTTTTTTTTCCTGATCTTCAAGATAACCAAATGTAGGTGAATTGCCTTGGGTTGAGTCTCTTACACCCAACCCAACCCAAGGTTCCTATCCGCGTGTTTCTTTTTTCTGGTCCTAACCCAACACAACGCGATTTTCCAATCTGGATTTTTACTTTTCTTATCCTCAAAATCATCAAATACAGGAGAGTTGTTTTGGGTTTAGTCCCCACGCCCAACCCAACCCAACTCTCCCGTGTTCAAACTTGCTTTGTTGATCCTCAAAATCATCAAGTGTAGGAGAGATGTTTCGGGTTTGGTCTCCATGCCGGCCCCAACCTAACTTTTCAGTCTACATCTTTTTTTTTCCTGATCTTCAAGATAGCCAAATGTAGGTGAATTGTCTTGGGTTGAGTCTTTTACACCCAACTCAACCCAAGGTTCCTGTCCGCATGTTTCTTTTTTCTGGTCCTAACCCAACATAACGCGATTTTCCAATCTGGATCTTTACTTTTCTTATCCTCAAAATCATCAAATACAGGAGAGTTGTCCCCACGCCCAACCCAACCCAACTCTCCCATATTCAAATTTGCTTTGTTGATCCTCAAGATCATCAAATGTAGGGGAGATGTCTTGGGTTTGGTCTCCATGCTCATTCCAACCTAACTTTCCTATCTACATCTTTTTTTCCTGATGTTCAAGATAACCAAATGTAGGTGAATTGTCTTGGATTGAGTCTCTTACACCCAACCCAACCCAAGGTTCCTATCCCCGTGTTTCTTTTTTCTGGTCCTAACCCAACACAACGCGATTTTCCAGTCTGGAATTTTACTTTTCTTATCCTCAAAATCATCAAATACAGGAGAGTTGTTTTGGGTTTAGTCCCCACGCCCAACCCAACCCAACTCTCCCATGTTCAAATTTGCTTTGTTGATCCTCAAGATCATCAAATGTAGGAGAGATGTCTTTGGTTTGATCTCCATGCCCACCCTAACCTAACTTTTCTGTATAAATCTTTCTTTCCTGATCTTCAAGATAACCAAATGTAGGTGAATTGCCTTGGATTGACTCTCTTACACCCATCCCAACACAAGGTTCCTATCCACGTGTTTCTTTCTTCTGGTCCTAACCCAACACAACGCGATTTTCCAGTCTGGATTTTTACTTTTCTTATCCTCAAAATCATCAAATACAGGAGAGTTGTTTTGGGTTTAGTCCCCACGCCCAACCCAACCCAACTCTCCCGTGTTCAAATTTGCTTTGTTGATCCTCATCATCAAATGTAGGGGAGATGTCTTGGTTTAGTCTCCATGCCCACCCCAACCTAACTTTTCTGTCTACATCTTTTTTTTCTGATCTTCAAGATAGCCAAATGTAGGTGAATTGCCTTGGGTTGAGTCTCTTACACCCAACTCAACCCAAGGTTCCTGTCCGCAAGTTTATTTTTTCTGGTCCTAACCCAACACAACGCGTTTTTCCTATCTGGATTTTTACTTCTTTTATCCTCAAGATCGTCATATGTAAGAGAGTTGTCTCAGATTGAGTTTCTTGAACCCAACCCAACCCAAATATTTTTTCTCGAGGTCGGGTAAAATCTGCTCAGCGATCAAATTATCGTTCGTTCAATCCAACCCTGTTCCGCCGAATGTCTTAGGACGACTCTGACTCAAATATACAGGGTTGGGTTTAGGCATTTTTTAACGCAGTTTAAAATAGAGTACTTTACAAACTAATTTCTGTAATTCTAGTTCTGGTTTTATTTCAATTCCAATACACAGTTCTGAGTTGGGTTGGGTCCATCTGAAAACATTTTTTCAACCAAACCCTCTAAAATGAATAGATTCTGAAATAGAGTACTTTACAATCTGATTTGGCAACACAGTATATTTGAATTTAAGTAAAACTAGAATTTTTTTTAAATTTTATATGAAAAGGGCGCCAAATATCTTATGAATAAAACTCAATAAAGTCAATAAAAATATTTCAAAGTTATAAAATGTTATTGGAGACGTCTTTAAAAAAAAGTGAAAGCGTTTACTTAATGGAATAATAAAAAATACGGTCGACACACAAGTGAGTGAGTTATGCAATAGGCTCGGCCTGTGTAACTGTGTCAAAACCGGTAAGCGTCAACCTTTACCATTCTTCGTAAGGTTCGTGCGTGCGTTGTACATTTTGCCGCAATAACCCGACATGGTTCTTGTTGATTCGCTCATTGGCTCATTGCTTTATAACTGAGATGATTTGTAACGCGTTCGAACGGTAAACGTAACATTATTTATTACGATGTAGGTAAACAATTTAAAGTGTTATAGATTAAAACGTTTCTTAATATTTTATAATAATTGGATTCGATGATTTATTTGCTATCCATTTGATGGCGAAATTAAATACTTTAAAATATTTCAAAACATCTAAACATTTCTTGTCATTTTTTCCAAAATCGTGATTATACTCAATCTAGTATATCTAGCAGATAATTTCTTTCGTTTTATTATTTCAATATAAAGAGTATATAAAGAGGGGAGAGAATGTGCTCATCTCTCTTCTCATCCAGATACGAAATGTAATAATGAACCAACAAAAAGTTAATGTCTTTGTGTTATCTGGAATTGTGGAATTGCATGAGAAAAGTGTCTGAAACTATGAAGATATGTTTTGAAGAATGATTTCAGGAAAAGATTGGGTTGGGTTGAATTGAGTTAGTTAATTTTTGGGTTGCGTTCAACCATCAATTTTAATCCAGACCACCCAACCCAACTCAACCCGTTAATACTAGTTATTATTTAAGGAAAAAGTGTCAAAATAGTATTCTCTAGGTATCTGAGCTTTCTTCTTCTCAAAATGTCTTAATTTTTATCTCACGATCATCATAGAGTATCTTTAAATCAACATGAATGATTTTTAACACCAATTTAGATTTGCAATTTCGAAATGAGAACGCAAACGTAGAAAAACACAATTTTCAATCATAAGAAATTCGTTTTTTGTTTGGTGCCAAATCGTACGTCACATAAACCGAAGGGATTTTTTGACCCGAATATTAACATATATCGGTTCGGTTTTGTGCCAAGCCCACATTTTGTACTCATTTTGCGCACATTTTCCGTGCACTTTCATTAATTTTAAGCGCTTGTCGCCAGTCGGATATGTTTTTGAAACTGGCACAAACTGTAAATTAGACGCTTTTATTAGCCACTGTTAACTAGTTGCGTTCTTGTTGTTAGTCAAATTTATTTATTATTTTAACGGCTTCGATTTATGCTTAAACCAAGTTTATGTGTATGTATGTGTGAGTCTAGATTTCGGTGATGTTTCAGATTCCCATTTTCTAGAATTTTTTATAGGAAATATTGTTGTACACGTGTTTTTTTAGCGCATCGACTCGTCTAGAATTGTCTGTTCATGTTTATTTGGAACGAGGTTACGTGTTAAAGCCAGTTGTGAAATAAAACTTGTCAGGAAAACCGGCCAGAAAAATTTCAATGCGAAATCTTTCCTTAAAATTTAATCGAAATAATTATTAATAAGAAATTAAGTTAAATTACTTACTTTGTCGGCGATCGTGGATGTAATAAATTGAATAATTTACCTGAAACAAACAAAACGAATCGTGAAAGATGCTTCCTTAAGAAAACATAAAGAGCACGTTGTAATTTTTTTTAACATAAAAAAGGGAAGAAAAAAAATCACCCTTGTGTTATCTTAAAAATAAAAAAATTTGATATTTATGTGTTCCTTTTGCGACCTCTTCGACTCATTTGGAACCTTTTTCACCCCGAAAATAAAAATTTCCTGTTTATACATAAACATTAGTAGGAAACATAAAAACGCTTTTTACTCTACAAAAAATCGATCATCTTCAACTTCACACTTCTTTAAGAATTTTAACCACCCCAAAAAAAAGACACCCTCTTAAAAGAGGGATTAAAAGATTAATATTTCTTAAATTTTATTTTCCAGTTTTCATTTCCCTTTCCAACTACTTCCTTATGTAGAAGTGAAACTGACGCAACTTAAAAACGAGTGAGTAACCATGACCTGGTTTAAACGGTGCCAAACGCGGACGTGTTTGCGCACGTCCGCTAACCCAACCACTTCCACTTCTCTCCACTTACCTATTATATTTAATAGTAAGTTTCTCCTATGCGCGTACTTAAACGTCCAACGATTACCGGACGATCGTTTTCGATTAGATTTACTTTCTAAAAAGAGAAGAGCTTTTCCGCTATTTGAAAAGGGGAAATCATTGAATCGGCCACATCGCGAAACTTTAACCCAATAGGAGGAGAAGAAAAACTATAGAAGGAGAATGAAAAGCCGTAAAAGTGAGGCCACTTTCCTTTCGATTTCTTTTGTGAAACTTCTACATCAACGGATGGATTTTGAGGAGATAATCCAGTTGGAAATCTTGAATGAGAACTAAATCTTTAATTCTACTAAATTGGGATTCGTTCGATCAATCCCAATTTTTGAGTTTCTCATTTCCTTTTTCCATTCATTTAAAAGGCTTTAAATTATCTTGAAGGGTTAACTTATAAATCATAAAATATAATTATTCCCATCCTGTCATTCAAAACCTTTTAAATCTGATATAATGAGGCGTCTCCTAATAAAGACCACACAGAGTTAAAACAAGTTAGAAAGACTTTATGGCCTTCAATGAGTTAAGTTAAAACTAATACGTATTTCTATAACGTAAAAGTAACCCGGATATCAATCGCTTGCAACATTTTCTTTGTTAAATAAAAAAAAAGTGAAAATAAATTCCTAAAATTAACAGTGTCATAAAACAAATATCCCCTGCTACTATTTTAACATTAAGGGATGGCTTAATACACCCCTTGAGAGGATGACACATGTTCCTAGTTAACCCCGTAAAGTTCCTAAAATTCCGGCTGTTTAAAACTTAAAGACTATTTTTTTTACAAGTTTTATAAGTGTGAAGACGTTGAGCGGTTTTTATATGCGACAAAAAGAGGGACGTCGTCTTCGAAAGTGATATATTTGCTCCACTTGAAGATGAAAAACGTAAACTTGGAAGTTACGATCGTACACGTTTCGAGTCGTAAAGTAATAATGTTTTTAAAGATTTTTTAAGCGAAAAAAGTTTACTTTTTGATAATTTAAGAGATGTTGATGCATTTTTCATTTAAATTTACTTACACTTAATTTTTTAACTCATCTGTTTATAAATAAGTACTAATTTTGTTTTAAATGTGTTACAATTAGTACAGATTAGATGTTTTTATGGAAAACTTTCCTGTTATTTATAATCTAACATGAGAAGGAAGAAAGGAAATAATCTCGTTTTGTGTTTAACAAATTTCTAAACCATGTAAAATCAATGGTATACTTTCACTAAAATTGCACAGGATATGTTTTATATTTGAATTGTGTTGATTAATACGAATTTGGAATAATTTATTCCAGAATTTGGAATAAAAAAAATGTTAAGATGTAAACGTAACCCCAAAATTAATTTTTATTCATAATATTAATGATTATATATATTAAATAAGTGCATTTAACTTACATTTACTTATTTCCTTAATTAAATTGGGCTATTTTTGATTATTTTAAGTAAAAAATCTTATTTATAACATTTAAATAATTTTCGACTTTTATGTATTGACGTTGAACCTTTTTTTACTGCCAACATCGAAAATCGAAAAAACTAAAATTACTGTGCAATAAAATTTGATTAATTAATCGAACTATTTCATGTTTTTAATTAAATAATTACGATTTAACGTAGATATTTGAGATGAAAAAATCAAATTTGATGTATCTATTAATAAAATCGACTTTAAATTTTAAAATTTTTTTGAAATGTCAATAAAATTTTTTTATTTTAAGTAAAAAATTATAAATTGAGGTTAATTCTTGCTTAAATACGATTTTGAACCGAGTATATTTTATGTAATTACGTGTATTAAAGAATTTGGGGTGAAAGAAAAATTTTAAGATGTAAACATAACCTCAAACTTGATTTCTCTCATAACTTTAATATGATTATATTTTGAACTAAAACAAGAAGTTAAATAAGTTTATTTAACTTACGTGTACTTATTTTGGTAATAAAATCGGTCAATTTTTGATTATTTTAAGTAAAAAAACTTATTTATAACGTTTAAATAATTTTTGACATTTATGTGTTGACGTTGAACCTTTTTTTACTGCCAACATCGAAAATCGAAAAAACTAAAATTACTACGTAATAATATTTGGTTAATTAACCGAATTATTTCAACTTTTTAATCAATTAATTTCGATTTTAAGCAAATATTTGAAATGAGACAATCAAATTTGATGTATCTATTAATAAAACTGACTTTAAATTTTAAATTTTTTTTTACTTTTAGAAATGTCACTAAATCTTAAAAATTTTCTTTATTTCAAGCAAAAAATTATAAATTGAGGTTAATTCTTGCTTAAATACGATTTTAAACTAAGAACATTTTATGTAATTACGTGTATTAAAGAATTTAGTCTGAAAGAAAAAAATTTTAAGATGTAAACATAACCTCAAACTTGATTTTTACTTATAACTTTAATACGATTATATTTTGAACTAAAACAAGTAGTTAAATAAGTGCATTTAACTTACGTGTACTTATTTTGGTAATAAAATCGGTCAATTTTTGATTATTTTAAGTAAAAAAACTTATTTATAACGTTTAAATAATTTTTGACATTTATGTGTTGACGTTGAACCTTTTTTTTTACTGCCAACATCGAAAATCGAAAAAACTAAAATTAGTACTTAATAAAATTTGGTTATTTAATCGAATTATTTCAACTTTTTAATTAATTAATTTCGATTTTAAGCAAATATTTGAAATGAGACAATCAAATTTGATGAATCTATTAATAAAATTGACTTTAAATTAAAATTTTTTTTTTACTTTTTGAAATGTCACTAAATCATAAAAATTCTCGTTATTTCAAGCAAAAAATTATAAATTGAGATTAATTCTTGCTTAAATACGATTTTAAACTAAGAGCATTTTATGTAATTACGCGTATTAAAGAATTTAGGCTGAAAGAAAAAAATTTTAAGATGTAAACATAACCTTAAACTTGATTTTTACTCATAACTTTAATACGATTCTATTTTGAACTAAAACAAGTAGTTAAATAAGAGTATTTAACTTACGTGTACTTATTTTGGTAATAAAATCGGTCCATTTTTGATTATTTTAAGAAAAAAAACTTATTTATAACGTTTTAATAATTTTTGACATTTATGCGTCGACGTTGAACTTTTTTTACTGCCAACATCGAAAATCGAAAAAACTAAAATTAATACGTAATAAAATTTGATTAATTAATCGAATTATTTTATCTTTTTAATTAATTAATTTCGATTTTAAGCAAATATTTGAAATGAGACAATCAAATTTGATGAATATATTAATAAAATTGACTTTAAATTTAAAATTTTTTTTTTACTTTTTGAAATGTCACTAAATCATAAAAATTCTCGTTATTTCAAGCAAAAAATTATAAATTGAGATTAATTCTTGCTTAAATACGATTTTAAACTAAGAACATTTTATGTAATTACGCGTATTGAAGAATTTAGGCTGAAAGAAAAAAATTTTAAGATGTAAACATAACCTCAAACTTGATTTTTACTTATAACTTTAATACGATTCTATTTTGGACTGAAAAAAGTAGTTAAATAAGTGCATTTAACTTACGTGTACTTATTTTGTTGTAAAATCGGTCCATTTTTGATTATTTTAAGTAAATAAAGTTATTTATAACGTTTAAATAATTTTTGACATTTATGTGTTGACGTTGAACCTTTTTTTACTGCCAACATCGAAAATCGAAAAAACTAAGATTAATACGTAACAAAATTTGATTAATTAATCGAATTATTTCAACTTTTTAATTAATTAATTTCGATTTTAAGCAAATATTTGAAATGAGACAATCAAATTTGATGAATCAATTAATAAAATTGACTTTAAATTTAAAATTTTTTTTTACTTTTTGAAATGTCACTAAATCATAAAAATTCTCGTTATTTCAAGCAAAAAATTATAAATTGAGATTAATTCTTGCTTAAATACGATTTTAAACTAAGAACATTTTATGTAATTACGCGTATTAAAGAATTTAGGCTGAAAGAAAAAAATTTTAAGATGTAAACACTACATCAAACTTGATTTTTCTCATATCTTTAACACGATTATATTTTGAACTAAAAAAAGTAGTTAAATAAGTGCATTTAACTTACGTGTACTTATTTTGATAATAAAATCGGTCAATTTTTGATTATTTTAAGTAAAAAAACTTATTTATAACGTTTAAATAATTTTTGACATTTATGCGTCGACGTTGAACATTTTTTACTGCCAACATCGAAAATCGAAAAAACTAAAATTAATACGTAATAAAATTTGGTTAATTAACCGAATTATTTCAACATTTTAATCAATTAATTTCGATTTTAAGCAAATATTTGAAATGAGACAATCAAATTTGATGTATCTATTAATAAAATTGACTTTAAATTTTAAAATTTCTTTTACTTTTTGAAATGTCACTAAATCTTAAAAATTTTCTTTATTTCAAGCAAAAAATTATAAATTGAGGTTAATTCTTGCTTAAATACGATTTTAAACTAAGAACATTTTATGTAATTACGCGTATTAAAGAATTTAGGCTGAAAGAAAAAAAATTTAAGATGTAATCATAACCTCAAACTTAATTTTTCTCATAACATTAATACGATTATATTTTGAACTAAAAAAAGTAGTTAAATAAGTGCATTTAACTTACGTGTACTTATTTTTGTACTAAAATCGGTCAATTTTTGATTATTTTAAGTAAAAAAACTTATTTATAACGTTTAAATAATTTTTGACATTTATGTGTTGACGTTGAACCTTTTTTTACTGCCAACATCGAAAATCGAAAAAACTAAAATTAATACGTAAGAAAATTTGATTAATTAATCGAATTATTTCAACTTTTTAATTAATTAATTTCGATTTTAAGCAAATATTTGAAATGAGACAATCAAATTTGATGTATCTATTAATAAAATTGACTTTAAATTTTAAAATTTCTTTTACTTTTTGAAATGTCACTAAATCTTAAAAATTTTCTTTATTTCAAGCAAAAAATTATAAATTGAGGTTAATTCTTGCTTAAATACGATTTTAAACTAAGAACATTTTATGTAATTACGCGTATTAAAGAATTTAGGCTGAAAGAAAAAAAATTTAAGATGTAAACATAACCTCAAACTTAATTTTTCTCATAACTTTAATACGATTCTATTTTGGACTAAAAAAAGTAGTTAAATAAGTGCATTTAACTTACGTGTACTTATTTTGTAGTAAAATCGGTCCATTTTTGATTATTTTAAGTAAATAAAGTTATTTATAATGTTTAAATAATTTTTGACATTTATGTGTTGACGTTGAACCTTTTCTTTTACTGCCAACATCGAAAATCGAAAAAACTAAAATTAATACGTAATAAAATTTGATTAATTAATCGAATTATTTCATCTTTTTAATTAATTAATTTCGATTTTAAGCAAATATTTGAAATGAGACAATCAAATTTGATGAATCTATTAATAAAATTGACTTTAAATTTAAAATTTTTTTTTACTTTTTGAAATGTCACTAAATCTTAAAAATGTTCTTAAATTTTCTATAAATTGAGGTTAATTCTTGTTTAAATACGATTTTAAACTAAGAACATTTTATGTAATTACGCGTATTAAAGAATTTAGGCTGAAAGAAAAATTTTAAGATGTAAACATAACCTCAAACTTGATTTTTACTCATAACTTTAATACGATTCTATTTTGAACTAAAAAAGTAGTTAAATAAGTGCATTTAACTTACGTGTACTTATTTTTGTACTAAAATCGGTCAATTTTTGATTATTTTAAGTAAAAAAACTTATTTATAACGTTTAAATAATTTTTGACATTTATGTGTTGACGTTGAACCTTTTTTTTACTGCCAACATCGAAAATCGAAAAAACTAAAATTAGTACTTAATAAAATTTGGTTAATTAATCGAATTATTTCAACTTTTTAATTAATTAATTTCGATTTTAAGCAAATATTTGAAATGATACAATCAAATTTGATGTATCTATTAATAAAATTGACTTTAAATTTTAATTTTTTTTTTACTTTTTGAAATGTCACTAAATCTTAAAAATTTTCTTTATTTCAAGCAAAAAATTATAAATTAAGGTTAATTCTTGCTTAAATACGACTTTAAACTAAGTATACTTATATAATTATATAAATTAAAAAATTTGGATTGAAAGAAAAAATTTAAGATGTAGATATAACCTCAAAGTTGATTTTTGTTCATAACATTATTACGATTATATTTTGAGCTAAAGAAAGATGTTAAATAAATAAATTTGGTTTACATTTACTTATTTCCTTAATTTTAATTTAATCGTGTTATCATAGATTATTTTAAGTAAATAAATAATGATTAAATAATCTTTAAAATTTGAACCTTTTTTACTACCAACCTCGAAAAAAATAAATGACCATAAAATAAAATTTAATTAATCAATTTCGATTTAACGTAAATATTTGAAATGAGACAATCAAATTTGATGTATCTTTTAAAATGTCACTAAATCTTAAAATATTTTTTTTAATTTTAAAAAAACATTAAAAATTAATTCTTATTATTAACAAATTAAACTTACCTTTCTCAACTTTCGGAGTTAAGAGCGTCATCTGCGTACCATTAGTCGAAGTACTAACGTGTTGGTTGGGTTGCTGACTTCCACCGTTAAGATTCGATAGTCCAAGTTTTTGCGCCAAGAGCGGATTCGCCGCAGCAATCGGATATTTCGAAACATTTTTGGTGGTTAAGCTCGCCAAATTCGCGTTTTGATCGACTTGCACGTTATTGTTTTCTTCTTGCTACAATTGAATTAAATTAATGTCGTTTGAGGGAAATCGATTTATTATTTACTTTAACTTGATTGTTGATTTCATCTAAAAAATTATCCAATTCGATCGGAAAATTGAGGTGCTTCAAAATGTCCTCCGAATTAACAGTTCCGGATTCCTCTTGTTCTCCCGTTTCGGGTTGATGTCCCAAACCGGAAACGAACGAATTGAGATCGGACTGTGAAAGTTCGTTCAAAGAATTTACGTTAGCGGCGGCACCTATTGTCGCCGATGTGTTACTACCAACCGCTATAGATGCTTCCTCCTATTAAAAAAAAGAAGAAATTAATAAAGAATTTAATTTAAAATTATAATAAGTCACCTGTAGACAAGAAGATAAATCTACCATATTACCATCGTTGTCTGGACACCACAAAAGGTCGTTATCTATAAATGGCATCGCCACTGCCATCTGCTGGTTTGTTGTTGCAAGTTTTGTTTGGAATTTCGTTTGTTAGATGTCGCTATCCAAATGTGCCAGATGATATTCCCTTTAGCTTTAATAAAGATCTAAATAAAAAGATTAAAAATATTATTAGATAATTAATTATATAAATTTAAAAAAAGGATATTTTTACCTGGATATGTCGCGGTGAATCTCAAACTGTTTCCAGGACATTAACGCGGGTTTTTGTGGCTAAATCTGAAATTAAAGTTAATAAAATAAATACATTGTATAATATAGGCAACCACCATCACGTTTATACTCGATTACAGTTTACGGTTTAAGTTAATTTAACGATTCGCTCATAGATGGCGCAAGGTGAGAAGCAATAAAATGGCTGAAAGTGATGGTGTCGGAGTAAAACCTTGTGATTCAAATTCTTCGGATTACGACGCGACTTTGGATTTTTTCAGTGAAAGGTTCGATCCGTTAAAGGCGTTAAACACGCCGGGATTAAAGCCGCCGATTCCCGGCGCGAAAACCTACGATAATCTCGCCAAATACGAATCGGTTGTTTGTAAACAAATCAAAACAGCTGATCGGAAAAAATGTAAACAAACCGGCGATAAAAATGTTGCTGGAAGCGGATTGAACGAAAGAAAGTGGTTACCACACCAACGTAAGTTTTCGTTATTTATAGTTCTTTTTTTTTATAATACTTGTTAAAGTTTTTATCACGTTTCTTTGAGCTTTCGTCATTCAAAAACCTAAAACTATTAAAATTAGAATAAATCAAAATCATAAACGAAGACGTTACTATGTAAACATAACCTCAAACTTAATATTTACTCATAACTTTAACACGATTCTATTTTGAACTAAAATAAGTAGTTAAATAAGTGCATTTAACTTACGTGTACTTAATTTGGTAATAAAATCGGTCAAATTTTGATTATTTTAAGTAAAAAAACTTATTTATAACGTTTAAATAATTTTTGACATTTATGTGTTGACGTTGAACCTTTTTTTACTGCCAACATCGAAAATCGAAAAAACTAAAATTACTACGTAATAAAATTTGATTAATTAATCTAATTATTTCATGCTTTTAATTAATTAATTACGATTTTAGGTAAATATTTTAAATGAGACAATCAAATTTGATGTATATATTAATAAAATTGACTTTAAATTTTAAAACCTTTTCTGTTTGAAATGTCACTTCATCTTAAAATTTTTTTTATTTTAGCAAAGAATTATAAATTAAGGTTAATTCTGGCTTAAATACAATTTAAACCAAGTATACTTTATGTAATTATGCGTATTAAAGAATTTGGGCTGAAAGAAAGAAAGTTAAGATGTCAACATAACCTCAAACTTGATTTTTGCTCATAACATTAATACGATTCTGTTTTGAACTAAAAAAAGTAGTTAAATAAGTGCATTTAGCTTACGGGTTCTTATTTTTGTAATAAAATCCGTCCATTTTTGATTATTTTAACTAAAAAAATTAATTAATAACGTTTAAATAATTTTTGACAGTTATTTGTTGACGTTGAACCTTTTTTTACTGCCAACATCGAAAATCAAAAAAACTAAAATTACTACGTAATAATATTTGATTAATTAATCTAATTATTTCAACTTTTTAATTAATTAATTTCGATTTTAAGCAAATATTTGAAATGAGACAATTAAATTTGATGTATCTGTTAATAAAATTGATTTTAAATTTAAAATTTTTTTACTTTTTGAAATGTTACTAAATCTTAAAAATTTTCTTTATTTCAAGCAAAAAATTATAAATTGCGGTTAATTTTTGCTTAAATACGATTTTAAACTAAGAACATTTTATTAAATTATGCGTATTAAAGAATTTAGGCTGAAAGAAAAAAATTTTAAGATGTAAACATAACCTCAAACGTGGTTTTTACTCATAACTTTAATACGATTCTATTTTGAACTAAAACAAGTAGATAGATAAGTGCATTTAACTTACGTGTACTTATTTTGGTAATAAAATCGGTCAATTTTTGATTATTTTAAGTAAAAAAACTTATTTATAACGTTTAAATAATTTTTGACATTTATGTGTTGACGTTGAACCCTTTTTTACTGCCAACATCGAAAATCGAAAAAACTAAAATTACTACGTAATAAAATTTGGTTAATTAATCGAATTATTTCATGCTTTTAATTAATAAATTACGATTTTACGTAAATATTTGAAACGAGAAAATCAAATGTTATGTATCTATTAATAAAATTGACTTTAAATTTAATTTCTTTTTCTTTTTGAAATGTCACTTAATCTTAATTTTTTTTATTTTAAGCAAAAAATTATAAATTGAGGTTAATTCCTGCTTAAATAAGATTTTAAACCAAGTATATATTATGTAATTACGCGTATTAAAGAATTTTGGCTAAATGAAAAAAATTTAAGATGTAAACATAACCTCAAACTTGATTTTTGCTCATAACTTTAATACGATTCTATTTTGAACTAAAAAAAGTAGTTAAATAAGTGCATTTAACTTACGTGTACTTATTTTTGTAATAAAATCGATCCATTTTTGATTATTTTAAGTAAAAAAAACTTATTTATAACGTTTAAATAATTTTTGACATTTATGTGTTGACGTTGAACCTTTTTTTACTGCCAACATTGAAAATCGAAAAAACTAAAATTACTACGTAATAAAATTTGGTTAATTAATCGAATTATTTCATGTTTTTAATTAAATAATTACGATTTAACGTAGATATTTGAGATGAGAAAATCAAATTCAACGTGTCTATTAATAAAATTGACTTTATATTTTAAAATTTTGTCTTACTGTTTGAAATGTCACTAAATCTTAAAATTTTTTATTTCAAGCAAAAAATTATAAATTGAGGTTAATTCTTGCTTAAATACGATTTTAAACCAAGTATACTTTATGTAATTACGCGTATTAAAGAATTTGGGCTGCAAGAAAAAGTTTTAAGATGTAAACATAACCTCAAACTTGATTTTTGCTCATAACATTAATACGATTCTATTTTGAACTAAAAAAAGTAGTTAAATAAGTGGTTTTAACTTACGTGTACTTATTTTTGTAATAAAATCGGTCTATTTTTGATTATTTTAAGTAAAAAACTTATTTATAACGTTTAAATAATTTTTGACATTTATGAGTAGACGTTGCACCTTTTTTTACTGCCAACATCGAAAATCGAAAAAACTAAAATTACTAGGCAATAAAATTTGATTAATTAATCGAATTATTTCTAATTTTTAATTAATTAATTACGATTTTATGTAAATATTTGAAATGAGAAAATCAAATTCGATGTATTTATTAATAAAATTGACTTTAAATCTTAAAATTTTTTCTTCCTTTTTGAAATATCTTAAATCTTATTCTTTTTTATTTTAAGCAAAAAATTATAAATTGAGGTTAATTCCTGCTTAAATACGATTTTAAACCGAGTATATTTTATGTAATTATGCGTATTAAAGAATTTGGGCTGAAAGAAAAAGTTTTAAGATGTAAACATAACCTCAAACTTGATTTTTGCTCATAACATTAATACGATTCTATTTTGAACTAAAAAAAGTGGTTAAATAAGTGCATTTAACTTACGTGTACTTATTTTTGCAATAAAATCGGTCCATTTTTGATTATTTTAATTAAAAAACTTATTTATAACGTTTAAATAATTTTTTACATTTTTGTGTGGACGTTGAAGCTTTTTTTACTGCCAACATCGAAGATCGAAAAAATTAAAATTAATACGTAATAAAATTTGATTAATTAATCGAATTATTTCAACTTTTTAATTAATTAATTTCGATTTTAAGCAAATATTTGAAATGAGACAATCAAATTTGATGTATCTGTTAATAAAATTGACTTTAAATTTAAAATTTTTTTACTTTTTGAAATGTCACTAAATCTTAAGAATTTTCTTTATTTCAAGCAAAAATTATAAATTGAGGTTAATTCTTGCTTAAATAAGATTTTAAACTAAGTATATTTTACGTAATTACGCGTATTAAAGAATTTGGGCTGAAAGAAAAAAATTAAGATGTAAACATAACCTCAAACTTGATTTTTGCTCATAACTTTAATACGATTATATTTTGAACTAACAAAAGTAGTTAAATAAGTGCATTTAACTTATGTGTACTTATTTTTGTAATAAAATCGACCCTTTTTTTGATTATTTTAAGTAAAAAACTTATTTATAATGTTTAAATAATTTTTGACATTTATGTGTTGATGTAACCTTTTTTTACTGCCAACATCAAAAATCGAAAAAAATAAAAATACTATGTAATAAAATTTGATTAATTAATCGAATTATTTCATGTTTTTAATTAATTAATTTCGATTTTACGTAAATATTTGAAACGAGAAAATCAAATTTTATGTATCTATTAATAAAATTGATTTTGAATTATAAAATTTTATTCTCATCTTTTGAAATGTCACTAAATCAAAATATTTTCTGTGACATTAACGTTTCTTTGAGCTTTGTTATTAAATAATTAAAATTTAATTAAAATAAATACTTCCTTTAAGAAGAATGGAAAGGTGTTAAACGCGAATTTAGTGATGAAGATAGAAGATAAAAAATGTTTTGAGGTATTTATATTTGTTTATCTAAAAACGTGGTTTATTTTGTTGTTAGTTTGTAGAATGTTCAACAAAACAACATACATTTTATAGGGGTCTAAGTAATATGACCAAAAACATTAAACATTTATCTAAACAGGTATTATAGAAAACGAGAATTGCCATAATTTTAAGTCTATTCGAAGTAAGATGTATCCCATTATTAGGAACATCTTTCTGACAAGAAATGGAACGAATACGATATAAGATGTTTGTGCCCCGAATGTTTCTAATCCTAGGTCTAGTTTTAATTCAATAGAATATATACAATCTAACATTAAATAACAACTACAACCAGAACTAATACTACGAAATATTGGAATTTTGGTGATGCTTCACTTAAGATGTTCTAAAACTACAACTTGAAACGTTTTAGTTCAATAGAACACATACAATCAAACGTTGAATAACAACTAAAACTAGAATTAACATTAGAGCTAAAACCGACATTAGACTTAGAATTAGAAACAGTCGTACATGAGTCTCTTAAGACGGTTAAACTTGAATGGTTTTAGTTCTAAGTTTATTCGAAATATGTTCGAATCTAAGACGTTCCCCATTATTAGGAATATCGGTCTGACAAAAAAAGCGCGTCTTAGATTCCAACAAATACGGTATATATAAGAAAGTAAATTATTAATTAACACGAGACTGCATTTGTTTGATTATATCACGTATTTTAACTTCGAATGAGGGATTCCCATGTATATTCGTGCATTGAATTCAAAAATAACTTTCCATCACGTTAGAATTTCTTGCAAAATCATAATTTGTCAAAATGTGTTATTAAAATACTTCGGAAATGCCACCATCCTTCGATGTATGATGAAAACGAATCGTTGTTATAGATATGTATATACACATATCTTTCGCAACAAAAGTGTTCGCATCGGCGGATATTAAAATGCAAATTCAAAAAATTTGACTTGATACTGATTGCAAAGAAACTTAAAGTGCTTCTAGAATACTTAGTATTTCTGCTGGAATACTTGAAAAGTCCGCAAAAGATTTAATACTGCTTCTAGAATAGTTGAAATGCTGCCCAATGACTTGATACTGCTTGCAGAAAACATTTTCATCGCAAAAGAACTGATACTGTTAATAAGTCCTTTGAGTTTGCTTCCAAACTATTAAATGCTATTGGACATAAAACGAAATCTTGACGTAATTAGTCCAAATATCGTGAATTAAAAACTACAA
This sequence comes from Onthophagus sagittarius, assembly GCA_036711965.1. Classification (NCBI taxonomy): domain Eukaryota; kingdom Metazoa; phylum Arthropoda; class Insecta; order Coleoptera; family Scarabaeidae; genus Onthophagus; species Onthophagus sagittarius. Next base: position 19,064,805 of record JASERS010000010.1, on the reverse strand, counting down.
AGAAATTATCTCCACATATATCAAGAACAATTTGATGTCATATTTGGCCCTTTTAAGTGGGATGTACTGCTTGAATGATGCATGGCCACAAAATGGAATTTTATTTTTATTTTAACTATTTCAACCGTTCAACCTAATTATCTATTATAATAACATCTACCTGCAAGATGTTGAAAGATCAAAATTGGGATATGTTCCTTTACGCTATATTAATCTGACACATGATGTACGGATTAAGGATTTTTAACTTTACAGATTCTAGACAAGAATTATGGCAAAAACAAAAATGGGATTGTAAAATAAACAAAAATTCATTCACTGAGTCAAAATATCTAATCGATTCGACCGTGAATAATAAAAATATCATCAATTAATTCTGAAAATATTGTCAATTTGATACAAAGTCCGGATGAAGGTTAAGAATAAAAACATAAAAAGTGTCTACCAGTGTCTATGCAACCAAAACTTTTGCCTAAAGTAGATAGCTCAAAAAGTGAAGAAGCTAATTCTACACCACAACCATTTACACATTCTGAACTGAACGATTTGGTTCGCAACTTACATCTAACCAAAGAAACTTCAGAACTGCTTGGTTCAAGAGTTAAAGAAAAGAATTTGCTCGCTGCTGATGCTTGGTTTTCCTGAGAAAAGAGTGGCGTGTATGGACTGTTTAAGACATTTAACATTCCGTAGAAAAGCACTGATTGGAGACTATTCCAATCACTCTGTATAATCAGTCAGTCCAATCTGTACACTTAAAAGAACGTTATGAGAACTTATAATTAGTTCTTCAGAAAATTAAGTATAACAATTACAAGTAGATCATATGTGGTGATCTTAAAGTAATGTTGAAGATCCTTGGATATCTAGAAGTTTACTTGTTTTTTATATTACTGAGATAGCAGGCAAAATCACTGGAAGCAGAAAGATTGGTCTTCATTGAAACATGGAGTAAAAAAAGTGCACCAAAAACTTCTCATTGAACCTCCTCTTTACATAAAATTTGGCTTGATGAAGCAATTTGGAAAAACCCTATCAAAAGATGTCTTTAGATGGTGTCTTTATGAGTCAGAACATTAGGAAATTTTGTAAAGATCAGAACTTTGAGAAAGAAATAGAGGTTGCTGAAGAAGAAGTCCAAAGACGTAGCAATCAAGTTTCCGGGAAACAAAAAGGATCCAAATTTCAAATCTATCGTGGAGACCATGATGCAGAAACACCAAATTTTAGGCTATTCCATTAGCTTGAAGATACAGTTTCTGCATTCTCATTTAAATTACTTTCCTAAGAACGTGTTAGTGAAGAGATGGGTGAGTGTTTCCATTAGGACATCAAAGAAATGGAAAGGCGTTACTAATGATGGTGGCAAGTATAGGGTTGGGGGGGAGAGTCTTTGGAAGGAATGTGGCAACGAGGAGATTACGTTTGAAAGTCTGGTTTAGGTGAGCAGGAGGGAAGTGAAATATGAAGAATTAATAGAAGGGAGGCCAAACTGCGGGATCTTGAGGGAGTGTTGGAGGGAAATTAGAGAAGGAAAGGTTATATTGCTATAGAAGAGGGGGCTATTCGGGAACTGAGATAAATGGTAGACGAAGGGTGGGTAGGGAGATGACAGATAGGGACTGAGATAATCAGAAAATGGAAAGAAGGACACAAATAAAAGAGGGAAGGTATAACGAAAGGTACAGGGACATAATTACGGAGAGGCTACCTAGATACTTGGTATTGGAAGGAGATGAGGAAACGGAAGAAATTATTGGCAAGATTCGAATGTGGAAAGGAGGAGAGAGCTAATAGATACTGGATGGTGGATGAGGAGAGGTAATCTAGCCTGTGCAAGAAGGAATGGGAAACATTGGAACATATATTGAATGGGAGCAGTAAGTTGTGGGATGAGGAGATGAACCAAGAACTGATCTTGAGGGAGAGGGGAAACGATTGATGAGGAGTGGAGAGTGTGAAAAGAAGAATACTAAATGATGGCGGATTATTGTTGGATGTTGCACAAAGATGAGCTTAGAAGAGTTAGTTTTCTGCTTTTTACTAAATAAACCTATTCCACTCTGTTTTTCTGCGATATTTTTCGACATATACTACATTTTGTAAATTTGCAAACAATATTGACATGATGAAACAAAACTATGGTCCGTTTCGTATTCAGAGATCAAAAGTTAAAAACGCGTTATTGATATCTTAAAAATTTTGAATGTAATTTTTTAATTTAAATCATTGTATGTACAATATTATATTTATTTATATTGTTATACTTTGACAGTTGAATGAAATCATTCCATTAATTTAATGATAAATTGCACAGAGCGTTGGATGAAACTCCCAAGTATATTTCAATTCCATCAAATTAATAGCAAACCGATTTTAAAACCTTTAATTTAACGGATTTGAAATGAATAAACGCCTCTTATAGAAATAACCTTATCCTCGGTGGTTCTTTACCTCTTCTCTTCCGTTAACGCGCTACATCATTCCAACATCCTGAAATAGGATTTAACTATTATCAAAAGGACGTTTTCTCTTCGTCCCCGTCTCCTCTTATCTACCTTCTTCAGCACCTTTTGCTATTTTCGCTGTCTCGCGCCGTCTTTTCTAATCGCGGAACGTGCTGGTGGTCTTCTGGTGGTCGGTTGTTCGGGCGAGGTGCAATTTCACGGCTGAAGAAGCCCGAGCTGAACGAACGCTAGGCGGTGGTGGTGATGGTGATGGTGGTGTGGTGGTGGTGGTGTGCAACCGACGGAGCGGGAAGGTCAATGGCTATGTTACGTCATTCTTCTTTCGTTCGTTCGTTCGTTCTTGCGCTACTCGCACTTTGCACGCTCGTAACCGTCGTCGTCGCTCTTGCAAAAGGTTAGAAGGCCGAAACGATAAAAGTTCACATAGGTGACGGTGGCAACGGCGGCAACGGAAGGTTGCGGTTCGATGTTGAACTTTGACCGTGAATAGAAGGAAATAAATTTACTTAGTAATTTTATAAGTTGTGTTAGAATTAGATTCAAACGATTTTGGAACTCCCATCTCATGTTATTCTCGTCGCATTTTTTTAACTTTTTTTTATCATTCATTTTATTATATCCAACCAGAAGTCATTGACAGTAGTTTTCATCTATAAATATAGGAGGCGATGTGTTCCACTGGTGGAGCCCGAGAGAGGCGAGATCTTCCAGAGGCAAACGGCCGCCCTGTGACAGACTTGGCAGCCACGCCAGACGATTTATAATTGTTCTTTTACGTAATTTACGCACTCGTAGACATTATTTTCGCTGTCTGTCTCGCGATGTTCTTACTTAATCTGACCCCGGACATCTATGTATGTTTCTTGTGTTGTGTTTCTCCGCACGTGTGCGTGAGCGTGATTATTTACAGCACCTGTTACTACTTTATAGACTCATTTTTTTGTTTCAAGGAACCCAGTTTAAATTAAAAGCAGAATATATTTTAATCTGGCTTTCGTTAATGAAGAATAGTTATGTTAAGAGTCGATTTATTCCATCGGCGAGAACATAAAACATAATATCGCGACCAATCCAATTGTTATTTAGGTAATATCTTTGAATTAAACGATCGTTTATACGATTAGATTTGCGAATTAAATAATAACCGCTATAAATTTAGACGTTAGGAATGATTTCATCTTCACAATCATTAGAGTATTAAGAGTACTTCCTTAGATGAAAATTATAAGAAATTTATCACACGATAAACGAAATATATATATATAGGTTGTCCCATAACCACGTACCGAAATAAACGGTATCATATTTATTCATATTTATCATATTTTAAATGGAAGACATAATTCTTATAGCATATTCTGATTCTACGCAGAAAAACATGTTGACTTTGATAAGATATATTATACCTACTTAGAAACTTTTTCTGGCAATAAACGTTGTCCTATAAATCTTGATTTTTTAGAGACTGATTGAGTCAAAAAGATTTGTCACAGTTTCTGATTGGATGCCATGAAATAGAGTGGCAAAAATGTAACTACCATTTTACCATATTCAATTGAAAATGATACATTTTTACAACCTTTGTAGAGAAGACTTGATACTGCTTCCAGATGACTGGATATTGCCTCTGAAAACTTGAGATGCTTCCACAAATTTCGATACTCGAAATGCTCCCAAAAAACTTGATATTGCTTGTAGCTGACTTGAAATGCTTCCAGAATACTTGATATTGCTTTCAGAACACTTGAAATTCTTCCAAAGGACTTGATATTGTCTCTAGAAGACTTGAAATGCTTCCAGAATTTTTAATACTGCTTTTAAAAGACTCGAAATGCTTCCAAAAAACTTGATATTCCTTCTGGCTGATTTGAAATGCTCCCAAAATACTTGATATTGCTTTCAGAGGACTTTAAATGCTTCCAACAGACTTGATATTGCTCCGGAAGATTTGAAATGCTTCCAAAAGACTTGATAGTGCTTTTAGAGAACTTGAAATTCTTCCAAAGGACTTGAGGACTTGATATTGTCTCTGAAAGACTTGAAATGCTTCCAGAATTTTTGATACTGCTTTTAAAAGTCTCGAAATGCTTTGAAAAAACTTGATATTGCTTCTAGCTGACTTGAAATGCTTCCAGAATACTTGATATTGCTTTCAGAGGACTTTAAATGCTTCCAATAGACTTGATATTGTTCCGGAAGATTTGAAATGCTTCTAAAAGACTTTATAGTGATTTTAGAAAACTTGAAATTCTTCCAAAGGACTTGATATTGCTTTTGAAAGACTTAAAATGCTTCTAGAATTTTTGATACTGCTTTTAGAAGTCTTGAAATGCTTCCAAAAAACTTGATATTCCTTCTGGCTAACTTGAAATGCTTCCAGAATACTTGATATCGCTTTCAGAACATTTGAAATACTTCCAAAGGACTTGATATTGCCTCTGGAAGACTTGAAATGCTTCCAGAATTTTTGATACTGCTTTTAAAAATCTCGAAATGCTTCCAAAAAACTTGATATTGCTTCTGGCTGATTTGGAATGCTTCCAGAATACTTGATATTGCTTTCAGAGGACTTTAAATGCTTCCAATAGACTTGATATTGTTCCGGAAGATTTAAAATGCTTCCAAAAGACTTGATAGTGCTTCTAGAAAACTTGAAATTCTTCCAAAGGAGTTGACATTGCCTTTGAAAGACATAAAATGCTTGCAGAATTTTTGATACTGCTTTTAGAAGTCTTGAAGTGCTTCCAAAAAACTTGATATTGCTTCTGGCTGACTTGAAATGCTTCCAGAATACTTGATATTGCTTTCAGAAGACTTGAAATGCTTTCAAAAGACTTGATATTGCCCTGGAAGATTTGAAATACTTTCAGAAGACTTGATAGTACTTCTAGAAGACTGGAAATTTTTGCAAAGGACTTGATATTGTTTCTGGCTGACTTGAAATGTTTCAAGAATACTTGATATTGCTTTCAGAAGACTTGAAATGCTTCCAAAAGACTTGATATTGCTGCGGAAGATTTGAAATGCTTCCAGAAGACTTGATAGTGCTTCTAGAAGACTGGAAATTCTTTCAAAGGACTTGTTATTGCTTCTGGCTGACTTGATACTTCTTCCAAAATACTTGATAATGCTTTTAGGAGACTTGAAATGCTTCTAGAAAATTTGATAGTGCCTCTGGAAGACCTACAATGCTTCCAGAATATTGAGTTAAAATTAGAACTCACACTAGAACTATCACTAGGACTAATACTAGATCTAAAACAAAGATTAAAAAGTAAACAAAATGCGACATTAGAGTGAGACTTTAGTTTTTTAACAGCTGATATTCTAACCTATAAATCTGTTCATTGTGCAATATTTATTTATTTATTTGGAAATCCAACAGGGAAATCCCCAATAGTAGCATCCATTGGCAATAAACACAAAGATTAACAATAGTAGTACGTTATTAATACTAATAGCGATAACACCTCTTAAATTTGTAACAATATCAGGACTATGCCACAACCATTCCAATTTAAAAGTCTGTAGCGTTCAAGGTCATGAAAAATTGCAGCCTTACATCAAAGGTGCCGAAACGAAAGGTCGTATCATGTTTACTCTTTGATATTTGTCTAAAACTAGAAATTTGTGTGTCTTTTGAAAAAAGTTGATGTTTCTGATGGTATGTTGCAACCTTCTTCAGAAACTGATTCGAAGTGAAGTTTACTAGTGATAGCTCTAGTGATAATTGACTTGTTAGTGCTTCTAGAAGACTTGATATTGCTTCTAGAAGACTTGAAATGCTTCTAGAATACTTGATACTGCTTCTAGAAAAAATGATTGTGCTTTTAGAAGACTTCAAATGCTTCCAAAAGACTTGATATTGCCTTTGGATGATGTGAAATGCTTCCAAAAGACTTGATATAGCCTTTTTTAGGACTTTAAATGCTTCTAGAATACTTGATACTGATTCTAGAAGACTTGTTAGTGCTTCTAGAAGACTTGAAATGCTTCCAATAGACTTGATATTGCCTCTGGAGGACTTGAAATGATTCCAAAATACTTGATACTACTTCTAGAATACTTGATGCTGCTTCCAGAAGATTTGTTAGTGCTGTCGGAAAACTTGATATTACTGTCAGAAGACTTGAAATGATTCTAAAAGACTTAATATTGCTGTCAGAAGACTTGAAATGCTTTCAGAATACTTGATACTGCTTCTAAAAAACTTGATATTGCTGTCAGAAGACTTGAAATGCTTCCAAGAGACTTGATATTGCCTCTGGAGGACCGGAAATGCTTCCAAAATACTTGATACTACTTCTAGAACACTTGATGTTGCTTCCAGAAGATTTATTAGCGCTGCTAGAAGACTTGTTTTGTTTCTAGAAGCTTGAAATTGCTTCTGGACGACTTGAAATAATTCTGGAATACTTGATATTGTTTCTAGAAGGCTTGATATGCTTCCAGAATACTTGATATTGCTTCTAAAAGACTTGATATTGCTGTCAGAATACTTGAAATGCTTCCAGAAGACTTGAAATGTGTCCAAAATAGTTGATACTGCTTCTAGAAGACTTGATAGTGTTTCTAAATGATTTGAAATGCTTCCAAGAGACATGATATAACCTTTGGAGGATGTTAAATGCTTGCAGAATACTTGATACTTTTTGCAGAAGACTTATTAGTGCTTCTACAAGACTTGAAGTGCTTCCAAAAGACTTAATATTGCCTCTGGAGGACTTGAAATGCTTCCAAAATACTTGATACTACTTCTAGAACACTTGATGCTGCTTCCAGAAGATTTGATAGTGCTGCTAGAAGACTTGAAATTCTCCTAAAATACTTGATACTGCTTCTAGAAGACTTGATAGTGTTTCTAAATGATTTGAAATGCTTTCAAGAGACATGATATAGCCTTTGGAGGATGTTAAATGCTTGCAGAACACTTGATACTTTTTGCAGAAGACTTATTAGTGTTTCTACAAGACTTGAAATGCTTCCAAAAGACTTAATATTGCCTCTGGAGGACTTGAAATGCTTCCAAAATACTTGATACTACTTATAGAACACTTGATGCTGCTTCCAGAAGATTTGTTAGTGCTGCTAGAAGACTTGAAATCCTCCTAAAATATTTGATACTGCTTCTAGAAGGCTTAATAGTGCTTTCAGAGGACTTAAAATGCTTTCAAAAGACTTAATGTCGCTTTTAGAGGATTGACATATTTTCAAAAGGATTGTTACTGCTTCTAGAATACATGAAATTATTCTAGAAGCAGCTATTGCTTGTAAAACTGTTGGCAGAAATTGTTTTCATCGTAAAGAACGAGACATTATTGATAATCAATTTGAATTTGTTCCGAAAACATTACATACAATTAAGTAAAATGCAAAATCTTGATGAAAGTAGTTTACCAACTAAATTAGCAATATTTAGTAAAAGAAGTTTTATTGCAAAAGGCAGGAAACTGTTAATACTTAAACTTGATTTTGTTACCAAAATTGTTGGAAAGATACAAAATCTTAATGTCAAAAGTTTGACAAAAAACATTTCCATTGCAAATGAATAATGGGACACCCTGTATTTACATAGTTAAAAGTGTGTGGTCTTGGTGTGATGACATCCGAAACGGTTGTTTATAGGAACGTCGTGTCTATTTTGGGGTTACGGATAATAATTAACAGTTCATTTACAATGGTCCGAGAAACAGACGGTAGAAAGTTAAATTTGGCGAAAGTTACGACCGGATATAAAACCTTCAAACGTTACAAAATCACATCATTCCATCATCTTTATTACTAAATAGTTTGGATGTTTTCGAATTTGTTTGTTGGAATTATCTTAGTTGTTAGAGCCGATTTAGTTATATATTTATCCGAATTGTTATCAAAGATGCGCAATAATAGTTCGGGCAAACTGCTTAATTTAACCTTCGACGAGACAAATATTCACGCATAAATAATAAATAATGTGTTGTTTGAAGCTCGTTCAATGCCGTTTTATAGTAATTAATTAATTTTGAAGCGATAATGTGTAACGGATAAATGGATTTTGTACTTTTGACACTAATATATGCGCAATAAATTTACTTTATGCAACACCTTGAATAAAAAATGTTTCTTTTACGTATTTACGGAAATCCTGTATAAGTTTTTCATGTTATTCCGGAGAGTTCGTCCAACTGCAGGTCAGATCTTTTTCTAAACAACCGTCGTTGGCGGCGATCCTTTTGCCAACCCAACCTAAGTTAACCCAACCTAACCTAACTTAACCTAAACCTAAGACGTTCAAAGACGTCCGTAGAACGCGTACATAACATAGCATCTAAACACAATGCGAACTCTCGAGGTCGTTCACCCTCTCGGCGCAGTCAGAACTGCTTCTCTTTCCGATCTCCTCTGGTTTTGCCTTTTGCCCGCAACCGCCGGCTTCTTACTCCTGCCAACTAAAATCGTTGTATATTGATACTTGTTTATTACATTGTATGTGTGTAAAGCCGGGAACGCGTCTCTATACAACGAGACTTGTGTTACGTCATGTGATGTGCTTTCCGGATGGCGATATGGAAGGACCTATTTGTTGTTTTATTACTTATATTACGATTAGTTGTGCTGAGAAAATACCGAATCGTTAAACTTTTTTGCTTAACGACCAGACTATGTGAAGCAAATGGGGAATGTTTATCTTTAAGCTTTAACGAATACTTCCCATCACTTGAATTTTGGGAATCATTTTGATATAAGCCATGATAAGATAATAGTATTCCTAAAACTCAAAATTTCAATATTTGAAATAGTGATGCATTCATATTTGCTTTTGAAGCTGATTGTGAGCGATATGATTGTCATAATCAGACTTTACGAAACTAATAGTTATAAATTATCACTTTAATTCCAAATAATTAATGCTTAAATAAATTTAGTTCCAGTAACGGCAACACCGAGAAACACAAAATCGAAGAAGAACATATTCATAAAAATGGAAAATGAAAATGGACCATTAAAAATACTGAAGGAATGTATCGATAACCGTCTTCAAATCAAGGTAATTTTTTTTAATATAAATAAAAAAAATTAATCCTATAATTAAAGATTGACTCACGATTAGTATTGACTCGTAACTAGTTGTAAGAAATCAATATTTAGTTGCTGACCTCACCAATAAACCACTTAAACGTATATGGTCTTTGAACGAGGAAACAGAAAACCTTAAAAGCGAAGTGTCTAACCTTAGATACTTCATTTCTAAGGCTAAGCGCGTATTACAATAAAAAATACAATCAATTAGAATCGTTTCATCATGGTCAATTCCACGGTCAATTCAAGCAATTTCATTTTCTTTAACTAAACAATTTTAAGAAAAAATTTGGAAAATCCTAACCGATTTTTTTTGTAACAAACTCATTATTAACGTTATCGCTTTTGTTGTAACACTTTCCAAAAATGTTATATAACTTCTTATAATGAAAAGAAAAAAACAAGCTTCTACTTTAAAAAAGATTATTAAGATACTATAATCTAATCTAACACATAAAATTGTTGTTTAACAATCCTTTAATGTCAGTAAAAAACAAAAAAACTCGATTAATATAGGAAGTAAACTCTAAGGACAAACTAACATACATAAAAAAATAACCTCCATAAATTTGAAAATAGCTGACGTTTTTTTTTAAGCGGGGGAGTTTTTATGCATTATTAATTCGATTTTTATACGAATTTTTATGAATCATTATGATAATTAAAACAATGATCTTGAAAAGATATTAACATAGAGATAAAGATTTCAAGATTTCAGGGTTTCTTTTATTAATATCGCCTTGTTTGTGCAATCTTAGGCTATTTTCGTCGTGAAATTTGTTTTAAAATCTTTTAAAATTTACTACATCATCCTTGTAATACTGACAAAACCAATAACAACAACAGAAATTGCTTAGGCGAAGCAGCAACCTTGTGGATTGGCCTCGCGAAAACCTTCGATCAAGGTATGCGAAAGTGTTATTACTGGTTTTAAAGTCCTGTTATAAGCTAAAAATTTTTTTAAGTACATTAAAACTCGAAATTTTTTTAATATTTTTATCAATTATTATGATTTAATTAATTATTTTTATTCCAATTAATTTGTTTCGAAAAGATTCAAGATTTTTTTGGAATGAGGAAGATTTCGTCATAAAGTTAAGGATTTCGTTAAGGTTTTGATATTTAAATCGCGAGAATTTGGGAAGCTTTTAAGACGTTGTTGTTTGTTGCCTGATTTTGGGGGACAATTTTTGCATAAACGTATGTTTTATGGATGGAGTTTTGAGAAGATTGTCTTTTTAGAATTTTTAATGATTTGACGTGACTTCATGATCCGGTACATACTACAACTATAATGAATTCACTTTCAATCGCAAAATTGCGGTTTAAAGGATTAAATAAAAATCAGGAAGTAAAATGTAATCCATTAAATGAAGGTAGAGAGTTCTTGAATAGAAATGCGTTCTTTTATTTTTTAGTTATTAACTTTTTTTGATATTTATTTTAATACTTTTTTATTATGTCGCGTTTTTGTTAGTTTATTCGCTTTGGCGAGCGAAAACGAGTTTACTACGGTTTAAGCGACGTCAGAGAGATCAATGCACTTGAAAATAAAAGTATTCTATCCAATTACGTCAGGATTGCGGCTGCGAAGAAAGCAACAGCAGGGGAAGTAGGAAATTCACTACTTACATACGACGACGTACACTTTCTATTTCTAACAAAGTTTCCCTTTTTCTTCTGAATGTTCGGTCGACGCATTCTAAAACACTTTTCTCACGTGACTCTCCAATTCGATGTTATACAATAATATATTGTAATATTTGTTATTGTTTTATATTAGTTAGTATATAAAGTTAACTTCTCATATGGTGATCTCATGTCATGTCTTTTAGTTACAGATACAAAGCGAAATCGTTCGTTTTATATCTTAGTAAATATATAAAATCTCGTGTAAGACGATTTTATTCTCTATCATCCAAAATGAACGATTTTGTGTTAATATTTCATATCCACTGCCTCGGTCGCAAGCGACCTCGGCGATTTGGGGCGAAGTTGTTCGTTGTATATTTTAGTAAATATACAAAGTTTTGTATAAGACGGTTTTATTCTGACTCTGTCGAGGTCACTTGCGGGCGAGACACTATAATCTTCCAAAATGGACAGTTTTATGTAAACATTTCATAACCAGCGCCTCGCCCACAAGCGACCTCGGCGATTTGAGGCGAAACCGTTTCTTATATATTTGAGTAAATAATAAAGTCGCTTATAAGACGATTTTATTTTCACTCCGCCGAGGTCGCTTGCGGGCGAGGCGAAACAATTATCCAAAATGAACGATTTCGTGTTAATATTGCATATCCAGCGCCTCGTCCGCAAGCGACCTCGGCGATTTGAGGAAAAATCGTTCTTTGTATATCTTAGTAAATAATGAAGTCTACAAGACGATTTTATTCATATCTTTCTGAGGTCGCTTGCGGGAGAGGCGCTACAATTATCCAAAATGAACGATTTCGTGTTAATATTTCATATCCAGTGCCTCGCCCGCAAGCGACTTCGGCGATTTGAGGCAAAAAGCGTTCCTTGTATATCTTAGTTAATAATGCAGTCTACAAGACGATTTTATTCATACTTTGCCGAGATCGCTTGCGGGCGAGGCGCTAAAATCTTCCAAAATGAACGGTTTCGTGTTAATATAACATATCCAGTGCCTCGCCCGCAAGCGACCTCGGCGATTTGAGGCAAAATCGTTCCTTGCGTATCTCAGTTAATAATGCAGCCTACCAGACGATTTTATTTTCACTCCGCCGAGGTCGCTTGCGGGCGAGGCGATACAATCCAAAATGAACGATTTCTTGTTAATATTTCATATCCAGCGCCTCGCCTGCAAGCGACCTCGGCGATTTGAGGCAAAATCGTTCTTTGTATATCTTAGTAAATAATGAAGTCTACAAGACGATTTTATTCATATTTTTCTGAGGTCGCTTGCGGGGCAGGCGCTACAATTATCCAAAATGAACGATTTCGTGTTAATATTTCATATCCAGTGCCTCGCCCGCAAGCGACCTCGGCGATTTGAGGCAAAATCGTTCTTTGTATATCTTAGTAAATAACGAAGTCTACAAGACGATTTTATTCATATTTTTCTGAGGTCGCTTGCGGGGCAGGCGCTACAATTATCCAAAATGAACGATTTAGTGTTAATATTTCATACCCAGTGCCTCGCCCGCAAGGGACCTCGGCGATTTGAGGCAAAATCGTTCCTTGTATATCTTAGTTAATAATGTAGTCTACAAGACGATTTTATTCATACTTTGCCGAAGTCGCTTGCGGTCGAAGCGCTACAATCTTCCAGAATGGACGATTTTATGTAAACATTTCATAACCAGCGCCTCGCCCGCAAGCGACCTCGGCGATTTGAGGCGAAACCGTTTCTTATATATTTGAGTAAATAATAAAGTCGCTTATAAGACGATTTTATTTTCACTCCGCCGAGGTCGCTTGCGGGCGAGGCGATACAATTATCCAAAATGAACGATTTCGTGTTAATATTTCATATCCAGCGCCTCGACCGCAAGCGACCTCGGCGATTTGAGGAAAAATCGTTCTTTGTATATCTTAGTAAATAATGAAGTCTACAAGACGATTTTATTCATATTTTTCTGAGGTCGCTTGCGGGGCAGGCGCTACAATTATCCAAAATGAACGATTTCGTGTTAATATTTCATATCCAGTGCCACGTCCGCAAGCGATTTCGGCGATTTGAGGCAAAATCGTTCCTTGTATATCTTAGTAAATAATGAAGTCTACAGACGATTTTAATCATACTTTGCCGAGGTCGCTTGCGGGCGAGGCGCTACAATCTTCCAGAATGGACGATTTTATGTAAACATTTCAAATCCAGCGCCTCGGCCGCAAGCGACCTCGGCGATTTGACGGAGAATTTCCTTGTGTATTCATAATACAAGGAATAAAATTCGAAAATGGAATCGTTTTGGCTTGGCGTCACAAAGAGATTAGTTTTGGCAGCAATTACGAAATTATAAATAGTTTAAATCGATATCTTCACATTTTTTTCTTCTTTTGTAGCTGTTATCATTATTGATGATTATTAGTCACTAGCTAAGATAAACACGTTTTACGCAAAAGAGTATCAGCAGTAATTTTCAATGTTGAAGTCGAATTCTCTTGAATATTGCCAGTTTCAGAGAGTGCATCATAATCTTTTCCTAACGAACGGGTTCATAATTTTTGGCAGTATTAAACTAAAGATGTTCCCAAAATGTCTTATACCGAAATGTGTTTGAAAAATGTTTGATGTAAATTATTGTATAAGTGTTGTATTGATATGTCCGTGATTTCTAATTCTTTATTTTTGAGCCATATTATTTTTCTACATTTTACAACGTTGACTTACAACTTTTGAAACATCGTTATGACACTTAATTTTTCAATTTAACTTTCTTACCTTTTTGAAAAGGTAACAATTTTTCTTTAACTAAACTTCTCTTCAAAGTCTCCGATATTTCTGAAAAATATCTTGAAAAACGTTCTTTTTCGCGAGTACTTAAATTAATGGTATATAATTAAATTAATCATTAACATGATCAAAGAAAATGAGTTGTTGCCAGTTGCTAATTAAACTTCTTATTATTCAAACTTATACATAATTATATGATGGAATAACTCATTATTGTTTCTATCGTAACGTTATACTCTTCGTATTTTCGTGTTATCAGATGATAATACACAAATTTTTTGAATTGACAATTCTTTTTTGTTGATGATGATGTTAAAAAAATGACTTGAAAAACACGAAAATTGGTTATCTCGTTCCATGCAACCTTTAGATGGTGTCGAAGTTCATCAATATTCTCAGGACTTGTCTTAGTACTAGTCTTAGTCGCTGATCCATCATATCCCATACATGTTCAATCGACGATATATCCGGTGATCGTGCAGACCAAAGCAACATCTGCAATCCAACCTACTCCAGGAACCTTCTCCTAACCACATCAGTATGTGGTGTTGCGTTATTCTGTTGGAAACTTAATGTGTCTGAAATGAATTTCAAATTCGTTCCATCCTTCTACGGCCAAAATTCACTCATAAACAAAACCTTGATTCATCACTAAATACGATGTCATTCCATTGATGAGAAATTGTTGACATTATGTAATTTTGACTGCTTTATGGGGAGGAATTAATGGAAGTCGAAAGTAAGGACGGTATGAATGAAGCTCAATTCAAAACTTTTTCTAGCCTATCCTTTGATATATTCCCTTCGTTCACAAAAATCCTCGTTTCGCATCATCCATGGCTCAAGGAAAAATAAAAAGCAACAAGAAACATATTTCTCAGTCTTTAAAAGCATTTTTATGATGGCTGTATCTACCAATTCGTCATACAAAGCCAATCCTTCGTGGCTCTTTTGATCTGACAGCTCAGGCTCCCATCCAGCGTTCACAAGAAAAGCTATAATCCTTCTTCTTCATCGGTTTGATTTTCACACATTAGCTCTTTTCTGCTCACGATTCGTGTCTTGAACATTAATAAATCTATACGTCTTTTTTTTCCGGACATTTTAAGTTTTTTTCAATCACTACACCTAAATATTTAGCAAGTTTTTTGATTCCACAACCTGATCTTTACCGTGACTATAAGACGATTTTATTGCCATTCCGCCGAGGTCGCTTGCATGCAAGGCGCACAACTTTTCCAAAATAAACGATTTTATATAAACATTTGTGCACCTCGCCCGCAAGTGACCTCGGCGATTTGAGACGAAATCGTTCCTTGTATAATTTAGTAAATATATAAAGACCTATAAGGCGATTTTATTCTCATTCTGCTGAGGTCGCTTGCGGGCGAGGCGCAACTATTTTCCATAATAGACGACTTTATGTAAATATTTCACATCCAGCGCCTCGCCCGCAAGCGACCTCGGCGGTTTGAAGCGAAATCGTTCTTTGTATATCTTAGTAAATATATACAGTCGTTTATAAGACGATTTTAATCACTCTACGCCGAGTTCGCTTGCGGGCGATGCGCATAAATTTTCCAAAATAAACGATTTTATATAAACATTTGAAATCGTACGCCTCGCCCGCAAGCGACCTCGGCGATTTGAGACGAAATCGTTCCTTGTATAATTTAGTAAATATATAAAGACTCCTATAAGACGATTTTATTCTCATTTTGCCGAGGTCGCTTGCGGGCGAGGCGCAACTATTTTCCAAAATAGACGAGTTTATGTAAATATTTCACATCCAGCGCCTCGACCGCAAGTTACCTCGGCGGTTTGAAGCGAAATCGTTCCTTGTATATCTTAGTAAATATATACAGTCGTTTATAAGACGATTTTAATCACTCTACGCCGAGGTCGCTTGCGGGCGAGGCGCACCAATTTTCCAAAATGAACGATTTCGTGTTAATATTTCAAATCCAGCGCCTCGTCCGCAAGCGACCTCGGCTATTTGAGGCAAAATCGTTCCTTGTATATCTTAGTAAATATATAAAGTTGCTTACAACACGATTTTATTTTCACTCCGCCGAGGTCCCTTGCGGGCGAGGCGATCCAATTTTCCAAAATAGACGATTTTATATAAATATTTAATAATCTGCGTCTCGCCCGCAAGCGACCTCGGCGATTTGAAGTGAAATCGTTCCTTGTATATCTTAGTAAATATATAATGTCGCTTATAAGGCGATTTTATTTATTCTACGCCGAGGTCGCTTGCGAGCGAGGTGCACCAATTTTCCAAATTGAACGACTTCCTGTTAATATTTCAAATCCAACGCCTCGCCCGCAAGCGACCTCGGCGATTTGAGTTGAAATCGTTCCTTGTATATCTTAGTAAATATATAATGTCGCTTATAAGACGATTTTATTTTCATTCCGCCGAGGTCGCTTGCGGGCGAGGCGCACCAATTTTCTAAAATGAACGATTTCGTGTTAATATTTCATATCCAGCGCCTCGCCCGCAAGCGACCTCGGCTATTTGCGGCAAAATCGTTCCTTGTATATCTTAGTAAATATATAAAGTTGCTTACAACACGATTTTATTTTCACTCCGCCGAGGTCCCTTGCGGGCGAGGCGATCCAATTTTCCAAAATAGACGATTTTATATAAATATTTAATAATCTGCGTCTCGCCCGCAAGCGACCTCGGCGATTTGAAGTGAAATCGTTCCTTGTATATCTTAGTAAATATATAATGTCGCTTATAAGGCGATTTTATTTATTCTACGCCGAGGTCGCTTGCGAGCGAGGTGCACCAATTTTCCAAATTGAACGACTTCCTGTTAATATTTCAAATCCAACGCCTCGCCCGCAAGCGACCTCGGCGATTTGAGTTGAAATCGTTCCTTGTATATCTTAGTAAATATATAATGTCGCTTATAAGACGATTTTATTTTCATTCCGCCGAGGTCGCTTGCGGGCGAGGCGCACCAATTTTCCAAAATGAACGATTTCGTGTTAATATTTCATATCCAGCGCCTCGCCCGCAAGCGACCTCGGCTATTTGCGGCAAAATCGTTCCTTGTATATCTTAGTAAATATATAAAGTTGCTTATAACATGATTTTATTTTCACTCCGCTGAAGTCGCTTGCGGGCGGGGCGCAATTTTCGCACCAATTTTCCAAAATATCCGATTTTATATAAACATTTAATATTCTGTGCCTCGCCCGCAAGCGCCCTCGGCGATTTGAGGCAAAGTTGCTTGTAAGACAATCTTATTTTTACTCTGCCAAGGTCGGTTACGAACGAGGCGCTACATTCTTCCGTAATTAACGTTTTTTTATGAACATTTCATATCCAGACAGTTTGGTAAACAGTCGTTTATATATCAATGCTTATAACTATAGCTAAAGCAATCGTTTAAAATTATGACTAAAACAGAGGCACGTTGCATGATTAAAAAATATCTTATTGATTTAACATAATCATTATAAACGCTTCATTTACATATTAAATAGTAAGAAATCGAATAAAAAATTAAACACATTAGTTTATAAATATTTATAAAGCTTTTGTCATTTTTTTTATTCATTATTACTTTTAAAGTTATTATATTTTTTGTTTCTTTAAATTCTTAAGATGAAATGAATCCGCATTTATTTTTATCATATGATTATCCGATAACATATTTGATGATCTTTATATTTGTATTTTTTTTATTTCCCTTATAAATACCAAGAGTATATAATGAGCTTGATATCCCCAACACAAGGTTGGAACACTGATGAAAAAGTAATACTAATAAAAAACGGAAAGGCAAAGTAAATTACGAATTTTTCTATGCATGTTTATATTACATAACCTAATATTAAACATAATTATCTATTTACTATCAATTTTCGGTGAAAGTTTCGAATGAGACCAAAGTGAATCAGAATAGAACGCAATTTCTTCAAAAAACAATCACCTCTAACTCAATCAATTTAAATATAAAGAAGTTTATGTTTAATTTTATCATTGAGATATAAAAATAATTTGATGTTAAAACTCGGAAGTGATCAAAAGCTTTTTGGTATGCGATGTAGTAAGAAAACTAAATAAAACGATAAATCGATGCTCAAAAGTAACGTTACGTTCACTTTCCAATGGGTGAAAGTCTCTTATAAAGATCAGCAGCTATACCTACGTTCGAATAACATCTGTCGGGTTCTCTTAATTTCATAAAAATTAAGTACAAAAGAAAAACGAATCGATTATTAAAAAACTTAATTCATCAAATTGCATTACTTACTTAAACTAACAAATTTTTTATTAAACATTTTTTACTTAACAATTTTATAGCGCAACGGTTTCTTTGAACCAATATTTACACGAATTTTGTGTCGTCAATATTTAATTTATCGAATGTGTCACTTTGTAGATAAAATAACTTAATTGATTTTTTTTACATTTAATTAAGTTTAAAAAATATTAAAAAATTAGGTAAATTTTTAATTAAATTTGTTTGAAGACGTCATCAATTTTTTAGGTCAATGTTAGAGTCGTGTCAAAATTTCTCAATGATTTTCAATTATGGTGAGTCAAGGCCATATTAAATGTAATGAAGCAAGATTTTTTTGTATTTCTCTTTAGGTGATCACCCGGCATTCGCACGGAATTAGAGGATTTTGTGTCGGGTTCATCACAATGTTCGACAAACATTTTAATATAACTTTGGAGGATGTCTTCGAAGAGTGGATTCGGCCGAAAAAAAGAAAAATCCCCGCATTACGTTTGTTTTTTAAATGATACATAGTTATTGGTAATTTTTTTGGCTAAATTGTAGATGAGGAATTTGAAAAGATGAGGATATCTACAAAACATCCTCCGATTCCTGAAATAACCATCGTTGAGATGGATAAAATTGACAAGAAGAAGGAAAAGTGCCAAAGAAGATTGAGCGGGTTGCTTTTAAGAGGCGAAAACGTCGTTGCTATTATTGTGTTAAGAAATCTTAGTTAAGATTCTTAATTGGTTTTCCGGGTTAGATAAATTATTAAAATTTCGTAAACAAATAACATAACGGGTTTGAGAACACTTTTTTACCTTGACTTTGTTATCCTTTCATTTAACCATAATACGAGTATTATCTCGAACCATTTCGTTATCTCAAAAAATTAATATATTAAAATAATTTCTTTAAGGACATGAAATCAACGAATTTGATCAATTCAAGTTTAAACTTTAACAGCTTATCGATAATCGTCTTATAGAGTTTGCGAGGAAGGATATCGTTGAACCGATTTGGAGGAAATAAATGTAAGTGTTTTTTGATTTTCTATTTTTATAATTTCTTCTATCTCTATTGTTATATTCGTACGCTCTAACCCAAAACTCGACACAAGAGAACAAAAATAAACCGTTCCGAATTAGTTACAAGCCGAGACTGACCAAAATACAGGAGCATATAGGTAGAGTTAGGTCATTGACATTTTCCATCTTAGACAATCTATAGAATCATTTAGAAAATTAAAAATTTCCCCATCTTTTAAATCGATATTAAAACTTAAGAAAGTACCTTATTCTCGATGTTTTAAAATTCTCCGATAATTATCCTTAATATTTAATCCTCAATCGGAACTAATAATCCTTTTTTAAAACCAAACTAAGTATAAAGTATAAACATCATCATCCACTTTAAATAACACTCTTTTTTTCAAGTTATTCCACTTTCTTCGTTTAATCGTTTCAAATTACAACACTTTACTTAAAATTTTCAACTAATTTTTAGAATTCATTCAAATTGTTCACTTTCTCATCATAAAAAGTCATCGAAAATCCTTCTTCACTCAAAATGATTTAAAACGACCAAAAAAAAAACATTAATAAAATCCAAAAACTTCAAAATTGATGGTGTAACATTTCCGTTTGCGCGCGAGTAAGATTTGAAGAACTTTACTACGAACCACGTGAACCACGTGTATTGAAGAACAACGTGCGGTGTCCCGAACCGCCGCTGTGATATGAAATTGGTGCGAGCGCGAACCGAACTCGAACGCAAACTTCGACTCGGACTCGAAAACTCCTGCTGCTTGTGGCGAAAACCAACGCAGGATCGCGCTTGCGCCTTAGATTAAAACGGATCCGATTCGCGCGCTTCCAACTCTCCTCGATCAAGAAGAAGAAGAAGTAGAAGAAGGTTTAGAAGAGATTAAGAGAGAGAGAATGATTGGGGGGAATAGCGTTTGCCGTTTGGTTTGGTTCGGTTCGGTTTGGTTTGGCGTTAGAGACGACGGTTCTAAGACCTTTCTAAGTTTCAAAGAAGAAGAAGAAGAAGACTCGGTTAGTAACTGGAAGAAAACGAAGAAAACTCGACTCTTTATTTTGATTTCGCCAATCATTTTGATGACATTTTTTGCATTATTATCTTATTAATCATTATATTACATTGAAGGGGTGAATAATAGCAGTGAATAATCATTATTCACGGGGTGAATATAGCGGCGAATAATCATTAGTTAGGAGAATTTGGAAAAAAATAGCAAGAATTAACTCCAATTTATACTAATTTGATTTTATTATTTCTAATATTTACGTAAAATCATAATTAATTAATTAAATTAATATGAAATAATTTTTATTACGTAGTAATTTTAATTTTTTCGATTTTAGGGGTTGGTAGTAAAAAGATTCGATGTTAATGCATTGAAAAAGTTTATTTAAATGTTATTTTTACTTAAAATAATCGAAAAGAAACCTATTTTACTACAAAAATAAGTAAATGTAAGTTAAATGAACTTATTTAATAACTTTTTTACTACAAAATATTTTTGAGGTTATACATCTTATTCTTTTTCTTTTATGCTAGATTCTTTAATACACGCAATTACATAAAGTATATTTCGTTTGAAATCGTATTTAAGCAGGAATTAACCTCAATTAATATTTTTTTATTTAAAATATAAAATTATTTCAAGATTTAGGGAATTTCAAAAGGTGAGAATAAAATTTTTCTATTTAAAATCATCTTTATTAATACGTACATCAAATTTGATTTTCTCATTTCAAATATTTACGTAAAATCGTAAATAATTAATTTAAAACATGAATTAATTCGATTAATTAATCAAATTTTATTACGTAGTAATTTTAGTTTTTTCGATTTTTGATGTTGGCAGTAAAAAAAGGTGCAACGTCAACACATAAATGTCAAAAATGATTTAAACGTTATAAATAAGTTTTTTTACTTAAAATAATCAAAAATGGACCGATTTTATTAAAAAATAAGTACGCGTAAGTTAAAATTACTTATTTAACTACTTTTTTTAGTTCTAAATATAATCGTATTAATGTTATGAGCAAAAATCAAGTTGAGGTTATGTTTACATCTTAAAACTTTTACTTTCAGCCCAAATTCTTTAATACGCGAAATTACATAAAATATACTTGGTTCAAAATCGTATTTAAGCAGGAATTAACCTCAATTTATAATTTTTTGCTTAAAATAAGAAAAAATTAAGATTCAAGATATTTGAAAACGTAAGAAAAAATTTTAAGATTTAAAGTCAATTTTATTAATAAATACATCGAATTTGATTTTCTCATTTCAAATATTTACATAAAATCGTAATTAATTAATTAAAAACATGAAATAATTCGATTAATTAATCAAATTTTATTGCCTAGTAATTTTAGTTTTTTCGATTTTCGATGTTGGCAGTAAAAAAAGGTGCAACGTCGACACATAAATGTCAATAATTATTTAAACGTTATAAATAAGTTTTTTTACTTAAAATAATCAAAATTGAATCGATTTTATTTCAAAAATAATTACACGTAAGTTAAATGCACTTATTTAACAACTTGTTTTAGTTCAAAATATAATCGTATTAATATTACGAATAAAAAAAAAAATTTGAGGTTACTTCTACATTACAACATTTTTCTTTCTATTCCAGATTCTTTAATACGCCCAATTACATAAAGTATACTTCGTTTAAAACCGTATTTAAGCAGGAATTATCCTCGATTTATAATTTTTTATTTAAAACATAAAATTTCGGGATTTAGTGACATTTTAATGGTAAGAATAAAATTTTATTTTTTTAGTTTTTTTGTTTAAAATAATCAAAAACAAACCGAATCAGAAATCAGCTTTAACCACCTCAAATTCAGTGTCTTCAAAAAGTAAGAATAAAATTTCAACCTCAATTTCCCAAAACTTCATTTTGATGCCGATTACAAAACTTTATGACGATTTTAAATTCGGATTTGGAGCTAAATCGATAAAACGATTATCGATAAGCAAAACTAAGACGAAATAGTACTTTCTTCAAAGGCTTTAAATCGTATCCTATTTGGATACTTAAATGGGATCGTTAACTTAGCCTTATTTGAAAATCGACGATAGACGATCTCCTCCATTTAAAGACAAATCATTTCAGACAAATACTGATTCAATTACAACATTTATTTTAGCTGACATATATTTTACATTTTAATTATAACTAAAAACTTGTAAGCAATTAAGATTTTTCTAAAGTAATAATTAAATACCAAAAAATTAAGTTAATAATTTTCGTAAATAAACGTTATTAATGATTTCCGCTTTGAAGTAAACAGACGAAACAACCACAAGAAAATACATAAGTTTCATAGACACATTTATTTATAAAGTGCACTTCAAGGCGAAACTGAATAACGATCACATGAATAATGCTGAAACACTCCTGGACCTTGGTTTCGTTCATTTTCCGCTAAAAAAGACGGAACAAGAACTTGTTTTTTTTTGATTTATCATTAATTCAATCTGTGCTATTATTATTTATAAACTAGCAAATACAATTAATTCAACATAAAATCCAGCCAAGTCAAAAATATTGGACGCCTAAGCGTTATCGTTGTTATTTATTTAGATTACTTATCAATTAAGAAAAAAGTGTAGTTTCCTTATTTATTTTACCTCGATTTCATAACGAGTAAATAACTATAATTAAAAGTTAATGTTTGTAAATGTAATGTTTTTATATTTTTTATGTTTCTTAATTTTGTGTTGTTGGCGTTGAATCAAGAAATCGTAACAACACGCATTTAATACCGATCATCGTCTACATATTATAAAACGCGACCGTGATCACTCCAAAATGATTTATTCCGAGTCCTTTCAGTCCGGCAACACTAAGGTTAAAACGAACTCCGGTTGAGAGTAAAATACTCACACACACCAGATCGACCTCCAAATTCATGGTCAAAATGAATAGTTTCTTACACGCATAATATTTATTTTACACACGTAATCGTTTTATTTGAGAATTTGAAACCTACTTGAAAAAATTGTAAAAAATATTTTGAGATATAAATT
Organism: Onthophagus sagittarius; assembly: GCA_036711965.1. Taxonomy (NCBI): domain Eukaryota; kingdom Metazoa; phylum Arthropoda; class Insecta; order Coleoptera; family Scarabaeidae; genus Onthophagus; species Onthophagus sagittarius. Next base: position 19,041,535 of record JASERS010000010.1, on the reverse strand, counting down.
CAAATAGTTTTGGGATTAAACAAATTTGATATTAACAGTGTCGTCCTAAATCTAAGGGATAATAGGACTATAGTGTAATTAACGGGGTCTGTTTTTGCAATAAAATGGTTGATCTCATTATCATGTACTCAGTGTCTCTAATTCAATATAGGGTTGGGTTGGGCCGTGCATTTGAAGACATTTTTTTGAAAATCGGCACAGCTATGACGTTATCATATACCCGGCCTTTGGTCTTAATTGGCTGAGTAGTGTGGGGGATGGAGCCCATCTTTGAGTCTCCAACCCACTAAAAATCACTTTCCACGTTTTTCTCCGGAATCGCCGAATAAGTATACTTTCGGAGCCATCAATTTTCCTTATTTCCATTCTTCGCAAGTTGCCTTCCTCGTCCATGTCAAGCATCATCGAGAAAAAGAAAAAAAAACCAAACGCTACTTTTTGATAAAATAATAATAACAATAATAATAATTATAACACATTTATTGCCTCAAAAGAAAAGAAATTACAAAAAGAAAAGTATACATTAGCAACATATAAACATCAAGACAAAAGGATCAATTTATCGCTGTAAGCGATATCTTCCAAGAGATCCAACTACTACTGTGTATAAAATTAAACTCAAAGATTATGGGTAGCTGCGGTAATATGATATCCTTTGCAGGATTAGAAATGGAGCAAACATCAATTATGATCATACAGGATAGACAATAAACACAAAGAAGTCAAGAAGACAGTTGGAGAGTAAGAAGATGGCATTTCAATAAATTTTTAAAAGACACAAAACTTGTTGCATTGCGAATAGCGATAGGTAGATCATTCCATAACGCAATCAATTGTATTGTAAAAGATCTGTGAAAAATCTCACTAGCATGAAGCGGAAACATTAAGGTGGTATCAGAACTGGATCGGGTGGACAAACCATGCGACGACAAAAACTTAAATGAGTCAGATAAATATGCAGGAGTGCAACTCTGCAGAACCTTGTACAAAGTAGAGAGTATCCGAAAAGACCTGCGATTCTGCAGAGTAAGCATCTGCAAATAATTACGATACGGCGTTATGTGCTGAAACCTCCCCAGATCAAAGATGTAGCGAATACAATTATTCTGAAGTCTCTTCAATTTATTCTGGAGAGTTAAAGAAAGATTAGGATATACCACATCACCATAATCAATATGAGGCAAGATAAGAGAGTAACAAAGGTTGCGACGAACAACAGGCGGGAGGAAACACCGAAGTTTTCTCAAAGTGTGGAAGCAGTAGTAAACCCTTTTACAAACACTCTATACCTGAGGTCTCCAGGACAGTGTCGAATCCACAATCAAACCAAGATTCTTAACAGTGTCCGAAAACTGAATAACGTTGCCATCAAGCATCACTTGAGGGGAAGAGTGAAAGTTCATCTTTGATAGTAGAGGACGAGTGCCAAAAGCAATGGCTTGCGTTTTCGACGGGTTTAATTTAAGCCCATAACGATTAGACAATTCAAGAATACTGGCAAGGTTATTATTAAGACGAAGAACAGGATCTTCAAGGTTATCAATAGGTGTTGAAGTGTAAATTTGAAGGTCATCAGCATACAAATGATAATTACATGAAATATTATCCGTAATACCATTTATAAAAATCGAAAAGAGTAAGGGTCCTAAAACACTGCCGTGGGGAACCCCACATTTAATTCCATAACTGGAAGAGAGCTCAGAACCTACACGCATATATAAAGATCGAAAGGAAAGATATGATTGGAACCAGGATAAACAAGAAGAGGAACATCCAATAGAAGTAAGTAAGGCTAATAAAATAGTATGGTCAACAGAGTCAAAGGCCATACTAAAATCCAGAAGAACCAGTAAAGAAACACAACGTTCGTCGCAATGTCCTTTACGGAATCCAGATTGCATCTTATTGATTAATTTAAATTCCTCTAGATATCTGGTAATTTGTAAATAAGCTAAACGTTCAATTGCCTTTGACAATGTAGATAAAATGGAAATGGGACGATAGTCACTAATATGAGAGGGATATCTAGTTTTAGGGGTAGGAATCACATTAGCAATCCTCCAGTTTGAAGGAAATATAGACCGTTCAAAGGAAAAATTGAAAATATGGGCTAATGGTGTAATAATAACATCTAACATTGGTAACAGTATTTTAAGGTCAATTCCATCCGCTCCCACACTAGTAGATTTAGTGTATAACAAGGCGTCACATACTCCAGAAGCTGTGATTAAGTTAAAAGAAAACGAACAGGAGTCGGATGATGCAGGAATATCAGCAATAGTGCTAGCTCTTGCTGTATTATCAATAACCAAGGGAGGCTCAGCAAAACTTTTAGCTAACGTTTCACAATCAAAAGTAGTCTTATCGGCAGGAGGTTCGATCACTCCAAGAGATCGCATGGTTTTCCAAAAAGTTTTAGGGAGGTTTTAGAGTTTTTTTTTGTTATATTACAGTCGATATTGATACTTGGATGAGGGGAGGTCTATTTTTCCCTCCATCTTCTTCTTCACCAGGGTGTCCCCATCCATCACTAGAGAATCAATCCGTATCCAGTCGCGTACAAAAAACAAAAGGCTCACGCTATTTTTTGTTGGATTCAAGTTATTTTTCATATCTGGGTGAGGTGAGTGGAGAACTCCCCTCTATCTTCTTCGTAGAGGGATTCCAGAGGGAGTCCACTTGGACTACGATTCCTCTCCTCAAGCGTTGTCGACAATAAAATAATGCATAATGCAAAATTACTTGTTGTTACAACTCTATCCCCTTCATCTAGCATGTCCACCCTTTCTTCTTTTTCCTTACAGATAAACATCACTTTCCAGCATAATGTTTACGACTGTCTTCGGTCGAACTCTTTGCTTCAACACTGCGAACAATGCCCATCGCGGTACCATCGAGGACAACGGAACTACGTACGTTCTGCGTCGTCTCGTTCCTCACAGTATACACAGAGGTCACACTCAGATCTTTTATGGAAGTGTAAATAGGCCTTAAAACACCCATGTCCCGTGAAAACTGGCTAAGTTGATAGTTTGGTGATCTTCATTTACGTTTAATTCATAACTCCCTCGGTCTGTTTCCTTTTTCATAAATCTTTAATCATTAAGAATTTGTGTCGTGTCCCCCAGTACCTGGAGGAACTCATTAGAAATCGACCTATTTAACCGTATCACGTTTTTTTTACGTTTATCGCTTCTTTCCAGGCTATGCAGGCATACAGGACCTGGGCATAGATCGCAGATCCAATTAATTTTCTTTTTCCCATGCTTGGACCTGGTTTCCCCATTTCAACTCTTTGCCCATCATGATACCCAGATATTTTAGAGCGTTCCCACTACGGATTTGATGACTTCCAATCTTTAGCTCCACTACTCTTGCCTTTCTTCTGCTTCTAAGAAAAATAGCTTCTGACTTCTCGCGTGCCAGCTCTTGTCCTATTTCCCCAATCTTATAAGCCAACCTCTCGATGGCCCTTCTGTTGAAGCTCCTCTTCTCTACCAAAATCACTTACATTTTTTAAAAAGACCATCGAAGAAGAAGTTCTGCAGTAAGGGCCCTAGAATTGAGCTTGTGGTACCCCTCTCGTTATATCGCACACAATCCCATTGTAAATTATACTCTTGCGTCTTCAGATCCGACCCTTTTTTTTAAACAGACATCTGGCCTAGGATGATGGATGGCCAGATAGTGTTTTAGTGGGTCGAAGGCCCCGACCCACTAAAAACCCCTTTCCTCGTCTTCTCTTGAAACCGCCTGGGAGGCATTACTTCACTGCAACATCAAAAATGAAAAATCTTCCTTTGCCTAGCTCGACCACTGTTTGTATTCACTATGTTTCTTTTCTTCCTTCCTTCTCTGTGGAAAGGACTATATTCTGAAAAATAAAAACCTTTTGCCTACTTTTTGAAATGATCTTAAAATAATACATACTCGATTCTGGGGGACTAAGAAGGCCACCCAAGGCCTGTGTCCTGGTCTCTCTCTCCGTCGTCCGGATTTGTCTCGTCGGAAGGCGCAAGAGAAAAACAAAAACCTTTTGTCAACTTTTTGAAATGATCTTAAAATGATACTCTCTCTCTCCATCGTCCTGATGTGTCTCGGCGCCCTTACCTCGTTCTGTTTTTCTTCCTATGGTCGTCTATGTGTGTCTCTCCCTCTCACGCTGCACCGTTTCTTTTTCTTTTAGTATTGCCGTCACCATTTTACTCACTGCTACCTAATTGGCTTCGTTGCTCAGCATCAGATCAACGCAATTATCCTCCGTGGGACTTATACTGCAGACTTTACTACATTCCCCTCTCACGTTGCTGAAATGCGCACATAGAAATCGACCTCTCCCCATCTTTTCTCCTGCCAGACTTCCAGATCTGGAATCATATGTTTTGCTGACCATTCCTCCCTCCACTTCGCCCTCTTATTTATATTTTCTCCCCCTTGTATGAATGTCAACTCTCTCCTGGACCAAAAGATGCATCGGTGGAACTTCTGCAATAACCTGAATAGTCGTAGCGGATACAGTTCTGTATGCTTAATCCTATTGTATGCTTAATCCTAAACAGTTCTGTATGGCTAATCTTCTGTTTAGGGCAGATAACATACTTCTATATTTTCAGACCCAACCTAACCCTGTATATATCAAGTGAAGTAATACTAAAACACTAAATCTAGAACTAGTATCATTTGGGTTTAGTTATCTTAAGAGATGTACGGCTAAAACCGAATGATTCTAGTTATAGATCTAGAGTTAGATCTAATGATATAAAACTAGTACTAACACTAGACCTAGAAGTGGAAAGACTCGGATTTAGCTGTGCATCTGAAGATATTTCTTTAACGAAGGACTCTAATAAATAGTTTCTGAAGTAGAATACTTTACAAACTGATTTAGCAATCTTGTGTATTTGACTCAAAATAAAACTAGAACTAACACTAGACCTAGAAGTGGAAAGTTTTATATCATTAGATCTACCTCTATATCTAGAAGTCTGCAGACGCACGGCTAAACCCAAAATTTTCCAGGTTTAGCCGTACATCTCTCAAAACGGCTAAACCCAAATGACGCTAGTTCTAGATTCAGCGTTCTAGTTTTACTTTACTTGACATATACAAGGTTGGATAGAATTGGGTTTAACCATTCATCTGAAGACAGTTTTTTAGCGAAGGGTTTACAATGAATCGTTTCTGAAATAGAGTACTTTTTTCAACATTTTTTTTATAAAAAACTAATTTAAAAAGAGGTGTAATATTTTTTGGGTGAACCCCCACTTTTCTAAATACATAATATAATAGACGTTGTAGCGTCCAGAAAAGAGTTAAAACCGCGTCTGATGACCTATTTCACGTGGAGTGCATGTGTCTGTGACCACACAGGTTCTTCACCTCTCGCGGTCATCCGTGCCTCTGCCGATCTCCACTATAAGCGGAATGTCCAACCAGGGCCCCAGCTCTAAAGAAACGTCCATTGCTTCCTTTCCTCAACACCATTTTACCGCATTATCATCATTTTTCTTATAATTTTAATTTTTCTTAATTTTCAAATAATCAAATTAATTCGAATTTTTTACGCATGTAAAGTTTTTAATTTTATCGCCTTTTTTATCACTTAGAACTTGTTAGATTATCAAATGCAGCTCGTTTCTAAGTGTATTCACCCGGGTTGGTGAAAGTTTTGCGCAAGTTGTGGTCTGGGTACAATTTTGCTTTCTACGTTGAACTCTGCTGAACTTAAAACGTTTTAAAGACCTATTCAAAGTTACCAATAGATCATTTATTATTATTCAAAAAAAATAATAAATAAAATTTTTTTTAAAGATTTTGAATATAATTTAGTAAAAATTTTTTTTAAATATTTTTTAAAAACGTACAAAAAGTGTTAGATTGACTTTATAGAACGAGCATATTTTAAAAAGCTCAACTTGAGGACGTATTAAGTTCATGTTAAGTTTAGGTCATTGCCCGTCCGGACCTTTCCTAACGCGCTCCTCTTTATTAGATTTGCACTTCGTGAAGTCTCTCTCTCTCTTTCTGTCGGTCAATTTCTATAAATAACCCAGCGAAAAGCTCACATCCAAAAAGCAACTAAACCTCACCAACGTTTATTTAATTGAAAGTTTGTTTCCGGAAATCGTTCGCAGCTGATTTATTTTTATTAATTAGTTTACGTAAAGAAGCGATTGTGTATAGCAATCGTGTAGACTTTTGGACAAGTTTTTGGGATTGGATAACTTCTTATATAGAGGTTCTTATGTGGGTTGACCTATTTCTAAATAGAGATTTCTATTTTTGCCAGCAAGCAGAAGACGTGTCGCACTAAAACCTAGGTTTATGTCCGTTTAAAATGATCTTTATTATGTTTAAAGCGACCTCCCAATAAATGTAAAGCATCCAAGTTTTTTTGTACTTTTAGAAAAATTGTTTGTCGTAAGGATTTTAAATAGCTTTTTGATAACTTGTTTTATTTTAAACTACATAGCCATAAATATTAATTGGGTGAATGGGACAAAACCTGTGATGGGCGACAGGTAAATACTCGAACAATGAGTACTTAACCAATCAATAATTTATAGTAATACGTGAATATATTTTTTAACTCAAATGTATAGTAAAGAAAAATATAAATATGCCAAAAGTTCTTAGGTAAAGTTCTTCGTTGCAGAAGAATTTACAACAATCAAACACTGAATGTCAAATAAATCTAGAACTAACGCTAGACCTAGTAGGTTAATATTTTGAAATGAGATCCATTGTTTAACCAGTTATAGGATTAGATGAGTTCAATTTAGTTTATAGTACTGGTTTTGTTTTTTGTTTTTATTATTATTGCCTGACTAGTTTCGGCATAGAAGCCATCATCGGAGGCCTACAAACAATTAATATGGTTGTGAGATCAATAAAATATATATAAAAACAAGTAAATTAAAAATTAGTGAATTCAAATATAGTTAAAGCTGAAAGAGAAACAATACTCACATCATCAGTATTAAAGTAATGAAGAGCAAAACAACATCATAAAATTTGTCAACTGTAAAAATGATGTTAGGTAGTGATGTGTTGGTTTTACAATAACAGAATGTATGTAATTTTACTGTGATGAAATACACTTATTATTATTAGCAATGTGGTTGTTGAGCATTAGGGTTATGTTTTGTGCGCATGTTCACATCATGTGGTTAAAGAACGGGGTAGGGAAAATTCTAAATTTAAAATATCAGTATAGGATAGAGAGGAATAGGGAAATAGGAGAAAACTGAAAAAATATGTCGTGAAAGAAATATAGAAAGGAATTTGATTGTCAAGGAAACTCGATCAGTGCTGCTCCAACTATACAATCTTTAGTTAGAGCTTTCTTCTGTTGAGGAAAAAAGGGTGAGGGAAATGGATGTAGGTGGATTATTTCATAGTCAAGTTAAGTAGGTTCTGTTGGCAAAGGTTGTTTTAGAGTCCTGTAGAGTGGTGGTGTAAGTAAGTCTATTTGATCATTAAGGCATTCGATGTGCTTGTTTTGATATTTGAATTTTTCTATTTCGCACGCTTCGGTGATAGACATTCTTATGCTTTTTCCATTTTATGTAAAATTTTTATGGCTGTTTCTTGGTCAAATTTGTGTGATGTATTTAGGAGGTGTATGCCGAAATTAGACCGGTCGTTGTTGATATGTTCTTTAACCTTTTGTTTGATAGATCTTCCCGTTTCTCCTATATTTACTGCACCGGAGGTGTCGCAATTTAGTTTGTAAATGCCGCTATTAGTAAGTTGGTTTGTGTAGTCATCTTTGTGTTTTAGAAGATTTAGTATGGAGGTGTTGGTTTTGAAACTAATATCCATATTGTATCTTCTAAAGATCTTTTGAATTGGAGCTTCTAGTTTGCCTGGGAATGAGATTGATCTATAATACGTTGGTTCTGATTTTATTGTGTTATTATTGAGTGCTGTCATTTGTTAGTAGGTTAAATCTGAATCTTTCTAGTACTTAGTCTAGTGTTAGTTTAAGAACTAAAAATAGAGCCAACTTACGCTATAGCTAATACTAGACCTAGAACGAAAAACATTTCGGTGTTACCGTTCATCTGTTAAGACCAAACCCAATCCAACCCAACCCAACCTACCTTTAAAACTAACACTAAACTTAGAACTAGAAATATTAGGGTTTAGCCGTCGAAAGAGACGTACTGCTAAATCCTAATGTTTTTAGTTCTCGCTCAAGTGTCAATACTAAAGTTAGGTTGTAGGTCTAGTATTAGCTATATTTTTAGCTCCAAAAGAATTTACAACGATCAAGCAGTAAATGGCAGCTAAAACTAGAACTAACACTAGACTAAGTACTAGAAAGATTCAGATTAAGTGTTAGTTCTAGTTTTAATTTGATGCAAATATACAACAATTTAAGACTGAATAAGGACTAAAAATAGAACCAACACTTACATTATAGTTACTCCCCATTTTCTCCTTGTCATATGGCCCTCCAACCTTCATTATTATGAGTATGGTGCGATTTCTTATCTACTGTTAGTAGTGCGGTATTTTAAAATGTTCAAGTTAATTTTTTAAAAATTTTCAAAGTTTTTATTCTTCAAATTAGGTTGGTATTGAAAAAGTAACTAGATTTAGTTGCTTTATAAAAAAGTGACTACTTAAAAGTAACTAGATTAGTAGTCATTTTCTTATAGAGTGTAGCATAGACGCAGATTTTCTTTCTAAAAAAAGTTCCGCACCTTGGAGGAGACATTTGGGGCATATGTATAATTAACTTTATTTGATCTCTCCAAAAAAGAAATGTATGCATTGTGAAACAATTGATTTAATTACTAATTTTGATGTTCCCCTTTAGGGCCACTATACACTAATAGGTTAAATTAATTATTTGAGTAATAAACAAACGCTGATTTATAGTGAAAGTTGCTCCCCATTCTTCCCATCTCATGTGGCCCTTCAATTTTTATTGTTATGAGTATGGTGAGAAACCAACTTCAAGCTGCGGAAAAAGGTTGGGTTGAGAAAGGAACTAGATCTGGCGATTTCAACTCACTATTTACTGCTACCTTAAAATTTTCAAATTACTTCGTTTATTACATGTCTTGGTTGAAATACCAAATCGTTCATTACATATTTTAGTTGAGATACCAATCTCTCATAAGATGGCATTTGTACTCAAATTACTGAAGTGACTGACAACCTTTAAATTGTCAATTTCGTGTTGGCTCATCGAATCTAGCACCTCGCCTGTAAGCAACCTCGACGATTTGAAACGAAATCGTTCATTACATGTCTTGGTTGAGATACCAAATCTTCTATAAGATGACATTTTTACTTAAATCGTCGAGGTCACTTGCGAGCGAGGCGCTACAACCTTTGAACTGTCGATTTCGTGTTGAGACATCGACTCTAGCGTCTCGCCCGCAATCGACCTTGGCGATTTGAGGCAAAATCGTTCATTACATATTTTAGTTGAGATACCAATCTCTCATAAGATGGCATTTCTACTCAAATTACTGAAGTGGCTGACAACCTTTAAATTGTCAATTTCTTGTTGGCTCATCGAATCTAGCACCTCGCCTGTAAGCGACCTCGACGATTTGAAGCGAAATCGTTCATTACATGTCTTGGTTGAGATACCAAATCTTTTATAATATGCCATTTTTACTCAAATCGTCGAGGTTACTTGCGAGCGAGGCGCTACAACCTTTGAATTGTCGATTTCGTGTTGAGACATCAACTCTAGCGTCTCGCCCGCAAGCGACCTTGGCGATTTGAGGCAAAATCGTTCATTACATATTTTAGTTGAGATACCAATCTCTCATAAGATGGCATTTCTACTCAAATTACTGAAGTGGCGTGCGACCGACACGCTACAACCTTTAAATTGTCAATTTCGTGTTGGCTCATCGAATCTAGCACCTCACCTGTAAGCGACCTCGACGATTTGAAACGAAATCGTTCATTACATGTCTTGGTTGAAATACCAAATCTTTTATAACATGACATTTTTACTCAAATCGCCGAGGTTACTTGTGAGCGAGGCGCTACAACCTTTGAATTGTCGATTTCGTGTTGAGACATCAACTCTAGCGTCTCGCCCGCAAGCGACCTTGGCGATTTGAGCCAAAATCGTTCATTACATATTTTAGTTGAGATACCAATCTCTCATAAGATGGCATTTGTACTCAAATTACTGAAGTGGCTTGCGACCGACACGCTACAACCTTTAAATTGTCAATTTCGTGTTGGCTCCTCGAATCTAGCACCTCGCCTGTAAGCAACATCGACGATTTGAAACGAAATCGTTCATTACATGTCTTGGTTGAAATACCAAATCTTCTATAACATGACATTTTTACTCAAATCGTCCAGGTCACTTGCGAGCGAGGCGCTACAATCTTTGAATTGTCGATTTCGTGTTGAGACATCAACTCTAGCGTCTCGTCCGCAAGCGACCTTGGCGATTTGAGGCAAAATCGTTCATTACATATTTTAGTTGAGATACCAATCTCTCATAAGATGGCATTTGTACTCAAATTACTGAAGTGGCTTGCGACCGACACGCTACAACCTTTAAATTGTCAATTTCGTGTTGGCTCATCGAATCTAGCACCTCGCCTGTAAGCGATCTCGATGATTTGAAGCGAAATCGTTCATTACATGTCTTGGTTGAGATACCAAATCTTTTATAACCTGACATTTTTACTCAAATCGTTGAGGTTACTTGCGAGCGAGGCGCTACAACCTTTGAATTGTCGATTTCGTGTTGAGAAATCAACTCTAGCGCCTCGCCCGCAAGCGACCTCGGCGATTTGTGGCAAAATCGTTCATTACATTACCGAATCTTTCATAAAACGACATTTATACTTAAATCGTCGAGGTTATCTGCAAGCGAGGAGCTACATCAGGAGGATTTCGTATTAACATACCAACTCAAGTGACCTCAGCAATTTGAGGCGAAATCGTTCATTAGATTACCAAATCTTTCATAAGAGGACATTTATACTTAAATCGTCGAGGTCATCTGCAAGCGAGGAGCTAGCTACATCCTTTGTATTGTTGATTTCGTGCTGAGACATCAACTCTAGCGCCTCGCCCGTAAGCGACCTTGGCGATTTGTGGCAAAATCGTTCATTACATTACCGAATCTTTCATAAAACGACATCTATACTTAAATCGTCGAGGTCATCTGCAAGCGAGGAGCTACATCAGGAGGATTTCGTATTAACTCACCAACTCAAGTGACCTCAGCAATTTGAGGCGAAATCGTTCATTAGATTACCAAATCTTTCATAAGAGGACATTTATACTTAAATCGTCGAGGTCATCTGCAAGCGAGGAGCTAGCTACATCCTTTGTATTGTTGATTTCGTGTTGAGACATCAACTCTAGCGCCTCGCCCACAAGCGACTTCGGCGATTTGAGGCAAAATCGTTCATTACATTACCGAATCTTTCATAAAACGACATTTATACTTAAATCGTCGAGGTCATCTGCAAGCGAGGAGCTACATTAAGAGGATTTCGTATTAACTCACCAACTCAAGTGACCTCAGCAATTTGAGGCGAAATCGTTCATTAGATTACCAAATCTTTCATAAGAGGACATTTATACTTAAATCGTCGAGGTCATCTGCAAGCGAGGAGCTACATCAAGAGGATTTCGTATTAACTCACCAACTCAAGTGACCTCAGCAATTTGAGGCGAAATCGTTCATTAAATTACCAAATTTTTCATAAGAGGACATTTATACTTAAATCGTCGAGGTCATCTGCAAGCGAGGAGCTACATCAAGAGGATTTCGTATTAACTCACCAACTCAAGTGACCTCAGCAATTTGAGGCGAAATCGTTCATTAGATTACCAAATCTTTCATAAGAGGACATTTATACTTAAATCGTCGAGGTCATCTGCAAGCGAGGAGCTAGCTACATCCTTTGTATTGTTGATTTCGTGCTGAGACATCAACTCTAGCGCCTCGCCCGTAAGCGACCTCGGCGATTTGTGGCAAAATCGTTCATTACATTACCGAATCTTTCATAAAACGACATCTATACTTAAATCGTTGAGGTCATCTGCAAGCGAGGAGCTACATCAGGAGGATTTCGTATTAACTCACCAACTCAAGTGACCTCAGCAATTTGAGGCGAAATCGTTCATTAGATTACCAAATCTTTCATAAGAGGACATTTATACTTAAATCGTCGAGGTCATCTGCAAGCGAGGAGCTAGCTACATCCTTTGTATTGTTGATTTCGTGCTGAGACATCAACTCTAGCGCCTCGCCCGTAAGCGACCTCGGCGATTTGTGGCAAAATCGTTCATTACATTACCGAATCTTTCATAAAACGACATCTATACTTAAATCGTTGAGGTCATCTGCAAGCGAGGAGCTACATCAGGAGGATTTCGTATTAACTCACCAACTCAAGTGAAATCGTTCATTAGATTACCAAATCTTTCATAAGAGGACATTTATACTTAAATCGTCGAGGTCATCTGCAAGCGAGGAGCTAGCTACATCCTTTGTATTGTTGATTTCGTGTTGAGACATCAACTCTAGCGCCTCGCCCACAAGCGACTTCGGCGATTTGAGGCAAAATCGTTCATTACATTACCGAATCTTTCATAAAACGACATTTATACTTAAATCGTCGAGGTCATCTGCAAGCGAGGAGCTAGCTACATCCTTTGTATTGTTAATTTCGTGTTGAGACATCAACTCTGGCACCTTGCCCGTAAGCAACCTCGGCGATTTGAGGCAAAATCGTTCATTATATTACCGAATCTTTCATAAAACGACATTTATACTTAAATCGTCGAGGTCATCTGCAAGCGAGGAGCTAGCTACATCCTTTGTATTGTTGATTTCGTGTTGAGACATCAACTCTAGGGCCTCGCCCGCAAGCGACTTCGGCGATTTGAGGCAAAATCGTTCATTACATTACCGAATCTTTCATAAAACGACATTTATACTTAAATCGTCGAGGTCATCTGCAAACGAGGAGCTACATCAAGAGGATTTCGTATTAACTCACCAACTCAAGTGACCTCAGCAAGTTGAGGCGAAATCGTTCATTAGATTACCAAATCTTTCATAAGAGGACATTTATACTTAAATCGTCGAGGTCATCTGCAAGCGAGGAGCTAGCTACATCCTTTGTATTGTTGATTTCGTGTTGAGACATCAACTCTGGCACCTTGCCCGCAAGCAACCTCGGCGATTTGAGGCAAAATCGTTCATTATATTACCGAATCTTTCATAAAACGACATTTATACTTAAATCGTCGAGGTCATCTGCAAGCAAGGAGCTACATCAGGAGGATTTCGTATTAACTTACCAACTCAAGTGACCTCAGCAATTTGAGGCGAAATCGTTCATTACATGTCTTGGTTGAGATACCAAATCTTTTATGAGATGACCTTTATACTCAAATTGTCGAGGACACTTGCGCGAGAGGCGCCACAACCTTTAACTTGTCGATTTCGATTATTTTAGGACATCTTTTTGCGAATCTTGACCGCAACCACACACCTGATCAACCATGTTAATTACTGTTTCTTGTAGGCTACGTTTTATTATTAACGGAATTCTACTTCCTCAATGGAATAAATTATATAATAATAAGTATATTATTTAAACAATTTTCTGGATAAAAAAACTAGTTCTGGAACTTTATACGCTTCCAGTTCAACGACTTCAACATCTTCTTCGTCGTCTTCTTAGGCTAGATCCACCCCGACAGCAGCCCACGGGTCGGCAAACCTACGCTCGCCTTCTTCTTCTTCTTCCCCTTTGCCTTCGTCGTCGTCTTCATTCTAAGACATCTCTCCGCACAACCTATACTTAATTTATAGAAAAAGGCACCGCCATAAATCATAGACAATGCGGTCTTGTGGTTTCGGCCTCTCTCTTTACCTCTCTCTCTTCTTCTACTTTCCGATGTAGTGGTGCTTTGCGTTTCAAGATACGAATCGACCATTTATTATTATGCTATATTGTTCGACAACCGGCTCGGAGGATATCTTGAGATAACGTATCGTTCTGTTCTGGTGGTGGGTTAAAGGAAAGAAATGTGTAAAGCTTGAAGCTCTTATCTTTGAGAATTTTGCTGCTCGGATAGCAATGGAAAAAGAAGAAAATGTTTTAGAAAGAAAAAGTGTTGTGGTTTATTGTGAAAGATAATAAAGATATAATGAAATGTATGAAATTTATGAGTTGCAAAATGAGATATTTCGTAATGTGATTTATAAAGTGGCTGTTTAAGAGCTGCGTTTTGAGATCGAACTTAATTATTTCTTGCACAATAATCTTAAACGAATTGGAATTTCTAAAGAGTTTTAGCGAGTTTTTGAGATCGGTTCATTAACCATTTTTTGTACATTCGATTGCCTAAATCTGACCGTGGCAATCGACGAAATTCAAGTGCTTGACAATGAGCCACTTTCAACATGTAGGTGACCCACATATTTCGGGTCAAGACCCAATGTGTCTGCTGATGGTGTTGGATCGATCGTGTTCGGTTCGGGATCTTTAACTCTTTTAACCAATTCTAAACTAATCAAAACGAGAATTAGAATTGAAGGTTATTACTTCAAGAACAAAGAGCACATTTAAATTCGATTCTTATGTAACCGAAATTAATTTGGAAGGTTTAATTCGTATTTAGACAAAGCAAAATATTAAGTAACTTAAATCATAATTTTATAATCGCTTAGAATACGGAGAGTTCCTCTGAGCACCACCACTCTCTCATGGCTCAGGAATAGAAAGTCTAAAAGAAAGTGGAAGTCGTGATCACTACTACTTTCACTATCGTATTAGAAACTGTAGAATGAAACTAACGCAAAAATTACGGTAATATTTAAATCGGGCACTGACTCCATAACTCGATGACTTCCAACCGTCTACATGCATTTTAATGACGAGGCTATGTAAGCTCTTTTTTTCATTTTAGACGCTTCGTTAAGCTCGCCACGATGACGGTTACGTAAACTTTCATTTACGCTTATGAAAGATTATGTTACATTGAAAACTGCGTAAATAAATAAGCAATTTTACGATAAGGAAATTTTGTTATTAAATTGAACGGAGCGGCAGTAAGCAGTAAAACCTAACCATTCGACTAAAACCTTTTAAAGCGACGAAGAATTTCCAAGAACTAGAAAAATTTCCGCCATCCATTCCAAATGCCAGATCGACGTGAATTGAAAAAATACAAATTTGAAGAACGCGGAAAATAGCTCGAAAAGAAAGTCTCTAGGAAGCTAAATAAATATTTGCAACTATTGCTTATTTATAGACAACGACTAGTAAATTTTAGAATGATATAAACATATATAAACGCTTTGGTAAAGTTAAAGTTGTTTATCAATTTTAGAACGCCCAGCCTTGTGTGCCTGGAGGTGCAGTTCAGTTACGATGTGGCAAGGTTTCGACCTTTGATTGAAGGTTTCGGAATCATAATCAGACCTTCCTGTTGACCTTTCTCGAGATTGAGAGTCGCGCTCGACCATATTCAGACACTTGTTCAAGCTACGCACTCATACTCATTTTTTTGTTGCCGTTGCTATTCCTACGTTTAAATAAATAAATTTACAACGTTTTTAAACAAAACAACCTTCATCCGCAAACGATAGGAAATTTCAAAACGCCGCTGCAAATAATGAGATATAATAATCTTCTTGTTTTCAACTTTATTTTTCGATACTTTCAAATTTACAATGTTCCATCAACCATAAAATCTAGCACATGTTTTCTTTAAACCTTTCAGATTCGATTCTTTCAATTTTGATTGTTTTGTTAAATTTTGATAATTTTGTTGCGTAAGAAACAGAGATTTAAGAGACGGCTATTTTTTGGCGAAAGTAAAGGAAAGTTTCCCGTACTTTCGTTTTGACCCATTGACTCTGACCGAAATTCGAAATTTTAAACTCGACCCATTTTTCTTTATTACCAACACCAAATTTCAAGTAAAAACATTATCTTTTTAATCTACTTTCGTTTCGTTCCATAAACCTTTTTTCACCTTTGAGGAAATTGCTTTTAACAAAAATATTATCAAGTTGGAAAGTATTGTAATAATAGTGGTGACAAAGCCGGAAGTAAAGTCGGTGCACTTCCGAGTCAGTCACAAAGCGGTAGTAGTAGAAAGATGGATAGATGCATCCATCCACAACTTCGAACAAGTGAAAGTGAACACTGAGCAATCGCGAGCGATAGAGAGAAAGAGTGAGAGAGAGAACCGCTCTCAAAAGCGAACTAACGAACTCAACTCGACGAATAACAACCCAACATGAAGGAACTCAACGAATGAACTCGACGAACTCGGTCGAAGAATGAAGAAAGCTTGCACTTTCCATCGGTCGTTGCACTTGCATCCATCCAACCCAACACTACCAGTACCATTAGACCCGGTTAGAATGTGTCTCTTCTTTCTTTTTGTACACGGCAAAATGTTACAGAAAATATTTCAATAAAAAATTTCCTAAATCCAAAGATATAGATATCGGTGAAAAATATATTTGAACTCGCGGAAATGGTCGAAAGATTAAAGGCAACAGGTAGTACTTAAAATGCTACATTTAGCAAGTTGTCTCGTTCGGATCCCTCGGCGTTTCGCGTGCCGAAGAGAAATTAAATTAAGGAGAGTGAACTTTTAGATCGACGGCGTCCCGGTCGGGATGCCTTGAGAACTTTTTCTTCTCTTTCTCGTCCGCTTGCGAGACTCGAGCCTTGAGGAATTTTCGCGAGAAAATTGTCGTTATATAACATGTTACCTATCATAAATACGAATTGACTTGGTTTCGTTAGATCACGTATATAGAAAAAGTTATAAATTAACTAATTAACATGCTTACACCCAGAGAACGTCCACGCTGACCAATTTTCACTCAGTGATTAGCTTTGTCGGATCATAAAGAGTTCACCTTGAGTGTTTTTATTTTCATTGATGTATTATTTATGATTAACACTGCACAATGTTCCTCCGACCCTATGTGGTTGGACTTTAAAGCATAGAACCTTCAAGGGGCTATACTACTGTGGAATTTCACCCTTGATAGTCTCATGAAACGCCTAAAACTAGCACGTTTTACAACTGTGGGCTACGCTGATAACTTGACAATTTTTATTGGAAGCAAGTATGTTAATGTACTCCTTAAAAGGATCAGGAAGCACTCAAAATAATTGAGAAATGGTGTAATAAACAAACCTTTTCCGTCAATCCCAAAAAGACTGAGATGATTATTTTTACACGCATTACTTAAACTGTCTATATTAAGTACTTGAGCTTAATAATAGACAGCAAGATAATGTGGATATCACACCTAGATAATAGAACCAAAAAACTAGTATCGCTAGGGATCAGGTGGAATAGAACTTCTAAATCCACCGCCACTACCAATACTCTTTTAAACTTAAGGATTAATTAGCCCTGGAGCGCCAAATCTCGAACGGGGGGTGTCCGTTTTTGCAATGAAATGCATAATGCTCCCATCATAACTAACCCAGTTCAACCCAATAGTCCCTCTGAGGAGGACTCCTTGGTTCATACGTTGTACATCATCGCAGTGACATTGGAGGGCAAAAATTTGTTTGTCAGAAAATTTAAGTATACTTACAGCTTGATGTAAAGACACGTTATCAATTAACAAAACTGCCTCTTTGGTAAATGCATTGAGTCAAGGCACAAAAAACTTTTCAAATAATTTGTGGAAATTCTGCCGATTCATCCAACCATCCTCTCAAATTATACTAAAGTTGAAAATCGTCAACTGCGTATTGATCATTGCTCAGCGTCTCTCCATGGATACCAATTTCTCTAATTCCATGACGTTTCTTAAAGCGATGTAGCGCAAAAGTCTAGAATTTGTTGTTTTTTGCTTTAAAACATCTCGGACTGCCGTTTCTTCAATTCCGCATTCTAGACGCATCTGTTTCCATCTGACACGCCATTTTCATGCAATCGTTTACACAATCAAGATATTTACTTTGTCTAATGATCTAATAGATTAGTCCCACTTGTGTGATGCCATTGAGTTGGGTTAGGTTGGATTGGTCAGAGTTAGGTTGGGTTGCGTTGTGTTGCTTACAGAACTGTCTATGGAAGCACTGCAAGCGATGGAAAACTCACTACCGACTGAGCTAATGGCTAGAAGATTGAATGGAGGAGGAAGTAGTTAGAGAAAAAGGTCAGATGGACTAATAGATAATATTTGGATTGGCAACATGGATATCTCGACGAAGGGGGAAGGAAGCTACTTTATTAATTAACTGTGAGTGGACATGGCTGCTTCAGAGACTATCTCTTTAAACACGACATCGAAAATAGTAAGATGAAATACAGGAAACCTGGAAGAAGTTATGAACAGTATTAACTCCAAAAAGCTGTATTAAAGTTATGGTGGAATGTTAGGAAAGGTAGAATGTAGTAGAGATGTTTGTGAGTAATGTCATAATTGCAAAGAAGGCAGAGCAGAGAGCGTAATAGAACAATATGAGAGACGTAGTATGAAGAGAGAGCTCCCTCGTAAAAAAGATTTTGGGCTGGATTGGGGGAGGTAAGCGATAGAGACTTCCAAAATACTTTATGGAAGAAGGAAGTGAGGAAAAGAAGATATTGGTTGTCAAATTCGGTTGTGGTAATGAGTAGATGGGTTGGGCTATGATTTCAAAAAGACACGTTACCAATTAACAAAACTGCCTTCCGTGGTAAATGCATTGAGTCAAGGCACAAAAGACTTT
Source organism: Onthophagus sagittarius (assembly GCA_036711965.1). Lineage (NCBI taxonomy): Eukaryota > Metazoa > Arthropoda > Insecta > Coleoptera > Scarabaeidae > Onthophagus > Onthophagus sagittarius. Next base: position 19,022,813 of record JASERS010000010.1, on the reverse strand, counting down.
TCAAATCATTTGTGGAAATTCTGCCGATTCATCCAATCTTCCTCTCAAATTATGCTAAAGTATGAGTAAATAAATTTAATTTTATGAGTAATAAATTTCTTGATATGACAGATATTCAGGCAACATGAACTCTTCAAAATCGTGTTGAAAATCGTCAACTGCGTATTGATCATTGCTCAGCATCTCTCCATGGATACCAATTTCTCTAATTCCATGACGTTTCTTAAAGCGATGTAGCGCAAAAGTCTAGAATTTATTGTTTTTTGCTTTAAAACATCTCGGACTGCCGTTTCTTCAATTCCGCATTCTAGACGCATCTGTTTCCATCTGACACGCCATTTTCATGCAATCGTTTACACAATCAAGATATTTACTTTGTCTAATGATCTAATAGATTAGTCCCACTTGTGTGATGCCATTGAGTTGGGTTAGGTTGGATTGGTCAGAGTTAGGTTGGGTTGCGTTGTGTTGCTTACAGAACTGTCTATGGAAGCACTGCAAGCGATGGAAAACTCACTACCGACTGAGCTAATGGCTAGAAGATTGAATGGAGGAGGAAGTAGTTAGAGAAAAAGGTCAGATGGACTAATAAATAATATTTGGAGTGGCAACATGGATATCTCGACGAAGGGGGAAGGAAGCTACTTTATTAATTAACTGTGAGTAGACATGGCTGCTTCAGAGACTATCTCTTTAAATACGACATCGAAAATAGTAAGATGAAATACAGGAAACCTGGAAGAAGTTATGAACAGTATTAACTCCAAAAAGCTGTATTAAAGTTATGGTGGAATGTTAGGAAAGGTAGAATGCAGTAGAGATGTAAGCGTAGCGTAATAGAACAATATGAGAGCCGTAGTATGGAGAGAGAGCTCCCTCGTAAAAAAGGTTGTGGTCTGGATTGGGGGAGATAAGCGATAGAGATAGGGACGTCCATAGACAGAACAGAAGGACGCCGATAAGATAGAAAGGTACAATGAGTGACTTCTAAAATACTTTATGAAAGAAGGAAGTGAGGAAAAGAAGATATTGGTTGTCAAATTCGGTTGTGGTAATGAGTAGATGGGTTGGGCTATGATATCAAAAAGACACGTTACCAATTAACAAAACTGCCTTCCGTGGTAAATGCATTGAGTCAAGGCACAAAAGACTTTTCAAATCATTTGTGGAAATTCTGCCGATTCATCCAACCTTCCTCTCAAATTATGCTAAAGTATGAGTAAATAAATTTAATTTAATGAGTAATAAATTTCTTGATATGACAGATATTCAGGCAACATGAACTCTTCAAAATCGTCTTGAAAATCGTCAACTGCTTGTTGATCATTACTCAGCTTCTCTCCATGGAGACCAATTTCTCTAATTCTATGACGTTTCTTAAAGCGATGTAGTGCAAAAGTCAAGAATATATTTTTTTTGCTTTAAAACATTTCAGACTGTGATTTCCCCAATCCCGCATTCTAGACGCATCTGTTTCCTTGACACGCCATTTTCATGCAATCGTTTACACAATCAAGATGTTTACTTTGTCTAATGATCTAATAGATTAGTCCCACTTGTGTGGTGCCATTGAGTTGGGTTGGGTTGGATTGGACTGAGTTAGGTTGGGTTGCGTTGTGTTGCTTACAGAACTGTCTCTATGGAAGCACTGCAAGCGATGGAAAACTCACTACCAACTGAGCTAATGGCTAGAAGATTGAATGGAGAAGGAAGTAGTTAGAGAAAAAGGTCAGATGGACTAATAGATAATATTTGGAGTGGCAACATGGATATCTCGACGAAGGGGGAAGGAAGCTACTTTATTAATTAACTGTGAGTGGACATGGCTGCTTCAGAGACTATCTCTTTAAACACGACATCGAAAATAGTAAGATGAAACACAGGAAACCTGGAAGAAGTTATGAACAGTATTAACTCCAAAAAGGTGTATTAAAGTTATGGTGGAATGTTAGGAAAGGTAGAATTCAGTAGAGATGTTTGTGAGTAATGTCATAATTGCAAAGAAGGCAGAGCAGAGAGCGTAATAGAACAATATGAGAGACGTAGTATGAAGAGAGAGCTCCCTCGTAAAAAAGGTTTTGGGCTGGATTGGGGGAGGTAAGCGATAGAGACTTCCAAAATACTTTATGATGGAAGAAGGAAGTGAGGAAAAGAAGATATTGGTAGTCAAACTCTGTTGTGGCAATGAGTAGATGGATTGGGTTGGGTTGGGCTATGATTTCAAAAAGTTGTGGCGCAAAATGATAAAATGATAACAAATAGGTCTATACATCTTCAGGTTGTTAAATCGATGTAAAACAATTAAAAACACTAAATGAGATGTTTTTCAAAAAATTCAAAAAATGTTTATAAAATATAGTAACCAAATGGTTCTAGTGCATCAAAAACAGCTAAACTCGATTATTTATAGTTCTATCTATAAATTCTCTATCATTGTCTGCTCTCAATGTCTACTGTTGGTTGTAGTTTTACTTCAATTCAAATATAAAGGGTTATCCAATTAGTTTGCTAAGCACTTTATTTCAAAAGCTATTCATTGTAGATTCCTAAACCCAATCCAATGTAGTGTTAGGACTAACACTAAACCTAGAAGTGGAATAATTCACGTTTAGTCGCCTAAAACAGTTTGTAAAGTATTGAACCATTTGAAGTTTGTAATAAATAACCATTTGCAAATTTGGAATTGTACCAAAAATAATATTCAAATTTATTCCAATCTAATATCAATTTTTGTCCAATCCCACTTAAGCCCGCATAAAACACACCTTTAAATCCATAACGGTTTCACGATCAATAAAACTTTGGTTAAGTTCACAAACCGTAAAATGAGCCGAGCTCGGCGCCTTAAGAACTGGCGCCTAGCTGTTGAACTTCTTAATCTGCAGTACCCTCCTTACAAATTACCTACGGGCTCGTCGACGGTAAGCCCGCAAGTTCAAACAGGTCCCAGTCTCCGTTTTTAGCCTCAACTTCCGGCCTCCAATAATTTATCCTGACCTCTCTTTAACAAACTGTTCTACGCGGTGGCCTTTTTTCCCTTCTGATCGAAGCCGCCAATAGAGAAGACGCCAGTCTCTTGGCGCGCCCCGGTGATTTGGTGCGCCTTAAGTGCTAAAGATGTCGGTATCTGTCTCGGTTAAAGGTCCAATTTGCAAGTCCAATCGAGCCGTTGAGGAAAAGAAGATCAAGACGAAGAAGAGGAAAAACCGTTGAGAAATGAGATCTGGTCTAGGTTCGAATAAGGAATTAATGGGTTTGATTAACTTTTATGGATCGTTTGGTGATAAGATGTAGATGGTAGTCTCGACATCGAGGCGTCTCGACTAAAAAATCTTCTCGATAAAATTGCGTTACTTATAAAAAGTTCTTCTATTCTCGATGTTAAATGATGTAAATCAGAGGGTAAGACTGAATAAGAAGAATAACTACACGAAGCAGCAAGTGAATTCACATGGACGGTAACTCTCTCTTCTGTTAGTTAAGTCCCCGTTGCGTTGCTTGGTTCGTTGCTTCGTTGGATAGGTTTGCACACCAACAAGAGAGTTCCCTGCACTTCGAAGCCATTGAACCTGTAAGTCACTGAACGACCTCGCGTGTCGTGGTCGTGTGTCGTGGACACGATGGGCTCTTGCTCTTCTCTCTCTCCTGGCACGGCGTCTGTGGCGTCAGCGGACCGCGAGAGAAGAACTACCCTCTTATCGGTCACGCTTTGGCGAACTCTCCTGGACACTCTTCCTACTCTTCTAATCCTTATGATTAATTAATTAATTAGTCTTTGATACTTTTCTTGCCTCTAATCCTTTGCATCGTTTCTTTGTTTTATCAAGTTCAAAAGATATTATTATAATTTCTAAACGTTAAAGTAAAAATTTGCAATGTACACAATAGTAAGTTAAGTATTTGTTGAGTACTAAACTGAAAAGATAGAGAGAAAAGGAATCGCTCCTAGTGGCACTGACACACTTTAATTTTATCTTTTAGAGATGGGGTCACTGGAAATGCGTGTATGTGTGTGTATGCTACTACATACTACGACCGAGACGACCACACTCACTCCCACTTTCGTCATCTCATCGTCTTCTTTCGCCTTCTTTTACTTCTTATACGGACCTACTGCACACCGATGAAACGGAGAAAGATTCAAAGGCTTCTTACTGAATGAAACGCGTGGGCGAATTTTACGTTTTGTAACATGATGTAACATATCTTGATAATTGTTGATTGCGAATTTGGTCAATGTGTAGTTTCGTTCCTTTTAAAAGCACGCTTATCTTAATTAATTCTTCTCACATCTTGTCACTTGCTTCGAGCGTTCTTTTTTTAGATCCGACAAAAGATAAATACCTCGAGACACATACCAGAAAATCGTTACAGTGGGAGTTAGAATTTAAGACATCCGCATTGTGACTACCGAATGCATTGGAATGCGAAAAATTCGTCTAATTAAATCAAATCCGATCGAAATTAAGGAAGAAAAAATATTCGTTTCAAGAAAATAACCGAATTATACGGGATATCGGAATAAGTTTTTAAACGATTTTCAGTTTTTAGTGGAAAATTTTGGTGATGTGTTATAATTAATTATTTCTTTTTCTTGGACATTCCGATGCATTCGATTTGGCTATGCGGAAGAACACTTTTCTTTTTTACAATCAAAAGACGGATGTCTAACGATTTTAATGCGATTCTTTACTCATACAAACTAATGTCATTAAACGGGATTTTTTAAGTTAAACATATCGGTTTAACCATTCTAAGAGACGTGCGGCTAAACCCAAATGTTTTTTGTTCTAGGTCTAGTATTAGCTGTAGGGTTGGTATTAGCTATATTTTTAGCTATTATTCGTTTAGTATGGAACTAGAACTAGAAAGATTCAGAGATTCTGTACAGATTCTGAAGACACACGGCTTAACCCGAATCTTTCAACTTCTAGGTCTACTGTTAGTTCTAGTTTTACATCATAGGAACTAACTCTAGATTTAGAACTAGAATCATTCGGGTTTAGCCGTCTTGAGAGACGTACGGCTAAACCCGGATGATTCTAGTTCTAAATTTAGTTCTAGTTTTACTTCAGTTCAAATATACAGGATAAGGTTGGTTTGGGTGGTGCATTTATTTCTTTCACCCAACCCATACCTGGGTTGTCCAAATATCTTAAGATTAATTCATCTTAATTCAGCAATGATTCTATACTATACATGAAGCTTCAATTAATGGCATCAATCTTCTTCCACGTTGCATTTTTACTGAATACTACCACCATAGCAAATACGCAACAAAGTCTCTTTTTTACAATCAAAAGACGGATGTCTAACGATTTTAAAGCGATTCTTTACTCATACAAACTAATGTCATTAAACGGGATTTTTTAAGTTAAACATTTCGGTTTAACTATTTTAAGAGACGTGCGGCTAAACCCAAATGTTTTTTGCTCTAGGTCTAGTATTAGCTGTAGGGTTGGTATTAGCTATATTTTTAGCTATTATTCGTTTAGTATGGAACTAAAGCTAGAACTAGAAAGATTCAGAAATTCTGTACAGATTCTGAAGACACACGGCTAAACCCGAATCTTTCAACTTCTAGGTCTAATGTTAGTTCTAGTTTTGCATCATAGGAACTAATTCTAGATTTAGAACTAGAATCATTCGGGTTTAGCCGTCTTGAGAGACGTACGGCTAAACCCGGATGATTCTAGTTCTAGAGTTAGTTCTAGTTTTACTTCAGTTTAAATATACAGGGTTAGGTTAGTTTGGGTGAAAAGAGGTGCACTTATTTCTTTCACCCAACCCATACCTGGGTTGTCCAAATATCTTAAGATTAATTCATCTTAATTCAGCAATGATTCTATAATATACATGAAGCTTCAATTAATGGCATCAATCTTCTTCCACGTTGCATTTTTACTGAATACTACCACCATAGCAAATACGCAACAAAGTCTCTTTTTTACAATCAAAAGACGTATGTCTAACGATTTTATTTGCGATTCTTTGCTCATACAAACTAATGTCATTAAAAGGGATTTTTTAAGTTAAACATTTCGGTTTAACTATTCTAAGAGACGTGCGGCTAAATCCAAATGTTTTTTGCTCTAGGTCTAGTATTAGCTGTAGGGTTGGTATTAGCTATATTTTTAGCTATTATTCGTTTAGTATGGAACTAAAGCTAGAACTAGAAAGATTCAGAGATTCTGTACAGATTCTGAAGACACACGGCTAAACCCGAATCTTTCAACTTCTAGGTCTAATGTTAGTTCTAGTTTTGCATCATAGGAACTAACTCTAGATTTAGAACTAGAATCATTCGGGTTTAGCCGTCTTGAGAGACGTACGGCTAAACCCGGATGATTTTAGTTCTAGAGTTAGTTCTAGTTTTACTTCAGTTTAAATATACAGGGTTAGGTTGGTTTGGGCGAAAAGAGGTGCACTTATTTCTTTCACCCAACCCATGCCTGGGTTGTCCAAATATCTTAAGATTAATTCATCTTAATTCAGCAATGATTCTATAATATACATGAAGCTTCAATTAATGGCATCAATCTTCTTCCACGTTGCATTTTTACTGATTACTACCACCATAGCAAATACGCAACAAAGTCTCTTTTTTACAATCAAAAGACGGATGTCTAACGAATTTAATGCGATTCTTTACTCATACAAACTAATGTCATTAAACGGGATTTTTTAAGTTAAACATTTCGGTTTAACCATTCCAAGAGACGTGCGGCTAAACCCAAATGTTTTTTGTTCTAGGTCTAGTATTAGCTGTAGGGTTGGTATTAGCTATATTTTTAGCTATTATTCGTTTAGTATGGAACTAGAACTAGAAAGATTCAGAGATTGTGTACAGATTCTGAAGACACACGGCTAAACCCGAATCTTTCAACTTCTAGGTCTAGTGTTAGATCTAGTTTTACATCATTGGAACTAACTCTAGATTTAGAACTAGAATCATTCGGGTTTAGCCGTCTTAAGAGACGTACGGTTAACCCGGATGATTCTAGTTCTGGAGTTAGTTCTAGTTTTACTTCAGTTCAAATATACAGGGTTAGGTTGGTTTGGGTGAAAAGAGGTGCACTTATTTCTTTCACCCAACCCATACCTGGGTTGTCCAAATATCTTAAGATTAATTCATCTTAATTCAGCAATGATTCTATAATATACATGAAGCTTCAATTAATGGCATCAATCTTCTTCCACGTTGCATTTTTACTGAATACTACCACCATAGCAAATACGCAACAAAGTCTCTTTTTTACAATCAAAAGATGGATGTCTAACGATTTTAATGCGATTCTTTACTCATACAAACTAATGTCATTAAACGGGATTTTTTAAGTTAAATATTTCGGTTTAACTATTCTAAGAGACGTGCGGCTGAACCCAAATGTTTTTTGCTCTAGGTCTAGTATTAGCTGTAGGGTTGGTATTAGCTATATTTTTAGCTATTATTCGTTTAGTATGGAACTAGAACTAGAAAGATTCAGAGATTGTGTACAGATTCTGAAGACACACGGCTAAACCCGAATCTTTCAACTTCTAGGTCTAGTGTTAGTTCTAGTTTTACATCATAGGAACTAACTCTAGATTTAGAACTAGAATCATTCGGGTTTAGTCGTCTTGAGAGACGTACGGCTAAACCCGGATGATTCTAGTTCTAAAGTTAGTTCTAGTTTTACTTCAGTTCAAATATACAGGGTTAGGTTGGTTTGGGTGAAAAGAAGTGCACTTATTTCTTTCACCCAACCCATACCTGGGTTGTCCAAATATCTTAAGATTAATTCAGCGGCTCTGCGGCTAAACCCAAATGTTTTTTGCTCTAGGTCTAGTATTAGCTGTAGGGTTGGTATTAGCTATATTTTTAGCTATTATTCGTTTAGTATGGAACTAGAACTAGAAAGATTCAGAGATTCTGTACAGATTCTGAAGACACACGGCTTAACCCGAATCTTTCAACTTCTAGGTCTACTGTTAGTTCTAGTTTTACATCATAGGAACTAATTCTAGATTTAGAACTAGAATCATTCGGGTTTAGCCGTCTTGAGAGACGTACGGCTAAACCCGGATGATTCTAGTTCTAAATTTAGTTCTAGTTTTACTTCAGTTCAAATATACAGGATAAGGTTGGTTTGGGTGGTGCACTTATTTCTTTCACCCAACCCATACCTGGGTTGTCCAAATATCGTAAGATTAATACATCTTAATTCAGCAATGATTCTATAATATACATGAAGCTTCAATTAATGGCATCAATCTTCTTCCACGTTGCATTTTTACTGAATACTACCACCATAGCAAATACGCAACAAAGTCTCTTTTTTACAATCAAAAGATGGATGTCTAACGATTTTAATGCGATTCTTTACTCATACAAACTAATGTCATTAAACGGGATATTTTAAGTTAAACATTTCGGTTTAACTATTTTAAGAGACGTGCGGCTAAACCCAAATGTTTTTTGTTCTAGGTCTAGTATTAGCTGTAGGGTTGGTATTAGCTATATTTTTAGCTATTATTCGTTTAGTATGGAACTAGAACTAGAAAGATTCAGAGATTGTGTACAGATTCTGAAGACACACGGCTAAACCCGAATCTTTCAACTTCTAGGTCTAGTGTTAGATCTAGTTTTACATCATTGGAACTAACTCTAGATTTAGAACTAGAATCATTCGGGTTTAGCCGTCTTGAGAGACGTACGGCTAGACCCGGATGATTCTAGTTCTAAATTTAATTCTAGTTTTACTTCAATTCAAATATACAGGGTTAGGTTGGTTTGGGCGAAAAGAGGTGCACTTATTTCTTTCTCCCAACCCATACCTGGGTTGTCCAAATATCTTAAGATTAATTCATCTTAATTCAGCAATGATTCTATAATATACATGAAGCTTCAATTAATGGCATCAATCTTCTTCCACGTAGCATTTTTACTGAATACTACCACCATAGCAAATACGCATCAAAATCTCAATTTTAATCTTCAATCCTCTCTAAAAGATGAAGTCAAAAACTAATTTGGCCCAGTTTTAAGTACAATGTTTTCATCATTTTCTCGATCTTCTCCTCAATCTCTATTCGTTAGATTTAAAACAGCTGAGCCGAGGAGCAGCGGACTCTAACCTCGTGGGGTGAACGACACTATATTATATTAACTCTCTCTTGGAGCGGATCGGAGCAGAGAACGACCGACCGACCCGGCACTAGCCCTCCTTTTGCTCCTTTTCCACGAGCGGCAGCTCCTTTTGCTCCTCCTCGTTTTTGCCGACACACACGCACATACACACATGCGGAGAAAGATGGAGAGAGAGCGAGAGAGGGAGTTTTTGTCGTTGTCGTCGCCGTCGAAGGCGGGATCCCTGTGAAGTTCTCCGCAGGTCGCGAAACAGAATTTTATTAGCGGTCGTCACCGCGAGTGAACGTCTCGCGTAGGAAAGGAGGTTGGAAGAAATCTTGGAAGAGATCGAAAAGATCGACGGGTAAATGCTGCAGGATGGATTGAAACGTAAAAATTATAGGGTGCAATTTGTTGATATTTGTCGCAATTTGCCTGACGATAAATTCACCTTGTGTGTCTTTAAGAGCGAAGGTTGAAGTGAATCAAGAATGTCCAATTAATTATATTTATTAATAACCGATTGGTTTCAACCGGTATCATTTTTCCTAGTCATATTTTTATTGGCTTTTGTTGCTTTTGATTGACCATAGAAAGGGAAAGAATGTTATTGTATATACACGTAATAACCTGAAACAACCGCTAAGGTCAAAACGTTAAATCACATCTATATTTATGTTTTATACCTTTATATTCTTCTGCGTTATTACATCTTCACTTTGTTATTTCTTTTGTCCTTAATTTTTTAGGAAATTGTCCTTATTTCATGAATTCTTTTTTTTTGGATTTCTTCCTTGCTTGCAGTAAAGGTTTTTTATTGTCGACGATAAAGATAATCAGATCCCAACAGAAACGAAGCAGCAGCAGCAAAAGATAGTATTCAGAGTCATGGGAGTTTAAACCGCTTCCAGTGCATAGTTAATCTAAGTAAATCATGGCGATGTAATGAGTGATTGTCGGTGTGTGAGCGCGAATCGGGTGCAGGTGATGGCCACCAGAGGTCTCTTAGCAAGATGGGGCATTGACCCAACGGACGATGATGTTTTCTTCACCATCAGCATCAGAATTGCAGTTTCTTCAAACCCACGTTCCTCTCTTACTCTGCATCATAAGAATCCAATGCATATCTTAGATTTAATACCGATTTATATGAAATATAAATTACTTTGGTATTTATATTTGTATTATATTTATAATTAGTATGGTGTACTTTATCAGAAAGATTGAACGCGAAAGAAAGACCGAACCTCGTCGAGTGCCGAGAGAAAAAGTCTCGGAGGTCAGTTCCTATGATCTTGGCACTACTTTTGTAAGCGATATTTGGGTCAAAGTCTCTCTCAATACAACGTCACATATACTACAACAAACCTCTCGGGCGGCAAGACTCTCTCGTTCAGCTTTAATTCAATAATGTCTCAAGGAAAACTTGTTTCGACACCCACTTTTAAAAACGTTACATATTTATTTCTTAAATTGATTTGATATCAGAAGTCTATTCAAAAATATTTTAGTTACCTACTTTTTAAAATTGAATTAAAATTATTAAAAAAAGATTTTAAATTATACACATTCATGAAAGATTTAAAACATTCATCTTCATTTCTTGAACATTTGTTATTATGCAGAATGATTTAAATAACTTGAGGTTTTTACGTTTTAAGATAATACAGTTTACAAAGAAATGATAAAAAAATTGATTTGGACGATACGATCAACTTTGTAAAGAGAGTTGTCGCCCATCTAGGGATCAGATTGCTCAAATACTTCTATATTATTTTGTAGTAAGAACAAAAATAAGAAATATACATTTCTTATTACTTGTTGTAATTAACATTTTTGTTGTACATTTTTACGTGTACTCCATACTCCATACGAAATTACCGTTCTGGTGTTGGTTTCGCTGCAAAAGAAGTGGAAGTGTATTACAGAACTATTAAAAGGAATATAGATGGCGGAAATAATTGGCGACATAAGATAGACTACGGAAAGAGGGTGAATATACAAACAAAATGCAGAATATACTAGAAAATGGTAGTGAACATAAAAGGAATTGCTGTCGCAATAGAACTTGGTGAGATAAGGAAGGAACTACAAAATATAACAGGCCTAGTAGAAGATTGTAAGATTAAGTAACTAGTAACCATTGAATTTGATAAGAAAAAAGCTAAGACACTTTTAAAAGAAAAAAGAATACGAGTAGGATTAACAAAGTGTTAAAAGATGCGTACTACATTTAGCCAAAAACTGCAAAGGCCAGGATAAAAGAAAATGGTGTCATAACTGTGGGTAAGAAGGACATCAAAGATAAATGTGACAATGCAACAAGATGCACAAATTATCAAATTGAAGGACACAGAACTGGAGGAGGAAGATGCCTGAAATATAGAGAGAAACTTAAACTGAGAAGAAATGTGACAAAACAAGAATGACGAGTAGGAGATGGATGTTTCATCATGGACATATCTCTATTTATGTATAGAGATAATCCCCCAGATATTTAACTTTGTCCACATTTCCGACTTCCACTTCTTCAATTCTTAACGTTCTTGAAGCAGGACCATTTCTGTTTTATGGACTTCCACTTTTAGACCCATATCTTCCAGTTTCATCATCACCCTTCTAACTGCATACGAAGCTTTGTCTTCTAGCTCTGCCGGACTTAGAACTTCTACCCTTTTTACTACTACTTTTTTTTTCCTTTTTTTTATGAGGTGGGGGAAAGTCTGCGAACAGACATCTGGCCTGGGGTGATGGGCGGCCAGATAATGTGGGGTTGGAGTTATATCTTAACCCCGACCCACTAAAAACCCCTTTCCTCGTCTTCTCCGGAACCACATTCGGTATTGCATCGGAGATCCAAACTACATCTCATGTTCCATCATTTTATCCATTTTTGGTGCATTCGCATCTCGTGTATTGTGGTACATACAAATATAGATCGTTACTTTTTCAAATCATATTGTTTCAATACATACCGGGGTGAGGAGCGACCTCGCTCCTCGTGTTGTTCAAACTTCTTCGTTTATTATCCCGATGGTTTCCTTCTACAAGCTGGGGGTGACTTTGTCCTAATTCTTCTTTCCTGTGTCTCTTACGTCCCGCCATTACGTGAAACATATTGATTGTTACTTTTTGAAATAATATTAATTCTATACATACCGGGTGCGCGAGTAATCCCATTTCTCGCGCGGTTTTCTTCTTTCTTCAAATTCTCAATTTCTACTTTCTTCTTTCATTCTTTAATCTACTCAGGAGTCGTCTCCTCACATCTTCCTTTAACGGTAGTTTCTTCTTTGTTCTTTATTATCATTATTGCTCTAAGGTAACCCACCAGTTCTTCTGTTTTTTTCCACCGATCGTTAGTATATTCGCCACCGTGTTCTTGTTTATTAATAAACCTATTTTCGCCTCCGCTGTTTTCTTTCTTACTTCCAATCTTAGGCAGTCAAACAAAGTGTGTCCGACACCTCACATCCACACATCACTATCGATTTTCTTTATATTTTTTAGGTAGCTAGCGAACGAGCCATGCCCCATAATCGCTTGTGTCAGATAGAAATCTGTTGGAGGTGCTCTTTCTTGCCAGGTTTGCACATTCTTTATAAATACGCTAGCCCATCCGTTGTAGTTTGTCCATCTCTGCTGCCATTTCTGAAGCATTCTCTGCCGAACTTCTTCACTGTTACTACTTTTATCACTATAATTTTCCGTTCTTTCCCATACCAGTAAGTCTAAAATTGGACAGCCTGCTAGAGCGCCCACTGCTTCGGTTGATACAGTTCGGTACGCTGCTGTGATAGAAATTGCGTATTTTCTTTCTATACTTCTAAGCATGTTTTTGTATTTTTTATGTCTGAGTGCACTCTGCCACGCAGGGCTCCATATAGTATCACCGAACTTATAGTTGTTGCCAATATCTTTCTCTTCTTTTGAGAAGGGCCACCTATATTTGGCATTAATGCGGTGTCCAACATTTTTGCATTTAACTCAACAACGGTGAATTTTACCTAAACTTCGTAAAAGTCATAAAAGTTTCTAAAATAAATTTTCTATTGGAAAGTGCAAAAATAAATGTAAGTTATGAGCGAATAAATAGGTTCTGAGCATATAAACTTTGGGAACATATTGTATAGTATGGTTTCCATGAATCAATTTAACTCACACCCTGCTAATGATTCCGCTTATTACTGGTTTACACGGTACCAAATTTCAGCGCTCCACCTTTAACAGTATTGAAAATATTTAGAAAAATCAGTTAAAATTTCTTAACTTTGATGACCTATAACTCCGCTATTAAGGCTCGTTACTGCCATCTTCTGGTTGAACTATCTAAGGGATTATTACCACGGTTACGGCTATTTTACGCATTCTGATTGCCTAGTGGATGGATTTATCTATAAGATAAATTTAACTAAAAGATGGTAGTAATGGACCTTATTGGTTTAGATGAAAAATTGTTGCATGAATCATCATTTTCGCTCTAGCATATGTGGTTTAATTTGTGCCATCGTTTAATGTTGTTTAATTTGTGGCATCGAGCATTAATCTAGTTGAGTATTTTGGATTTTTGCCGCTTTTTCACAGACCACTCTTACATGTTTTGTCATTTTATGTCTTTGTCGAGTGTCACACCCAGATATTTCACTATGCACTACTGTATTACCCACTCTAATGTTCACTTGATTAAACTTTCTTCTGCCTTCTAAAATTACCACTTCCGTCTTGGATTCTTCCAGTTTTAAGCCGATTTCTTCTAGGCATTTCGCTACTCTTAAGATGAAATATTCTGCCTTATCCACTATATCCTCTCTCGTCGCCCCCGAAACCAGAAGTGCCAAGTCATCTGCGTAACCTATCATTACCACACCTTCTTCCTGTTTTAATTCTAGAACTTTGTTATAAAACAAATTCCATAGTGTATCTCCCACAACTGAGCCTTGTGGTACTCCGCAGCTCATCTGCTTCGCTTGCCCATTTGGGAGGTATATATCTAATTCTATGTGAAAGGTAGGTGTACATTATACTCTTTATAGGTGTCCTTATTTTCGCACGATGTAAAGCCTTTTTTACTTATTTCCATGGCGCCGCACTGAAAGCGTTTTTGATATCCATTAACACCATTATACTAAAACCTCTATTTGTTAATGATATATTTCTCCGTTTCTTGACGATTTCGATTACTATCATTACAGCGTCCAGCGTGCTTCTTCCCTTCCTATGGGCAAATTGAAGATCGCTAATTCCTGCGCTATCCTCATGTTGGTCGATGAGTCTTTTATTATTAGCCTCTCTAATAATTTTCCTATGGCACTTGGCAGGCATAAGGGGCGATAAGCTTGGGATCCGTCTGGTTTTAATGGTTTTTCAATCAACAGAAGTTTTGTTCCTTTCCATATTTTCGGAAACTCTCCATTCCTCAAAATCTCATTAAAAACTCACAAGAAGGGACTTGGATCTTGGATCTGCTTCTATACATGCTTTCAACATTTCATTTGTAATGTTATCCATGCCTGGTGCTTTTCTTGGTTTTAACTTTTTCGCAGCTGTTATTATTTCCTCTTCAGTGAAAGGCTGATCATGTGTATTAATAGGCAATGGTGGTTCTACTCTATCAATTTCTTCTCGTACGGTGGGAAATAGTTTTTTATACTGCCTTTCCACAGTATCATCGTCCAATTCTCCTGCGATTCTGGCTCCCAGTCTCTTTGTCAGTACTTGGTAGGCTGTACCCCACACGTCCTCCTCCAACTCATTGCACAAGTCTTTCTATTTCAAGTTTTTGGACTAATTTATCAAATATGAGAGATTCTTTTTAGCTTTCTTATATTCTTCTTTCTCGTCATGATTGGTCTGTTGAGTTACTCGTTTATTTGCCCTTTGCATTATCCTTCTTTTTTTTACACAATCTTGGCTTCTATCTAATCTATTTATTCTTTCTATTTGAACTTCTACCCAACGTAAACAAATCCAATCCAACCCATAATATTCCTCATGTTGAATTAAGATGATATGAAGTTGGAGCTCAACCCAATCGCAATCAAATTCAACCCATCCCAATTCAATCCAATAAATCTTGTATGTTTTTTTTTTAACTTAAACTGACTGTTGAAACTTAACTATTTAGTTAGGTTGAGCTTTAACTTGATAATATTCCTTATATTGGTATTAAGTGGGAACTTAACCCAACTTTGTAATTCGTTTAATATTCCAAAAGAATTTCCCAAAATACTCATAAAAAAATTCATATGAACCGAAAAAGGCTGATTCGGGAATACTCCGAATCAAGGAGTATATCAGAATTGATTATTAATCAAGTGGTAAGAATCAACAAGCTTATATAAAACTAAAATGTAAAGCTTTTTATCTCAAATAGCATCAGTACGTAAAGGCATTTCAGTACATTTCTCGAAATGTGATTTTTTAAAAGTATGTGCATTACTCGCACAATTTTCCTATGATGATCTATTTTAGATAGATCATGATATGATGATTTTAGATTTTTTGCTTCGCCCGCAAGCGAACTCGACTGCGTGAGAATAAAATCGTCTTATAGGAGACTTTACATATTTACTAGGCTCTAGAAGGAACGATTTCAACTCAAATCGCCGAGGTCGCTTGCGGGCGAGGCGCTACATTCTTTTTAAAATGAACGATTTTATGTAAACCAGAGGTGGGGAACCTTTTTGTCATTAGAGGCCACACTAAAATTAGGTAACAATTAAGGAAGCCAGATGAGTTAATATACCTATAAAAGCGAATTTTGTGATAACATACGTTTCGTATAGTTTTATCAATTTATTATATTATATAGAAATAATATAAAAAAACATTAAAAGTTAGTGGGATATTTGCATTTGTTTCTTGCTTGAAAGTACTTGAATATTTGGATTAAGCTTCGTAACGCGCAGTCTTAATTGGTCCTCTAAATGAGTATTTGTAATTTGCGTTCTTAAATTTGATTTAATTTTTGTCATGATAGAAAATGTTGACTCACAGCAGTAAGTGCTGCCAAAACAGGAAAGTATACGGCGTGCATGCTCTCGTAGACATGGATATTCAACCGCATTTTTCCAGATTTCTAAGGGGTCCTTTTTAGCGTCAAAAAGAGATTTGAGAATATTATCTTCTGCCAATTCGAATAACTCCATTTGTAATTCGATAGGAGCATCGGATATATCTACGAAATGTCGTTCAAATACCAATTTAAAAGCGGGAGTGTGGTCATCAAAATCTGCAAATCTTTCAGTATATTCTTCTAATAAAGAATCCAAAACTTCTATATATTCATCAAATATTTTATTTTCACATTTCTGCTCATTGTAAATTTTTACTAGCTCCGGAAAGTGTTCTGCAGATATATCCGAATGAGCGAGCAATGTTTTAAAAAATATTGATTTTTTTCGAAACGTCTGGATCTTTTGCCACATTTCATATACATGCTTCGTTTTACCTTGTAGAGAAATATTTAAATTGTTTTGTTTTGTCATAATATCAGACAAAAATGCAATGTTTCTGCAAAATACTTCATCTGATAGATCACATAGTTTTCCTTTTTCTTGATAAAAATTTAAAATTTGTCGTCGTAAAATTAAAACCTTTGTCAAAACTTGTCCTGTTGATAGCCAGCGAAATTTGCAGTAGTACTTCAAATCAACACTCTACGTATCCTCGTCTATAGTTAACATCTGTCGAAATTCACGATGACGCATTGCTTTAACGCGAATATAGTTGACAATCCTAATAGCTCTATCCAGAGTGTCTTGCAAAACGCTGGATTTTGCGCACAAATTTTGCTGATGCAAAATACACTGAAACGATATTAATTTTTCCAAGTTTAAGTTCTCCTTTTTTAATAATGCAACAAATCCTTCTTTTTTACCTCTCATAGAAGGTGCGCCATCGGTGCAGACACTTACTAAGTTATTGATATTTAATTGTAAGCGATGACATATTTCTCTAAAGTTTTCGAAAATGTCAATTCCACGAGTTCTTCCAGTTAGTGTACCTAGCGCAAGAAGTTCTTCATAACACTGAAAATCTTTAGTTACAGCACGAATAAAATATAAAACTTGCGCCGAGTCAGTTCTATCAGTGCTTTCATCCAAAGCAATTGAAAAATAAACATCTTCATTTTGTATAATTATACGAAGTTGCTCTGTTACATTTTGAGCTAAATCGTGCTGCCGATTTGTTATAGTTCTTCTTGAAAGAGGCAATTGTTTATATTTAGCAACATTTTCTGGATTTAACGTACCTACTGCTTCAACAATACATTCTTTAATTATTTCTGCGTCGGCAAACGGTTTGCCCCTTTTTCCAAGTATAAGAGCAATTTTATAAGTAACATCAACTGCAGTGGTACTTTTCTTTAGAAAAGCACTAACTGACGCTTGTTGATGATGTTTTTCATTTTTTAATTTTTGAAGTTTAGCTCGTCGAGATTCACCTTCTAAGTTAAAATATTTATGCACTTTATGAATCAAATAGTGTTTATTTGCATTAGCTTTTTCCACATTAAACATTCTGTTTTCTCTATTTAATTTTCTTTTCTTACAACTTGCCATGATGTAGAAGAAAAACTGTTTGATGTCGAGTGTCGTGGATTTGAAGGACCACCGCGATAAAGGATGTACCTTGTTTCTTTCTTCGTCTTTATTAATTGCACTAAAAACTACTCAAGAATTAATTCAAAATAGTCAACGAACTTGTTATAATCGAAAAACGATGTAAACTTACTGACTTTATTATAATCAAAAAATGTAGATTAATTCAAGATGTAAACACAGAGAGTAAAATAAACAGTAAGTTTTAAGGTCGCCGTTCAATGGCCATTTTTATATGGACCCGTACAGGTCGATAGAGGTTACTTTCTAACACAATTATAACTCTATGTCATATTATTACAAAGAAGTAAATACATAGGATTGAAGTACACATATTGAAGTAGTGAATGACATAATTTATTTTGTGAAATAGTTGTTATATTAACAATAATAAATTACTAAACTTTGTCATAAAAAAGGCGTAATAAAAACTAATTTTTTGACAAATTATGCACTCAAATGAGGTGACAATGCTTCATTCACTAGATATGGAATATAAGAAGAGATGCCGGGACTGTGCAAGAACAATAGATATGTTGTTATCTCAGGATTGTGTTTTATGTAAAAATGTGCAATATTCACATAATTATTGAAATATGTAAAGGAATCTGCTGAAAAATTTAACTTTGGTATTTTGGCAATCGTCTTATAGATGGCAAATTTAGAGAATAAAATATTGCTTTATTATTTCAACAGTTTCATGATGAATATCCAATACATCCACTATTGTTCAAGTGGACACAAAAAATAGAATTCTTCGTCTTCTTAATTCATGTTCACCATTATTTATATTTTCTTTTATTAATATATTAGCTTTGTTCCACACACACGTCAATAATGCAGTTATATTTCATTAGATTTCATTACATTATTTGATAGGTGCGACTGTAACTGACGAGTTCCTACGCTTATTGGAACAAAGCTATTGCATGCTTAGGTAAGAAAAGAAAAAAAGTATAAATAAAACTGTTTTATCGGTTTCCATAAAATACATATTTTTCAGAAGCTTAATAATTATATATCTTATTTTATTAAACATATATTTCATTTAAAATTTTAAAAATATAATACTAACAAATTATTTTTGTACAATCGATACTTCGACAATTGAATTTTTGTATAACTGTTAAGCATTTTCAATTTTTTTTTTTGGAAAATTTGAGTTCTGATAGCCCTCCGAAGAGTTATTTCTTTTAAATTTTGAAAGTGGGGGGATAACTTCACAGACATAAATACTACAAACTCAATAGTAGACAAAAAATGTTCACCAATTGATATGGTTCGAGTATAAACCTTTGTAGGTTTTAAACAAACATAATCATTATCACTGAAATGGTAAAGAGCACAAACAATTTTTAAATACATTTACGTAGCCGAGTTTAGTTTTACCTGTCCACGTCCACATTGGTTACAGGTTGAATACTGAAAACTTTAATATTCTGTGTTATTAAATTTATAACTCATAACAAGGAAATACTTTTCCAATGATTCATCCGATTTACTTAGTTGTACGCTAAAAAAAAAAGTATTAAAGTCATAAAGTCTGCAATTCGAAATATATTACTCGTCATCACGTTCTTCTACTGTATTTGGCAAGTCTTTGAAGAAATATGTTTCTTCGCTAGTACTGAAACATTTGTGTTTATAATATTTTTATATATCATAACAGCTTTTGCATACTTTTGCAAACCGCATAAAAATCTCCACTTTTGTCCTTTTGAACGTCGATTTCTTTTTGGTGTGCGTACTGGACGCTTGTTACTGGGAGACATGGCAGCTTCAAAAATAATGAAAATCATAAAATTATGTATAAAAAAAATAGGTACCAGAAAAATACATGAAAAATCTCAAAAATTACGATATTTGTTTTATAACGTAAAATCTTGAGCTGATTTTGTCTTCAGTTCATCTCCATCACGTCCAGTTTTCGAGATATTCCCAAAAATGTGATAAAGTGAAAACAAAAATTGGAAAAAATGCCAAAAACAACAAAGAGTTCGATTTGTCTCAACGATATCTCAAAATATTCGTCTGCATCTCTACTTTCATGTCCATATAATTACAGAAGCACATTATGCAAAATTTTTGGGAATATCTCGAAACCTAGACGTGATGGAGAAAAACTGATGACATAATCAGCTCACGATTTTACGTTATAAAAAAATATCGCAGTTTTCCAGGAAAAAGTTGTTGAAAATTTCAAAACTAGTGTTTTTTATCGAAAATTAAGAACAGTTTCTTCCCATATGAACGATAGGCGACTTAGTTCGCAGTTTATTATAACCCTATATATAATTACTAACTATAATTACTAACTATTTCCACGAAAATAGAAGCATAGAATAATTACAGCCACTACAATTAGTAGTTAAGTATCTAATTACAGTAAAGATTCGCTAATCCGAATCAATGAAAATCAGTTGAATTTAAATGATGGAAGCATGCGGATTATAGAGTCAAATTGTCTTAGATAATAACATTATCTGCTGTTTATCTTGTAATACATGATACACTAAAACTTTTACTAACTTCCTCACTTTTAATTCGGTTATCCCAACATCTTTATGGAGAAATTGCCTTATTTGCTGCAGCATGATACATAAGTTATTGAATGAACACTGGAATGGCGCCATCAGGTTCTTCTTCCTCAGCTGATTTTTGAAATACACATCTTTACCATTTTGCTAATAAATTACAATGATTTGCAATCCTTAGAAAGTATGGACTCAGCATTTTTGATAGAAATGCTCTTCAGTGTTTTGGAATGAATCGTCTTTCTCTGCAGATAGAACGAATAGTCTTTTCCGATTAGCGAATATCTTACCAATTTGGATTACAAGGGACATAATGCAAATTTTACGTTTTTCAATTTTGTTCAGATTATCAGGGAATTCGGATTTGGGGTTGTACGAATTAGCAACGCTTTGCTGTACTTCTTTAATTGCATAATAAGATGCAGTGGTAATGCCTAAAAGGGATTGGCTTGCACTCTCCAAAAAAAGTCTGTTAAAACGAGCAAAGTTTTACAAACAGTATCTAGTCTTTAAGTGACAGTTTTTAATTTTTTTTCAATTTTTTGTCAGTTAAAACTTTTAGTAGATATGATGATGCTGTATTTTGCAACAGTATTTGATATTTTGGAAGGAAAATTAAATTTTATTAACAGTTCTTCGCTTTTTACCATAAAAATGTCTTCTGCCAGCAGTATTTAACCTTTAATTAATAGTTTATGGACTTCTTACGTAAAGATTGTGCATTTTGTTCAATAGTATTTAATATTTTCAAAGCATAGTCAATTGGTTTATCAACAGTATCCAGTTTTTACAAACAGTTTTACAAGTAGTATCAAGTCCTTTGGAAGCATTTTAAGTCTTCCAAGGGCAGTATCAAATTTTTCTGGAAGTAGTATTAAGCCTTCTAAAACCAATATCAAGACTTCCGGAAGTAGTATCAAGTTTTCTGAAAGCATTTCAAGTCTTTTGGAAGCAATATCAAGCCATCTAGAAGCAGTTCAAATCTTCTAGAAGCATTTTAAATCTTCGAGAAGCAATATCAAAACTTCTGGAAGTAGTATCAGGTTTTCTAGAAGCATTCTAAGTCATCTGGGAGCATTTCAAGTCTTTTGAAAGTAATAACTAGTCATCTAGTAGTTCAAATCTTCTGAAAGCAATATCAAGTTTTCTAGAAGCATTTCAAGTCCTATGAAAGCAGTATCAAGTTTCAGAGTTTACCAGATCTGCAAGCAAAGAGCATCCTGCTCTCCAATGCACGAGATGTCGCGACTTGTAATACGTAAAAATAGTGGTACCGTTTCGTACTAGGTGGCGTTCTAATACTTGAATTATACAATTGGCTATTATCACCAGTACTGAAATTTACCGTTCTTTATTTAATTCTTTATAGTATAACGACATATTAATTGATCCAAGAAATTTTATGGAGGCCGCACAAGATAGTTACGGAGGCCGCACGTTCCCCACCTCTGATGTAAACACTTCAAATCCAGCGTCTCGCCGACAAACGACCTCGGCAGAGTGCGAATAAAATCGTCTTATAGGAGACTTTATATATTTACTAGGATATACGAGGAACGATTTTACCTCAAATCGCAGAGATCGCTTGCGGGCAAGGCGCTGGATTTGAAATGTTAACACAAAATCGTTCATTTTGGAAGATTGTAGCGCCTCGTCCGCAAGCGACCTCGGCAGATTGTGAATAAAATCGTCTTATAGGAAACTTTATATATTTACTAGGATATACGAGGAACGGTTTTACCTCAAATCGCAGAGATCGCTTGCGGGCAAGGCGCTGGATTTGAAATGCTAACACAAAATCGTTCATTTTGGAAGATTGTAGCGCCTCGTCCGCAAGCGACCTCGGCGGAGTGAAAATGAAATCGTCTTTATGGGAGAGCATATGTTAACTAAGATACACAAGAAACGATTTTCCTTCAAATCGCCGAGCTCGCTTGCGGGCGAGGCTCTGGATTTGAAATGCTTATATAAAATCGTCCATTTTGGAAGATTGTAGCGCCTCGCCCGCAAGCGACCTCGGCGGAGTGTGAATAAAATCGTCTTATAGGAGACCTTATATGTTTACTTGGATATACAAGGAACGATTTCAACTTAAATCGCCGAGGTCGCTTGCGGGCGAGGCGCTGAATATGAAATGTTAACACAAAATCGTTCATTTTTAAAGATTGTAGCGCCTCGCCCGCATGCGACCTCGGCGGGGTGTGAATAAAATCGTCTTATAGGAAACTTTATATATTTACTAGGATATACGAGGAACGATTTTACCTCAATTCGCCGAGGTCGTTTGCGGGCCAGGCGCTGGATTTGAAGTATTAACGAAATCGTTCCTTTTGGAAGATTGTAGCGCCTCGCTCGCAAGCGACCTCGGCGGAGTGAGAATGAAATCGTCTTTATGGGAGAGCATATGTTAACTAAGATACACAATAAACGATTTCGCCTCAAATCGCCGATGTCGTTTGCGGGCGAGGCTCTGGATTTGAAATGTTTATATAAAATCGTCCATTTTGAAAAATTGTAGCGCCTCGGCCGCAAGCGACCTCGGCGGAGTGAGAATAAAATCGTCTTATAGGAGACCTTATATGTTTACTTGGATATACAAGGAACGATTTCAACTTAAATCGCCGAGGTCGCTTGCGGGCGAGGCGCTGAATATGAAATGTTAACACAAAATCGTTCATTTTTAAAGATTGTAGCGCCTCGCCCACATGCGACCTCGGCGGAGTGTGAATAAAATCGTCTTATAGGAAACTTTATATATTTACTAGGATATACGAGGAACGATTTTACCTCAATTCGCCGAGGTCGTTTGCGGGCCAGGCGCTGGATTTGAAGTATTAACGAAATCGTTCCTTTTGGAAAATTGTAGCGCCTCGCCCGCAAGCGACCTCGGCGGAGTGGTGAGAATGAAATCGTCTTTATGGGAGAGCATATGTTAACTAAGATACACAAGAAACGATTTCGCCTCAAATCGCCGATGTCGCTTGCGGGCGAGGCTCTGGATTTGAAATGTTTATATAAAATCGTCCATTTTGAAAAATTGTAGCACCTTGGCCGCAAGCGACCTCGGCTGAGTGAAAATAAAATCGTCTTATAGGAGACCTTATATGTTTACTAGGATATACAAGGAACGATTTCAACTTAAATCGCCGAGATCGCTTGCGGGCGAGGCGCTGAATATGAAATGTTAACACAAAATCGTTCATTTTTAAAGATTATAACGCCTCGTCCGCAGGCGACCTCGGCGGAGTGAGAGTAAAATCGTCTCGATTTCACCTCAAATTGCCGAAATCAATTAAATTGCAGCAAACCATCAGTAGATCAATATTGTTAACAATGAAGTTAGTTACAATGTTTATATCAAAACATTTTACTTATAACGTTCCGAATCTTATGCTTTACCAACGATGTAACATCACGATTTCATCTAATTTTCACCTCTTCGAATTTATCTCGATATTTATGCATATTAAAGTAAAAATATAAAAGAGCAATAAAATTTAAGAATTAAATTAGGAATAAGAATTAAATTAGTAACAACTATTTTACTAAAACATTTTAAATGCCGATATTTTTATTAAAACAATATTTAAATCTCATATAACTTTCTTTTTGTTACAAATACTCAATACAATTAAGCAACTTAATTTATTTTATTAATTTTGTAGTCTTAATCATCATCGGTACACTTTATTGGTCCACACCCTTCAAAGCACATCCCATCCTCTTCACAACTCGCTTCAGTGCATACAGTTTTACATGGATAGAAATCTTTATCTAATGAGCAAGAATTAGCTACAAAATAAAAAGATTAAAAAACAATATTGGCATATAATATAATTTCTTACGACAAATTGAATCGCTTCTCCAATTAACCACAACCCCCACATCGTTACATTCTTGGGCATAAGCCCCAATTGATTGGCAATAATAATCGCTTCTTTCCGATTCAGGTAAACTTAGTTGTGATTTAGCATCGATTATACACCTGTTAAAATAATCGCCAACCGGTTTTAAGAATCTACATTCTCTAAAAATGTTTGTGTAAAGGATGTTGCATTGATGCTCAGGGAACATTCCATTAATAGGCTAAAATTAACTCAATTAATTAAGATGTAAAAAAGTTTAAAAGAAACTCACCGTTAATTCTGTTGATTTACCGCAAGTTCTATCGTTCGTGTTGAAATCGACGAATTTAGATGTGTTTTCGATTTCGTTAACTTTTAAATCGTTACTTGGATCATTATCGTAATTCCCACACAACCCAAAATGTTCTTTTGATAACCACTCTTGAGAAAGGTGGATATGAACCCATCCGTCTCTATTCCAAACCACCCTAACGTCAAAATTAAGGATATCTACTATCACTGATTGTCCAAAATCGGTTATGTTTAACTGGGATAAGCTGCTTGAGAAGAAATCGTTTTGAGTGAGGAAAATGTTTTCAGTCTTCCCAGAATTCGATCTGAACAAAATTGATAAACGTTGAATGCAAGAACCAGATTTACATTTTCCTGAAATAACGGTAACTCTTATAACTCCGCTTTCTTCGAAACTATGCTCGAATATGGTGTATTCGCAAAACCCGGTGAAGGAGTAAATAGTTTCGTCGAAACTTCGAACATGAACGTTTCCCCAAACGCTACATTTTTCCCACCGATCCAATTGAGGGGAACATTCCCAAAGGCCAAAGACACAGACGCATCTTTCGTTTCGATCGCTGATGATTGCATCGTCTGGGTGGCTAACACCTTGATGAAGACAGGGGCAATTTTCGGGTTTCACGCATTTATTTAGTTCAGCGTCTAAGACGAATCCTTCCATGCATTCGCAACCAGGTTGGCAACCATCGAAGATTGGGCGCTCGTTTAAATGGTTATTCTAAAAACCGATTTGTATTACTAAGATAATTAAAAATTAAGTATTTACCAAACAATTTAATTCGTTAATTCTTTTGCATCCTGAATACACAAGAAAATCTTCGCGGTAACATTTATTTTCCAAGTCATCAATAGTTGGGTGTTCGATTAAGTCTTCTTTAGTAGCCGGGGTGATGGTCCATAAAGCATTTTCGCAAAAGCTAACAAAAAAAAATTATTTAAAAAAAATTGTTATTAAAAATAATAATCTTACTGTATATAATTATTATCATCATCGTTGGTTTCGATGAAAGTAAAATTAGCGGGATATCTAATATTATCCAAAACGCATGGGCACTCAGCTATTTCAATACATTGATCATTATTATCCAAAGTTTGTCCTGGTGGGCAATTACACCCATCGATGCATCGAGATGTGCAAGTTGGGTTAGCTGAAATATCATCGCAACTCCTCGTGCAAGAATTTCCGCAGATTTGGTACTTTTGCCCCGAAGGGCACTTAATTCCACATTCGGGAATTTCTTCGCGCCAATCAATTAAGATCCCTTTAGCTGCGCACATCTCACCTTGTTGGGCGTAAAAGTCGCAAAGACAATTTGAACTCTATAAAGCAATTTTTTTTGAAAAATTTATTAAGTGTATCGGGTGAGGCATTTAAATTGAGACGAAAAAATTATCTCCCGAAATCAACTTGTTGAATTGAATTTTGTAAGGTTGTAGCGCCTCACTCGCAAGTGACCTTGGCAGAGTGAGAATAAATCGTCTTATTGGAGACTTTATATATTTACTAAGATATATTCAAGGAACCATTTTACCTCAAATCGCCGAAGTCACTTGCGGCCAAGGCTGGATTTGAAATGTTTACGTGAAATAATCTACTTTGTAAGATTGGAGCGCCTCGCCTGCAAGCGACCTCCGAAAAGTGAGAATAGTATCGTCTCATAGGAGACATTATATATTTACTAAGATACATAAGGAACCATTTTGCCTCAAATCGCCGAGGTCGCTTGCGGGCGAGGCGTTGGATTTGAAATATTAACGAAGTCGTTCATTTTGGAAGATTGTAGCGCCTCGCCCGCAAGCGACCTCGGTGGAGTGTGAATAAAATCGTCTTATAGGAGACTTTATATATTTACTAGGATATACGAGGAACGATTTTACCTCAAATTGCAGAGATCGCTTGCGGGCGAGGCGCTGGATTTGAAATGTTAACACAAAATCGTTCATTTTGGAAGATTGTAGCGCCTTGCCCGCAAGCGACCTCGGCGGAGTGAGAATGAAATCGTCTTTATGGGAGAGCATATGTTAACTAAGATACACAAGAAACGATTTCGCCTCAAATCGCTGAGGTTGCTTGCGGGCGAGGCTCTGGATTTGAAATGTTTATATAAAATCGTCCATTTTAGAAGATTTTATATATTTACTTTATATATTTACTAGGATATACGAGGAACGATTTTACCTCAATTCGCCGAGATCGTTTGCGGGCGAGGCGCTGGATTTGAAATATTAAGGAAATAGTTCATTTTGGAAGATTGTAGCGCCTCGCCCGCAAGCGACCTCGGCGGAATGAGAATGAAATCGTCTTTATGGGAGAATATATATTAACTAAGATATACAGGAAACGATTTCCCCTCAATTCGCCGAGCTCGCTTGCGGGCGAGGCGCTAGATTTGAAATGTTAACACAAAATCGTTCATTTTGGAAGATTGTAGCGCCTCGCCCGCAAGCGACCTCAGCGGAGTGAGAATGAAATCATCTTTATGGGAGAGCATATGTTAACTAAGATACACAAGAAACGATTTCGCCTCAAATCGCTGAGGTTGCTTGCGAGCGAGGCTCTGGATTTGAAATATTTATATAAAATCGTCCATTTTGGAAGATTGTAGCGCCTCGCCCGCAAGCGACCTCGGCGGAATGAGAATGAAATCGTCTTTATGGGAGAATATATATTAACTAAGATATACAGGAAACGATTTCCCCTCAAATCGCCGAGCTCGCTTGCGGGCGAGGCGCTAGATTTGAAATGTTAACACAAAATCGTTCATTTTGGAAGATTGTAGCGCCTCGCCCGCAAGCGACCTCAGCGGAGTGAGAATGAAATCATCTTTATGGGAGAGCATATGTTAACTAAGATACACAAGAAACGATTTCGCCTCAAATCGCTGAGGTTGCTTGCGAGCGAGGCTCTGGATTTGAAATATTTATATAAAATCGTCCATTTTGGAAGATTGTAGCGCCTCGCCCGCAAGCGACCTCGGCGGAATGAGAATGAAATCGTCTTTATGGGAGAATATATATTAACTAAGATATACAGGAAACGATTTCCCCTCAAATCGCCGAGCTCGCTTGCGGGCGAGGCGCTAGATTTGAAATGTTAACACAAAATCGTTCATTTTGGAAGATTGTAGCGCCTCGCCCGCAAGCGACCTCAGCGGAGTGAGAATGAAATCATCTTTATGGGAGAGCATATGTTAACTAAGATACACAAGAAACGATTTCGCCTCAAATCGCTGAGGTTGCTTGCGAGCGAGGCTCTGGATTTGAAATATTTATATAAAATCGTCCATTTTGGAAGATTGTAGCGCCTCGCCCGCAAGCGACCTCGGCGGAATGAGAATGAAATCGTCTTTATGGGAGAATATATATTAACTAAGATATACAGGAAACGATTTCCCCTCAAATCGCCGAGCTCGCTTGCGGGCGAGGCGCTAGATTTGAAATGTTAACACAAAATCGTTCATTTTGGAAGATTGTAGCGCCTCGCCCGCAAGCGACCTCAGCGGAGTGAGAATGAAATCATCTTTATGGGAGAGCATATGTTAACTAAGATACACAAGAAACGATTTCGCCTCAAATCGCTGAGGTTGCTTGCGAGCGAGGCTCTGGATTTGAAATATTTATATAAAATCGTCCATTTTGGAAGATTGTAGCGCCTCGCCCGCAAGCGACCTCGGCGGAGTGAAAATGAAATCGTCTTAATGGCAGAGCACATGTTAACTAATACACAAAAAACGACTTCGCCACAAATCGCCGAGGTTGCTTGCGGGCGAGGACCTGGATTTGAAATGTTTATATAAAATCGTCCATTTTAGAAGATTGTAGCGCCTCGCCCGCAAGCGACCTCGGCGGAGTGTGACTAAAATCGTCTTATAGGAGACTTTATATATTTACTAGGATATACGAGGAACGATTTTACCTCAATTCGCCGAGGTCGTTTGCGGGCGAGGCGCTGGATTTGAAATATTAAGGAAATTGTTTATTTTGGAAGATTATAGCGCCTCGCCCGCAAGCGGCCTCGGCGGAATGGGAATGAAATCGTCTTTATGGGAGAATATATATTAACTAAGATATACAGGAAACGATTTCCCCTCAAATCGCCGAGGTCGCTTGCGGGCGAGGCGCTGGATTTGAAATATTAAGCAAATTGTTCATTTTGGAAGATTGTAGCGCCTCGCTCGCAAGCGACCTCGGCGGAGTGAGAATGAAATCGTCTTTATGGGAGAATATATATTAACTAAGACATACAGGAAACGATTTCCCCTCCAATCGCCGAGCTCGCTTGCGGGCGAGGCCCTAGATTTGAAATGTTAACACAAAATCGTTCATTTTGGAAGATTGTAGCGCCTCGCCCGCAAGCGACCTCGGCGGAGTGAGAATGAAATCGTCTTTATGGGAGAATATATATTAACTAAGATATACAAGAATCGATTTCGCCTCAAATCACCGAGTTCGCTTGCGGGCGAGGCGCTGGATTTGAAATATTAAGGAAATTGTTCATTGTGGAAGATTGTAGCGCCTCGCTCGCAAGTGACCTCGGCGGAGTAAGAATGAAATCGTCTTTATGGGAGAATATATATTAACTAAGACATACAGGAAACGATTTCCCCTCAAATCGCCGAGCTCGCTTGCGGGCGAGGCCCTAGATTTGAAATGTTAACACAAAATCGTTCATTTTGGAAGATTGAACGCCTCGCCCGCAAGCGACCTCGGCGGAGTGAGAATGAAATCGTCTTTATGGGAGAATATATATTAACTAAGATATACAAGAAACGATTTCGCCTCAAATCGCCGAGGTCGCTTGCGGGCGAGGCCCTGGATTTGAAATGTTTATATAAAATCGTCCATTTCGGAAAATTGTAGCACCTCGGCCTCGGCGGAGTGAAAATAAAATCGTTTCAATTTAATTGTCTCACCCATTACGTATACTATATATATTATTTTATATATTTACATCAACAAGGCACATACACCCATCGAAAACGCATTCTTCATAAGATGACTCAACATCGTCGGAACATCCTTTCAAGAACATTGATTTAGTTATAAAAAAATAATTAAAACGTAATTTCGTTTACCTTCAAATAAAGGACTCTTTAAAACGGCGCAATTTTTTTCTGCAAGTGGTTTCATGCCGGGATTAGCATCGCAAGGATGCGGGACGGGATCTGTATTAACATTCTCTGATCCGCAACTTCCCGGGACAACCCAAGAATGGCCGAATGTGTTTGGATCATTAACAATTGTCCCATTTGGTAGCATAAAATCATCCGATTGATCTTGGTTGTACGTTCCGAAGAGACCCTAATTTATTTTTTTAAAATAATAAATTAATTTTTTTTTATATTGAATAGTTACATAAATATGGCCCCTCATTGTTGTTGGGACACTAACGGTGACTCTATCACCGCCACTCCATGAAATACCAACATGATTTCTTAATGTCACTGTTAGATATTTAAAAAATAGATTAATAACGCAAATAAAAATAATTTTGCACCTTGTGTAAATTGACTGCTTGGTCTGGATATTTGTATTCCGGAAACTGTGTGTGGAACCCAACTGAGTTGTTCTTCGTTAACTCTGACGACGTGGCTTTGTTCCAATGAGATAATATCATGGTCTACCTCAATAATAACTCTAGCGCAATTTGATGGTGCAGTAGACTCAAAATCTTTCTGAAAATAAATAAATTGATTTTCAATTTATTATGAACATTTATTCAAAGACTTGTGCTAGAAACAAACTACTGGGCTATGACTGGATTGAAATGAGATTGAAAAGAGAAAATTAGGAAAATTGGAATGCTTGAAAGAAAACTTAGATACTAGAAAGAGATTAAGCAGAAGGAAAAGCGACTGATATCCTGGTAATGAAGAAACGAATTGTACATAGATTTGAAGTAATTAGGAAGAAGGACAGAGAGAGAAAAACAACAAGATTATGCACAATCAAGAAGTTTAGATTGATGATTTATGAGCGTAAAAGTTTTTTCAATGTCTATTGAACACGATAAGTTCACATAATCTATCTTTGGCAATGAAAGAAAAAAATTACTCAATTTTGAAAATTTCTTCGTAATGGCTCTTTTTGGAGCCAACACTGATTTCTGTTATACTTTTACTTCTAGAACAATTTAGCTGTACCTCTCTTAAGACGAAACCCAATCCAACCCAACCCAACCTAGCTTTAGAACTAACACTAGACTTAGAACTAGAAATATTAGGATTTAGCCGTCTAAAGAGACGTACGGCTAAATCCTAATGTTTCTAGTTCTAGGTCTAGTGTTAATACTGAAGCTAAGTTGTTGGTTTAGTATTGGTTATACTTTTAGTTCCAGAAGAATTTGCAATAATCAAGCACTGAATGGCAGCTAAAACTAGAACTAACACTAGACCTAGTACTAGAAAGTTTCGGTTTAGCCGTGCGTCTTCAGACGCACGGCTAAACCTGAATCTTTCTAGTACTAGGTCTAGTGTTAGTTCTAGTTTTAGTTTGATACAACAATTTAAGACTGAAAAGCAGCTAAAAATAAAGCCAACACGCTCGAGTTATAACTGGATCTCGAACGAAAAATATTTAGACTAAACCTCTCTTAAAACGGAACCCAATCCAACTTAACCCAACTTAGCTTCAAAACTAATTAATACGAAAGCTAAGTTATAGGTCTAGTATTAGTTATACTTTTAGATCCAGAAGAATTTACAACAATCAAGCACTGAATGGCAATTAAAACTAGAACTAACATATCATACTTACCACAAATGCATTCGATCTCCGTACAAAGTGATCACAAATAATATCAAATCCATTCCCTCTCACAACATAATAAGAACATTTTCCCATAAAATCGTACTTCCTTCCATCGAAAGTTGTGAAATGAGGATCTCCCCAACATCCTCCATCATCAGTACAAATTTTCTACAACAGATAATTCAAATTATCATCCAAAATTTAAAAAAAACATACTTCAGTGCATTGCCAACGTCCATTTTCACAAACACATGTGTTACATTCTTGAGGGGGCAAATCAGGCACAGACGACCCAGGTTTATACCAAACCCCATCGCGATAACATGGACAGTCTTCTGCATAAATACATTTTCCTTCGTGAAGTTTCATACCCGGAGGACAATAACAACCTTCCTCGCAATAATTCGGCGAGATATGTTGGGTTTTATCATCTCCGCAAGATATTTGCCCATCGTTTGGGGCGCAGGGATAAAAATTTTTATCCGTGTTTATGCAATCAATTGCTGAAGAAGAAAAATGAACTTAACATTTTGAAAGACGATTTAAAAAGTTATCTTACGGCATAAATCTTCATCTCTCCAATCCGTAGCAGCGTTTGTGTTAACATTGCAAGTTTTAACGAAAGCATCCAACATTTCGCACATACAATCCCTTAAATTGGGGTTTTTACATTCGCAATATAACGAGATGCAAATGTCTCGGAAAATAACGGAGTAATCCCAACATTGTGAGAATTGTTTTAACGCAAAGAGATCTGTGCAAAAGATTAAAGCTTCGGTTAAATCATCCTCACATTCGTTCTCGAAAGGTTCGGTTTTACAAAGATCTAAAGCAAATTAATTAATAATTATTTGATACAATTTTTGACAATTATTTTAACCTAAAGTCCAACTATTTGCGTAACAAATTTGGGAATCTGTTATGTTTCCATCGGCTGTTATCAGATCGTTATCATCGCAACCATCGTTATTTCCGCAAAAGCCGATCATGCTATGATCGAAATCTTCGTTATTTTGCACTATTTGAACCGTCTAAAAAGAAATTTATTATTATATTAATTAATAATTAATTATATTATTATTTACATCCCCATCGAATCTTATTCGCATCCCAACCTCGTCAAGTTCGATAACAACCATCCTCCCAGGTTTTGAAATTGTTAATCCATCAAAACGGTGTGGGATGTTGTATTCAACCCCATCCTTCGTAAAATGAATCCAACTTTGCAACACGGCTAACGTAAAAACATCCCCCGAATATTTAATTTGCAAAGACGTTGGATCTCGCAACAAGTTAATTTCTAATTTGGCCGATTCGATCGATACCAATTTGTATTCACACGTTGATTCGAAATTATAAACGTTTCCATCGAAAGTTTTTACGTGGATTTCCCCGAAAACGACACAATCCGAAATTTCCTTTATTTCAATTAATTTTAATTTATTAATAAATTAATTAAAAAAAATCTTACTTTTCGTTCGCATCCTTTATTTATTTTCGTAGATCCAACCACACAAAAATAAAATAGAATATATAAAAAAGTTTTATTCAACATTTTGATCGAAATAAAACGAAAATATTTGCGATCTCGTTTATATAGTGCAATTTCGATATTTACAGCGTAATTGTGCGTTAGTCGGGAAAATTATAAGATAAAAAGATCTTTAAGGTGTAATAAATATGAGGATTAATCGATGGATGTCTCACAGGAAATAAAATCTATCGAGGCTTATAAGTATTTGTTTTGGATTAAATAATGTTGGAATTCTAGAAAAAAATTTTAGTAATATTTTCTTTTATTCAAAAAAGAAATTATTGATCGCTGTTTTAAAATTAAACTAAAACACGATGAGTTTTAGTTATGTTAATAATATTTTTTGTATTGTAAATGATTATTTAAAAAAGGCGAATTCTTTGAAGTGTTTTATCGTTCAATAAGCTTATTTTAGTGATAATTTTTTATTATTCTATTTTTATTTTTAATGTCATTACCGTGAATGATCTTTCCAGAAAAATGTAATAACTGACTAATAAACTTGAAACGTTATAAACGACAAATTGAAATTGGAAAAATGATAACTCTTAAATTTGCATTCAAAAATGACAACCTATTATTCTCCTTTTTTAAACAATGAGCTCTCCTTCCGACATACACTTGCTAAAGAGTGCACAATGAAAGAGTTATATGTGTTAACTAATTTATAATGAAAATGAAATAAATCAACTTCTCACTCGCTTCTTTTATTTGCTCGGTACTAGTTTCGGCTTATAAAGCCATCATCAGCCGAATCTGTTATAAAAAGGATTATAAAAATTATTATTTTTAGACTCTGCAAACTTTTTTGCAGAGCCTCCCCTGATCATTGATGACGTAACTAAGGCGGCTACAATTAATGAAATTCTTACTGCTCCTAAATCGTGTTTCTTCTCTTTTACGCTTGTAACCGCGACCGAAGTGGGTGATGCTATGGCATATTCAAACTCCCCTTGCGTTGGTTCTGATGGTATCGGTCTCAACCTTCTTCTTCCTATACTGGATATAGTGCTTCCACCATTAACACATATCTTCAACTTTTCTTTTGAACGGTCTTTATTTCCCTCTGTCTGGAAAGTAGCTCATGTCGTCCCCATACCTAAATCCAAGTCCCCTTCATGTAACACTGATTTCCGTCCGATTTCAATTTTATCCGTACTATCAAAAGCTCTTGAACGTTTAGTTTATTTACAAGTCCAAGGATATCTCGAAAGGTTTAATTTACACAATGAGTTGCAATCGGGTTTTCGCAGTGGGCATAGTACGACTACTGCCCTCATTAAAGTTACTGATGATATTAGGTATGTCTGTGACAACAGATGTGTTACTGTGCTAGTTCTATTCGATTTCAGCAAGCTTTTGCTTTGTATTCTTAGCCCCTCCGTAAAAATGCGGCACGCGTTTCTTCAGTTAACATTTTTAGCGCTGAAGTGTTTGTGGATAGTTGGTCACACACAGTGGCTATAACTTTTAATCCAATATCGTCACATACCATTACAATTTTCTTAATATTGTTACGAATATCAATAGCCGACATGCCATGTTCACTAAAGTAACAGGCTAGTGGTTGTTTCCACTTACTGTTAATGCCTCTTACCATAAACACCATAGCATGGTCGGCAAATTGAGGATATCGTCCTTGTCCGCAATCAACAAAACCTTCGATAATATCGAGTTTTGAGTCGTAATCTAGATCACATTGCAACGACATTTCGTCAAAAAGGAGACAACAATACCGGTCTTGTGGCTTCATATTATTGATCTCTTCCCGTAGCGCTTCCATTAGTGATGAATTTATTCCAACACCAAGTGGAACTTGACTCAACAAAGTCATGAGCGTTCTCCTACTGGGAAGGGCAAATATTTTTCTCAGTAACCGATATGTTTTTAGACTGGTTTTGAAAATTGTCAAGGCCAATATTTTATTTTTTAATGTATACCGTCGTCCTTGAACCTTTTTTTGTTGTTGTTTTAATTGATTTTTGATGAAATCAAATTATTTTTCAAAACACCCTCAGCAATTTCAAATCTTTTTTCTTTTGTCAGTTTTGTGCTCATTAATTGTTGTTTGTATCTATTTGCAGTTCTTTTATACTTGACTGCCTGTTGATAAACTCTCCTGGTTTCGCTACTTAGATGAGATGTTCTTATATGTATAGGCTTCAAAACACAATCTAAATCGAAATAAGAAAAAAATCATTAGTTTTAAATTATTTTAATTTTATACTTGTCCAAGCAGTGTGGATTATTATGTTGTCATGTTGTATTTTCTTGCTGTTTATAATGTATGCATTGTATTGGAATCTAATTTAATGTTAATTGATTACCGCGTTTCCTTTTCCAACTTGCACTCTGAGAGGGTCCAGGTAAAATATTAGTTAAAATTGCATGGCTTATGTCGGGTGTTTGAATTTCAGGTACAATATTTTCGGGATCAAGCATATTTATTTTTTGATTATCTTGGGAAGATTCAGAAACTGCTTCAGAAAGAAATTCTTTAGGAACATCTTCTTGCTTCATTAGATTAAAATAATGATTGGTCTCATATTGAAACCCTTCCGGCCCAGAAATAGTTTCTGTTTCCAATTAAAACATAAGAACTCAATAGTTTAACATATTAATTACTAACATACTTACAATTCAAATGCATATTTGGTACAGCCCTGACTTTCAAATTTGATTTGTTCATGCATTCCATAAAATACAGATTATTGCTAAAATGCATGCTACAAACTCTCCTATTTGCTCTTACCTTTTGCACTGGCATTGACAAAAAATCTTTTCTTTGGACAGCATTAATCCATTGTTTGTATAACTGTAATAATAATATTAATATAACACAATTTCTCTTTTAAAATAAAATAATGTTTTAAATAAAGGTAACCAAATATACATACCTCTTCATCTTTTGGAAAAAGATGCATTTTAATGCCATTTTTTCCATAAGAAGGGCAATTTCTTACACAGCAGACATGCTCATTTAATGCATATTTAATGGTTTATAATCAAAAAAATGTACTAAAAAATTGATGAAAAATCTTAACTGAAATAGTGTAAAACTCACAATCACTCACAAACGGTTAAAATTACTGAAAATTCCTGCACTACTTGTGTCAACATTTCACCAAAAAATTCACAGAAAAACACATCGAAAAATCCAAAATAAAATCACCACTCGTTACGGTTATTATATCTTACTCTCTCTCTTGATAATAGATATAGCGCGGTCACTGTATTTAAAATAAATACAAACCAATTTGCACTTATTTAACATTTTTTTTTAATATGAACAATTTAACCTTTCGGTACACGCACTGGACTCTCACTCCGGGTTCTGCACCCTCTATTGTTTAACAGAAAAGGCAACATTTTTACCGACATAATTATGTCATTTTAGTGTCAAAAATTTCTTAGTGTACAACACAGTAAAATACGAATATGAATACGATAGCGAAGAAAAATACTCTTTGAAGGTGAAGACTGAAGTTTTTCAAAAAACTTTGCAGACGGTAAAATGTTTTTTTCCGTTCCCGTTAAATGGCTTCTTATCTGATTAGAAGAAACGAAGAAGATAATGAAAGCTGTAGAACATAAATGCCCCGAAAAATGTGCAGCGCATTCAACGCGGGCATTTATTTGCCTATCGGAAATTTTATCATAATAAAAAATTTTTTTAAATTATTGTCTTAAAAAGAATACAAATTAAAGTCTCCAGATTTATAAAGTACCGCGGCTTCCAGAAGACTGTTACTGCTTCTAGAGGATTTAAAATACTTCCAGACGACTTACAATGCTTTCAGATAACTTGATATAGCATCTAGAAAACTTAAAATGTTTCCAGAAGACTTGATGTTGTTACCTCTAGATGATTTGATACTGTTTTAAGAAAACTTTATATTGCTTTCAGAAGACTTGAATTTCTGGACTGATATTTCTAGAAGACTTAAAATGATGAATTTACAGATGTCTTACAATGCATCCAGACGACTTACAATGCTTACAGATGACTTACAACGCTTTTAGAAGCCTTGATATTGCATCTAGAGGACTTGAAGTGTGTCCAGACGACCTACAATGCTTCCAAAGTACTTTATGTCGCTGTTAGAAGACTGAAGATGCTTCCAGAAGACTTGATATTGTATCTAAGAAACTTGATATGGTTTCTAGAATACTTGGAATGTTTCCAGAAGACTGATACTGTTTCTAGAAGACTTAAAATATTTCCAGATGACTTACAATACTTCCAGACGACTTACAATGTTTCCAGAAGACCTTATACTTACTTTTAGAAGACTTGAAATACTTCAAAATTACTTGAAGTGCTTCCAAAAGACTGGATACTACTTCCAGAAGACTTGATACTGCTTCTAGATATTTTAAAATGCCTCCTAAAGCTTTGATACTGCCCCTATAAGACTTTATACTGCTTCTAGACGATTTCAAATGCTTTCAGAAGACTTGAGAAGTTTCCAAAAGACTTGATACTGCTTCTAGAAAATTTTAATAATTAAGAATCGATACTGCTTCTAGATATTTTAAAATGCTTCCAAAAGATTAGATATAGCCCCTGTAAGACTTTATACTGTTTCTGGAAGATTTGAAATGCTTTCAGAAGACTCGAAAAGATTCCAGAAGACTTGATACTGCTTCTAGATGTTTTAAAATACTTCCTAAAGGCTTGATACTGTCTCTGTAAGACTTTATACTGCTTCCAGAAGATTTCAAATGATTTCAGAAGACTTGAGAAGTTTCCAAAAGACTTGATACTGCTTCTAGAAGATTTTAATAATTAAGACATGATACTGCTTCTAGATATTTTAAAATGCTTCCAAAAGATTAGATATAGCCCCTGTAAAACTTTATACTGTTTCTGGAAGATTTGAAATGCTTTCAGAAGACTCGAGAAGATTCCAGAAGACTTGATACTACTTCTAGAAGATTTAAAATGGTTACAAAAGTCTCGATATTGGCTCAAGTAGGCTTAATATTGCTTCTAGAAGATCTAAATTGCTTCCAAAACATTTGGAATGCTAACAAAAGATTTGATATTGCTGTCAGAATACTTAACATTGCGTCTATAATTCTTGAAATGCTTCCAGAAAATTAATTTATTTGGTGCCAATCGTATTTTCATTGCAAATCTTTCTTAATGCTCCCAGACTTCTAAACGATAAATCTTCTTTCATGAAATCCCGGCATGAACCCGGAATATACTGGGACTGGACTGAAACTGAAATGTACAAGTATCTTAAAATTGAGATACCATTCCTAAGATGACTAATTGTTTAATTGTTAAGATTTCAAGGCATTAAAGATGGTATTTGCACCTCCTAGCGGTCATCTCAGAATCCTGAAAATAATTTTCTGTATTTTCTCTTAGCCACTTTAGTCATAAAGTTTTTTTTCCTGCAAGTCTGCTGTCAAATAATTTTCAGTATTTTCTCTTAGCCACGATTTTAAGATTAATAAAATCTTTTCCTGCAAGTTTAACTATCGACTTACAGAGTCTTTTAGCAATTTGCAACCGCTGGTTCAGCGGACCGCAACCATTCAAGTTAACATTTTTTTTTAATATATCCGTTCTTGTCTACGAAAGAAGGACTTACTTTCGAAAATAAGTTTTGGTGGAAACAGCTAATAAAGGTAAATAGGTCATTTCGTCAGTTTCTAGTTAGTTAATCCCTTTTTTCTGTATTTGCCGATGTTGAAGGACGTCAAAGTATTATTTCAGATCAGAATGTTGTCGTTGTTAATGGCGTTAGTTGCTAGTTTCAGATTTCTAAATATATAATACTGTAGAAGTGAGTTTGTAAATATAATTATATTGGACATTTTATTACTGATTGCGCAAGTGAGGAATAATCTTGGGATTAAATGAGAACACAAGCTGAGTAACTCATCTCCACAAAGCTCGAAATCAAGTAGAGGATTATCAAAATTTATGTGGAAATACAGATGGCTCAAACGGTTCGTCGTTTTAACTACACTGAGGTCACTCTGGAAGTGCTGCCAATGAAACGGCAGATGAGCTAGTGCTAAAGCGTTTTTAGGACCAGAGTCAGCAATTTGTGTAAGATTTACGATGCCCAAATAGAGGATTCGAAGAATTCTGCAGCTAACTGATTTATCTTTAGATCGTCAGTGGTAGTATGGGTGCTGGATAGTGAAAAAACTGAATTGGGAAAAGATTCAAACGACGAATGACTGTTCTCAAAACAAAAGTGACATGAAAAACGTCCATGTATCTGGCGCCTATGGTTAATTTGCAATAGAAATGCCTTATATCAACAGTGCTTACACCTTCACAAGCAATATTTGGTCTATAATTGAAATTTTTTGAACTTTTTAATGAACATTTTGTATCCTAGCAGTATTTGGTATTTTGGAAGCAAAATCAAATTGTATTAACAATTTCGTGCCTTTTGCAATAAAAATGTCTTCTTTAAGACTTTGCATTTACAAACATTTTTTTGCCAGTAGTTTTACAAACGATATCAAGTCTTTTGGAATCATTTAAAATCTTCTAGAAATAGTATCAAGTCTTTCAGCTGCAGTATAAAATCTTGTGGAAGCAGTTCAAGCCTTCTGAAAGCTATGTTAAGGCTTCTGGTAGCTTATCAAGTTTGTTTTAAGCAGTATCAGCCACCGAAGAAACGAAAGGTGAAGTTTAATATTGGTCTGGAATCGGGGGCGGAGCAAAACGTTTTTCTCACACATAAACTCCCTATTCGTACACCTGGTCACTGACATGCTGCCAAATCACCATTTTGGCTCGAATCGTTTGAATACATAGATATCATGAACCGCGGTACTTTAGTAATCTAGGGAATTTAATACAAATCTCTTACTTGGCAAAGAAACCCGGACTCTCAGTCCGGTGCGAGCACTCACGTCAAAAAAAAAATGCGCGTGTACTGGAGGGTTAAATCTTGTCGAGGTTGGCAGTAAAAAAATCAACGTCAAATATTATTTAAATTCCTTTTTTAAATTTTTTGGTACACCGATTAAAATGAAATTACATAGTGTTTTATACTCAAAATTATTCTTACCGACTATTTACAGGTTAATACGTCCTGTATGGCGCGATTGGATTATTGGTTGGTATTCGGGAGAAGAAATAAAACTTGAAGATGACAACATGTTCATGGATATGTCAACGCCGGAATTTAAACCGCCAGATTACAGAGCTAAGAAAAAGTATTCTAACGTTGAATTGTTAAACTCCCATAAAATAATTGCTTATGGGGCTCCGGTAAGATACCATTTAGAAGATTTATTACCATATTTAAAATTATTACCGGTAACAAGTTGCGCGCATCACATAGAAG
Organism: Onthophagus sagittarius; assembly: GCA_036711965.1. Taxonomy (NCBI): domain Eukaryota; kingdom Metazoa; phylum Arthropoda; class Insecta; order Coleoptera; family Scarabaeidae; genus Onthophagus; species Onthophagus sagittarius. The sequence goes on along the minus strand of JASERS010000010.1, from coordinate 18,982,795 downwards.
GTGAAGTCGATTTACTTCATTCAATTTACGAAGATATTCAAGAAGAGCCACTCGAGGTTTTTGTTTTTAGGAACGGTGTGGTCGTTTTTTGGAACGTCGATAACGAAGACATCGAGTACGTAATGGCTATATTATCGCAATTTCAAACTGTCGGGAGCAATATTAAAAACGATCTCATTTCCGATATCACGTACTATAAATCCTCTAAATCTGAGTAAGATTTTTTTAATATAAACACGAATTAGATAACTAATTAAATCGTTGTTAGACGTAGTTCGGTAGAGGCTAACGGAATATTTATCATTCCGCACAAAAATAACTTCTACGAAAAGTACGCCATTTCTTGCATGCTTGCAACATCACTTAGTTTGATGATATGGCACAAAATCGTGGAAAACAACCTGGACATAATTTTAGAAAGGGCTGGAAAAGATGTTAATATGGGGTATTATATATCAGCAACGGAGCGAGACATCGAGCAATTAGAAAGGAATTTATCGACCGTTATATACTTCATGGAAACTAACGAAAAAGTTTATCACCCTGCTGAAGAAAATGTGGGAAGAAACATAAACCGGTATCATAAAGATCTGTGCATAATGAGTAGTATACCGAGAAGAGTAAAAAATCTCGAAAAACTCGTGTATAATTATAAAGAAATTTGCGGATTAATCCAAGTATTTTACTCGTACAAATCGCATACGTATTTGTTGGTAATGTACTACATGATTACAATTTCTACATTACTCTTGAGCATATTGAAATATTTTAACAAAATCCAAGAAAATGAAGTGGCTACAAAATAAAGAAAAATAAATTAAATAAGATTTTTAGTTTATTTTTACGAAACAATAATTATATACTATAAATTAAAGCTAAATCTATAACAACTAAATATTTTTTGAATTGAAGGAATTTAAATTATTAAATTCCTGATAACTTGGAAATAAATTCACGCAAATTTGGTACGCTTGCATAAACCCCAGGATAAGAAGGACGTGCGCATCCATATCCCCAAGAAACGATCCCAATTAATTCTCCATCAACAACCAAAGGACCACCACTATCACCCTAATACAACAAATTTATATTTATAATCAAGTCAAAATTAATATAAAAAACTTACTTGACAAGCATCTTTTCCACCAACTTTCTCCCCAGCACACATCATCCTATCAGTAACCGATCTACCCCCATAAGCAGCACCACACTCTTCATTACTAACAACCGTAACTCGAACAGCTTGTAACTGGGACGAAGTACTTCCACCTTCCTTAAGAGTTCCCCACCCACTCACCACCGATAATTTCCCAACCGGAATCGGTTGATTAACCTTTGGAAGGCCCACGACGTTAACACCAGCTTCAAATTTAAGGTTAGAACTCAATTCTAACAAACTGATGTCGTAATCGATCGTTGACGAATCGTATTGGGGATTTTGATGGACTTTTTTAACCGAAATCACTTGACCGCCAGATCCACGAATTGAAGAACCAGCCCGAACGCTTAATAATGAAGCTGAAGATCCGTCGGTGCAATGAGCCGCGGTTACGGCCCATTTTGCGGAAATTATGGAAGCGCCACAAATGTGGCTTCCGAAATATTGGAGGGAAAGTTGGTAAGGGTAGTTTTTGATGTCTACTGATTCTCCACCGATTATTCTTCCGTCTAAAGAAGGTACTTTACGGGGGAAAGTATCTTTTTGGAAAGCTAAGAAATTATTAATTAATTAATCAATTATTATTTATTAAGGTAAATTTATTTAGATAATTACCAGATATGGAGAGAAGAAGGCAGGAGAACACCACGAGTTTAAACATTTTGTTTCGATTTAATTTGATTTGATTTTATTTCGAGTTGGGTTGGTTTTTATATGAGGAGTTAAGAGAGTGATTGGGTAATTTTATCACAATCTATTCTTTTATTATGATAGGACATTGTTGTAATTTAATGTGAAAATTTAGAAATTTTTATTTTTGCAATTTTGTTGGATTTATATCTAAATCTGCAATTTGTTTTGATTGCATTAACTTTCACAATAATTGATCTTAATTGATTAATCAGCGATTACTCATTAAGAGATAAGATATTGTAATTTTAAACAAAAAGATTTATTATTATCAGATTTCTTCTTTTAATGCCCGGTTTCTAGTACGTTATAGTATTAAGTAGATATCGGAGCGACAGTTATTGGATCGATATTTTTTATCGAGTCGATATCGCCTATTGGTGTTCTGGTAGAAACTGATCGACAGATATTGCACAAAATTTTTGAAAGTTTTGTCAAAAAATCGATTATTTGTTTATTCCCGTCGATAAGTGGCGGTAAAAATTTTGAATAACAATTCGTAAAATTACTTATTTATTATATTTGAGATGAAAACTGGAAAGAGCAGCGAAGCATCCAGTAATAAATCACAATAAATAACATAAACAAATAATTTCTTAACAAAAATAAAAAATTGCTGAACAAGAAATTAATAATAATGAAAATTAACAAAAGAAAATCAAATAATAACGAATATTATTAGTAAAAGAACATAATTAAAAAATAAGAAAACATTTTAAAGGCTCAATTACACAGAGAACAATTGTAGGTAAATTATATTTATTATCAATTTCAAAAAAACATAAAAAATTAGGTTAACATAAATAATCTTTATCTCAAAAACGATTAAAGATTTTCTAATTTGGTTCTCACCATAACAAAATAGACACATTCAAATCTTGAATGTATCATTAAAATATTTCAAGAATTCGATTTTTGGTGACTTTTAATTAACTTGAGATAGCCATAAATGTTCACGTTGAATTTAATTTATTTTTTTAACAAATCACGAAAATTCAAATTTTTAAGATATCTTAATGAATTATTCATGATTTATAGAAGAACGTGTCTATTTTCTCGTGATGAAAGCGGATCTTGAAAATATTTATTCGTTTTTGAGATATAAATCATTAAATTCAACGTGAACATTTACGGCTATCTCAAGTTAATTAAAAATCACCAAATATCGAATTCTTGAGATATTTTAATGATACATTCAAAATTTATAGAGACAAGTGTCTATTTTGTCATGCTGAGAATCAAATTAGAAAATCTTTATTCGTTAATGAGATACAGATTATTTAAATTAACAAAATTATTTATAATTTTTAGAAATTAATGATCTTGTTTTAAAAAATCACGAAAAATCAAATTTTTAAGATATCTTAATGAATTATTAATGATTTATAGAGGAACGTGTTTATTTTCTCGTGATGAAAGCGGATCTTGAAAATATTTATTCGTTTTTGAGATATAAATCATTAAATTCAACGTGAACATTTATGGCTATCTCAAGTTTATTAAAAATCACCAAATATCGAATTCTTGAGATATTTTAATGATACATTCAAAATTTATAGAGACAAATGTCTATTTTGTCATGCTGAGAACCAAATTTGAAAATCTTTATTCGTTCTTCAGATACAGATTATTTAAGTTAACCAAATTTTTTATGATTTTTTGAAATTAATGATCTTGTTTTAAAAAATCACGAAAAATCGAATTTTTAAGATATCTTAATGAATTATTCATGATTTATAGAGGAACGTGTTTATTTTCTCGTGATGAAAGCGGATCTTGAAAATATTTATTCGTTTTTGAGATATAAATAATTAAATTCAACGTGAACATATATTGCTATCTCAAGTTAATTAAAAATCACCAAACATCGAATTCTTGAGATATTTTAATGATACATTCAAAATTTATAGAGACAAGTGTCTATTTTGTCATGCTGACAACCAAATTTGAATATCTTTATTCGTTCTTGAGATACAGATTATTTAAGTTAACCAAATTTTTTATGATTTTTTGAAATTAATAATCTTGTTTTAAAAAATCACGAAAAATCGAATTTTTAAGTTATCTTAATGAATTATTCATGATTTATAGAAGAACGTGTCTATTTTCTCGTGATGAAAGCGGATCTTGAAAATATTTATTCGTTTTTGAGATATAAATCATTAAATTCAACGTGAACGTTTATGGCTATCTCAAGTTAATTAAAAATCACCAAATATCGAATTCTTCAGATATTTTAATGATACATTCAAAATTTATAGAGACAAATGTCTATTTTGTCATGCTGAGAACCAAATTAGAAAATCTTTATTTGTTTTTGAGATACAGATTATTTAAGTTAACCAAATTTTTTATGATTTTTTTGAAATTAATGATCTTGTTTTAAAAAATCACGAAAAATCGAATTTTTAAGATATCTTAATGAATTATTAATGATTTATAGAGGAACGTGTTTATTTTCTCGTGATGAAAGCGGATCTTGAAAATATTTATTCGTTTTTGAGATATAAATCATTAAATTCAACGTGAACATTTATGGCTATCTCAAGTTTATTAAAAATCACCAAATATCGAATTCTTGAGATATTTTAATGATACATTCAAAATTTATAGAGACAAATGTCTATTTTGTCATGCTGAGAACCAAATTTGAAAATCTTTATTCGTTCTTCAGATACAGATTATTTAAGTTAACCAAATTTTTTATGATTTTTTGAAATTAATGATCTTGTTTTAAAAAATCACGAAAAATCAAATTTTTAAGATATCTTAATGAATTATTCATGATTTATAGAGGAAAGTGTCTATTTTCTCGTGATGAAAGCGGGTCTTGAAAATATTTATTCGTTTTTGAGATATAAATCATTAAATTGAACGTGAACATTTATGGCTATCTCAAGTTGATTAAAATCACCAAAAATCGAATTCTTGAGATATTTTAATGATACATTCAAAATTTATAGAGACAAATCTCTATTTTGTCATGCTGAGAATCAAATTAGAAAATCTTTATTCGTTCTTGAGATACAGATTATTCAAGTTAACCAAATTTTTTATGATTTTTTTGAAATTAATGATCTTGTTTAAAAAATCACGAAAATTCGAGTTTTTAAGATATCTTAATGAATTATTCACGATTTATAGAGGAACGTGTCTATTTTCTCGTGATGAAAGCGGATCTTGAAAATATTTATTCGTTTTTGAGATATAAATCATTAAATTCAAAGTGAACATTTATGGCTATCTGAAGTTAATTAAAAATCACCAAATATCGAATTCTTGAGATATTTTAATGATACATTCAAAATTTATAGAGACAAGTGTCTATTTTGTCATGCTGAGAACCAAATTTGAAAATCCTTATTCGTTCTTCAGATACAGATTATTTAAGTTAACCAAATTTTTTATGATTTTTTGAAATTAATAATCTTGTTTTAAATAGACACGAAAAATCAAATTTTTAAGATATCTTAATAAATTATTCATGATTTATAAAGGAAAGTGTCTATTTTCTCGTGATGAGAGCGGATCTTGAAAATATTTATTCGTTTTTGAGATATAAATCATTAAATTCAACGTGAACATTTATGGCTATCTCAAGTTAATTAAAAATCACCAAATATCGAATTCTTGAGATATTTTAATGATACATTCAAAATTTATAGAGGCCAGTGTCTATTTTGTCATGCTGAGAACCAAATTTGAAAATCTTTATTTATATTAATTTAAAAAAAATCATAAAAAATTAGGTTAACTTAAATAATAAATTCTCAACATGATAAAATGTTATCATTATAATGAATCATCATAGGTGAGTTTGGTTAATGTTTAGAATTTTTATGATATGGGTATTCGGATGATCTTTAAATTAATAAAATCAATCTGAATTCTTTTGAGATACAATTCAGTGAGAAGATGTTCGAATTTTACCTAATACATGTAATTATATTTTTGCCAAATTTTATCTTCCTTCCAGGATTTTTTGTTTCTTCCCGTGTTAGAAAGCAATCAAAAAGCAGAAGTCGTAAAATACCGGTGAATTTATCAAGAAACATTTCCTCCCACAGATAGTTCTTGTTTTTGGGTAATACCCGGAAACGTCCAGCAATTAGTAAAGTCCCAAAAAATTCCTTCAATTTTAAAAGATTCAAATGCATTTAATAAGGGACTCCTTAATATTTTCCCCGATTTCTTTTTCAAATATGGCAACATTTTCAATATAGATACTGTATAAAACTACACATGCAGAAATTGATGTAAAAGTAAATCGTCTTACGTTTTTAATCGCATTCTTATATAGAGGCAAGGAAATCTCATTTTTAAAAATCATTTCGGTTTAGCCATACGTCTTAATCCGAATGATTCTAGTTTTAGATTTAGAATTAGATCTAATGATATAAAACTAAAAAAATTTTCCCGAACCTTTCCACATCTAGATCTAGTGTTAATTCTAGTTTTATATCATTAGATCTAACTCTAGATTTAGAGATAAAATTATTTGGGTTTAGCCGTACGTTTTTCAAGACGGCTAAATCCGAATGATTATAAATCTAGAATTAGATCTAATGATATAAAACTAGAACACTAGACCTAGAAGTGGAACGGGTTGGGTTGGTTTGGGTCTAAAAACGCATGGCTAAACCTAAATCTTTCCACTTCTAGGTCTAGTGTTAGTTCTAGTTTTATTTCAATTAAATATACAAATTACCAAATCAGTACATAATAAGAACACAATCAAATAAAATTATTTTTATTTCTAATTAACATAATTCCGAAATACAAATTATTGCTTAGAATATCCCGTAGGAGTCTTCCTATTCATAAATCTACAAATACCGTATCCTCTTATTCAACTCATTCCACTTCGTAGGTCTAGCCAAAGGATACTTAGTCTTAGTCAAAGCATATCTCTTCTTAATCGCAATTTGAAACTCATTCCCCGATACTTCCCTCAAGCACGATGGCACAGTATACATCCTTGTAATTCCTTGTACATCCTTGAAATTGCATCCTTGTAGGATGCAATTTCTCATTACCCAAGATATCTATGTAATCGTTTTGCCCAAATAGAGCCCTCTTTCATCTTGTGTGAATGGCCGAGCACAGATGGCATCAGGAACACACCTCTGAGCTGTATCCTAGCCTTCGGAAATTCCTTAGGCTAGTTTATGTAGCTGGAAGGAGTGTAGGAGGATGTGCAAGGGGCCCGTTGGGGCCTAGGTGCTGTATGTTTTAGCGTACCCTCCGCTTTCCTACATACATACATACAAGACGGCTAAACCCGAATGATTCTGGTTGTGGGTCAAATGTTAGTTCAAACTTTAGTTTATATACAGGGTGAGGTTGGGTTGGGTTTAGCCATGCATTTGAAGACATTTTTTTTAGTGAAGCCCTCTACAATGAACAGTTTCTGAAAGAGAGTGCTTTATAAACTGTTTTGGCAGCTCTGTATATTTGAATTGGAGTAAAACTAGAACTAACACTAAACCTAGAAGTGGAAAGATGCGGGTTTAGCCGTGCGTCTAGTGTAAGTTCTAATTTTATATCATTAGATCTAACTCTAGATATAGAACTAGAATCATTTCGGTTTAGCTGTACGTCTTTCAAGACGGCTAAATCCGAATGATTCTAGTTTTAGATCTAGAATTAGATCTAATGATATAAAACTAAAAAAATTTTCCCGAACCTTTCCACATCTAGATCTAGTGTTAGTTCTAGTTTTATATCATTAGATATAACTCTAGATTTAGAAATAGAATTATTTGGGTTTTTTTTAATAATAATAATAAATCATTTGTTGTTCATAACTTAATAGCAATAACTTCTATAACATTCTTTACATTTAAAAAAAAACTGAAGTATGAACATTCGAATGAAGTTCGAATGAAGTTCGACATTCCTTGTCGTTTTTCCACAAACACCAACAGCAACAAAAATATTAACAAAAGAAAAGAAATTATACAGAAAGAAGGTAACCTATTAATACAAAAAAATATGTATATAAAATTGCAAAACAGTAACCATAACAATAATTCCTGTAATAAGTACTAATGTCTGATATTCTGTAAAGCGCATTGAGCCTAGAACAAAACTGACCGGTATCGACGCATAAAAACCCCAACGGACGTGCACAGTCCCATAACCTTAAAGATTTCATTCATTAATTGAGTAATTTTGTAAGAATAACATTTTTTGAAAAACTGCCGCTTATGTATAGGCATAAGTGTAAGTGTTCCTTTATATCTTATATTAAGGGTGTGCACGTCCGTTCTGAAGTGTATCTTTTGTTAAAGGTAGGGAGGCCGCGCTGACACTATAATGTTGAAGTAAGTTGTCGCACAATGCAATTTTCTACGATTTACCATGTTCAACCAATTTACTTGAAAAAATTTGTGACTGATGTGTTCTCGCCGTCTTATCCCGAAAATAAGTCGAAGGCATGTATTTTGAATTTTTTGTATTTTGTTTGCTATTCGCTTTGAAAGAAAAGGGGAATACAAGGCATCTCCATAATTGAAAACTGACAGCACCAAGCTTTCACACAGCAAACATTTATTGCTGCCAGACAGAAAATGACGAGCATTATAAATAATTTTCAATTGACTGTAAGCAGAACGGATCTTTTTATTGATGTATTCATTGAAAGTTAGGTTTTCATCAATGATCACACCAAGACTCTTCACTGAGTTTTTGCACGTCAATTGTTTGTCCCCCATTCTTATGTCGATTCTATCTTTAATCCTCTCTCTAGTTTCTTTGGACCAAAAACAATAACGTCTGTTTTTGATTGGTTAAGTAACAGATTATGACGACGAGACACCTCCATAAGAGTGTCCAGATCGGCACTGACACGCGCACAGGCCTCCGCCACCTCGTTCTCCCCAAAAGATCCATATAACTGTGTGTCATCTGCATATTGGTGTGCTTTACAGAAAGAAACAGATTTATAGAAATCGCATGTATAGATTGAAAATAAAAGTGGGGAAAGTACCGACCCCTGTGGTACACCAACCCCTACAGGTAACTTCTCAGACTCCCGGTCGTCCAAGCCAACGCACTGCATCCTACCGCCCAGGAAGCTGTTTAGCATGTTAATCGCCTTATCCTTCAAACCAATATAGTGCAACTTTGCCAATAAAATTTTGTGACTTAAGGTATCGAAGGCCTTGGAGTAGTCAAGAAGGCAGAGGATAGTGGCTTTACCATCATCCATCGCTCTCACTACATCGTCCACGATATCTAGCAAAGCAATAATGCAGCTGAAACCCTGACGAAAGCCAGATTGCCGATCGGGTAGAATGTTATTATTCATAATATAATCGATTAGTTGTTCAAACAAAACCCTCTCCATCACCTTGGACAGAACCGGAAGAATACTAATCGGTCTTAGATCCGTCATCTTCTGTGGCTTATTAATCTTGGGAAGGGGATTTATTAAAGATATTTTTTTTAAATGTTTAGCCGTACGTTTTTGAAGACGGCTAAATCCGAATGATTATAGATCTAGAATTAGATCTAATGATATAAAACTAGAACTAACACTAGACCTAGAAGTGGAACGGCTTGAGTTGGTTTGGGTCTAAAAACGTATGGCTAAACCTAAATTTTTCCACTTCTAGGTTTAGTGTTAGTCCTAGTTTTATTTCAATTAAATATACAAATTGCCAAATCAGTACATAATAAGAACACAATCAAATAAAATTATTTTTATTTCTAATTAACATAATTCCGAAATACAAATTATTGCTTAGAATATCCCGTAGGAGTCTTCCTATTCATAAATCTATACAAATACCGTATCCTCTTATTCAGCTCATTCCACTTCGTAGGTCTAGCCAAGGGATACTTAGTCTTAGTCAAAGCATATCTCTTCTTAATCGCAATTTGAAACTCATTCCCCGATACTCCCCTCAACCACGATGGCACAGTATACAAAATCCTTGTGGGATGCAATTTCTCATTACCCAAGATATCTATGTAATCGTTTTGCCCAAATAGAGCCCTCTTTTCACTCCAAGCATCTTTCGGCCTATACGTAGGCATTGGCAACTTTTTGGCCCCTTTAACTCTCGGCAATAAACCGGATTGTTGGATATAATCGTCGTAACCATATCGGCGAATTAAAGGCCCTTTTGCTATCTTATCGGCGTGGTATCGATATCGAACCAACAATTTTTGTGGGGTGAAATTTTTGGTTTGTTTTAAACAGTTCAATGTTGTTGTTAACCACGACATTTTTGTAGGTTAGAAAACTTAACCTAAAATTATTTGATTGGTGATGATGTAATTTTGATTTAAATTTAAATAAATTAAAATTAATTGAAGGAGAAATCGTAAATAATTGTTTATTTAATAAATATTTAAAATAAATGTTTATTAAAATGAATTATAAAGGAGTTGATAAAGTAGATTTCTTGATTTGGTTAATTCAAATTTATTTGCAACTTTACTTTGTTTTATTAATTTTGGTTATTTAGTTTTATTTAGACAAAATTAATAATTAATTAATTACTATTTTGTAATTAATTAGAATTTATTTCGTTTTATTTAATAATAATTTTTTCGATTATTATAAGTGGGTAAGTTAGAGTGCTTTATTGGCCGGTAACGTCAATAATCTTTTACAAAAAAAATTAACAAAAACAGTCATTATTTAAGAATAATACTAATACTAAATTAATCTGTGTTACAAATCATCTTATTCCTTTTAACCAGTGATTAGAAAACATGTTGTATTTAGAAGATTACCTCGAAAGTGAGTAAACACGTTTTTCATAACCTCAAAAAACAAACGTCAAACTAGAACAACAACAATTTCAGTGATCGAGCACCTTCCCCAGGAGCTGCGGGACCGTTTCACGGAAATGCGAGAGCTAGACTTATCAGTACAAAGTAAGATGCAAATTAATCTTTTCAAAATCACCTAAAAGTTATTTTTTTTAGATAACCTAGACGACTTAGAAAAGCGGGTTAAGATCTTATTCGCCGATTGTAAGCGTTACCCCAACGATTTATCGCCGTCGGTTGAAGGGGAATTTCAAAATATCCGCAATGAGTATTACAAGACGTTGGATGAAGCCGACGAGAAGGTCCATTTGGCCAATCAAATGTACGATTTGGTCGATAAGTATTTAAGGAGACTTGACACGGAGTTGCACAAGTTTAAATGCGAATTAGAAGCTGATAATAAAGGTATTACCGAGTTATTAGAGAAAAGATCTTTGGAGTTGGATAGCCCTATGACTCCGAGTGTTGTCTCGTCACACCAACAAAAAGAAAATCGATGTGAAAGGTATTTATTTAATTTTTTATTTATTGATTAAAATTGTTATTTTGCTGCAAATTTTGTTGATTAAAAAAATTAATTTAAAAAAAGGAAATTAACGTGATAAAAAAAAATCCTCTTTTTTTAAATTAATTTATTAAATTTTATTTATTAATCAATTAAATTTATAGCCGATATAGTCGACCACGCAATGAGAAGCGCCGCGATAGTAACCCAACAAATTTAAACACTTACGTTGAGAAACGAGCCACACAACAACCCCCAGCTTTAATCGAACACCGTCACACGAATACGGTTCAAAATTCCCAACCGATCAATTATAATTTGGGGCACATTGGAGCAGGTCCCGCAATAGCGGCCGCTGCATCCCAAGCGATCGCCGCGACGCAACAAATGCAACAAGGGCGAAGAACAGCCTCGTTAAAAGCTTCTTACGAAGCAATAAACACCGGGGTTCACGTCACCGAATTCGGAGGAATCGGGCGCGAATTAGCCGGGGCGGCTCAAACCGCGATTCAAGCGATTCAACAAGACCACCACAACAACAAGAAAAAGCAAAAGAAATGGTCGAATACGAACGGGGGGTCATCCTCAAGTTCGGTGAATGTAAATTCGTCGTCTTCTTCGTCGTCGAGTGTCCAAGCGATTTTAAGTAGTGTCGTAACTCCGACTCCGGAATCGCCGGCTGTTGAGACGGTCACTCAAAGCCAGGAAGTAACCGATGCGGAGTGGAGTTATGACCCTAACGAACCTAGGTATTGTCTTTGTAATCAAGTTTCTTATGGTGATATGGTTGCGTGTGATAACGAGGATTGTCCGTCGGAGTGGTTCCATTATCCATGCGTGGGGATTACAGCCCCGCCAAAAGGGAAATGGTATTGTCCGCAATGTACTGCTTCTATGAGAAGACGTGGGGGGAGAAAAAATTAGATTGTTTGAAAAGAAAGGATTGTGGATTATGGAGTTAGATTTTTTTGTGTTTAGGTGTATTGTGTAGGTCGTAAAATGTATAAAATACTCATTAATTAATAAAGTTAATGAATGTGTGTTACACAAAAAAAATTAGACCTTATCATGCAAATTCCGCTCTGTTTTCTTTTCTAGGTTACTTCATACAAATTTATTTATTTTCTGTAATTGGTTCATCATCGCTTTGTATGTAGAGATAAAATTCATCAAGTTCACTTTTTTAGTTAAGATTATCAGACGAAATTTGTTGCAACATATTTCTGATTTCAGTAACCTTTCTATTATCATTTGAATCATCTTCAGTATGTATCAGTAGATTTGTTCTTCCAAGAATGTGAGATTGAACCAAAAGATTTTTCGATTATAATCTGATCCATTAGTTGAAGTGACAATTAGGCATCAAAAACTTGGTTATGATTTTATTACCATCATTGCTTCTTAATTGTGTCTCTAGGATTCGATTCATAAAAAGGAAGGTGCTGTTTTCCATTAAAATTGTTGTGTTTTCTAAAAATGTTCTTACTTGTATGACGAATAGTGCAAAATATCCTTTCTTGATAATAAATTCAAGAAAAGTTCCTAAATTCTTCTAGTTCCAGAAGAATTTACAACAATCAAGCCCTGAATGGCAATTAAAACTAGAACTAACACTAGACCTAGTACTAGAAAGTTTTGGTTTAGCCGTGCGTCTAAAAGACTAGGTCTAGTGTTAGTTCTAGTTTTACTTTAATACAAGTATGCAACAACTTAAGACTGAAAAGCAGCTAAAAATAAAGCCAACACTAACGCTCGAGTTATAACTGGAGCTAGAATGAAAAATACTTAGATTAAACCTCTCTTAAGGCGGAACCCAATCCAACTTAACCTAACCTAGCTTCAAAACTAATTAATACTAAAGCTAAGTTATAGGTCTAGTATTAGTTATACTTTTAGTTCCAGAAGAACTTACAACAATCAAGCACTGAATGGCAATTAAAACTAGAACTAATATATCATACTTACCACAAATGCATTCAATCTCCGTACAAAGTGATCACAAATAATATCAAATCCATTCTCTCTCACAACATAATAAGAACATTTTCCCATAAAATCGTACTTCCTTCCATCGAAAGTTGTGAAATGGGGATCTCCCCAACATCCTCCATCATCAGTACACATTTTTTAAGCCCAAAATAAAGTAGAGAATTAAAAAATTATTTGAATCGACTCCAAACTCGACGCATTTATCTCAAATCATTTTTAAATCGTCAATTTTTAATCAAAAAAGCAATTGAATTTTTAATTTGATATTTGACGCATTTTAACGCAACTTTTTTGGTTTCTAACCGAATCGGGTTGAGTTTGGTATCAAATTAAACGATTTTTAACGATCCTTTTAATCAAAATATCCTCATAAATCAATTTTGATTTAAAAACGTAATCAAAAAAAATTTAAAATTAAGTTTTTATGCTCGAAATGAAGTAGGAAATCAAAAAATTATTTGATTCGACTCCAAACTCGACGCATTTAACTCAAATCGTTTTTAAATCTTCAATTTTTAATTTGACGTTTGACGCATTTTAACCCAATTTTTATGGTTTTTAACCGAATTGGGTTGAGTTTGGTATCAAATTAAACGATTTTTAACGATCTTTTTAATCAAAATATCCTCATCAATCAATTTTGATTCAAAAACGTAATCAAAAAAAAATTAAAAATTAATTTTTTAAGCTCAAAATGAAGTGGGGATTCAAAAAATTATTTGAATCGACTCCAAACTCGACGCATTTATCTCAAATCGTTTTTAAATCTTCAATTTTTAATCAAAAAAACAATTGAATTTTTAATTTGACGTTTGACGCATTTTAACCCAACTTTTATGGTTTTTAACCGAATCAGGTCGAGTTTGGTATCAAATTAAACGATTTTTAACGATCTTTTTGATCAAAATATGCTCATTAATCAATTTTGATTCAAAAACGTAATCAAAAAAAATTAAAAATTAATTTTTTTTAGCTCAAAATGAAGTGAGGATTCAAAAAATTATTTGAATCGACTCCAAACTCGACGCATTTATCTCAAATCGCTTTTAAATCTTCAATTTTTAATCAAAAAAACAATTGAATTTTTAATTTGACGTTTGACGCATTTTAACCCAATTTTTATGGTTTTTAACCGAATCGGGTCGAGTTTGGTATCAAATTAAACGATTTTTAACGATCCTTTTAATCAAAATATTCTCATAAATCAATTTTGATTTAAAAACGTAATCAAAGAAAATTAAAAATTAATTTTTTTTAGCTCAAAATGAAGTGAGGATTCAAAAAATTATTTGAATCGACTCCAAACTCGACGCATTTATCTCAAATCGCTTTTAAATCTTCAATTTTTAATCAAAAAAACAATTGAATTTTTAATTTGACGTTTGACGCATTTTAACCCAACTTTTTTGGTTTTTAACCGAATCGGGTCGAGTTTGGTATCAAATTAAACGATTTTTAACGATCTTTTTAATCAAAATATCCTCATAAATCAATTTTGATTCAAAAACGTAATCATAAAAAATTAAAAATTAATTTTTTTTAGCTCAAAATGAAGTGGGGATTCAAAAAATTATTTGAATCGACTCCAAACTCGACGCATTTATCTCAAATCGTTTTTAAATCTTCAATTTTTAATCAAAAAAACAATTGAATTTTTAATTTGACGTTTGACGCATTTTAACCCAACTTTTATGGTTTTTAACCGAATCAGGTCGAGTTTGGTATCAAATTAAACGATTTTTAACGATCTTTTTGATCAAAATATGCTCATTAATCAATTTTGATTCAAAAACGTAATCAAAAAAAATTAAAAATTAATTTTTTTTAGCTCAAAATGAAGTGAGGATTCAAAAAATTATTTGAATCGACTCCAAACTCGACGCATTTATCTCAAATCGCTTTTAAATCTTCAATTTTTAATCAAAAAAACAATTGAATTTTTAATTTGACGTTTGACGCATTTTAACCCAATTTTTATGGTTTTTAACCGAATCGGGTCGAGTTTGGTATCAAATTAAACGATTTTTAACGATCCTTTTAATCAAAATATTCTCATAAATCAATTTTGATTTAAAAACGTAATCAAAGAAAATTAAAAATTAATTTTTTTTAGCTCAAAATGAAGTGAGGATTCAAAAAATTATTTGAATCGACTCCAAACTCGACGCATTTATCTCAAATCGCTTTTAAATCTTCAATTTTTAATCAAAAAAACAATTGAATTTTTAATTTGACGTTTGACGCATTTTAACGCAACTTTTTTGGTTTCTAACCGAATCGGGTTGAGTTTGGTATCAAATTAAACGATTTTTAAGGATCTTTTTAATCAAAATATCCTCATAAATAAATTTTGCTTCAAAATCGTAATCAAAAAAAAAATTAAAATTAATTTTTTTAAGCCCAAAATGAAGTGAGGAATAAAAAAATTATTTGATTCGACTCCAAACTCGCCGCATTTATCTCAAATCGCTTTTAAATCTTCAATTTTTAATCAAAAACACAATTGAATTTTTAATTTGACGTTTGACACATTTTAACCCAACTTTTATGGTTTTTAACCGCATCGGGTCGAGTTTGGTATCAAATTAAACGATTTTTAACGATATTTTTAATCAAAATATCCTCATAAATCAATTTTGATTCAAAAACGTAATCCAAAAAAAATTAAAAATTAATTTTTTTAAGCTCAAAATGAAGTGGGGATTCAAAAAATTATTTGAATCGACTCCAAACTCGACGCATTTATCTCAAATCGCTTTTAAATCTTCAATTTTTAATCAAAAAAACAATTGAATTTTTAATTTGACGTTTGACGCATTTTAACCCAATTTTTTTGGTTTTTAACCGAATCGGGTCGAGTTTGGTATCAAATTAAACGATTTTTAACGATCCTTTTAATCAAAATATCATAAACAATTCTCTAGCGGACACAATCTTTCTGAAAGAGTTCAAGCTAACGAAGATAACACCTACATACAAAAAGGTGATAAGGGCATATACAACAATCATACACCAATATCTATTTTGCCAACCTTATCAAAACTACAATTGTCAATAAAAAACAGTAGTCTATCAAACTATAACAAACTGCCTACAATCTGTCAATATGTAACCAAAAACATGGTTACCAAAGATAATAATCTACGTTTCAGCGACTTAATCATACATAGGCGCCGATTTTTGAAAATACATATGGGTGTTAGGTGATGAAAAAGTGGATTCCAAAAAAAAGGTTCTAACCTTAGACCCAAGCACAATGAACAGTACATTGATACTTCATCCTCAAACAATAACTAGTTGGATTTGGTTTGCTTAGTTGGGTTAAGATGGATCAACCCAAACCAACTAGTTAACAATGTACCAACAATATTTTATGCTAACTAGCTAGTTGTGATTACATCTTCTATATTATTAACAATTTTAAGGAAAAAATAGTTCGGTCGACTTCGAAAACGTCAGCCGCCTCAAATAAATTGAACAATACTTTGATACTTCTTCCTTAAACAATAAGTAATCTTGACTGACTAGTTGGGTTGGATTGAGTGAACCGGGTTAACATTGATCGTTCAACCCAACACAAGCCCTTTTTTGCACTTAGGAGGAGAAATCATCATTTACCTCTAAAAAACTCCCCCTTTATCTTTGTCTATTGGATATTGGCAGTCCGGACTAGCTTACGCATTACAGCAGATTGCCTTGTCGATTTTATTGTTGTTATTTGCTTCTATTTATTTAACTTCTTCCACCTTTTACTATTCGTTAGATTCTTGTTGCCACTTTGCACAGAACCCATCAAATCTTCTTCCTCTATCCTCATTATTCCTTCCTCTGGATGAGTTATAACAAATCATGAAACGTTTCGTCAATTTTTTAACTGTTATTAATTATCTGTATACCTGGACAAAGGGAGGGGTAAAAACACTTCCCCTTCCTTGTCTTGTTATACAGAGTTTCTTCCTCGAATATATATCATCCTGGTAATTCTCCTGTTTTTGATGGTTTCCACACGCGGGCGAATTTATAAAAACACAACACAAAAGCGACCTATTATTTTTTCAATAATATATGTCCCTCTATCATACCTGGATCGGGGGAGGCAAAACTACCTCACTCGCTCCTCTTCTGAATTCTTTTTCTTTTCCTCTCTCCTTTTCTCTTCTATCTCCTTAATCTTCATCACCTCTCTTAGCTATCTGATTATGCTGTAACGCTTCTCTTCGTTGGTCACAAGAAGGTCGGCTACATTTTCTTCTATAACAGATTGTCCCACTTCCGTGTTCATTTTCATCGTCTTTTTTTCGAAGCAACAAAATTCAAAAATTGTGCTTCGAGCATCCAAATCAACAGCTGTCCGGTCCATTCTTCTTTATCTTCGCGAAGTGTGCTGCGTACTCACCATATGCTGTAATTGCCTAGGTTGTATAAAGGTCTACGAGAGACCCTATGCTATTCTCTTACATCTTTTATATACGTTTTTGCCCATCCCTCATAATGGTTCCACCTCTCTTGCCACTTCGTATACATGTCTTCTCTGTCCTGTTCTGTTTTCTCTCCCTTTGTCTTAAATTGTCTACTTCTTTCTCATGCGATCAAATCTATAGATGCCTGCCCAGCCAGTGTACCTACAGCTTTCATCGCTACCATTCGATATACATTTTAGAATATTTCTTATACTCAAGTGAAATTATTACTGTCGCCAATAGACCTCTCTTTCCTCCTTTTCTAGGCATCAACCACGTATTATACATTTCTTCGACTTTCTAATAAGACTTTTTTAATAAGCGCCGTCATACGTAGATCGTTGTCCAAATGGATTCCTAAGTGCTTTATCGATTCTGACCTTTTAATGATCTATTGGCCTACTCTAAGCTCTATTTTCTGTAGCTTTCTTCTTCTTTCTAAAATCACTATCTCAGTTTTCTCTTCCGCTAGTGGTATGCTTAGCTCTCTCATTCTCTGCCACTTAACCTATATAATATTTAACTCTATCTCTCATCGTCTCTTCAGTCTCTGCTCTCACCACCACCGCCAAATGATCCGCGTAGGCCATCATCGAGACTCCTTCTTCCATCTTCTCTTCATTAATTATGCCATCCTCTCCTGCTGCTTTTTTTCTCTTAAGCTGATTCAAACTGTTATTAAGTTCTTTTATGGTAATCATTTTTGGTTGTTGATCTCCACTTTGATAGTTATCTTTCTTCTTGTAATTCCCTTGCAATACTGGACATAACTTTTTGAATTGGTTTACCACTGTTTCCTCATCTAACATCTCTCTCGCTCTCATACGCCGTTCTCCATATGTTGTTTTCTAATTAATCACACAAACTTTTCCACTTGCTCTCCTTATTATTCTTTATTACTCTTGTCGATTCTTTTCTTGCGAGTCTATATTCCTCCCTTATTTTCACTTCCTCCTACACACTGATATGATTTCATCTGATTCTCTGCATCTTTCTTCTTTTGGCTATGCAGTTCGCTCTTGCTTGGGGTATTATTATTATGATTTTGCTTTTGAAATTAATAAAATTGTCTATACTTGCGAATTAATTTTGATTTTCTCCAATTCTAAGTCTCTCGGTAAGGCTTGCAAGAGAGTTTATTTTTCGACAGACAAACTTTTACACAAAACGACAAAATAGGTTTTAAAAACATGAAAATATACATACAAGAAAAGGCATGAAATACACATTTAGCAATAATTATTTACAATATATACAATAGAAGAAAAAAAAATTAGCGGTGTGTAACCTCAACAATTACACTGAAATTTAGTAATAATAATTTCGAGGATGTGAGCACGTTAAAAAATGATTTAAAATACAAATTTAAATTTCAGATTTATTATTAACTAACAGCCTTTTCTCTAAAAATTTAACATTTAATAAAATATGTATCCACTTGAATGCCTTGCACAATATTTTTAATATACTCTTTGAAACAAATTTCTTAAAAAGATTTAACACGGTTTCCTCTTACAAAATCCGGTCATGCACCTACGTAAAAAAATTTATCTACAAATCGATATATTACCGACGAAAAGTCTCCAACAATTCGGTACAATTCTTGAAGGACACATTATAGATTTTTGTGTACAAGAGGTATTGAAATATATGCAACTTATTTTACAATTTCGTAGTAATGCGAACAAGGCGCAAATAGTAAAATTTAAATTTTTATGAATGGCGACACATAAGTCACCCTGCCATCTAGGCATCGCGACCACTAACTAAATTCTTTGGATAACTATGTATATCTATAAGCAAGGATAATATATTGAGTAAATTCATCGAAAGGTGTTATAGATATCTGGTAAACTCAACGTTAAGGTTGATATCGTTAGTGAAGGATAGATGGCGCTTTAGTAAACTTGTGTTCAATTGTTTCTATATCGTAGAGG